>OZ024909.1:77760047-78051635 GCA_964017125.1 Flabesymbios commensalis | reverse complement strand
CGTCAAAAACAGGTGTGCCATGAACTTAACACTCATTCCTGTGCCAAAGTTGTTGGTAAACAGGCGTTTGGTACACGTGCCCCAGAACTTTGGAACAAATTGCCACTGAACATCAGAACAATTCCCACACTATTCCAATCTGCATATAGATTACTCTTATTGTCCCAAGTTTTTAGCCTTGTTTTTAATAAGATACTGAAACTTTTAGCACACATGACTTTTTATTCTGTAATCGCTGTGATCGGCTATGCAGCTGGATACAAGCGTCTAAAGAAATACAATAATAATAATAATAATAATAATATATATAT
This sequence comes from Flabesymbios commensalis, assembly GCA_964017125.1. Classification (NCBI taxonomy): domain Eukaryota; kingdom Metazoa; phylum Annelida; class Polychaeta; order Terebellida; family Flabelligeridae; genus Flabesymbios; species Flabesymbios commensalis. Next base: position 78,051,324 of record OZ024909.1, on the reverse strand, counting down.
ATATATTATATGTGTGTGTGTGAGCATAATGCGACCAAATGCGATACATAGGCCTATGACCAATTTTGATAGTGACAACGTTGTGCCATATTTGACCCAAATTTGTGTCATCTTTGGGCCTAGGTTTTCTGCCAGTGAGGGTTCAATATTCGGTTGCTTTTTCAGATGGTTTACACGTACCAACGGAAAACAGATAGAGCCGCTTGGACAACAAATTCTTTACGGAATGCCATGCACGGCGTTTCGACTGGCGGGTTGTCGGTCAGGGAAGCGGTGAGGAGATTCGGCATACCAAGGACAACCCTGCGTCGTCACATAAGGGAAGACAATTCAAACAAGAAACCAGGGGGAATAAAACCAGTGTTTGACCATCACCGAGAACTCCATTTGGTTAATTACTTGAAGGAGATGGATACCCTCTTGTATGGCCTAACAAGATCAGCATTCCAACAGCTTGCTTATGAGTATGCAGAACGGAACCATATAAGCCATCCCTTTAAGAAAGGAAAAGCAGGTTCCGGCTGGATTCATGGCTTTATGACTAGGCACCCAGAGTTGAGTCTTCGAAAACCAGAACCAACTTCAATCGCACGGGCTACAGGTTTCAATAGGCCACAGGTCAATCGCTTTTTCCAATTGCTGGTGGATGTGCTACATCAATACCACTTTGACAGTTCAAGGATTTTCAACTGCGATGAAACCGATAAGTGCCCAGATTATAATGTATGATCATGGAATGAAAAACAGGCTACAATGTATAGTAGTAACACAATTGGTAAGTGCCTAGATTATAATGTATGATCATAGAATGAAAACAGGCTACAATGTATAGTAGGAACACAATTCCTTCTTTTTACATTTCTACTACTGGGCTGTGCTGAATTGCAATTAATTGTACAGACATCAAAACGTTAAGGCTATATGTTCTGTGTACAACTGAAAAAGTATAATTTTAACCTATATTTCAAGAAATTCGGGTTATAATTTGATTTCAACTTAATAATTATGGACCTTAATTTATGGTCACTAATAAAGATGGCGTCGCACAGAAAGAGGAATCCTAGGTGAAAAGCAGAGAAAAATTCGTATTTATTTGAATCTGATATACAATTTTTTTTTTAAATATGTATTTATGTCAATTAATTGCAATTTGAAAATAATGATAAAAAACGGAATATTACGGGGCTATATAGCTTTAATAATAGCCTAATAAAACATTGTGCCTTTGTTATCAACTTATAAAGTTTTTTTTTCAGGGATAATGACCTCTGCAAATCGTCCTCCCAAAGTAATCTCACAAAGAGGAAAAAAACAAGTAGGTGTTGTGTCAAGTGGAGAACGTGGACGCACAGTTACCGCTCTCTGCTGCTGTAACGCAGAGGGTAGATTTATACCACCAGCTATGGTATTTCCAAGAATGAGGATGAATGACCCACGTCTTCTAGAAGGAGCCCCAATTGGTACTTTTTCTCACATGGCTTAAATTTTTTATTGAGCAAACGAAACCGTCAAAAGATAAACCTATATTGTTAATAGTTGATAATCACGAATCACATCGGTCACTCCAAGTGTTAGATTATGCAACTGAGAAAAGCGTCATTCTCTTATCAGTTCCTCCCCATACCACACACAAGCTACAGCCGCTTGACAGATGTGTGTATGGTCCGCTAAGCACATATTTTGAGAATGAGGTGGACAATTTTCAGAAGTTGTATCCTTCTAGAAGAATTCAAATGTATGATATGGGACGTTTGTTTACAGCTGCATACACCAAGGCATGTACAATCAGCAACGCTGCATCTGCGTTTAAAAATGTGGTATCTGGCCATTTAATAGGAATATCTTTACAGTTGATGATTTCATTCCTGCTACTGTGACAGAAAGAGCTGATCCTGAAAATCCACCACATGCGATACCCCACCCCGCCATCCCTCCGCCAGCCAATCCACCGCCTGCTATGCCACAGCCTGTCACTCCCCAGGCTGCCAAGGGTTATCCCGCCACTTTTCAGCCCACGATGCCACATCCCGCCATGCCTCAGCTTGCTATACCGGATCCTTCTAAGCGTCAGCCCGCCACGCGTCTGCCCGTCGTGCCTCAGCCTGCCATGTCGCGGCCTAACATGCAAAATACAGCAATACTTCAGTCCACCTCGATTCGGCCCGCAAGCCCTCATCCCATCACGCCTCAGACGTCAATGCCTTTGTCTGCCATTCCCAAAATTGCTAAGCATCAGTCGGCCATACCTCAACCCGCCATGCCACAGGATGCCACCCCTCCGCCAATCCATCCACAACCTGCCATGCCACAGCCTGTCATTCCCCAGGCCGCCACGCGCTATCCCGTGACTCCTCAGCCCCCCATGCATCAGCTTGCTATACCCCAGCCTGTCAAGCGTCAGCCCGTCATGCCTCAGCCTGCCATGTCGCGGACTACCATGCGTAAACCAGCCACGTGTCAGACAGCCAGTTCTCGTCCCATCACGCTTCGGACGGCCATGCATCTGCCCACCATGCCCGAATTAACTAAGCGTCAGTCTGCCATACGTCAACCCGCAATGCCACATGAAGCCACGCCTCAGGCCGCTACCCCTCAGTCTATCACGCGTCAGCCTGCCAGGCGTCAGAGTACCACGATTCCGCCCACGACTCCTCAACAAGCCACGCCACAGCCTGCCATGCCACCACAGCCTGTCATTCCTCAGGCCGCCACGCGTTATCCCGCCACTCTTCGGCCCGCCATGTCTCAGCCTGCTTTCCCTGGGCCAGCTATACCTCAGCCTGGTGTGCTTAAAGAAGCTACGACTTCGCCCCTTAAGATACGCGCTAAAACAACCACCCACCCTGTTCAACCACACTTGGTCAACGATGGCCGGATCACCATAGCCACTCCGCGCGTGAACCTTATGCCACAACAAAAAAATTGTCATGCCTAGCGACATCAATCCATTACCGAGTGCAGGAAAGCTTAGGGTCGAAGTCAGGAAGCGACGGAGCCTTCAAGCTGAGATATTGACAAGCTCACCCGTGAAAAATGAGTTACGAGCCAGACCATGTAAACCTACAAAAAAACCGGCTAGCACAGGGAGAAAACAGGCCAAGAAAACCAAGGACCTTTTATGAAAAAATATGACCTGGCATGTGGGTAAGGTACAGCATCGAACATCTAATAATTGTAAATTAGGCAGTAAAAATGATTGTTTTCAGTGATATATTTCAGTATATTACAACTATAGTAATTTAAGTTTTATAAGATTCGTAATTGAGACGTGAAAAATTACTTGAAAGGCAAAAAAATACATTTAGTTTTGCCTGCTCACACAACTCAGCTAGTTCCACTGGGATTGTAGTTCAAGTGGAAGGGGGTATCCCTCCATTCTTGAAAACGAGGCCACTGATATTTTCATATCATGGAATTTCCTATTAGAGGCCTGTCCGTGTTAGCCCCTTGTCTCAGTTAGCCCCGGTCTCCCCTACTAACACTCATTCATATGTACAAAATAGTAAATCAACTTGTGCCCGACTACCTGCATTCCCACTGTCCAGATTTAGTATCACGCACCTGTGCTTACAACACTAGACAGTCAAACAGTTCCCTATATGTAGGACATCTTCCTTTAAAAATTCATTTTTTCCATCTACCGCACGTTACTGGAATGGAATAGATATCCATACGAGAAACTCAGAATCCCTAAGTATATTAAAAAATAAAGTTCAATCTATGTTCCAGACCAGCAACGCTCCCAAATTCTATTATACGTCCATCGATAGGAAAATTTCAATACATCACACACGCCTACGGTTAAATATGTCAAGCCTAAATTCCCAACTCCATCGTGTAGGCTGCTCAGAAACTGCTGAGTGTTTGTGTGGCGACATAGAAACACCACAACATTAGGCCCTATATATTAAAATGTCCTCTCTATTCTGCTCCACGAAATAAGCTGCTGAAAGCAATCCGAGATATCATTGCACCCGGTGTCCACCACTCTATACTTCCTCATCTTGATCCAATTTTTTTTGTAAACATTGTCTTAAAAGGTTGCAATGATGTTCAAGCTGACGAAAACGTAAACATATTCAAAGCATTTCAACACTTTATTATTGAGAGTGGGCGCTTTAAGTGATCAAACACACCAAGTTCATCTAAATTGTGTAATCTGATATAGATGCTGTAACGTCCAGTGTGTTATGTATATATATTGTATTGTATTGTATTGTCTTTTATATGTATTGGAGAGCCCCTCGACTAGCACTCGTTGCTACTTGGGTAATCCAAAGCTTGCAAAATAAATATGTTCATATAAAAAAAAAAAACATGAATAAATTCCGTTTTGCGAATGTGAGCTCACAAAAAATATCATGGCGTTTCCTAGCTGACTGACTTGACAAAGGATTCATTAATGATTTCGAGTGTAATTTCATGTATTTAATTAGCTATATTATATGCCAGGACAAAAGTATGCATTCTAATAAAGATTGTAGATAATGCTGTTTTGGGGTATGCCTGAACAACCAAAGACAGTTGTGGATCCAGGAATTGACAGACGACGAGGATACACAATTTTTTTCACAAACATTTTTTTAAACGACAGCTGGCACATCCAGCCTCCTATATGCTCTAGAGGGTCCTGGGGCATGCCCCCCCCCCTGAATAAAATGAAATCTAAGGCTTAAAATGATGCATTCTAGAGCATATATTTAGGCCAATATATGTTCTTTATTTAGGTAATTATTCAAGTTGCCCAAATAGTGGCACGTAATTTTTTGCCACACATCCAGCCTTTAACGTAACACTACTGCTTCAGATGTAATATTAAGTCAAACTAGAAGGGGAATTTGATACATGTATCATGTGTATGCGTCAATTGTATGCCTCCGCCATCACATGAGGCCTATGTAGGCTTACTCTATCAACTCTTCCCCCTGACCTGGAGTTTTCTGAGATATCGTAATGACAATATTTGATAACAAAAAAGCTCAAGATCACTATATTCGAATTTGAGATACAGTTTTATCAGTTCTATCAATTGTATGGATACTAAAGCGATACAAATTGTATGAACCAAGATTTATCACCAAATCGTGATGACAAACGTTTTCCTTTATTAGCTATTGGCCTTGAAAAATAGGTCAATGTCACCCATCTTTGAACTTGACCTTGAGTTTCATCATATGAATCACTGGTATTAATATGGAAGTAATAGGGCCTACAAATTGTAGGTGTGGAGCTTTCGTGACGACAACCATTTTCCTTTACAATATTTTTTATTGTACGACTACATTTAGAAAGGGGTATGATAGACATAAGAAATCAGGTGGCTGATGAAGCCTAAATTCCTTATGCGTTATTCTGTCCCTCATTTTAGACCTAAGATGAACTTAAGAGAAGTCATCCATTGCGCCAAGGAGAACGGACGTGATTCGATACATTCGTAGATCCGAATCCTATCCTAGAGGCCTACGTACTCAGTTACTGCCTAAATCAGTTGGTTGGGATCAATGACTTTTGCACCTAAAGTAGACAATAAATCATTCTGCTGAAAAAAACTACTGCGCAGCGAATTCTTGTTGCCCATCAGCCCCATCCGCAGTCCACAGCCCCGATCTGTGATGACACATTTTAAATTTAATTTAACCACAAACTTACCACACGATTTCCGGAAACAAGAGTCCATGAGACAAGAAGATACCTTTAAGTATTAAGCGTTATAATTAAACCGTTTTTCGGGACAAAAATCACAATGGATAGGTCTGTGTCGTAATAACACGATGCATGTATGGACGATGTAGGCCTATATAATAAGGGAACTCAACCTTATATTATTACCTCACCTCATAATTATACGTCATTAAACGGTTTGGTAAATTTACCAATCAGTCACAATGGTAACTAAATGTAAAATTAATGTCCAGTATCACCCTAGCAAAACACGAGACAAATGTCAATACAAATGTTCTCATAAATTGAAAGTAATTTTTAGTGCCAGAAACGGTATAGGGCCTATAACAACATTCCTGAAGTTTCAATTATGTCGATTAGTGGAGGAGGAAATCTGAAAATTGACGTTATTTAAAGAGTTAGTTGACACTTAAATTCTTAGACACAAATAATATATCGCTGCAAATGTATGAACGTCTAGTTTTACGAAGCATGAACAGTTTTTGCGGCAAGTGGTCGAGTTTTTCATAAAACGTGCATATGTGACGTCATGTCGTGATGGTTGTGACGTCACTTTTTCACCAATTTCTACTGGATATTTATAAAGGTGGATCATTTATCAGCTGCCTAGGGGGCCATCAATGATATTTTAATTGTGACATGTTGTATGAAACAGTAATGACGTCATAGTTATGAATTATGAACATATGTATACAAAAACCATAAATAGACATCTCATACATATCTTAGATAGAAGTAATAGACGACAGGGAGTTTTTGGCAACAATCTTATGAATATAAGCTTATATATTTTTATGAATTTATTGATGAATTTATGTGATTTCTTCTGAAAATCTTTTGTTTTGTGTGGTACATTATATATTGCCATTGTATTCTAGTTATTACTTTAGTCAGGAGATCACTTTTGGGAGAGATAATAGGCTAAATTTCCCACCTCTACCCCTTGGGCAAAGGGAGCCAGGGCAAAGGGGGGCAGGCCATTTCAATACAAAGACCATACAGCATGGCCCCCTTTGCCCTCTAACTTACAATGGGTAGATATTTCACACACTAATCCCAGTGAACGAAAGTATTTAGTATACTACTTAGTACTTAGTATGTCCAACAAAGCATGTCACCATATACATCAAATGAAAGGTTTTTATCATATCTGTTTTATCAGGCTTATTTCAATGTACTTGTGTAGCAAAAAAATAAAAAGTACCAAGGTGGTGACAACCTGCGTGCAGAGTGTACTTCCATAGAGTGAGAACGAATACAACTGAAGTCTCTACAGGGTGGGTGGGGGTGGCCCCCTTTGCTCAATGCGCTGGCCCTCTTTGCCCAAGTTATTGGGCAAAGGGGGCCACTTTGAGAGCAAATCTATTTGGCTTACAATTAAAATAAGGTATCCTTGAAACACTAAGTGAGTCTCTTATATGTATCTACATTGCATGTACCTAACATAGAACAGTCATTCGTTCTAAAATAGCTCGAATATTCTTCTTAAATACCATTGAAACGTTAAATGGCGCCCTTTGCCCGCCCTTCCCTTAGTCATTTTCAATTTATGTATCCCAGATTGATACAAGTTTCAAATTTAACACAGAGCAAGGTTTTGACAGACTAAATACAATTTTGGTCTCAACCTAAAAAAATTGCGGGTTAATAAATTCAAAATGGCCGCCAAATTGGCCGCCATCAAGAAATAAGAATTTCAAAACTTTACAAATAAAAGTCACAAAGAATCATATAATACCTCGTTTTGTAGTGTTTTAGCGTCACGAAACAGTTCGGGAGGGATTTGTTTTGTACAAGGTCAATGTCACCCAAAAAAGTCCTTTTCACGGTCAAATATGACTTAAAAATGAAAAAAAGGAAAAATCATAATCAATCTAAACGTATTTATTAAATTTATTTGTTTTTCCATTTTCGTAGTATGTATAGTTCATTTCTTAGTCACCCTGTCCCAGAGTGAGGCGAGAGCATGTACCATAGCAAACACAGAGAGCCGAACAAACAAATCCCCAAATACAACAAGAACAGTTGCCTGCACAACGCTTCTGGCCCTTCAATACTTAAAACATATATCAACACAAAAATGAAATAAAATCTAAAGGTAATATTTCTGATAAACGTCACAGTATTCTACTGTATTACATCTAACCTTTATCTTATAAATTACCTGCTACATCATTTTATAATGTGATATTTTCCCATCATTTACTGTATCACACATACATACAATCATTTCTATATAGCTGGAATTGGTGACGTGATTGTCAGCTTTAAATGACGTCGCGTCAGTTTTCAAACACATTATTTGATCATTGTCGAAACGTACCAACGCGACGACGTACGCGAGCGCGATAGGCATCACGACCATTTTCAAAACTGTTACATTTTCGTCACGCCAGTTGTCGCAATGGAATGAATCGGGCTTTAGGCCACCTTTGTCCACATATAGGAAAAACTGGACCAGGAGAACCTCCTGAGGATGGTAAGATGAATGAGATGACACTGTCCTCCAGACACAGTATTTGAAATTCGAGCCCTGGCGGTCTGAGGCCGAGCACACTACCTCTCGGTCACGTAGGCTCCCCACAATACTGAGTTTTACACGTGAATGGGGGAGAAACATTTTTGTTTCTTTCAAACCGCCGACACCGGGAACCGAGCCCCGAACTCTAGCGTGAAAGGCAGCGGTGCTAACCACTACCCTAGGGCCGCCGGCTGTCGCGCCTCACATGTTGCGTTGGTCGTCGCGTTGGTGTGTGGACAGTCATGTAATTTTCGCGTCAGTCGTCGCGTCACTCGTCACGTGCCTAATCGCGCTGACGTTCGCGTTGGTGTGTTTTGCTCTTAAAGTGGAGAAATGTAAATAACCCTATATATTATTTTAACCATCAGTCTGTTCTCTTTCAATATAAAACATAGCGAGAAGCTCGGCAGAATGGACTCTGAGTTTGAAACCATCACTGTAGTTGTTGGAGGAAATGACTGCTACTCAGACAGATTGATCCCGGACATAAGCAAAAATTATGGTAAACTCATCAAGAAAGCAAAATCTATGTGCCAGGGAAGAGTGACTATGTCCAGTATCTGCCCACGACTTGATACTGTAGACGTCCAAAGAAAAATTGAACTGACCAATACAGCCTTAAAAAATCTGTGCGACACACATAGCTGCAGATTTGTCAACAATGACAATTTCTTCAAGCTGGCTGACAAGACGGTAAACGACTCCCTATTGATGAGAGATAGAGTACATCTGACCTGGCAGCCTAGTAATAAATCTGAGGCTCAAAACAACTGAAAAATGTGTGTCGCTGTGCAGATCAAGAGGTAGACCAAGACAGACTAGATATGCCAGTAACCACAGGCGCTCTGATGTAAACCAAACCAGAGAGAGAATACAATGGATTAAAACATTCCCAGAAAGATGAACGACAAAACCACTATTACAGACATGATTCCTACCATCACAGAAGTAGCCAGAACAGAGAAGACCATCAGATACTAAGACAGAGGCACCAGCAAAGAAGTGACGCATATTATCCCAGAAAAGATCAACACAGATATGACACCAACACTCGTAAAAACACTAGACATGACACCAATAACCGTCAATGTGACCACTGCTGGCAATTTAAATGTGAATGCTACTGAAAACTACAGGAGGAAAAAGGAAATCAGGACATAGGCCTCATGCCGTCAAATGTTAAACAACCTTCTAGTAGAAAAACTTACATGGATGATAACAAAATAGACAATAGTGACACAAATAATATAAAAATGAAACACTGCAACACCAAGACTGAAATATATAATAGAAAACAAAACAAAGGGGTGAAAATTGGACATTTGAACATACGAAGCTTATTGAAAAAAATAGATGTAATTAAGATTTTAATACATCAGAATAGTTTTGACATTCTAGCTATATCTGAAACATGGTTATCGGACAAAATACCGAATGAACTTGTAAATATACCTGGTTTTAATGTATATAGAAAGGATAGACCGAGTCATGGTGGGGGTGTTTTAATATATATAGAGGATACTTTACCTCAAACATATTGTCCAGATCTCACCAATTTTAATCATACTGAAGTGGTCTGGGTTAGGATTGATAATAAATCTTCCCCTTCTTTTTATGTATCATGTGTATATAACCCCAAAGCGGACGATGAGAACTATTACCAATGCATGTTAAATAATTTTGTAAATGTTTTAGCAAAGAATGAGGAAATTGTTATCCTTGGTGACTTAAACATTAACTACACTTTAGACGAAAATTTATGTGAAAATCAAGCTCACTTTATAGAAACACTCCTTTGTTGCAAACAATTGATAGTTGAACCTACTCGTGTTACACAATCATCTCAGTCAGTCATTGATCATATATATACCACGATGCCTCACAACCACTTGGATCACGGGATACTGAAATATACTCTTAGTGATCATTACTTTATATTTACAACTCTGAAATTTAGGCGCCAAGCTTCTCCTCCAAAACTTATTTACAAAAAAGATTACAATGGAATAAATATAAATGATGGATATTGGACTATATAGTGGTGTTATTGATGCTAAATCAACATCTGATGACTGGAGAGATTGGTCAAATGCATTTAATACAGTGGTTAGCAAACATGTCAAAATTAAAGAAATTAGAGTCAAAGATAGGTCAAATCCATGGATGACCAACGAAATTTTAGCCTTTATATATAAACGTGATTATACTCACCGCATTGCATGGCCGCATTAGCTCTTCTGACAAAATGAATGAATATAAAAAACTGAGAAATTTGGTCATCTCAACAATTCGAAACTCGCAACGATCCTATTATAAGAAAACAATCACAGCCAATAAATCCTGTGACGCTTGGAGAGCAGTAAACCAATCACTGAGAAAAAATAGAAAAAGTTCCATAACATCAGATCTGTCACCTGATGCGTGGAATGAACACTTTGCGTCCGTTGGAAATAAACTGTGTAGTAAATTTAGTGAAAATGATAAATTAATATGGAGAAATAACTCGAGTACTTATAACTTTAAATTTAAAAGCCTTCTTGAAGAAGATGTTCTAGCATTTATAAACAAATTGCCATCTGAAACCAATGTTGATATTCTAGGCTATGATTCTTGTATTCTCAAACTTAGCAGTGAGATTATCTGTAGCAGTCTAACAATCTTATTTAATATGTCACTTTATAATGGAGAAATTCCAAATGAATGGAAGAAAGCTCGGGTTACTCCATTCTGCAAAAACAAAGGCTCTAAACAAGACCCAACAACTTTCGACCGATTTCTGTAATTGGGCATATTCCAAAATTATTTGAAAAATTAGTTGACTCTCAATTGAGAGAATATTTACAATCTCACTCTTTCATTACACATTCCCAGTCAGCTTTCATGAAACTCCATTCAACCCAGACGTCTTTGCATAATGCGATTGAAATGTGCTTGACAATATTAACGAAAATGAAATCAATGGTATTTGTATGTTTGATCTTGCTAAATGTTTTGACACAATTGATCACAAATTACTTTTAAAAAATTAAGCAAATATGGCCTTAATGGCACTGAATTATAATGGTTTACAAATTATCTCAATGAACGAGATACCATAAATGGTAAAATTTCTAATACAAAACTCATTGACAAAGGTGTTCCACAGGGATCTATACTTGGTCCTCTGCTTTTTACTATTTTTATTAATGATTTTCCCTCATGTCTATCTAATGCTTTCTGTAATATTTTTGCTGATGATACTATGATAGGTGTTAGCGATAAATCTATAACAAAAATACAGCAACTACTTCAGAATGCTGTAAATGAAGCTATTGAATGATTTGGACAAAATAAGTTAACTTTAAACATAAACAAGTGTAATGTACTAATTATATCTAACAAAACCATAGTAGACATCATAGATATTTTTATAAATGGTGTTAAACTACCCTTTGTTAAGTCCGCTAAATATCTTGGTGTAGAAATATATAGTAAATTATCCTGGTCTAGCCATATAGATGGATTGTGTAAGAAATTGTCTTCGCAACTTTATATCTTAAGAAGGTTGAAACAAATTCTCCCAACGGATGATATTAATTGTGTTTACTACGGTATATTTCAGAGTATTATTGATTATTGTATCACTGTCTGGGGCTCTGCTGCACAAAAATATTTATGTAAAATACAAAAATTACATACGTGGTATAGATATTGTGAGAGGTCTAGGGTGGCAGAATGTTAAAGAAAGATATTGTTTTTTATCATGTTGTCTCACTTATAAATCTCTCAATAATCTAGCTCCTTATTACTTATCTGATCTTTTTTCCTCCGTTTCTGAATAGCATACTGTTTCAACACGTAATGCAACAAGTAATACTCTACAGCAGCCCAGGTGTAATAATTCTTTATATAAATCATCTTTAAGTGTGAATGGGTCTAGACTTTGGAATAAGCTACCTTCAGAAATAAGAAATAAGGAGACATTTTCTGCTTTCAAATATAACCTTAAACTATATATGGCTAATAATCAAACCATTACTCGATCATAGTTAGGGCTGCAATAACTGTACATGTCTTATCGCTTTCTCCATTTTTTGTAGGTTTTTGTTGGAGTTTTAGTGTGGGGACATTTGTGTTTTCTTTTCTTTTCACTTGTATATACATTTGTAAACCTATTCAATTAACGCAAAGGCATATATCATCGGATTTTTGATCTAAAATGTCTAATGTACCTTCTATTTTACATATGCAAAATAGCCAAAGGCTAATAATGTTTTTACCCTGTATAAATATGTTTGAAAAAAAAAAAAAAAAAAAAGGCATGTGAAACTGACGTATTTTTTATTTGGGCCATAATAACCTCTTGCCCACTCTCCCCTGAGCGACCTGGCAAAAAAAATGAGTGCGGTTTTGAGAAGAGCCTAGTTACAGGTAGCGCAAGGACTTCCTGCTACCATATCTTTGCTTATTTCGCTGCTTTTGCTACAGCAAATCATCACAGAATCGATTCTAATTGGTTGCAAAATGATATATCTGTAATATGTACCACCAAGGCTGCTGCAAAGAGCCACAAATTTAAAAAAAGGAACTATGCGCGAATGAATTTGTGTGGTGAAACCTTAACGTTCGATAATTTCACATTGAAACACATTTGCGATGCTGCCCCAACATTAATCCACTGCGACTTATCGCAAACTGTATAAATGGGCTAAATATGTAACGTGTAACGTTCTGGTCTTTAACAGCTACCTGCACATTTGATTAATGTCAGTTGACGTGTTATGGAAAACATTTCAACTTCGCCTACCTATGTTATGGGTCTACAGTCATTATGAATATTTTACTCTTTCAGTGCGGGGATCGACTTTAAACAATGAGCTCTGTATGAGCTCAACAAATATGACGAATAGATGACTATTTAATTTCAATATTTAATTTCTTTGCAACGGAATAAAACATTTTCAAAATTCCATAAAAATGAAAAAATATATAAAATCTGTCTGTATATTTTATCACATAAAAAGTATTTCTGAACCAGGTGTTACGGCAGTTCAGTTGAATACGGCCAAACACGAATTCAAACCTCACAAGCATGACGCCTGGTCATCCAGTTTTGCGTCATCTTCAGGTATAATGACATAATTATTAGTTTTAACTGTAGAGGTAGCCAAAAATATCTGCAGGGCTGCCAACCTCTAGAAAAAACAACTCATTATTTTTTCTTCTTATTATTATTATTATTTTTTCTTCCAGCAAACATAACTATACTGGTTTAATGTTGGTTTAATGTTGGACCAGATATCCGTAAAATGGTCCAACCAGGATGTGAACATAGGCCTATAAAATTATACCTACGTACAAATTCTAACATAAAGAATGATAAAATAAAGTCAATTATCATCGTGCAGCGAGTGCTAGGAAAATCGTACTCAATTTTATTATTTTTAATGATATGATAAAATTTTCGGATGAGCTGAATAAACAGATGAATATTTAATATCATTATTAAATGCATTTTTCACAGAAGAGAAACACGCCGGTTATTATTTCTTGCAGATTCAAATACATGAACTATTTCTAATGTGATAGACTTTTACTAATAAATATCACCGCCGCCTTCAAATTGTATAGATGAAATTCTACGCAGGTGAAATCTCGTGCCCGCGACCATATAATAACTTTAACTGGCAAAACAACCTGATCAAGTTGTTCATGGGGGCATGACGTCGACCGTACCGCTTAGAAATTTTGGATGCCATATTAAAATAGAACCCACTTCTGTTTACTTCGTACGACTCCTCCGACCCCCCCCCCCCTGGCTACGGCCCTGGACACCATATATGGCAATTTTCGGCAACATGCATGACATGCACAACGCGAGGTATGTGATGTATATTGAGGGTGTCAAGTGCGTGGAGGTGAAAAACATACTAGCTGGATTCATCATCGTATTCATGAGCTACTACGTATTCTGGCTTGAATATCCCGAGGACTTAAGGTGTACCTTGATGCATATCCAAACCATCATATATGGAAGAAGTAATGATACAGTGATCCAATACCATCTAGACTCTTGAGATTGATTGCTTGTAAATAAGAAAAGTAAAGTTAATATTAGGGTTCTTTCGTAAATGGTTGCCTGCAACAAGGTGACATGGACGCTCTCTTTCCACATGTTACATTTGTTGCTAACAACAAGGTGACCCGTACCTTACACGTTGTTTTCGACAGTTCGTTTATATTACGGATTAAGTTATGATTATGTTGTTGCTTGTGTACTTTGTACATATGACAACTCAATTTGTTATGCTGTTGTTTGCAATGGTATTGCAATTACCACTGCTTTTTTTATAACAGTACGACAAGTACAGCTGTCACATTGTTTCAAGTATACGCATCAAAATGAAATTTAATGTGAGCATGTGTTCATCATTATTAACCTAACTTTACAGTTAAATTTAGGAATTAGTTTTCTCATTAATAAGCCACAATTTTTAATTTATTATAATGTGTACCTATTGTGAAATCTTAGTAACTTATTTAACCATGTTAACGAGCATGTGTATATATTTTCAACAATGCGATAGATCAAAGTGAACATTGTGTGGGTGAATATATGCTTCAAATGGTTTTGCACATTCCCACCAAAAAATCTTCAAGTGTACTTTAGTGATGTGTACGTGGTAAAAAATTCAGTAAGTTTGTGAGAAGAAACGTTACATGTATACTTAACCTAATGAAGTTGAACATTATGTTGTAAATATTTCAATGAACAATATTTAGACTTACAAAATATTTTTGCATAGCTGAATTATATTCTTGTTGTTGGACTGCACTGCGCCAACGGGTGTTTCCATTGCCCACAGAAAAAAAGTCGGATAGCACTTTTTCAAAGCCATATACACTATGAAAACTTTGCTCAGGCAGGACTATATGTGTGTAATATGAATGTGACTATATGAATGTAAACTTATTTTGCTCTGATAGTCAGCTATCTAGTTGTAAACTCAATATATCGAGTTGACAACTCAATAATATCGAGTTGGAAAAACAATGTATCGAGTTGTCAACTTAATATATCGAGTTGTCAACTCAGTATATCGAGTTGATCACTTGTTAATGTGTTAATAGTTTGAATATGTTAGTTTTAATAAATATATGGTATTTCGATTTATTTGGCTATTTTTGATTATAATGTTATAGCATGCAGGATTTAAGAGAGCCAATCAATTACCGATGAATATTTTTGTTCAACTGTTTAATATAGAAAAAAAGTGAATTCTATAAATTCACGTTAGTCTGTATATTTGATCATGTACGTCGATTAGCCAAGTACGACTTGGACTTAATTGTGAGAGGAGGACACACGTATGCCGTACATCCTGATATCAGCGTACGTAGGCCCTACACGAACCTGGACCGATTCTTTTAGTCCTTGGGCCAGGGGCCGAATTTTTACGATTTAGTACCAATTGGGGTGACTAAACTTTGTTGTGATTTTCAGTTAGATACATATATGAGGGGTCTAAGCAAGTATGATGGCCCTTTCAGAACGGTAGCTTAAGGGCAGTATTCTCAGTTTTAAAGAGAGGGGGGTCTCTGAACCAAAAAGTAAATATTAACTACATCTTTTCATCTATGTGTCCCACAAAAATCCATAATATCTCGTTTCTGGTATAATTTGGGTCAAGGAATCCGTTATTGATGTTTTGAAATGATCTAACCAATATTTTGCCGACAAATCCAAGATGGCCGCCAATTTTAGGCTGTATTTCTCCGCTCTATGATATAACAAGTTTATTTACGTCTATGATGTTCGAATTTTTTTAAGCAAAGATTCTAGTTATGGGCAATTCGTCGTCTTTAGCTCCGAGGCGACGAATTAATCTAGCATTAAATTAAACTATTTTTTTGTATATCTTGCAAATTTATATAAATTCAGTTCAGTTATCCAACACACGTGTACTTTATAACACTTAAGGATGTGAGGACCGAAAACGTATCTCTATGAAATGTGTAACAATAAGGCATACATGTCCAATGTTGGTCTATATTATCTATTCTTTTCTTGGTGGAATAAAATAATACATATCTATATTTTTCCACAACTTAAAAAGAAACACTAATTATAAATAAATTAGTGATAACAGGGTTCATTACTTTAGGAGTTTCAGATTAGATACGTTGTAATCATGGTAATAGTGGTATGTCATATGATTGGGCCAAAATTTAATACCTTCCGGGGTAACTAGAAAAAAACTACTCTAGATAACTTCGTATGCCGTAGACATGAACAAAAATGTATGATTTCCTTTTTTAGAACGGTAGCTTAACCGTTGAAGCACTGAAATATTATTGCATAAGCCATGGAAACTAAAGTGATTTTTCATTTTGAAATCATCATAAATGTCTTAGTTAGCTCTTTCCGATTCATTTGAATATACCTATGCTGTGGGTCTACGGTCATTATAAAACAAAGTATTTCTTTCAGTGCGGGGACCGTTTTTATACGTCAGAATCTGTAGACGTCAGATTTTGTCGTATAAAGACGATCCCCGTGCTAAAAGGGTTAAGGAAGTTATGCGATATTTTGTATTTCAGAGAAGAAATAACATACATATATGTACATTAGAAATCTCGATATTTATGCCGCGCGTTCAAAAAGTAACATCCAAATGTAACATCCAACGAAACTGTCACATATAAATGGCTTTAGCTTTACTAGGGTTGTACAGTGAAGACTAATGAAGGCTTTAAGTTAAAAAGGCAGCACATATTTCGCCATTTTGTCTATTTAGACCGCGTTACGTCAGTCAAAACATCACGTCCTTAGGTCACATATCAACATTTCACATA
The DNA here is from genome assembly GCA_964017125.1 of Flabesymbios commensalis. Taxonomy (NCBI): domain Eukaryota; kingdom Metazoa; phylum Annelida; class Polychaeta; order Terebellida; family Flabelligeridae; genus Flabesymbios; species Flabesymbios commensalis. The sequence goes on along the minus strand of OZ024909.1, from coordinate 78,034,286 downwards.
TCAACAGCGTTCAAATTAGCAAAGAAACCCTTTTGGTCAAATACCTGTTGACGAAGCTATTGAAGAAACCACAAGCAAGGATACCCCAAACTGCAGGTGCAGGTGTCAGCACAAAACCATCTGCAGTGAGTAAATACTACCTCAATGCTTAATATAGAAGTACAGTATTGACAGCTGTGTTATTGAAATCAACTCTCCACATAATATTCATTTAGATCTTCAGTTAAAAAAGATGAAACTGACATCCAGTCCGTTTTAGAGCTACTGCAAACCAGTTGGACAAATCCTTTTAAAAAAAACCGATGTAAATAATCTTTAAGCTGGTTCAACTGAAGAAGTAGATACGCGTATGCTGCTTCATGCAAAACATGCCGCTGAATATCAGACCTACAATGATGTTGTTCTTGTGGAAGATGGCACTGATATCTTCATTATTAGCCTTGCATTTAGCACTATCATACAGTGTCATTTATATATGCAAAGTGGTACTAAAGTTCAACAGGGATTGATAGATATTACCTTATATGACTACATTGATAGTGTTACATTTATAGGGCTACATTGTTACACAGGATGCGACACCATAAGTTCCTTTTCGTTAAAACTGGGCACTGTCACCAGATCTCTATGACGCACTCCAAGAGTTCACATGCCGTTTATATTGTCCAAAATCATTGATGTGTGATATAAAAATTTCCAGGGATAAGAAGGGCATCATGCGGAGATAGCTATATACAAGCATGCCAAATATCAAGCAGGCATATGTCACAGGAGTTTGGTTATCTGTCCTGATATCCCTCGTCCTGATGATGATCGCGGCTGGATTTTCGATGCTTAAGATAAAAACTTGAATGTATATCTAGTTTTTCTGCTCCAGATGCTGTGCTAAATCTCCTCTTGTGTAGGCCTACTTGTAAGCGCATTTGTAAACTGCCAGTGTCAATGTCTTGAAAATAGATTAAAATGTACAAATGCAGAACTGTATAAACATGTAAGATGAAAAGGCACTCCTCGGATGATGACACAGATCATGATAAATTATAATACTAAACACCCAAATTTATTGTGTGATAGATTGAAAAGCTCGTTCAACGACGTGTTCACACTTTAAACAAAGACAAATGCAATTAAGGACATATTCACCATTGCATTTACACCTTGTGTGTAAATATATATAGTGTATCACATGATTGGATCACATAGCTAAGTAGTAGGCCTACATGTCGATATTTGCATGTACTGTACACCATAATACTGTAGTTTTTTTTACAGAGCTGAATGGTGGTAATGATTTGGGTAGCATGTTTAGTTCATTTATTTTATCGACATCTTTATTTGATTTTAACTTAGTTCTGATTTAACACTAAAAAAGAACAGTTGGTTTCTGTTCTGTTTTAAGTCGTAAACAATGATCGAGCTGAAAAAGAACATTTTTTATGATCATCATTACTGCTGAATTCAAATTTATACAGGTGAAACGGATTTAATACATTACGCTGAAATCGAAGAACTATACCTTGTTATCCTATTCAAACTACTATATCGAGCTACCATGGCTACTCAGGTATATACTATGTTGATAATTAATAAAGTTGATAAATAACAACCATGCTACAAATTCATGATAACAACCAAAGAAATATATACTAGTATTACCATGATTACAGTGTATCTAATCTAAAACGTCTAAAAAAATGAACCCTGCTATCATATATTTATTTATAATTACATTTTCTTTTTAATTCGTGGAAAAATATAAATATTTATTATTTGATTCCACCAAAAAAAGAATGGATAATATCAACAAACGTTGAACATAAAATAAAAGGCTGTATCGTTACCGTTCTGAAAAGGCCATCATACATTTGTGTTCATGTGTAAGGCACACAAAACCATTTAGAGTAGTTTTTTCTAGTCACCCCAAATGGTACTAAATATTGGTCAGGCTCAATCACATAATTATGATAACAACCACAAAATAGCATACAACTAATAATATGATTACAGTGTATCTAAATAGAAAACGTCTAAAAAAATGAACCATACATGCTATTATTAATTTATTTATAATTAGTGTTTCTTTTTAATTTTGTTGGAAAAATATAAATATTTATTATTTGATTCCACCAAGAACAAAATAAATAATATAGTCAAATATAAGAGATGTATGCCTTATTGTGACACATTTCATAGAGAGACGCTTTCTGTTCGCACAACAAGTGCTATGAAGCACGCGTCTGTTGGATAACTAAACTGTTTTTATACTTACAAGATATACAAAAAAATAGTTTTATTTAATGCTAGTTTGATTGTCTGACCAGAATATTTACTTACAAATTTTTGAACATTATATAGACATAAATAAACCAGTTATGCCATAGAGTTAAGAAATACAGCTTGAAATTGGCTGCCATCTTGGATTTATTGGCGAAGTATTGGTCAAATCATTTCCAAAAATCAAAAACGTATTCCTTGGTCCAAATTATGTCAGAAGCGATGTATTATGGATTTTTGCAGGACTAATAGATGAAAAGATATAATTAATAATTATTTTTTCATTCCGAGACCCCCTCTTTAAAACAGAAATTACTGCCATTAAGCTACCGTTCTGAAAAGGTCATCATACATAGTATAATTTAATGCTAGTTTGATTGTCTAACTAGAATATTTACTTACAAATTTTCGAACATTATATGGACATAAATAAACCAGTTATGCCATAGAATTGAGAAATACAGCTTGAAATTGGCGGCCATCTTGGAATTGTTGGCAAAATATTGGTTAAATCATTTCCAAAACATCAAAAACGTATTCCTTGGTCCGATTTATGTCAGAAACGATGTATTATGGATTTTTGTAGACCTAATAGATGAAAAGATATAATTAATAATTACTTTTTGATTCCAACACCCCCCTCCTTATAACAGAAATTACTGCCCTTAAGCTACCGTTCTGAAAAGGCCATCATACATAGTTTAATTTAATGCTAGTCTGATTGTCTAACTAGAATATTTATTTACAAATTTTCGAAAATTATATAGACATAAATAAACCAGTTATGCCATAGAGTTGAGAAATACAGCTTGAAATTGGCGGCCATCTTGGATTTGTTGGCAAAATATTGGTTAAATCATTTCCAAAACATCAAAAACGTATTCCTTGGCCCGAATTATGTCAAAAACGATGTATTATGGATTTTTGTAGGACTAATAGATGAAATAATTAATAATTACTTTTTGATTCCGAGACCCCCCCCCCCCTCTTTAAAACAGAAATTACTGCCCTTAAGCTACCGTTCTGAAAAGGCCATAATACATTTTTAGACCCCTCATATATTTATCTAACTGAAAATCACAATAAAGTTTAGTCACCCCAATTGGTACTAAATTTTGGTCTGGCCCAAGGACTATTTAGACGACGTCCAGATTCGGTGACACGTGCTGATATCACGTTCTATGACATTCCGAATGCGAAAAATCGCCATTAGCCCTTATAATAATAAATTTGAAAGTATTTTTTTAACAACTAGATATGGAGAGTTGATTGACTTAGAACATTGACACAAAACACTCATTGCGGTGGTTTAATATACTACTTAGTAGATTTTCCAGACCTAGTCTGTAGTGACTCAAACTAGATAGAATTTAGAGTAGCAGGCATTTCTGTTTCAAAACACATTTCACGGCGACTAAAACTCCACTTAGTGTTTCTAAACTTGATCATTAGTGGTTGAAAGCGGATATATAGATACCGAGTGACCGAATGGTGTTTCAGAACACACATTACAGTGATCCGAGTCTCCGTTCATACTGTTTTCCAAACCTGTTTAACCGTGGATTAATGATCAAGATAGAGATTGGATTATCCGAATATGGTGTTTCAGAACACCCATTGCAGTTAATCAAAACTCTACTTATAGTGTTTTTCAAATTTGATCAGCCGTGGCTTAGACAACCACCCTGAGGTTTCCAAACCTGGTCAAACGTGGATTGAAAGACCCAGATAGGAATTCGATTATTCGAATACGGTGTTTCAAAACACCAATTGCAGTTAATCAAAACTCTACTTATATTTTTTTCAAACTTGATCAGCCGTGGCTCAAACAACCACACTGAGGATTCAAAACCTGGTCAACCATGGGTTGAAAGATCAAGATAGGGATTTGATTATCCGAATACGGTGTTTCAAAACACCAATTGCAGTTAATCAAAACTCTACTTATAGTTTTTTCAAACTTGATCAGCCGTGGCTCAAACAACCACACTGAGGATTCAAAACCTGGTCAACCGTGGATTAAAAGATCAAGATAGGGATTTGATTATCCGAATACGGTGTTTCAAAACACCAATTGCAGTTAATCAAAACTCTACTTATATTTTTTTCAAACTTGATCAGCCGTGGCTCAAACAACCACACTGAAGATTTCAAAACACTCGTTGTGTTTCAAAACGCGACAAAATTGTGTTTCCAAACACCAAAATCGGTTGCAGCTGTGTTGCAACAAGAAGTGGTGTTTCGAAACACTCTTTTTTTACAGTGTACTGTATCACTATAGGATGAGCTCTGGAATGTCCCGTGAATCTAGAATTTTCAGTACTTATTTGTATCAAGTTTGTTTAACTACTATGTCATAGTATATTGATCATCCTGATTTATTTTTCTAGTTAGGGAATGTATATTTTTTTACAATTCGTGTCAATTATGTTGTTAACATAATTCTGTATTATGTACACCTCGTACAGCTATGCTGCGCCGAGTTTATATTCTTAACGACCTTGATGACAGGTTTCAGAGCATATTGCTCAAGCTTATCACAACAGCCAACACGTGTAGCTGGACTAGCGCTGCCTCGCTGCTGGGACAGTGTGGAGATACTGGCCCAACATTGAGCCAGCACTGGGCCAGTGTGCAGCTAGCTGCGTATCTGGTTGTGCGGTATTGTTCAGTGGAAACAAACTTTGCTGACAATTTATGCGAAATTGAAACATCAATATCGCTGACCATGAAGTTAACCCTTTCACTACGAGCGCCGGTATAACTGTCTGGTTCATTTGTGGTATGCTACTGCCTCTGTAGGCCTAATCGCTAGGAAAAATACCCAACAAACACGATACTATTCTCCAAATCAATCAATCAAGAAAACTTCTATAGCGCCTATATCCTCAGCGGACCGAGCTGAGAGGCACACAAATCCTTAGCGTGATCATGTGTCATAGTCGAGGCAAAAGCAGATTCATCAACAGGGAGCCGGACTACTGAGGAGCTAGTGTGGGATAGCCCTGGGGGATAGCCAGATCAAATAGGTGAGATTTAAGTAATTTCCTGAATGTTAAAATTGTTTCGGCATTACATACAGGCACAGGTAGGGCGTTATCCCCCAATGAAAAGGTAATATTGAGCTATTTCAGTCTGCCATGGATGTCTATAGGCCCATATACAATGGGAAACAACACAAAAACAACACATACATGTATAGTGTCAATGTAATTTTCAGCGTAAATGTTAAATTGTTTTGATAATACAACTATTTAAATACTATTGGAGGATTTTTTCAAAATTCTGCTGGGAAAAGTGGGGAGGAGCCGGGTCCCCACCCCCTTGAAACTGGCAATGCAAAAATGTAACTTTCCGGCTGATTTCACTGGAAATGACTTTGAAATGACCTCAACGTTACCTAGCCTATATATTGTAAGCCCACCCATAGAAAGGGTAACCCCAACCCATGTCAAACCTTGCACCGGAGGTTATAGGATCCCTCTCCTGTAATAACAGTATATTATTAAGGCTATGTTTCAAATTGCTTCAATGTACCTGTTTTCAGGTCCAAGTTTTAGTATCGGGCCAGTACTACAGGGTACTTACTGCCAGTAGTGAGGCGGTCAAATGCGTATCATCTGCGTGCATCACAAATGTACTGTATACAAATAGCGTTATGATGTTATTAATGCCTAATCAATGTCATGTCAATGTAATTATTCGTTATAACACGATTGATGAGGTCCAATATTACAATTTGTGTTATAAGCCGATCGTGTTATATGCAATGGCCTGATCTTATCTAGTACTACACAAGGTGTTGGCCCAATGTTGGGCTATTGTTGGACCAGCGTCGAATGACGGTAAATACACAGGATACGGTAATATAATAGCTGACGCAGGCAACTATAATACTGTAGCTTATCAGCTGCTGATAGCACAACGTTACTTACTGGACAAATATCGGAGTTTATAAGTTATAATAATTTTTATTTGTGTAAATGGTCTAATAAAAATGTGAATTGGTTGAATTTGTCTGATATAAACAGTAAAAGTAAAATTAGTGGAATCAGTGAATACGGGACCAGAGTGAGGTTGTGTATACGAGGCCATGTCATAGACACTGATTGATGACGTCATCATTTTGAGGGTAGGCCTACATGTGCTTGTCAATTGATCTCGTGAAATATCACTCTCAACGTGAGATCATACGAGACCTGTGATTCACACTGACACGTCCTGTGGATATGGGAGGGGGGTGTGGAGCACGCCTATCAATCAGCCATGTATAGGTGACTGTGATCTTTGTCAGCATATAAATATATTTATGCAACACAATTAAATCTATTACGCTAAATCAATGTATAAAATATTTAACAAAATGGCATGTTTATTCAATCGTGTAATAAAGCATTATAAAACAAAATACTATTTTCTTTAATCGGACAATAAAACATCACAACGCGAGCACGATGTTCCCTCTACATGTTTCTAAATCGTGTAATAAAACATTACAACACGAACACGATGTCTTCGCAATTTTTTATATCGTGCGATCTGCTAATTCACTACAACACAAATATTATGGGGTTTTTTTCCAAAATAGTTTAATAAAACATCTTATCACTGATGTTGTTTCATTCATGTTTTAGGTCCCAGGCGATTGGAGTTTATATTAGATTTATGTCTATTTAAAATAACCAGTGAATTACAAACACGGAGGTATATGTAATTCAAGCTTAAATGAGAGCTTACATATTTTAAACAGCGTAAATGAAAGGGCTCTAATCATATTGCCGCCCTGTAATTTTAAAAAGTGTACTGCGCGACAGGAAACATGATGTGCTCCACAGTATAGTAGCGAACATAACCACTGATAACACCTTGGCAACAGCAAGTTGATCTGGGCATGTATGCTACAATCATTGGATAATTAGATTACTCAGATAAATTGTGGCCGTCGTATTCCTGTTATTACACGATTAAAAACATGGAAAAGACGGATAAAAAAAACATCATATTCGTGCTATTGCACGATTTTAAAAACTTGGAAAACACCACAGTCGTGCTATATAATCAGATAATACATGTACTTTTTTACATGATTAAAAAACCGTATTACCCGATTTAAAAAAAACACAAAATTATTTGTGCTACAATATTTTATTACACAATTTGAAAACGCTGCATTAAATTAATTAATTTATAAATATAGTTAAATTTCTGAGATCAAATTGTGCACGTCAAATTACTCTATTACACGATTCGTGTTATAATATTGAGATACTATTTTTCTAAAAAGGTGCTGTCATGTGCATTACCATTCACCATGGCGACGTCGCGTGAACGCCAAGCGTGAAGGATTGCCGCTATTTCTAACACGATTAACATGTGAAATTAGCTGAAAATTTTACGCTCAAACGGATGTTGAAATACTATAACACGATTTTTCCTTGAAAATGATAAAAAGATAGTGTAAAATGCTGGGATCCATGGTTGCATCGTGTTATATCCGATTCGTGTAGTAACGATTCGTGCTATAACGGATATCTACTGTGCAATGATAGTCAATTAAATGAATATTAAACATTATAAATATATTAATGATTCTCTTGATATGAAATGTTGAAATATCACTGAGCCATAATCTTACAGGAGATGAAATTATAAATCTCTCCAAATCTATTTGTGATTAGTGTGATTATTAGCATCTAATCAGCGTTCGCATTATCTGATCAAAGCTAAACCACAAGCCGCCGTTAGTGAATCACCTGGCATTTTGAGCAGATTTGTTTACAATTCGTAATTGCAGGTCCTACAGTTATTAGGTTGTTTCTGTATTATCATGACCATATATATGTACCAGACGTATTGATACAAAACCAAACATTTTTTAAACTTTGGAACATAAATACAGTTTTTCAGTCATTTTAATTTTGTTTCTTCGCTTTTAAGCATTTTGAGAGCGCTAGGTTTTTTCCCTGATTTGTGTCACCAAGAATATATAGGTTTATAAAGTTATTGGTGTCACTATCCCTATGTCATGTATATTAGTGATTTATCGAGCATAGGCATTATCATATAAATTAAATACTAGTATATGTTAATATTATGGTCTATAGTTATATCCTATATCTAGTATGCTAGTATGAGTATGCCCGGAATAATAGAAAAGGTTATTCTCGCAACAACAACAAAAATATGTTATTGGTATTACATCGTGATCTGACTGCTGGCATACTGTCACTTGTGGGTTGGTAATCACCTTGGGGCAACGCGTTATAAGTAAACATTATCTCAGGTCATTAATCTGGTCATGCTAATCTTCCTGCGTGCAATAACCCTAGCAGTACTGTAGCTTAACAATAACATTTTTCATCTCAGTTGTGATTGTGGCGTGTTATTTCGAGGACATATCTGTTTTCGTAATCATTTGGGAAAATCTTTAAAAGATAGTATGTGCCATGATGATATTTTCCGGTTGGAATACAGTCAAGGACATTAGTTGTGCTGCGTTTATATCTAATCTTAAAAAATATATGCGATAGAAGTTATGCTGGTATTAGACAGGTGGAAATAGGAGCAAAATAGGGGCCTATTGACCCAGAGTTTTCTGACCACTTTGAACCATTTTCGAGTATGGGGAATCGAATGTGAAGACGTGTCAAGCCGTTTTTTCTCTAAAACGTTCTATTTCGTGATTTAAATTATCATGACGTAAAAAATCATATAATTGATAGATTAAATCTCGTCATAGACTCCATCACTATTAGTCTGGCAGAAGTAGCACTGGACCTCATATCGGAGTGTAACGTTTTTGTATTGTTCATTATTGATGGTGAGGATACATGTATTCAGAATTTGCCGGACGACATCTTGTCATTCTTGACCACTATTACACAATTTAAGGTCAAAGTTCAATTTCTAGGTCAAATATGACTTTTCAACAAATAAAGGTAGAAACAACTTTAATACCTCATTTTTGTGTAATTTTGACTGCAAAATTCATCTCTGGTCCGACTTTTTTTCTGATTTGCAGTCATCTTTAAAAACAGAAGGTCAATTTCAAGGTCAAATATTCAATTTTAAGGTAAAGAGAGCGGAAATATGATTTTACCAAGTAGAGTTAGAAACAAGTGTAATGCCTCATTTTCTAGTGATTACTGCAAAATCCATTTCTGGTATTATTTTTGTGAATTGAGGTCATCTTCAAGGTCAGAAGGTCAATTTCAAGGTCAAATATATTTAACCATATGTACCATGCGAGAAGGTACAACCCTGCAGCTTTGCTTCAAGTATTTATGATGTTATTTGAAATTTAATTTTAATGACAACATGATTAAATTCAAAATATTACAATCTCATAGAACACAAAGTCATAATGATGTGCTGGCGGCTCGTAACAAACGGGTCTCTTTGCAGAATTAGCCCAGGTGGGGATAATATGCATTGATTTGTTTTATGAAATGCCCCCCTTGCCCCCCCCCCGCAGGCTACGGCCCTGCGATTAGAAAACTAAATCTCTAGTTTTGAATAAACATACTGCATACTTAAACTTCCACACTTTTTAGAATTCAGACCTAAAAAAAACAGGTAATATCAATGCATGTTTAGTATTCAATAAAAAATTGAATTCTCATTATTTGCGCGAATTTCCTAAGGTTTAATTTACACAAAATAGTAGCGTAATAGAGCAACTTATTAGTATAGCTAACACTTATTACAATTTCACCCCACAGCGTTTGTGCAAGATAACATGTATTTATTATCCTAGTTGAATGTATGTATAGTTACTTATATTTCCTCAATACTTTCCCACTAGTATGTAATGGTCATTCTTATTTATTTCAACCGACCAACCCCTGCCTCCCCAACACATTTATTTGGAATGTAAGCTGCTATAAATATTAAAATAAACTTAGATTTTCACACACTTGAGACACAAATTCAAACCCGGCCCTTGATGGGACGTTGACCATGTTGCGCATGTGGTTTCAATGTATACTCGAAACGTGGCGACCCATCTTCTTGAAAAGATCTATGTCCAACGGTACTCAGCAGTAATCATATTAATTTTGGCGTGTAATCCCCGGGACCGAATAGGGACCAGCAGGGTTAATAAAATGTGGATTTCCGTTTCAATATACCGGTATGCTGGGGGGGGGGGGGGGGTTACGCTGAAACGGTTACACCGACGTATAGTCAGATTTGAGAACTGGTGAAGTTGGTCAATTCTAGTCCAATTAACGTTTCTAACACACCAATTTAACTAGTACATGTATATAGGTCAGTTATCCATCTAGAATAATCCCCAGACAATTTTAAAGCATGCTTAGCACCTTTAGCCCAAGAAGGTAATTTAATTAACCCTGTCACGCCCATACGGTTATCGATGGCTGTTAAATTATAACGTTATTAACCCTTACAGCGCTGAATAACTTTTATTTAAACCATGGAGACTAATTAAAGGGGTTTTTTCACTTTGAAATTATCACAGATTTTTTAGTTAGCTCTGTCCGGTTCATTTGAATAAATATATTGGAAAATATAAATATATTTTAATTCTTTCAGGGTGGGACCGTCTTCATACGTCAGAATCTGACGTCTACAGAGGTCAGATTCTGACGTATAAAGATGGTCCCCGCACTGAAAGGGTTTTAAAAACTATGCTAGACCAGCGCTGTAGTATCCCCTGTAATGTCAACCAGGACAAAAGGAGGCCGGTTTGACCTGACCTAGATCATGTATATGTCAACCCAAATAACATAGCCCCTTCTATTACATGCAGTACCCAAGCACTCTGAGTCTGTTCCGATTGTCCACGTGCTATGCTTCAGATTTTTAAAATTGTATCATTTTTTACCATTCTACACTACACATGGGCAATTTCACATAAAGGGTGCATTTAGGAAAAATTGAAACTTTACACAATTTTTTAGCAAATACTACTAGATATTTATATGAAACATTTGTTATTTTAACAAGGGTTGTATGGGGAAACAACAGACCAAATTTTATAAAGTTTTGTCAATTATTTCTTCATGAATCAGTGGTATTTATGTTATTTTCAACACATTTTGCAGTCTCATCCCGGAATTGTCTTCATAGGTGGGTTTTTCTATTCCAGATATGCATCTAACACACAAATAAAGTTTTATTTGTGGTATGGTTATTGGTCTTACGATTTAAACGACACATGTTTGACAAAAATCGAGTCACAAAATCTGATTTTATGTGTATTTATTGAGTTTAAAAGTATTTTCCGTTAAAAGTTTTTTTCATTTTTTCCCGCCAGTACATCACTGCCCAGCTTGAACTATCTACATATATATAGACATTTAATTACTCTTTTGGATAGTTCTGGTGGTTATATATGGCATACAAATACTTCAAACTGATTGCTGATTAACATTAGCAAATTAATTAGAATTACCTGTATGTATGTGAAAATTCCACTAAAATAATGTCCCCTCTGCAGTACATCACTATTCAAGATCCACGCAGTGTGTTTTTCTAAGATATATTATTATTGCAATATAACCTGCCTCTTTGAGCCCCCACGTGGATATTAATTTGAAATTCATGTTACAACAACTACATATTTATACATTTTTAGATGAAAATAGTGTTAAATTAGAATTGTCCCCTCCAGTACATAATATCAATATTTAGTATTCTTTGTGTGATAAGACAAATTTTTTGTAATTTACTGATCTATATTGGTAATGTAATAATCCATCTCGGGACAAATGATATTGGTGATCAAGCGAACAAGGCGATGCAGGATATTAACGAACTTACTAAACAAATGACTGCTCTACACAATACACACTTCTATTTCTCGGAAATTCCCCCCAGAAGCCAAAATAAATATAATACCTTAATTCACCGTGTGAACAGCCACATACGAGATATATGCTCAAAATTGAAAAATGTTGACTATATGCCCACACCCGTAACGAAACAACATCTGAGCCGTGGTGGAATACACTTAAACGATAAGGGACAACAAAAACTGACTGCGGCTATGGCTGAAATTTTCAACAACCATGCAGCAACCGGTCAGTCTTTTTATATACCAACCATCATAACAAGGACATAGCAAACGTGAACACTGAGGTTATAAATGATCAGGTCGGTGAAATACGCGTTCTGTCATGGAACATAAATGGCTTAGGTAACAAACTGGCAGATCCTGATCTTTTAGCATTTATTCGTGAATACGATATAATATTTTTAACTGAAACAATAAAAAGTAATGATTATACATTGGTATTACCCGGGTATCAGTTCCATCATGTGAGTAGAACATTTAAACATAAAAATGCTTCAAGAGCTTCTGGTGGTATTGGAATACTAGTAGCCAACAAATTTGAAAAACATACTAGAATAGACTCGACCTATGATCATCTGGTATGGTTAACTATAACTACAGAATACTATCAGAAAAACATTAAAATCGGCTGTGCCTATATACCACCAGAAAACTCTACATATGTTGGTCTGAGAAATGATTATTTTACTATGTTAGAGGAGGAAGTGGCTAGATATACAGAAAGTCACCATATAATATTATGTGGTGACTTTAATAGTAGAACTGGCCGCGCTCGAGATTACGATAATAATATCAATGTTTTAAATGAACGCTGTAATGAGGACGGAGTCATTAACAAATATGGACGATCTCTGCTAAATTTTTGTATAAACACAGAGCTTAAAATAGCCAATGGTCGATTGTTTGATGATAAAGGTATCGGCCGCTATACATACTACTCGCCCATGGGAGCAAGTACTCTTGATTATATGATACTAAGAGAAGATTATATGATCAGTAAATTTAAAGTTCTACCGAAATTAGTAGAGTCGGATCATTGTCCTATAAAATTCCATATTCTCAATTCAAAATTGAAAGAGTTAAGCTCTGCAGAAATGAACATACATATTAATGACTCATCACCATGTTCCGATGTTTATATATGGCAAGATGAAAAAAAGATAGAGTACCAAGCATCTCTTCGAAATGAACAGACATGTATTGCGTTTGAAGAAATGCTGTGTGCCGCAGCTGAAGGTTGTAGTAGCGATAATCTATGTGATATTTTCAATGGTATGCTAGAAAATGCATTATCCCCGTTATTTCTAAAGAAGCAGCATCAATCAAAGTGTAGGAAAAACATAAAAAATAACTTTCCTTCAAACCCTTGGTATGATAAAGAATGTAAATCTCCAAAACAAGTTTTAAATAATATTGCTAAAGATAAGAAGTTTAACACACGTCAAAGTGAATATAATATAATGTTACGCCAATATAAACGATTAATCCAGAAAAAGAAAAGAACAGAAGATCCAAATTCCTACTGGAAATTTTGGAAATCTTTAAAACCCAGAAATTCAACCAAAGGTCCTACCCTGTCACAATTTGTGAAATATTTTGAAGAACAAGTCTACCCTCCTCATGTTGACTATTTTGACTACGATCACATGAATAATATAATTAAGCTAGTTAAATCATCCCCAAATGATATTAATGAGAAGGTAGAAAATGGACAATCCGATTTGTTACAGTTCTTAAACAGCCCCATAACTATAGACGAAATTCAAAAAGCAATTAGAAAGTTAAAATGCAAAAAAGCGGCAGGCATAGATGGTATTCCTGCGGAATTTTACAAGCATGGTAGTAATGAACTCTTACCAGCACTAGTTTTACTGTTTAATACCATTATAGCCAATGGAGAATATCCATCAAGTTGGGCCACTGGTATAATTCATCCTGTTCACAAAAAAGCTGCCCATAACGTGCCCGATAACTACAGAAAAGTTACAGTAATGCCATGCATTGGGAAATTATTTGAATCTGTACTTAATAACAGACTGTCTTTTAAAAATGATGTATGCTATGATAATGATCCCTTTCAAGCCGGCTTTAGAAGTAACTCCCGGACGACTGATAATATATTTATACTATGTGCCATTATAGATAAGCAAAGGTGTCTTTCAAAGCCCCTGTATACATGTTTTGTTGATTTTACAAAAGCATTTGACTATATTGACAGATCAGCACTGTACTATAAATTACTGAGCAGAGGAATAGACGGCAATTTTTTAAATGTAATAAAGAGTATGTTCTCTAAAGCTGAGTGCCGTGTAAAATGGGATTCATGCATCAGCGAGATATTAAAAAGCGAATTTGGTGTCCTGCAAGGTGGTATGCTCAGCCCCAAATTATTTACAGAATTTCTGCAGGATATATCCAAATCATTTGATCAAGGTGAGGGTATCCCCGTAGACACTTTATTAATTGTATACTTGTTATTTGCAGACGACCTTGTCCTTTTTTCAGATTCTGCAAATGGATTGCAAAAGCAATTAACTGCCCTGTATAAGTATGCTTCTCTGTGGCATATAATAGTCAGCATTCCTAAAACAAAAGTTCTCATATTTATCAAACGTCATACGTCAGAATGTGACAGCTTCTACTATGGTGATGACATAATAGAAAAAAATGAAAAATATAAATACCTTGGGGCTGTATATAGCACTAAATATCCTAAGAATGTATTGAAAGAAACGTTTCTCCATCTCGCTTCCCAAGCTGGTAAAGCAGTTTTTTCTCTACACAAGCAATCTCGTCCCGTAGTCGGTAAATTGTCACCTGTTATTGCATTCAAGGTTTTTGATTGTCAAATACTGCCCATATTAGAGTATGCAAGTGATATATGGTATACCGGTGAAAGTGTTAACGATTTGGAAAAAATACATCTAAAATTTATTAAATCAACGCTGGGTGTTAGAAAGCAAACACCCACTCCTGCAATTTATGGTGACACAGGACGGTTTCCATTGATTATCAGGCAACATATTAAAGCTGTAAAATATTGGTGTAGAATTCTAGACCTATCTCAGAACCACCCTGTCAGAAATGCCTACAATATGCTACTAGAGCTAGATGGCACTGGATTCACAAACTGGTGCTCGCGTATTCGGTCTGTCCTTGAACTAACCGGGCTAGACCAAGCTTGGGAGACGCAGCACATTGGCAATACAAATAAATTCATGCTTTCCTTTAAAGATTCAATTGTTAGAATATTTACACAGCGGTGGAGACAAGATATTGAGAGTTCAAGTAAGCTGCGCACATATTCATTAGTGAAAAAATCTTTGTGTGTGGAACCATACATCTTAAACATAAAGGGGAACCACCTCATAACAGCAATGGCGAGATATAGAATGAGCTCACATGATTTAAAAATAGAGAGAGGACGATTCAATAATCCAATAACTCCAATAAACCAACGAATATGCACAAGGTGTGAATCAAACGAAATTGACGACGAAATACACCTTCTTCTCCACTGTAATGCCATGAACAATGAACGCGTAATCTTGCTTAATTCTATAGCCGGAATTATCAATATGCAACCAACAAATGATATTTTTCTACGAATTATGACATCTAGAGACATAGCAGTGGTGAAGTCGCTAGCAAAATTTATCTATGGTTGTTTTAAACAAATTAAGGGTTAAAAATATTGAGTATGATAAATGTAAATTCATCTTCTAGCTGAAATATTTTGTATGTGTGTCGTGACTAGCATGATTAATTATTATCATTATTATCGTTTTAACGTTACATTTTTATGTAGAACAATCACAAGTCACCTGTCGCTATATTATCCATATTATCATGCCTTCATGATCTGACTTGGGTATTACCACATATCAGGACGGCTGTTGCTCTCGGATCTTATTATTTGGCTTTTTAGGGCCGGTTAGGGACGTTTCCGTCGCCTTTGTTATCAGACGAGGTGGGGCCTTATGGAGGATTTCAGAGTTGCTAAGTCAACTGATTTTCTCTATGAGATCGGGAATGTTTTTCTTCGATTGTAACTCCTAAGTATGTGGTACTAACTAGGTCGTGAGTGAAATGGTATGAACTAAACAATATAGTGAATGTTTTTGTGCGAGGGCCATAAAGATAATAAATCACTAGTTAATTAAACAAACTTTATTGCTATTGTGTGAGTGCCATGTCCTGCGTGAATGGCACGCATAATTATTATCCGTAATTTTTATTCTTATTACATCACTAAGTCTCCAACACTCGATAATATGGATGGTTCTGATGCTATACTTTGTTGGCAGTCGACGAACCACCATGTCTGACTTTTTTTAGTATGTATATATTGTGTTTCGGTGGTATTACTGTTATTACGTTGTTAAATTTACATCACTAGTCTACATCAGGGAATCGCCGAGTTCATAGCGACTGTCCTTGCATGGTCACATGGCTCGGAGCTACCTGTGTCGCAGATTGTCACATTGATTGTACTTGCATGATATAATATTTGATTTTTAAAAATATCGTGTAATTTTTAACATTGTCCTAATACATTCTCAAATTACTGTAGCATAATTATGCACTTGTATATATTCTAGGTTTCTACGCTTTCCAGAGTGTCTTTTTTGCTACTATATATATAATTAGCATGTCATACATAGTAGCTATTTTATCTCTGGTTTTGGTGCGGGAAACAAAATGATAGACCTTATGTTACCCTGGCAATGCCTTTCAATCTTATTTAAAGTACATACCCAGTGTTTCTTATGGCAATGCCAGTTAACATGATTTTAGTTGTGTATGTCATACTATGTATATTGTCATATGATTTTAACAAATTAACAATGTTGTATATACATGTACATATCTCTAGTTCTATGACAAATAAGTCTGGATTGACTTTCTTTCTGTCAATAAAATATCTGTCTGTCTGTCTGGTAATTATTTATCATTATAATAAAGCCTTCGTTAATGGCAGCCACTAGACACCAACAAATTGATATTTATAAATGGATAAGTTGTAACCAAAAAATATTTTGTGGGTGTTTCCTTTGTTCATTTTTAAATCAATATTAGCATGTTAATGTAATTTCTTCACTGTTCTGACTTACAAGACCTACTAGTACAATATATATACATTTATGGCGTATATATCATCAAACAAATGTGCTTTATATTGTCTATAATAGGCTGCCAGTACACTGCGTACCGGAAGGGACAGAACGTATGTAACACTAAAAGTGTAATTACTCAGGTATAGAACTTGTGGTATTTTTCATGCTTGTCAAGCGATTTAAGCGGTCTGTACCGATATAAAATCTACTAGACTACTTGAATTAAAAAAAATGTGTTTGTAGCAGCTGGGTCCTTTTGCTTCACCAAACCATAATAGTTTCGCTTCGGCGGCCCCACTCCTGTGGAGCTTGACGATGCTGCACATGCAGATAGGTGGATAATGTTTGCTCAGCGAACCATGATGACCCGCCTACTTTAAAATGGATTTAATAGTTTAAATGTATGATTGTCATATACATTTCCTATTGCAAAAAATGAGTTTGAATGTCTTGTTGACTTTCAAAATATGACCAGAAATGAGAACTACGTATTATCTAATGCTCCTGTTCATTATCCACCCAGGGGGTGGTTTCACTACAGGTTATATGCTAGGATATAAAATTATGTCATGTCTTATAACATGGCCCCAGCCCCCAGATATATAATAGTTGATAACGCACATGTCACTGGTACATGATGTAGGATCTTACAATGCTCAAGTTGGCGCAGCGTTGTATGGCCTTAATTTACTATGCCTGATAGTGATATCTGGCAAACCATGCCAAATAGCCAGACAATTAATTGATATAATATAAAATGTGAGGTTTTAAGGAGGGCAAGGCTAAGCAGATCGTTTGATATAGCTAGACTATAACTATAAAAAATTGTGAGGTTTGAGAAAGTGTTACCAGCATACCAGTTATATTCATAAAATATACATGTATGCCTCGAAAAACTTCCAAATCTATCAGGTTCAAAATGGCCAACTGGTGTCCATTATTTAACTTAACATGCTTCATATGCAGTGCCAGATAACTAGACAATTAATATAAAAGAAAATGTGAGGTTTCCGGGAGGGATAGACCTTATTTCAACTCAGATCACATTCAAAATTGCCAACTATCTGCCATTTATTATCTAATTAAAAAAATATATATTATGTCTGATATATCTAGCAAATATTGCCGTCTACAGCAATCATCCAAAGGCAGCTGCAGCCTCCTCGTATCTGGCCATAATCTTCGGGCGGATTGCCAGTGGCGTACCCTGGCTCCTCCGCTCAACAGCGGAGCCGATGCAGCACCCGCATCAGTGCTGGCGCTGATGTAGGCTGTGGTAGCCTTAAATAACCGGCAATAGCGTGTTTGACATTATGTCTCTCACGTGGGATGAATGGAGTTACCCGGAGAGAGTTATCCTTCCTATTGTTACTCTGGGGACTATCCGACCCGAGGATAGCGGAGCTGCGCAAAATACCACAGAGTTTCAGCATTAAATTGCACAGGGAAAACTCAAGTCTCCGGTCGTCTGGCCATATCTGGGGGTATATCCCCTAGACATGCCCAGAACCCCTTATCGGGCGAGCGAAGGAAAACGCTCTCAATAACCCACCATGCCCTATCACCCCCACCCTCACATCATCATCTGTACATCATTCATCTCATCAATTGCCTACAACGTTTTTATCGTATTAAAATGTCACTTAAAATACCTTTTGTGCCGAATAGATTTACTACTACAGCAAATATTGCCAGACAGCTAGACCATAGAATAAGAAAACAAAATGTGAGGTTTTAAGGATCGAGGGAAATGCCCTGAAAAATTTCAACTCCCATCAATTTCAATATTACCCTGATAACATCACAGTATTGGCCCAATAAAATGGTTTAATTGGGCCTGATTATCATTATGTCTTGCACATTGGTGCTGTTTTCAGCCAATACAGTTTATGATCTATATTCCGCATTGGACCAGTAATGGGCCAGTAAAGGCAAAAAATGTAGTCGCATAATAACAATGGTTGAATACTGGATTTTAACCGCTGTTACTGCCGATAGCATCCGGTATAAAATAGGAATTGTCCTAATGACGTCATGTTTAAGCCTACTTTAATATATGTGATATCTGCTAAAATGTGCCAGATAGTTCAAAGGTTATTATGCTAAAACAAAATGTGAGGTTTCAGGGAGATATTTTGGCAAATTAAAAATAGCCGATTATCGGGATATATGAAAAAAATCTAATTTTATAGGTCTTGTTATGAATACAAATATATCCCAGATTTGTAGATATAGGCCTAGGCTGGAGTGAGAGAACTGTATTGTTATATAAACATGATAAATTATTATTTGTACCATACTAAAATAGTTAACCAGTAATTGCTTTGCCGTAGTAAAAACGTAGCTTGGTGTGAAATAATGGTAGGGCTATTGATGCATGCATGTAAATTTGTATTCAGTTTGAGGTATGTATTATTATTTTTTTAATTATATGTACCATTACATACAAAACTTTGTATCCAATTATATAAGCTCAAGATCGGCTGGAGTTAATATTATTTTTAAACCACTGTACATAAATATATTGTGTACGGTACATTAGCATAATAAAACAGTTACACTACAACTAAGTAACAAAGTAAAAAGAAAATGCTAGATTTCAGGGAGTGACAGCTGTGACCTAACAAATTTGAACTTGATCACATGCAAAATAGCAGACTTGCGGCAATTATTTAATTATTGAATATGCCTGATATCTGGCAAACTACGGTATGTTAGCTAGCTAGACCCTACAACAAGCTTATGCTCCTAACAGCCATGATGAAGTGAAGATAAGGGAGGTATATGCATTTGAAAATGGTTGTTTTCATTTATATACCTTGACAAATTTCAACTCTATCAAATGCAAGATGGCTGACTATTGCCCATTATTTACTATATGCTTGATATCAGGCAAAGCATCCCAGATACCTAGCCCAGTACTATAATTTATCCAACTCCCCTCATGAAAGCCCGGAAAGTATTTTGTTGGCATATATATCCCTCCCTCAAACCTCACATTTTGTTTTATACCATACACCTCACATTTTGTTTTATATTATAAAACAAAATGTCAGGTTTAAGGGAAGGATTTGCCAACAAAAAGCTTTCTAGACTTTCGTGAGGGGGTTGGAATGGATACACTAACTGTCTCTGCGGTTATATTTGAATAATAGTAATGTAGATGTTTGTAAACTATGACTGATGATGCTATTTTATCTCTTTCTAGTAGTTTACTTGTTATTCAGTTGAATTATTGAGTAATCATTCATGCTTACAGGTTTGTTATTGTTGTTGAAAAAATATGTCCTCCCCAGTACATTTTATGATATTAGCTTGAACACCGTGACATTGTCCAAGTTATGTCACAAAAATCAAAATTATTTTTCATAGTTTTTCCTTGATGGTGTTTAATACGATGCAGACAAATAGTTGCGGCCTTTACCCGTGATAAACCACTTAAACATCATTTTATTTTAGCAAAGTTTATACAATTATTCTACTTCAGCTCAGTTTGAAAACAAAATGTTGATTAATAACAATATATATTGGAGCAAAATTAGAATATGAAATGTTGAGCAACATATCATGTTCTACTGATCTAAAGTATGCATTTATAGCACTTGTGCTGTTGTTATTTCAACCGGTAAAAAAATTTCCCCTCCAGTACAGTTTGTCACACATATAATTGTGCAGAGGATTCGCATGAAAAAGCACTGTAAAAATACACAAAATATGTCATATATAGTATTCAAGCTATATGTGTATATTTAGTTGATGTCAGAGCACTAATTTGTTGAGCTGTCGAAGTAAATGCTGTACAATTCATACTTGAGTGCATTGCAATTTCAAATGAATATCAAATCTATATACATGTGAAATACGGGTACAACACATAGCGATCTTCCCTTTAGGAACACGACAATAAAATAAAAAAAATTAGGGGTTAGGATTTTCAAATCACCTACATTATTAGCATTTGAGCAGAGACTAATGATTGTTAAAACAAATGTCCACTCCAGCACACGCAAAAACAGCATACATTTCACAAGTCAATATCTTCATTCATGGGCATAATTAAGCTCTGGAAATTTAACTGATGTTGGGGAATGACATCTCGCTGACAAAAGTTGTGAAATTATCATACATGGAAGGTTTTTATTTTTGACATGCTATGAGACTTTTTGTGTGCCCTTTACGTGAAATTGCCCACATACGAATTGTTTTTTTTCTATTTGGCTTTAGTTATAAATATAACTTTTAACAAATACTCGCTTTCTGTAACAGTAAACAGAATATAAATAGGTTTAAGGGCAATACTCTTAGTGGTGATTATCGCAAAATAAATTGTTACAAACAGCGCATTTTTTCCTAATCAGAGGCCAACATTGCTTTGTATTAATCTAATAAATATCAAACTTTTATGTCATATGCATAATTTGCTCACCTGACTCCAACCCAATACCAAGTGAAAAACCTTAACATATTCATATTGTATTATTAAAGTGAATATAATTATTATTTAATCGTCACATCTATAACAGTGTGAATCGATACCACAATAATTATGTTGTTGTGGAGTAAAATTACTTGAATTTCCTCAAATCTCACCTATTAGACAAACATACAGTTTGAAAACATAAATAGGAAGGTTAGACTAATCTTTATTAATTTAACACATCACCCCAGCACTCTAAATGCAGCAGTTGGAAAGAATAAATCCCATTCAGATGACCGTGGTGTGCGAGCCGGTAGGGCGAGATTTGAACAAGTAATGCTTTGCTAGTGGTGCGGAATTTGATTAAATCTGCCATCAAAAAGTCGAAGTTAGGAGAGAAAAGGCTATTACATTTCAAAAGTGTAACATGATATCAATAGGATGATACCACGTACATAGTTTATTGAACTGTTGATTTGCACTGAACTGAAAGTAAGAAGATTGTTGTAGACGTTTGATTAAAAAAAATAATTTAAATATTTATTGTACATATGTTTATTTCTGTGGGCTTAATAGATAAACGTAAACAAAAAGACACATTGGATAATATACATGTACGTCGATTGTATTTTCAGTTATCTTGTATCTTTTTTTTCCAGCTGCAAAAAAGCATACAGAATGAATCAAAAGTGAGCGATTTACATATCTATGTTCACAATTTTTGAAGACACATATATAAATTGTGTGCTCTTAAAAATACATACATATATATATTTGAAATGGTTTTAAGGTTTTTGTGTATATTCTAATGTAAATATCATATGATATTTACTTTGTACTTTGTTTATTGCTATGCAATGTATGAAGATTAACATTATTTAATATTATTAGCTAATGACTACAATAAAGCCAAATGCCTAATTATTTTTCTATTACAGTTCAGTGTAATAAGCAATACCAACCAATCCTTTGATTTAACTATACGTGTTTTATATTCCCTTGATCTTATTTGTAATAATTTTCGTTTCAGCGTGACAAAAGAATAACTCCCGAAAGCAATGCGAAGTTTTGGTGACCAGGATGGTTTTAACAAAACCTTCCTATCTGAGTCTAAAGGTAATTTTTCCGGCTTATTATAGTTATGCTACCGGACGTCCATACCCAATAAAAGTATGATGATTATACATGTATTACATTCACAAGATTATGTTATAAAACTATGTCCCTACAACGTTCATGCTATATTTAAATAAATGTTAATTACAACCTATTGAGCTGAGCTTTTATTTCTAATCGTCATTTCAAGAGTTGGTGTATTTTCTCACAAAGACTTTGTGCAAGGATATTTCTTACTGGAATTGATGCAGTTGATGAGAGAGTAAATGAAGAATGTGCAGAGGAGAGATACCTCCTCCATCAGAAGACAGATAGAAGAAGAAGACAGGGAAAACACGTTTTCCTTATACGGTGTGAATACCAAGACAAAACTCTGTGGTGAGTAGGAATG
The DNA here is from genome assembly GCA_964017125.1 of Flabesymbios commensalis. NCBI lineage: Eukaryota > Metazoa > Annelida > Polychaeta > Terebellida > Flabelligeridae > Flabesymbios > Flabesymbios commensalis. The sequence goes on along the minus strand of OZ024909.1, from coordinate 78,011,154 downwards.
ATTACACCCCTGTAAATTATGTCTGAGCTTTTTTTTTATCTTAGTAACATATGGTCTCACCACCCTAAATGAGCCGAAATCCAAGGTTGTTGGCTACTGACTAGAGAATCCTTACTGCTTTAAATGGTTGTTTCGGCTTCTGGCGAATTAAGAAAAATACAGGAATGTTGTAATTATGTGGATAAATTGTTAGCACGCACTGTTTCCGCTATCTGTGATATGAGGTATAACTGTTATGTGTGATTCTCGGATGGACACATGGGGTGAGAAGGATTAGTGTCTTTTCTGGGAATGGGCGCAAGAATATTTGGGGAGATCTGGGTAAGCTGGACCTTTGTTCACATATGGGGGACTAGGTCAAAATCTAATTGGTGAGCATACCATTTTCGGAGCTGTTTTTAAAAAAGGACAGCATGTGTCTTATTATGGTGTGTCACATTGGAGTGTGGCTAGGGACGAAAGTGGTGAAATCGGCCCTGAGAATGTTGGCATTAAACATGTATTTCAATGGGACTGCCATTTGGGGTGGTGAGACCACATAAACAATAAAACCAGCAACACTTTGAACATGCTCATAACAGGTTTGGGGTCGATTGCAATTGGTGATTACGATTACAATAATTGAAAAAGACGATAACGGTCATAGTGGCTATTCAATGGATCTAATTTTTAGGTAGATGGCATAACTCGATTCTGATTATTACGCGAAACATGTCTGACAAATCTATGGTCACAGAGCCTTTAAATAACAATGCAGATGTGTTTGACAGCGATGCTTATTCAATATGCAGTAACGCGGCAAGTATGGTGGTGGATGGGAGAGTGGTGGGTAATTAAGGACATTTTTAAACCTCGAGTAGAAGATCAGCGTTTATTACCCAGCAAACACTACGCGTTCCATAATGTCCGTACAATGTTGGTTCAGCGTCGTAGACAGTGGATCTTTGTACCGACATTGTTATAGTATCTTTGTTGAAGTATCGTGTCTGTTGGGTAGAGCATGGGGTGTAATATGTCATCTACAGTAATAAGAAAAACAAAGTTCATGACAAATTGAAAGGATGAATTTCCATATATCATATACTTTTTTGTTCAGAGAAAAGCTACTTTAAATGGACACCTTCAACAACTGAAAAAATAAAGACCGATTTTAAGGACTGGGTGTGGATGCTAAGTGGTAACAGCCTTCCAGGTAACACATTCGCCATATTATCTGATGGTCACAATACACTACTGGTATTGTGTATCTGATTTATGACATGAAATATTAATCACTTAAATTGTTAAATTATTATATTTATTTTATTTGTTCCAAACGTTTTTTTTTTGCAACTAGACATTGTATGATTTTGTGGAACGTCTTATATTATCATTTTAAAGAGCAAAATAGTTTTAGAATTTAGTTCAAATACATTTCACAATGATGCATGTTGACATGTTGTCCGGGATGACAATATTTCTTTTTTTTTCTAGGGAAGAAAATTGTGCTTAGCTACCTCGACAATTGTGAAATGAGCTGCAACTACATGCAGCTCAGAACAAAAATCATGAATGAGCAGAAGAAACGTCAAAATATAATTAAAATGAGAAAAGGAAAAAATAAACATCAGTTAAATTTTGACATTTGAAAAAATGAACATTACGCTAAATAATGCAAATTATCTTGGGAAAATAATATTTCGATTTTTGTTCTGAACGTACTGGGTAGGCAGTGGATTATAGTATTTAATTTTCAGTAGATTAAAGTGGCTGTTAGCAATATAACTAGCAGTATACAGTATCACTTTTAACTGTCTTAAATCATGCTCGTTTTTCTAAACCCGAAAATGTATTATTAGTGCAAATATAAATAACCAGATTTTTCTCTCAGGGTTGTGTAGACAGTGGTATAAATCAGACATAGTGTTTTAATAATTTTCCGATTTGTTTAGAAATTTGAAGTATCTTGAGAGAAATGCTTTAGGGGACGGTTAGAAATGTCTTAAAACTGACCGTTGCAATAATCACCTATTTTGTTGTGTAAAGCAAGTTCATTTGAGTGTGTTTCTCTAGCTTTTTTATTGAAGTATAGCCTATTGGAATTGGCTAAAATTGAGCTAACATTATCATGTCGAGCGTGACACACTAAAATCATTAAATGACATTTTTTTATTGATCCACCATTGTCAATTGTGGATCTCTACGGCGCATGCGCAAGCTGTGGACAATTTTTTAGCCATCTTTGATTATACCTGTTAAGAGTATAATCACGTAGCGGTATTCATGGCACAGTCCGATCTGTGTATTAAGTTCAAAAACCGTGAAGTTTTAAACTTCTGAGGTTTTTTTGTAGGGCTATTTCTACTCGATCGCGGGAAAAACGGAGCCCATCCGGGCTCTGTCGATGTGTTTCTGTCGATCGCTCACTATTCTCAGTGATTCTATTTCTAAATTTTAGTTTGCTTTCACTTTGCTCTTCACTTAAGCATGTTAAGTGTGAATCTGTAGAGACACAAAACATTGTCTTCGAATTGCCACTTAATGTTAAATTATGATAGATATTTATTGACATAAAGAAAAGTCATTACTGACTTATTTGTCATAAAAATGATGGAATATATGTACATGTATAATTATACAATATGGTTAATTTGCTAAAATCACACGATAATTTACTACCCTGATGACATCGCAAGGCTCTGACAAACTGACCGCCATGTTTTAGCGGGCCTGGCTCTACGGTGATCACCAGAGCGCGCTAGCTGACTAGGGCCAACACCGCTACCGTCTTATGGTCTCACCACCCTAAATAAGCCGAAATCCAGGGAGGTGTATACTAATGATGGAATCATCACACAAAATATTTTTAATGCGGCTGTTCCAACCTCTATTGAAACAAAATAAAATACAAAGAAGTAATAATTTTGTGAATATTTAATAAGCCCACGTTATCTTCTTTGTCAAGGATATCAGATATAACTGTTTCATGATAACCTCGCAGGGATACAGTGGGTTAAAATGATGTGTGTCTGTTCTGTGAAAGAGAGCACGGATTATAGTCCAATTTTAACAGTATTGACTTTTTTACACTCTAGGGGGCGTAGCTCAAAATCTGTCTGGTAACCATACCCATAGCGGGCCTGTTTTCGAACAAGGACATCTCAAGCTTTATCCTGATATGTCACACTAAATATCTAATAGGGTGAAAAATGGTGAAATCGGCCTGCGGAATTGAGGCAGTTTACATGTGTTTCAATGGGACTGGCATTTGGGGTGGTGAGACCATCAGTAGACACAAGGGGTTTGCATGTTCTGGTCCTTTCTTGACATATTCCAGCTGCTTGATAAAAAATCTGCAGCTTGATATCTATATTTTATTGAGTTTTACTATCGCCGTAACAATCTAAGTGTAATAGTTTTGATAAGAAAGTATATAATTGGTGAATAAATGTGATAACCATGTCTAGAAAAGACCAGAAGAGGCCGTGTTTTGGTGATATAAGTCATAGATGGAATGCCTGGTTGGTAGTTTGATTGTCATATGGGCCCAAATGAAAATAAAAAATAGTGAATTTAAGTATGGATGCTACTAATAGCAGTCCATTCTAATATGTGTGGCATATTTCAACAACAATTTTCGAAATACAAGGTAACCATGACGACTTTGTGTCATTTAACTGTTTTATTCAATGCGACTTTCAAGGAAACCAGGCCGATTTTCATGATATCAATAATTATTCAAAGGGCTCCGAGGGCAACAGTTTTCAATATATTTGCCTAATTCAAAAACTATATTGTTCAGAACACCTTCAAGCATCATACCAGGCCGAAATAAAATAATCAAAGAAAATTATATCTCTACATATGGTCTCACCACCCTAAATAAGCCGAAATCCAGGGAGGTGTATACTAATGATGGAATCATCACACAAAATATTTTTAATGCGGCTGTTCCAACCTCTATTGAAACAAAATAAAATACAAAGAAGTAATAATTTTGTGAATATTTAATAAGCCCACGTTATCTTCTTTGTCAAGGATATCAGATATAACTGTTTCATGATAACCTCGCAGGGATACAGTGGGTTAAAATGATGTGTGTCTGTTCTGTGAAAGAGAGCACGGATTATAGCCCAATTTTAACAGTATTGACTTTTTTACACTCTAGGGGGCGTAGCTCAAAATCTGTCTGGTAACCATACCCATAGCGGGCCTGTTTTCGAACAAGGACATCTCAAGCTTTATCCTGATATGTCACACTAAATATCTAATAGGGTGAAAAATGGTGAAATCGGCCTGCGGAATTGAGGCAGTTTACATGTGTTTCAATGGGACTGGCATTTGGGGTGGTGAGACCTTATCGGTAGGCGGAGTCACTATCTTTTTTACACGGGCAGCTGTGGAAAAATGTCAGTCACTGCGGCCGAGCTCCCGGGTAACAATTTACATGGTATCACATACTGAGTTAAAATCTTGTTAAAAGGCATGGCCACAGTAAAACACTGGATATTGAGATAAAATAACAGATAATTGATTACTACTTGAACAATATATGTGAACGTAGGGGGTCTATCATTTTGTTTCCCGCACCAAAACCAATGGAACTCATTTAAACAATTTTAGTTCCAAGAAATATTATAGATCAATTCGTGGTGCCGTCATTCAAGCAGTAAAAGGTTGATTTCATTTTTTATTGACCTTGACACCATTCCATCAGTGTAAAATAGTGAAAAAGGACTTTGCAATGGGCTGAGTTCTCTGGGAAGGATATTTCCACCCGTCAGACATGTGATGTCGCAAGCTTTGTTCACTTGAGCACACACATCGGTTTCAAAGTTGTTGACTTTTACATGTCACACAATATAGTTTTAAACGTTAATATATATGTTGCTGGTATAAATGGTATATGTAGCTGCCCATAAAATACAGTACATACAGTACAACTTATCCCATCAAGTGATTAGAAAAAAATACACAGCGTTATAATCAAAATATGCGGAAAATCAACAATATATTGGAGATGCATTTAAATTTAATTATGTAATATGTACACAACTGTCGGAACATTTTATTTTTGTCTACATTGGGGATATCATTCAAGTATAAATGTGAATGCTAATGAATATAATGCATTTCAGCATTTTGTCACTGTAGAAACAGTTTCTGTTAACCCTTTCAGTGCGGGGACCGACTCCATGCGTCAGAATCTGACATTTAAAGTTAATCCCCGCACTGAATGAGTGAAAATATCATAATGGCCGTAGACCCATAACGTAAGTATTCAGATGAGCCGGAAAGAACTAACTAAGATATTTGTGATTACTTCAAATTAAAAAACGCTTTTGTCTCCATGGTTTCTATACAAATATTTAACGTTTTAATGGCTAATTATCCTGATTATTCTACTACTCTAATAGCTCTATGTTGATCACTAGACTTTAAACTGTCAGTGCAGAACCTTAAATTTTCACAATATTACACAGATTGCCATAGGATCACGATTTTGTTATTGATTTTACCAGCTCACTTATGGGTCTAGACATTAAAGTGGATTAATGATAGGCAGTAAATGTTTAATCTTCATCAGTATCATTGTCTGCCTCATCTACATCAGGCAAAGCCCCTCTATCTGTGGTAGATTTACTCGATGGAATACTTTTGTAGAATGCATGATATTGAAATGAAAATGCAAGTGACTGACAGAGTGATATCAGGTCTTTCTTTTTCTCATCCGACACTTTAAACCTGGCTTATTATTTCTGTTTGATGATCTTTTCAGATAATTCATTAGCGGGTCTACCACGCTTGGTCAATGAACTGATATTTCTTTACTATCACTATCACTATCACTATCAAAATCTTCTTTGACTAGAAGCGTGTGTGGCTTCTCATTGCATACCTTTACCACTTTACCTTTCATCCAGTTAACCGTCTCTCCTTGTCTTGTTATTGTTACGCTCCTACATATTCTCACAGCAAGATCCTTTAAATCGTAGATGTTGGTATGTTTTAGTGGAACAACAGGGTAAGGGCTGCGTCTTCTAGCCATGCGAAGAGCAGTGTCCCATTGACTTACAAGTATTCGGGTGTTCTTTGATTGATAAAATACATTTACACCTACCTTTGTCTATTTATATAGTCGGGGGACAGGAGCTGAACCTGGAAAGTGGGTCTACAGTTTTTTATGTTATATAGGTATTGTACTCTATGAAACCGCGTGATGGCATTCTCACAGCATTGAGCATTTTTAAATAACAAGTTTTACATTTTTTCGACTATCGCGGTACACAATAGTGGTTTTAGGTGATCGGGAAAAAAACTGAAAATCCCTGTATATATTCACATAACTGATAGCTATTAGCTCGATTGTTTGTATATTGATGTATATTAATAAAAAATATCATTGGGTCCAAGGTCAAGGCTATAATTCAAGGTCAAAGGTCAATAATTTAGGTCAAACATGCTTAATTCATTATCGTTTGTATATTACATCCTCCCCATTTGTATATGTTTTGCTGGGATAATTATACCATTATATGGCTTGAATTGTGCAGCAATGGATTATACGTTGCCATTCTATTGTATGATCAACATGATTCACTAACCCAATGTTGGGCCATCATCTGTGACGTTGTCATGACATTTAACATTTTTGTTTCTTATTTATAGTTCCAATATCACAATATATCTATATATAACTATATGGATACATCAATTATCATTATGTGATGTAATAATTCAGAGGTTACTGTACCTGCTAAACTACCAAAATTGTACGTAATCGTTATTTATTTTTTTTTATTCATCTTAAACAAGTTTAATAATTAGCAATGACACCACCACCTTCGACATCATTTTGTAATTTGCTATATATTTGTATTAAAGCTGCTATTACCTTTCGGTTCATTGTTTGTTTCATCATCTTTGTTATAGTCCATGAGCCAGGCAACTTTTCGGTACCATCTCAAGGGACTAATTGTCAATGTATTTTTCTGAAAGGTATGCATCTGTAGCTCAAATGTCTGGTGGCCGTGTCAAGCTGTCTCAGAATGACCTAATTTGTGTATCAACCGCTAAACGCCAAAAATCGTCATTTCCATAGTTACATATTAAATGGCTACTCCTCTAGTGTGGGCATTTTACCTGGTCAAAGGTTGGGAGAAACGATTTTTTTTTAATGTATTGCTACCAAATAATGTTAAAAAAAATTATGGCCTATAAATAAGTCTAATTTGCATATCGTCGTTGACGGTGCAATATGGCGTATGTGGGTGTGAGGTAGTTTTGAGATAAATGGAAGTAACTGACTGGTGAGGCCAAAAATGTGTAATTTCAATGTTATGACTCCTTGCGATTTAGAGCATAGAATTCTACGTCAGAATCAAATTAATTTTGTTAGTTTGTATCTTGCATAATATATAAAAAATACGATTGTCTGATTTTTATCCACATACGCCATATTACTTGACGTCCATATATTTTACATACGTCATATTACTTGTCTGATACGAGCACATATACGCCATATTACTTGTCCGATACGAGCACATACGCCATATTGCCTGTTCGTTACAATACATACTTGTCTATAGGGCGTGTTAGTCTCGTTTGACAAGGGATCCACTTCCGCGTCCAGGTCGCCAAACCACGGAAATTTTGAGCCACATGGAAAAAATTCCGTTTCGCAGTGTTCTGTGGTGCCGTTGTTCAAGTTCAATTTTGTCACTATTCTGACATTTGTTATGTTGCTGACTAGTCCCATCAACGAACATAGAATGTGTGAGAGAAGTGCCAATCTATAGTCTCAGGTGAGTGTTGTTTTTATCTTGTAAGACTAATTTGAATCCGAAGTTTGTAAAATGCCGGGACCTTGTCTCGACACGGTTTTTTCGGTTATCGGGTACCAGCAGGCTAACCTTTAATGACGGAATATTGGAGATCTGTTAAATATGCACCTCCCAATTTCAATTCCTCACACAATTATCTTTAGTCGTAATGCAATTTGTTTACCATATTCGTAAAGATATAGACATAGTAGGGTTAATTTGCCACCTTTTTGGTTCACAAATTGGAGCGGTCATAATTCCAAGCCAGGTCGCCCACTACCAAGGCGATATTTACAGGGATCTCGCCCTAAACTATACCGGTGTTGACGTCTGGTTCATCTCCCCAGGCCGGTTCATCCCCCCTGGCTCTCTGCGCATGCTCGCACAGGCGCAGAGAAGGGGGGATGAACTGGCCGTTATTGGTTAACGTCTGGTTCATCTCCCTGACCGGTTCATCCCCCCTGGCTATCAGCGCATGGTCCATGGATGGCACAGTGTGGGTTACACTTTCCAGGGGTGGGCAGGCGAAATGAGTCCTGTCGCCACAAATGACTCTTTTTAGGTGCTCTGAATGGTCATTTTTAAATATTTACATTAGGGCCTACAGCTATTTTGCTTCTGTCGCCACATGTGGCGACCACTTGCCCACCTCTGCTTTCATGCAGTCATGAGAGGTGTTTTCGGGGGAGGGGAGGGGAGGGGGTGCTGATACCACGATGTTGATGGGTCGATGCCGTGTCACAAATGCTTGTTGAAAACAATGCTTGAACGCAGTTAATTTCTTATTCGATCAGCAATCAATTAATTGTTCAAACATGAAGTGTATCCTTTCTTTCTGACGTATTTTTTTTGTAAATATTGATGTTTGTTGTCATCGTAAAGTCCATAATTTTTACTTTTAGAGGATGTGTATCTGAGCGATAATATGCCACATTATGAAAAATAGTGTGATTTTCTACTAGTTAGCAGGTTAGTTAGTGCTAGGCCTAATTAGGCCTACTAGCCGCTCCAGCCACATCATTAATGACATTATAAATGATGAAAGTGTTTTATATGCCCATGCACTGATGCAGGCGTAACAGACTGGGCCTGCGGCAGTGGCCAGTGAGTGGGGGCTTCACTCACTCAGTCACTGCCACTAGCCTTCACTGGCACTGCTTCAGCCTGCACTTGTCACTGTCAGCCAGTGACAGTGTGTCACTGCCAGTGTCACTCAGTCTTAGACTTGACTGTCAATGACTCAGTCAGTTGACTCAGTGCCCATGGTGACTGTCAATCATACTCAAATAATAAAAAGTGCCACCTTGACTTAGGACTTGGTCCGAATAGCCTATATAGTAGGCCTACTGTTACTATACCCTGGGCCACATTCAACCAGTAGCGCATGCTTTTCGTTTATTTCTCCGTCAATTATCAACCGATTTTCATGAAATTTGGTAAAAATCATATTTCAACAGTCCTAATATCACTGAAAATTTCGTAAAATTGTATTTAGTATTTCAAAAGTTAGACCATTTGACATGTAGTAAATTGAATTTATGACGTCCCTCTTTAAACCCATTAAACTAATTCTAGAATTGTATTACATGTCACTTGGTCTAACTTTTGAAATATTCAATAAAATTTTACAGACGTTAGATATGACTTGAAAATTCCCTGTGATAAATTTCAAGAAAATTGGTTCATAATTGACGGAGAAATCGACGAAAAGCATGCGCTACAGAATTACCAAAATTAATGTGACCCAGGCTATAGACTGGTTAAGCCTAGACCTACTCACTGCACTAACACAACTCACAGTGACTGAAGTCGCCTTCACATTATTGTCATTAACTTGCAGCCCAAGTTTTTCTTTGATTTCTCAGTTAGAACCGGTGTCCGCCTTTTAGTCAGAAGGCCCGTTAGTCAGAGGGCCCATTAGTCAGAAAACCCGTTATTCAGAAGGCCCGTTAGTCAGAAAACCAATAAGGATGATTAGTCAGAAGGCCCGATTGTCAGATTTCAGTGATATTTCAGTTAAGATAAGCCATTTTAAGCATTAAAATTTTAAAATCTGATTTTTTTTTCTCCTGGGGGGAGGACTCCCCCAGACCCACCACCCCTTTTGGATCCCCCATTCAAACATTCCTTGCGGAAACCCTGAGGCCTATTAGGATATATCTCGATATACTCCTCGGCCCACGACTTGTAATTTTTTTTGTTTTTTGTTTTTTAACGACACGTTGAGTCAATGCTGGTTTGAGGTTGGGCCATAGTTGCAGACAGTGGTCCAACATCAATACAGCATTAGTTTTAAGTGTTGTGTTTGACTGGATGCCGAATGTCATCAGCTGCTGGTATAAACATGATAAATGCTGGCCAATATCACGTCAACGTCTCGTGTTTATTGAGGTAATGTTATTGTAGCCTATCTGCCTTGTTCGCAAACTCAATTTTGTATCCAATGTATGCATCACCTAGCTCGTAACGCTGATTCTTTGCGACCTTGTGTTTTTAGCAGGGGGTGTTTAAAATAAATGTTTCATACTGGGCAGTATCTCTTAATCGTTCGTCATGTTCATCATTCTGAACTACATATACTGAACTACAACTGAGATCACAATTTCTATAACCGCATCACCTTGTTCGCATTCAACTTCTATTTCAAAAGGGATAGAGGTATCAACTATTAGTAATTGGTCACCAACACGTTCACTAAAATCAGACGTACCATAGTCTGAATGAATGTCTGAACACATTGCTTCTATTATTGATTTCGGAAAGTATTATTTTGTGCAACATTTTCTGGTGTCTCTTTAAAAGGTGGGAATATCATTTTAGCTAGGTCGTCAAATACGGTCTCATTGGCATGGCGAAGTCATTGATGCTATTAGTTTTGTGCTTCAAGGTGAAGGTCATGTACTGGGTCAAGGCCATAAGTCATTTCAAGCCCGCTGTAGTAGGCCCCTACCAATCGCGCAGTTTAAAACTTATCTACAATATCCTCGCACATACAGTGTCACCCCCGACCGATGCACCCCCACACCATGATTATTGGGTGGTGTTTTGCTTAGCTTGAGACACGCACTCTGGGAGAAACCTCTCCTCCAATCTTTACCACGCCCATCGTAAGAATCTGCTTTCATCTGAGAAGACGAGCATCGCCGGCCACTAGTCATCTAGGGATGAGACTTATGAGTGATGGTAGTGTACTTGGAATTACCATACTTGGTGTATCATTTAGAAACTAGTACTGCCATGAATGGTAAATGATGGATACTTAAGCTATAAGGGATTTAACGGCGATACATAATATTTTATTTCTGTTAAATACGAAATGTACACCAAAGAGCTAAGTTTGTATTTTATCCTTTCATTTGAACAATGTCCAACGTTTTTTAGTGGATACAGCAGGACTGATGAAGTGATCACAGCAACCTCAAAAGCTAGCTCAGTCACTACAAATGTGATCTTGGCCCTGAAGAAGTGATCACAGCCATTTTAAAAGTTATCTCAGCTACCACAAAGGTGATTTTGGCCACTGATGAAAAATAACAGCTTCTTTAACAATTATTTAAACCACTACAAATGTGATCTTGACCACTGAACAAGTTATTACAACCATTTGAAAAGTTATCTGAGTCACTACAATAGTGATCTTGATCATTGAAGAAGTGATTACAACCATAATAAAAGTGATCTGAGCCACTACAAAAGTGATCTTGGCCACTGATGAAGTGATCACAGCAACTTTGTAAATTATTTAAACCACAATAAAAACACATTCAAAGTTATCGAAGCCCAATCACTTTATTAGCAGATAAATTTGACCATTGACCTTAGTTTCGGGGACCCTATCAATAGATACGATGCGCATAGAGCTTCTTCTTTCAGTTTGATACAGAACAAGACTGTTGGTTATTGACGGTCCCTAAGCTACTGGTAGTAGATTTGTGCTCAAGTCTGTCCAAACAGAAATGTCATTAGCAGATCAGCAAATGCCCTTGTCCACCATAATCGATCAGCTTGGTTATCTCTGGTTTTGAACAAAACATATCGAAGTACAGGCAACGTGATGACAGTCAAAAATTGGCAAAATCACTGTCGTATGCTGCTTTGACCTTTATTTACCTTTATAACACAACAGTTGTTACTTGTTTTTCTCTTCATATATATAGTTCAATATGTGACTTCCAGTTTGGTGGCAGAATATTTACTTTTTAACGACTGTTGATAAATATATGGCAAATTTTGTCACTCACATTCCATATTTCAATCTAGGCCATGTACAACAACTACACCCCCAGATTTAAAAAAATCCATACAATAGATGTTATTACCAATATGTGTCTTACGTTCTAGTTGAGGTTATTCTAGAGGTTTTATGCTATTATTCTAGCAATTGAAACCTTGGTTAGTTTTATTATTCAAAAAGTGACATAAAAGTACAGATAGTGTGATGGCGAAACATTTGCTAAATCACTGTGGCATGCAGTTGTGACCTTTGTTTACCTTCATAACTTAGAGATTGTAATAATATTTTCCTACATATATATTAAACATTAAAAACATTACATTTTGGTGCCAGAATCTTTAAAAATGATTGAGTATTGACAAATATATTACCAATTATGTACACATACTTCATTTTTTGTGATACCATACAGTACACCCCTCCCTAGCCTAAAATGCTAGAAGGTTCATACTACCATCTTATCAACTCAAACCTTGGTTACTTTTGGTGTTGAGATAAATCCGTTTTTAAGCGTCTTTCAGGATTTCTCTCCTGGACTATCACGCAATACTTGATTTTTTTGTGATTTTGGTGGTATCTTACACCTGTGCTATCACTTTATCACTTATGTATAATGGTTTGCTTCAAATACACCCCACACACAAACTATGATATCAGATATGAGGTCAGTCAGGGTGTCTCAATGTGCCCCAAAACTGTCTCAAGCTGCCAAAAACATAATGAAACAAAACCAAAATTATTCAAATCAGACCTGTGGATCCAATGTTATGGGAAACATACTTTTTATGGCGGCCATAACATTAGCACACACTGTTTCCGCTATCTGTGATATGAGGTATAACTGTTATGTGTGATTCTCGGATGGACACATGGGGTGAGAAGGATTAGTGTCTTTTCTGGGAATGGGCGCAAGAATATTTGGGGAGATCTGGGTAAGCTGGACCTTTGTTCACATATGGGGGACTAGGTCAAAATCTAATTGGTGAGCATACCATTTTCGGAGCTGTTTTTTAAAAAGGACAGCATGTGTCTTATTATGGTGTGTCACATTGGAGTGTGGCTAGGGACGAAAGTGGTGAAATCGGCCCTGAGAATGTTGGCATTAAACATGTATTTCAATGGGACTGCCATTTGGGGTGGTGAGACCACATAAACAATAAAACCAGCAACACTTTGAACATGCTCATAACTGGTTTGGGGTCGATTGCAATTGGTGATTACGATTACAATAATTGAAAAAGACGATAACGGCCATAGTGGCTATTCAATGGATCTAATTTTTAGGTAGATGGCATAACTCGATTCTGATTATTACGCGAAACATGTCTGACAAATCTATGGTCACAAAGCCTTTAAATAACAATGCAGATGTGTTTGACAGCGATGCTTATTCAATATGCAGTAACGCGGCAAGTATGGTGGTGGATGGGAGAGTGGTGGGTAATTAAGGACATTTTTAAACCTCGAGTAGAAGATCAGCGTTTATTACCCAGCAAACACTACGCGTTCTATAATGTCCGTACAATGTTGGTTCAGCGTCGTAGACAGTGGATCTTTGTACCGACATTGTTATAGTATCTTTGTTGAAGTATCGTGTCTGTTGGGTAGAGCATGGGGTGTAATATGTCATCTACAGTAATAAGAAAAACAAAGTTCATGACAAATTGAAAGGATGAATTTCCATATATCATATACTTTTTTGTTCAGAGAAAAGCTACTTTAAATGGACACCTTCAACAACTGAAAAAATAAAGACCGATTTTAAGGACTGGGTGTGGATGCTAAGTGGTAACAGCCTTCCAGGTAACACATTCGCCATATTATCTGATGGTCACAATACACTACTGGTATTGTGTATCTGATTTATGACATGAAATATTAATCACTTAAATTGTTAAATTATTATATTTATTTTATTTGTTCCAAACGTTTTTTTTTTGCAACTAGACATTGTATAATTGTGTGGAACGTCTTATATTATCATTTTGAAGAGCAAAATAGTTTTAGAATTTAGTTCAAATACATTTCACAATGATGCATGTTGACATGTTGTCCGGGATGACAATATTTCTTTTTTTTTCTAGGGAAGAAAATTATGCTTAGCTACCTCGACAATTGTGAAATGAGCTGCAACTACATGCAGCTCAGAACAAAAAACATGAATGAGCAGAAGAAACGTCAAAATATAATTAAAATGAGAAAAGGAAAAAATAAACATCAGTTAAATTTTGACATTTGAAAAAATGAACATTACGCTAAATAATGCAAATTATCTTGGGAAAATAATATTTCGATTTTTGTTCTGAACGTACTGGGTAGGCAGTGGATTATAGTATTTAATTTTCAGTAGATTAAAGTGGCTGTTAGCAATATAACTAGCAGTATACAGTATCACTTTTAACTGTCTTAAATCATGCTCGTTTTTCTAAACCCGAAAATGTATTATTAGTGCAAATATAAATAACCAGATTTTTCTCTCAAGGTTGTGTAGACAGTGGTATAAATCAGACATAGTGTTTAAATAATTTTCCGATTTGTTTAGAAATTTGAAGTATCTTGAGAGAAATGCTTTAGGGGACGGTTAGAAATGTCTTAAAACTGACCGTTGCAATAATCACCTATTTTGTTGTGTAAATCAAGTTCATTTGAGTGTGTTTCTCTAGCTTTTTTATTGAAGTATAGCCTATTGGAATTGGCTAAAATTGAGCTAACATTATCATGTCGAGCGTGACACACTAAAATCATTAAATTACATTTTTTTATTGATCCACCATTGTCAATTGTGGATCTCTACGGCGCATGCGCAAGCTGTGGACAATTTTTTAGCCATCTTTGATTATACCTGTTAAGAGTATAATCACGTAGCGGTATTCATGGCACAGTCCGATCTGTGTATTAAGTTCAAAAACCGTGAAGTTTTAAACTTCTGAGGTTTTTTTGTAGGGCTATTTCTACTCGATCGCGGGAAAAACGGAGCCCATCCGGGCTCTGTCGATGTGTTTCTGTCGATCGCTCACTATTCTCAGTGATTCTATTTCTAAATATTAGTTTGCTTTCACTTTGCTCTTCACTTAAGCATGTTAAGTGTGAATCTGTAGAGACACAAAACATTGTCTTCGAATTGCCACTTAATGTTAAATTATGATAGATATTTATTGACATAACGAAAAGTCATTACTGACTTATTTGTCATAAAAATGATGGAATATATGTACATGTATAATTATACAATATGGTTAATTTGCTAAAATCACACGATAATTTACTACCCTGATGACATCGCAAGGCTCTGACAAACTGACCGCCATGTTTTAGCGGGCCTGGCTCTACGGTGATCACCAGAGCGCGCTAGCTGACTAGGGCCAACACCGCTACCGTCTTATCGGTAGGCGGAGTCACTATCTTTTTTACACGGGCAGCTGTGGAAAAATGTCAGTCACTGCGGCCGAGCTCCCGGGTAACAATTTACATGGTATCACATACTGAGTTAAAATCTTGTTAAAAGGCATGGCCACAGTAAAACACTGGATATTGAGATAAAATAACAGATAATTGATTACTACTTGAACAATATATGTGAACGTAGGGGGTCTATCATTTTGTTTCCCGCACCAAAACCAATGGAACTCATTTAAACAATTTTAGTTCCAAGAAATATTATAGATCAATTCGTGGTGCCGTCATTCAAGCAGTAAAAGGTTGATTTCATTTTTTATTGACCTTGACACCATTCCATCAGTGTAAAATAGTGAAAAAGGACTTTGCAATGGGCTGAGTTCTCTGGGCAGGATATTTCCACCCGTCAGACATGTGATGTCGCAAGCTTTGTTCACTTGAGCACACACATCGGTTTCAAAGTTGTTGACTTTTACATGTCACACAATATAGTTTTAAACGTTAATATATATGTTGCTGGTATAAATGGTATATGTAGCTGCCCATAAAATACAGTACATACAGTACAACTTATCCCATCAAGTGATTAGAAAAAAATACACAGCGTTATAATCAAAATATGCGGAAAATCAACAATATATTGGAGATGCATTTAAATTTAATTATGTAATATGTACACAACTGTCGGAACATTTTATTTTTGTCTACATTGGGGATATCATTCAAGTATAAATGTGAATGCTAATGAATATAATGCATTTCAGCATTTTGTCACTGTAGAAACAGTTTATGTTAACCCTTTCAGTGCGGGGACCGACTCCATGCGTCAGAATCTGACATTTAAAGTTAATCCCCGCACTGAATGAGTGAAAATATCATAATGGCCGTAGACCCATAACGTAAGTATTCAAATGAGCCGGAAAGAACTAACTAAGATATTTGTGATTACTTCAAATTAAAAAACCCTTTTGTCTCCATGGTTTCTATACAAATATTTAACGTTTTAATGGCTAATTATCCTGATTATTCTACTACTCTAATAGCTCTATGTTGATCACTAGACTTTAAACTGTCAGTGCAGAACCTTAAATTTTCACAATATTACACAGATTGCCATAGGATCACGATTTTGTTATTGATTTTACCAGCTCACTTATGGGTCTAGACATTAAAGTGGATTAATGATAGGCAGTAAATGTTTAATCTTCATCAGTATCATTGTCTGCTTCATCTACATCAGGCAAAGCCCCTCTATCTCTGGTAGATTTACTCGATGGAATACTTTTGTAGAATGCATGATATTGAAATGAAAATGCAAGTGACTGACAGAGTGATATCAGGTCTTTCTTTTTCTCATCCGACACTTTAAGCCTGGCTTATTATTTCTGTTTGATGATCTTTTCAGATAATTCATTAGCGGGTCTACCACGCTTGGTCAATGTTCGCTGAACTGATATTTCTTTACTATCACTATCACTATCACTATCAAAATCTTCTTTGACTAGAAGCGTGTGTGGCTTCTCATTGCATACCTCTACCACTTTACCTTTCATCAAGTTAACCTTCTCTCCTTGTCTTGTTATTTTTACGCTCCTACATATTCTCCCAGCAAGATCCTTTAAATCGTAGATGTTGGTATGTTTTAGTGGAACAACAGGGTAAGGGCTGCGTCTTCTTGCCATGCGAAGAGCAGTGTCCCATTGACTTACAAGTATTCGGGTGTTCTTTGATTGATAAAATACATTTACACCTACCTTTGTCTATTTATATAGTCGGGGGACAGGAGCTGAACCTGGAAAGTGGGTCTACAGTTTTTTATGTTATATAGGTATTGTACTCTATGAAACCGCGTGATGGCATTCTCACAGCATTGAGCATTTTTAAATAACAAGTTTTACATTTTTTCGACTATCGCGGTACACAATAGTGGTTTTAGGTGATCGGGAAAAAACTGAAAATCCCTGTATATATTCACATAACTGATAGCTATTAGCTCGATTGTTTGTATATTGATGTATATTAATAAAAAATATCATTGGGTCCAAGGTCAAGGCTATAATTCAAGGTCAAAGGTCAATAATTTAGGTCAAACATGCTTAATTCATTATCGTTTGTATATTACATCCTCCCCATCTGTATATGTTTTGCTGGGATAATTATACCATTATATGGCTTGAATTGTGCAGCAATGGATTATACGTTGCCATTCTATTGTATGATCAACATGATTCACTAACCCAATGTTGGGCCATCATCTGTGACGTTGTCATGACATTTAACATTTTTGTTTCTTATTTATAGTTCCAATATCACAATATATTTATATATAACTATATGGATACATCAATTATCATTATGTGATGTAATAATTCAGAGGTTACTGTACCTGCTAAACTACCAAAATTGTACGTAATCGTTATTTAATTTTTTTTTATTCATCTTAAACAAGTTTAATAATTAGCAATGACACCACCACCTTCGACATCATTTTGTAATTTGCTATATATTTGTATAAAAGCTGCTATTACCTTTCGGTTCATTGTTTGCTTCATCATCTTTGTTATAGTCCATGAGCCAGGCAACTTTTTGGTACCATCTCAAGGGACTAATTGTCAATGTATTTTTCTGAAAGGTATGCATCTGTAGCTCAAATGTCTGGTGGCCGTGTCAAGCTGTCTCAGAATGACCTAATTTGTGTATCAACTGCTAAACGCCAAAAATCGTCATTTCCATAGTTACATATTAAATGGCTACTCCTCTAGTGTGGGCATTTTACCTGGTCAAAGGTTGGGAGAAACGATTTTTTTTTAATGTATTGCTACCAAATAATGTAGAAAAAAATTATGACCTATAAATAAGTCTAATTTGCATATCGTCGTTGACGGTGCAATATGGCGTATGTGGGTGTGAGGTAGTTTTGAGATAAATGGAAGTAACTGACTGGTGAGGCCAAAAATGTGTAATTTCAATGTTATGACTCCTTGCGATTTAGAGCATAGAATTCTACGTCAGAATCAAATTAATTTTGTTAGTTTGTATCTTGCATAATATATAAAAAATACGATTGTCTGATTTGTATCCACATACGCCATATTACTTGACGTCCATATATTTTACATACGTCATATTACTTGTCTGATACGAGCACATATACGCCATATTACTTGTCCGATACGAGCACATACGCCATATTGCCTGTTCGTTACAATACATACTTGTCTATAGGGCGTGTTAGTCTCGTTTGACATGGGATCCACTTCCGCGTCCAGGTCGCCAAACCACGGAAATTTTGAGCCACATGGACAAAATTCCGTTTCGCAGTGTTCTGTGGTGCCGTTGTTCAAGTTCAATTTTGTCACTATTCTGACATTTGTTATGTTGCTGACTAGTCCCATCAACGAACATAGAATGTGTGAGAGAAGTGCCAATCTATAGTCTCAGGTGAGTGTTGTTTTTATCTTGTAAGACTAATTTGAATCCGAAGTTTGTAAAATGCCGGGACCTTGTCTCGACACGGTTTTTTCGGTTATCGGGTACCAGCAGTCTAACCTTTAATGACGGAATATTGGAGATCTGTTAAATATGACACCTCCCAATTTCAATTCCTCACACAATTATCTTTAGTCGTAATGCAATTTGTTTACCATATTCGTAAAGATATAGACATAGTAGGGTTAATTTGCCACCTTTTTGGTTCACAAATTGGAGCGGTCATAATTCCAAGCCAGGTCGCCCACTACCAAGGCGATATTTACAGGGATCTCGCCCTAAACTATACCGGTGTTGACGTCTGGTTCATCTCCCCAGGC
The DNA here is from genome assembly GCA_964017125.1 of Flabesymbios commensalis. Lineage (NCBI taxonomy): Eukaryota > Metazoa > Annelida > Polychaeta > Terebellida > Flabelligeridae > Flabesymbios > Flabesymbios commensalis. Next base: position 77,991,910 of record OZ024909.1, on the reverse strand, counting down.
CGGTTCATCCCCCCTGGCTCTCTGCGCATGCTCGCACAGGCGCAGAGAAGGGGGGATGAACTGGCCGTTATTGGTTAACGTCTGGTTCATCTCCCTGACCGGTTCATCCCCCCTGGCTATCAGCGCATGGTCCATGGATGGCACAGTGTGGGTTACACTTTCCAGGGGTGGGCAGGCGAAATGAGTCCTGTCGCCACAAATGACTATTTTTAGGTGCTCTGAATGGTCATTTTTAAATATTTACATTAGGGCCTACAGCTATTTTGCTTCTGTCGCCACATGTGGCGACCACTTGCCCACCTCTGCTTTCATGCAGTCATGAGAGGTGTTTCCGGGGGAGGGGAGGGGAGGGGGTGCTGATACCACGATGTCGATGGGTCGATGCCGTGTCACAAATGCTTGTTGAAAACAATGCTTAAACGCAGTTAATTTCTTATTCGATCAGCAATCAATTAATTGTTCAAACATGAAGTGTATCCTTTCTTTCTGACGTATTTTTTTTTGTAAATATTGATGTTTGTTGTCATCGTAAAGTCCATAATTTTTACTTTTAGAGGATGTGTATCTGAGCGATAATATGCCACATTATGAAAAATAGTGTGATTTTTTACTAGTTAGCAGGTTAGTTAGTGCTAGGCCTAATTAGGCCTACTAGCCGCTCCAGCCACATCATTAATGACATTATAAATTATGAAAGTGTTTTATATGCCCATGCACTGATGCAGGCGTAACAGACTGGGCCTGCGGCAGTGGCCAGTGAGTGGGGGCTTCACTCACTCAGTCACTGCCACTAGCCTTCACTGGCACTGCTTCAGCCTTCACTTGTCACTGTCAGCCAGTGACAGTGTGTCACTGCCAGTGTCACTCAGTCTTAGACTTAGCTGTCAATGACTCAGTCAGTTGACTCAGTGCCCATGGTGACTGTCAATCATACTCAAATAATAAAAAGTGCCACCTTGACTTAGGACTTGGTCCGAATAGCCTATATAGTAGGCCTACTGTTACTATACCCTGGGCCACATTCAACCAGTAGCGCATGCTTTTCGTTTATTTCTCCGTCAATTATCAACCGATTTTCATGAAATTTGGTAAAAATCATATTTCAACAGTCCTAATATCACTGAAAATTTCGTAAAATTGTATTTAGTATTTCAAAAGTTAGACCATTTGACATGTAGTAAATTGAATTTATGACGTCCCTCTTTAAACCCAATAAACTAATTCTAGAATTGTATTACATGTCACTTGGTCTAACTTTTGAAATATTCAATACAATTTTGCGAAATTTTTACAGACGTTAGATATGACTTGAAAATTCCCTGTGATAAATTTCAAGAAAATTGGTTCATAATTGACGGAGAAATCGACGAAAAGCATGCGCTACAGAATTACCAAAATTAATGTGACCCAGGCTATAGACTGGTTAAGCCTAGACCTACTCACTGCACTAACACAACTCACAGTGAAGTCGCCTTCACATTATTGTCATTAACTTGCAGCCCAAGTTTTTCTTTGATTTCTCAGTTAGAACCGGTGTCCGCCTTTTAGTCAGAAGGCCCGTTAGTCAGAGGGCCCATTAGTCAGAAAACCCGTTATTCAGAAGGCCCGTTAGTCAGAAAACCAATAAGGATGATTAGTCAGAAGGCCCGATTGTCAGATTTCAGTGATATTTCAGTTAAGATAAGCCATTTTAAGCATTAAAATTTTAAAATCTGATTTTTTTTCTCCTGGGGGGGGGGGGACTCCCCCAGACCCACCACCCCTTTTGGATCCCCCATTCAAACATTCCTTGCGGAAACCCTGAGGCCTATTAGGATATATCTCGATATACTCCTCGGCCCACGACTTGTAATTTTTTTTGTTTTTTGTTTTTTAACGACACGTTGAGTCAATGCTGGTTTGAGGTTGGGCCATAGTTGCAGACAGTGGTCCAACATCAATACAGCATTAGTTTTAAGTGTTGTGTTTGACTGGATGCCGAATGTCATCAGCTGCTGGTATAAACATGATAAATGCTGGCCAATATCACGTCAACGTCTCGTGTTTATTGAGGTAATGTTATTGTAGCCTATCTGCCTTGTTCGCAAACTCAACTTTGTATCCAATGTATGCATCACCTAGCTCGTAACGCTGATTCTTTGCGACCTTGTGTTTTTAGCAGGGGGTGTTTTCGTGGTGTTTGGGAAATATTTGTGATTTAAAATAAATGTTTCATACTGGGCAGTATCTCTTAATCGTTCGTCATGTTCATCATTCTGAACTACATATACTGAACTACAACTGAGATCACAATTAATTTCTATAACCGCATCACCTTGTTCGCATTCAACTTCTATTTCAAAAGGGATAGAGGTATCAACTATTAGTAATTGGTCACCAGCACGTTCACTAAAATCAGACGTACCATAGTCTGAATGAATGTCTGAACACATTGCTTCTATTATTGATTTCGGAAAGTATTATTTTGTGCAACATTTTCTGGTGTTTCTTTAAAAGGTGGGAATATCATTTTAGCTAGGTCGTCAAATACGGTCTCATTGGCATGGCGAAGTCATTGATGCTATTAGTTTTGTGCTTCAAGGTGAAGGTCATGTACTGGGTCAAGGCCATAAGTCATTTCAAGCCCGCTGTAGTAGGCCCCTACCAATCGCGCAGTTTAAAACTTATCTACAATATCCTCGCACATACAGTGTCACCCCCGACCGATGCACCCCCACACCATGATTATTGGGTGGTGTTTTGCTGAGCTTGAGACACGCACTCTGGGAGAAACCTCTCCTCCAATTTTTACCACGCCCATCGTAAGAATCTGCTTTCATCTGAGAAGACGAGCATCGCCGGCCACTAGTCATCTAGGGATGAGACTTATGAGTGATGGTAGTGTACTTGGAATTACCATACTTGGTGTATCATTTAGAAACTAGTACTGCCATGAATGGTAAATGATGGATGCTTAAGCTATAAGGGATTTAACGGCGATACATAATATTTTATTTCTGTTAAATACGAAATGTACACCAAAGAGCTAAGTTTGTATTTTATCCTTTCATTTGAACAATGTCCAACGTTTTTTAGTGGATACAGCAGGACTGATGAAGTGATCACAGCAACCTCAAAAGCTAGCTCAGTCACTACAAATGTGATCTTGGCCCTGAAGAAGTGATCACAGCCATTTTAAAAGTTATCTCAGCTACCACAAAGGTGATCTTGGCCACTGATGAAGTAATAACAGCTTCTTTAACAATTATTTAAACCACTACAAATGTGATCTTGACCACTGAACAAGTTATTACAACCATTTGAAAAGTTATCTGAGTCACTACAATAGTGATCTTGATCATTGAAGAAGTGATTACAACCATAATAAAAGTGATCTGAGCCACTACAAAAGTGATCTTGGCCACTGATGAAGTGATCACAGCAACTTTGTAAATTATTTAAACCACAATAAAAACACATTCAAAGTTATCGAAGCCCAATCACTTTATTAGCAGATAAATTTGACCATTGACCTTAGTTTCGGGGACCCTATCAATAGATACGATGCGCATAGAGCTTCTTCTTTCAGTTTGATACAGAACAAGACTGTTGGTTATTGACGGTCCCTAAGCTACTGGTAGTAGATTTGTGCTCAAGTCTGTCCAAACAGAAATGTCATTAGCAGATCAGCAAATGCCCTTGTCCAGCATAATCAATCAGCTTGGTTATCTCTGGTTTTGAACAAAACATATCGAAGTACAGGCAACGTGATGACAGTCAAAAATTGGCAAAATCACTGTCGTATGCTGTTTTGACCTTTATTTACCTTTATAACACAACAGTTGTTACTTGTTTTTCTCTTCATATATATAGTTAAATATGTGACTTCCAGTTTGGTGGCAGAATATTTACTTTTTAACGACTGTTGATAAATATATGGCAAATTTTGTCACTCACATTCCATATTTCAATCTAGGCCATGTACAACAACTACACCCCCAGATTTAAAAAAATCCATACAATAGATGTTATTACCAATATGTGTCTTACGTTCTAGTTGAGGTTATTCTAGAGGTTTTATGCTATTATTCTAGCAATTGAAACCTTGGTTAGTTTTATTATTCAAAAAGTGACATAAAAGTACAGATAGTGTGATGGCGAAACATTTGCTAAATCACTGTGGCATGCAGTTGTGACCTTTGTTTACCTTCATAACTTAGAGATTGTAATAATATTTTCCTACATATATATTAAACATTAAAAACATTACATTTTGGTGCCAGAATCTTTAAAAATGATTGAGTATTGACAAATATATTACCAATTATGTACACATACTTCATTTTTTGTGATACCATACAGTACACCCCTCCCTAGCCTAAAATGCTAGAAGGTTCATACTACCATCTTATCAACTCAAACCTTGGTTACTTTTGGTGTTGAGATAAATCCGTTTTTAAGCGTCTTTCAGGATTTCTCTCCTGGACTATCACGCAATACTTGATTTTTTTGTGATTTTGGTGGTATCTTACACCTGTGCTATCACTTTATCACTTATGTATAATGGTTTGCTTCAAATACACCCCACACACAAACTATGATATCAGATATGAGGTCAGTCAGGGTGTCTCAATGTGCCCCAAAACTGTCTCAAGCTGCCAAAAACATAATGAAACAAAACCAAAATTATTCAAATCAGACCTGTGGATCCAATGTTATGGGAAACATACTTTTTATGGCGGCCATCTTTAAAAATGGCAGCCATTTTGAATTTTTGTTCTTCGAAAGTGTGGACGATAAGGAGAGTCAATGTCAAGTTTGGTGCTTGTATCAACATTTGAAATATCATTTTGCTTATCACACAGCCTTGACAAAACAGAATTTCAGTAAAAAAAAATAGGGGTTTCGGGTAAGGTCAAGATAGGGCGATTTTCACAATTTCGCCTGGAAGGATTCCTTAGGACTTTTTTGTGTTATAGACTATATGTCTCTGAAACCAAAACAGTAACAAAACCTTGTAGTTTGTTTTAGGTTGACCCCTTTTTTCTCGTAAAATACCTGGACTATCTGATAAAAGTTTTATGCAAATCCATTTATTACTTTGTAAATATGCCTGCTGACGGATAGACAGACAGACAAACCATCACGACCAAAATCACGACCATAACATATACACTTTGCGAACGTATGCCCACAATTATACATTATAATATTATCGCATTGATATATATACAATTAATAATTATTGCGATCATATACGTATCAAATAGAACTAGACATACTATTTCCAATAGTGGCAAATATAGATTAGGTTAGTGCTTTCTATAAATATTGATATTTTTAGAACTGTGTAAAACCATTATTTTGCATCCCGATTGACGTGATTTTATAAAACGTGTTAAATAGAAATGATCAATGTTGTGAGAATGCCATCGTGTAGTGTTCTATGGAGTACAATACCTATATAACATGAAAACAATGAGGAAAAAAACTTTGGACCCACGTTCCAGGTTCGACCAAAAATATGCATTTGACCCCCTGACTAATACATCAAGAGGTGAATGAAAGACTGCTAAATACATTATCCAGCTGATCTCATTAGCTTTATTTTGTCATCTTCGTTCATTCCTACACCTGACACATGATCCATAATTATGCAAAATAGACACAACCCCATGCATTCCAGGTTCACAACATCAACTTTGCTGAACATGGACATTCTTTTATCCCAAAAAATGTTCAACGAGGCGACGTTGTATATGTTAATCTAATATACTAGCTGTCACATATTTTGGAATATAATTATGTAGAGGTTGAGCTGTTCAGGAATATCACTAAATGTAATTAGACATCTTGAGCCCACGAGATAATTCGTACAAACATCAATTTTATTGCCAGCCGTAAAAGCTGCTGTTTTTCTAGGTCCACTGACATTGCCGGCAAAATACAAGCAGTGTTTGACTGAAGTCGGCTGTGAATATTCTGCGATTTGAATTGTATAAATTTAATATCTAAGTCGTCTTACAACGGTTTGCTATTAGCGACAGGTCGGAGATCAAACAGAGGAAATTTAGGGGTGAAATTTTTGGCGATTACTCGCCGTTTTGTAAGTCTCACATCAGTCGGGGATTAAAGCGAATTGGTCTGAGAGCAGTTTGAGAAAAGGCTCTGGAGTCTCAGTGGAGTCGCCGACTTTTTAGATGGGTAGATATATGAAAATATCCACTCGAACCCCCCAAAAAATTCAAACAAAACGTTTCTCAACGGTTTTCTATCTTACTGGATATAGTGAATAAAGTTGAGAAACATTTTGTTTAAATTTTTTGGGGGTCAGGTGGTATCTCAGGTGGACCCGTCTATTTATGAAAAAGGTCTCAATAAGAATCTAAACAGCGACCAATCAGGGAGTGTTATTATAGTAAAAGTCACTTTAAATCTGTCACTTTCGCGTTGCATGTTTTTCGCTCATAGCTCAAGCAATTTTCATCCGATTTTCATGAAATTTGAAAAGCGTTAGTTTCTAGTCTTATGGCACCTGGGATAAATATTATGTAGTTTAAAAGTTAGACCATTTGACATATGTAGTTTTTGCGAATTATGACGCTCCTCTATAAACCCATTTCACGCTATCACCTTCACTCACGAAATTCCACTACATGTCAAATGGTCTAACTTTTGAAATACTCATTCAAATTTTACGAAATTTTCAGGGTAGGCGCCGGAATAGTTGAAAAGAGTGCTTGCCAAACGTCAGGAAGCCAGGACACTATAGGTTGACTTGGCGGATATAGTTTTTCTCTCGTTTGATTCTGGGGAATAACATGCTCCAGAATCTAAAACTGGCTGGTAAATGGAGTTTACCATTAAGCATTTGTTTTAATTCAAGATGGCCGCCAAGATGGCCGTCAAAATAGGTTTTTCACAACAATAGATCTAGTTCATAAACTAATGGACCGATTTTCATAATCTTTTTTGTTTGTTTTTATTATTTCGGTCATGCTCGAGCCGGTAAACATAATTGAAAGTACCTCGAGGTCAATTTAAAGGTCAATTGAAATGATCAAGGTCATTTTTCATCGTTTTTTACTTTCAATCACATAATAGTGTTGTTTTGAGCTGATGCTTGCGCTAAAATACCAATACTTTATTTAAAGCATTGAATAAACTGAAATAAATTAGACTTGTTGAAATGACCTTGAAGTTGACCTTGGAGGGACTTGGGGCTATTTTTAATGACTCGGGCATGTCCGAAACCACACAAAACGACCCTAAGATCATCAAAATCGGTCCATAACAAAAGGTTTCTCAACGGTTTTCTATCCTACTGGATATAGTGAATGACGTTGACAAACCTTTTGTTTGAATTTTCTGGGGGGTCAGGTGGTATATCGACCCGTCTATTTATGAAAAGGGTTTAAATAACAATTTAAACGGCGACCAATCAGGGAGTGTTATTAGTCAGGAAGCCAGGACACTATATGTTGACCTGGCGGATATCGTTTTTTTTTACTCGTTTGATTCTGGGGAATAACATGCTCCAGAATCTGAAACCGGCTGGTAAATGGAGTTAACCACTGAGCATTTTTTTAAATTCACGATGGCCGCCAAGATGGCCGTCAAAATAGAGTTTTCACAGCAATAGATCTAGTTCATAAACTAATGGACCGATTTTCATGATCTTGTTTTTGTTTTTATGATTTCGGTCATGCTCGAGCCGGTAAACATCATTTAAAGTACCCCAGAGGTCAATTGCAAAGTCAATTAAAACGATCAAGGTCATTTTTTACCGTTTTTCACTTTTAATCACAAAATAGTGTTGTTTTGAGCTGATGATTGCACTAAAACACCAATACCTTATTTAAAGCAATAAATGAGCTAAAATAATTCTGACTTGTTGAAATGACCTTGAAGTTGACCTTGGAGGGACTCGGGGCTATTTTTAATGACTCGGCACCCATCTTGAATTTTTTTTTTTTTTTTTGGGGGGTATATCCCCTAGACATGCCCAGAACCCCTTATCGGGCGAGCGAAGGAAAACGCTCTCAATAACCCACCATGCCCTATCACCCCAACCCTCACATCATCATCTGTACATCATTCATCTCATCAACTGAATACAACGTTTTTATCGAATTATAATGTCACTTAAAAGACCTTTGTGCCGAAAAGTGACGTAAACCAATGATTCACTACTACCATCTTGAATTTTGAAAAATGCTAAAGGGTAATCTCAATTTACCAGCTGGTTTATGTTCAAGGGACTTATTGAGCATCATAATCAAGTGAGAAAAAACTATATCAACCAAGTCAAGGTTCACCCTGAAAATCAACTTTGGCTACCTGACTATATGGTACTGTTGTGAGACAGGTTGGAGTCAGTCCCAGTGCGGGGGCAGTCCAGTTGCAGACAAACTTGCGACGGATCAATCGCAAGGAGCTTTAGGGGTGTCCGGCGAAGCTGCTTATGCTCATAATGTCCCTGTGCACTGTGCAGACCTTTTTGAGATGGGCTAAAGTAAGTAAAAAGTTTGCTTTACTTCACTTTTCGGCCAGTATGGCCATTTAAGTGAAAATTCCTAGTATTACAATATCCCATATTGTATAGTTAAAGTGCTAAAGGAAAGACAAAGCTAATAAAAGCATGTTTACACTAAAATGTCCAGTTTAAAATGTTTGATATGACAATATGACGATGCTCCTGGCACCTATATGTAACGAGTCTGATGACATGTTGTAGCGCCTGCACTACAACACAGTTTAATGAGTATAAAAATGTCAGCATAAATCATGTAAAATATGAAGTGATTATAACATAAACGACTTATCAAGTCACTATATCTCCATGTAATTGGATTGATTGTGTAAAAACTACAAGTGTAAGTCTAATAATTAAAACATATAATATAGGTTACATTCCCGAAGGAACTGAATAATAAAACCAGCAGGGGTGTCCCATCTTCCCACACAAGGCTCGCTTCTCCCGAGGTCGTAGACCGAGGCCTTGCTGAATCAGTGTTAGAACCATCTATTGGAGTGGGGACTTTCAAGAAAGATTTTTTCTGTTTGACCCAAGTTTGACCTCTGGCATGAGTGCTGCTTTAATGCAGGGCCACTGTCTACGACGCCGGCCCTGCATTAAGCAGCACATGTCTGGTCACAGGAAGTATCACAGACAGCTCCCACCACATCTCACCAGACACGAGACGTTACATGCGGCAGGGTTGGATTAATGTTGAGCCAATGTCGCAGACAGTGGACCAACATTAGGTTGGCATTTAGTTGAAAAATTAATGAATATTCAATATCGAAATCATCCTCCCTACCCCAATAGGTGGATGATAACACTGATTCAGCAAGGCTCGGTCTGCGACCTCGAGAGCAGCGAGCCTGGCTGCCAGGAAGATGGGGTGTCCCTGAATAGCTCAAATAAGGAAATCAATGCGAAATACTTCCTTCTGATGTGCGCATATTTCGCACAACTGATGAGGACATGTCTTACAGTGAGACGAGTATTTCAGCACATAGGTCTCAATTCTCCTCTCAATAAATACCCGTTTGTGAAATAGGCATGGCCAATTCTGGCCCTGCATAAGACAACGTCACGTCTTCAGCGTTCCATTGGTGTAAAAGATCGCTTAATGATTGGTTGTACCTCGAACAATTTGCTGGTGACATTGATGTTATCAATGTCATCAAGGTAGACAGAGATGTTGTACTTGAAATCAGTATATGGTATATAATAAAACTGTTTTGTCTTATCTAGGGCAGCCTTTGCCAAAACATCAGCCCGTTCATTGCCCTGTATTCCAATATGGCTGGGTACCCAGCAAAATACAATGTCCTTGTGCCCAGACAAGTAGTGACACATATGCAAAATATTGGAAACAATTGGGTTGTTGAGTTTTTGACTCTTAAGAGCCTGCAATGAAGATCGCGAGTCTGTGATGATCATGAACTCCTCGTCACTACTATCCCAGATGTATTCGATGGCAGCTTCAATAGCTAACAGCTCCGCTGTGCAAATTGAAGCCTCATCGTTAATGCGGCAGCTAAATTCATGATCATCACAGACAAAGGACATAGCTGTCCTCTTGTCTTCCTTTGATCCGTCAGTATACACCTTCCGGTGCCTCGGAAATCTACAAAATAGCTCTAGCAACATGCTCTGGAAGACAAGGGGACAGGTGTCTCATTTCCTGAGATCTGAGAGGTTAAAAAGTATATTAGGCTGTTGAAGAAGCCAAGGTGGACACTCTGGTGGGCGCACAACGCTAATTGCGTCGAGCTCCACCTCCATGTCCACCAGATGGGGTTGGAGTCTTATACCCAAAGTAGGTATAGTCTGGCTTGTTATTAAACAGTCTCTTGTACTCTGGGTTGACAACACACGAGTATGCGGGGTTCTCAGGATTTGCTTTCATTTTCATATAGTATTGCAGGCTCAGCTTCAACCGGCGAGTCTCTAAAGAGGGCTCACCGGTCTCCACCTGAAGACTTTCAATGGGTGATGTTCGAAATGCCCCCTAAGCATTATCTCAAACCTTGGTTCGCGATTGGATCAAGTACTGCTAAGTACGATCGTCTCGCTGAACCATAAACAATACAACATTAATCCAGTTTGGATCTGATGTGAGACCGGGAAATCCTCAGTAAGGTTGTCCGGTCACCACCCTAATCCTTGCTGGATATAACTCGTAGTAATTGTAATGCTTTCCTACACTTATCTTTCATATATTTGATGTGTGGAATAAAATTGAGCTTCTTGTCGAAGAAAAGAGAAATAAATTTGACCTGCTCTTCAACAGGAAGCTGTTGTCCATATAGTTTGAGATTAGGCTCAGGCTGTAAGCCATTTTTGTTACAAAAATGTACACATCAAGTTTTTGTGGGAGAAAATTTAAAGCCGTTCTCATCCGCACAAGTCACCAACTTATCGAGGCAACCTTGCAGGCGCCGCTCAATTATTGCCATATTGCATGACTGGCAGTAAACAGCCAGATCATCAACATATAACGATTTTTCAATATCTTCTGGTAAAGCATCAATTATACTGTTTATTTTAACGGTAAATAGAGTTGGTGAAAGGATACTACCTTGTGGGACACCCTCCTCCTGTGGATTTAGTGACTTTAAATTTTCTCCCCTTTAAAAAATTGTCAATGAATAAGGGTAATCTACCCTTCAGGCCCATTTCATGGAGATCTTTCATGATACCACCCTTCCATGTTGTATCATAGGCCTTTTCTAAATCTAAAAATATTCCAACTGTATGTTGATTTCTTACAAAACCTTGACGGATATAAGTCTCCAGTCTGACCAAATGGTCTGTGGTGCTTTTGCCTTTTTAAAAACCACATTGATATTTAGTTATTATGTTATTGTCATGCAAAAACCATGTGAGACGATGATTGATCATGCGCTCCATGATTTTGCAAAGACAACTTGTCAATGCTATTGGCCTGTAATTAGTAGGATCGGTTCGATCTTTTCCAGGTTTAGGGACAGGGATCACTGTTGCTTCTCTCCATCCATCTAGAAAATCCTGAGATTGCCACAGATTATTCAAGAGTAGAAGCAACAGATCAAGTGATACATCAGGCAAATGTTTCAGAAACTGGTAATGAATTTCATCAGGGCCAGTTGCCGAATCAGTTGCCTGAGCGATAGATTTAATTAATTCTCGTTTAGGTAAATCAACATTGTACTTTTCGTCATTATCTGACTCAAAGTCCAATGTGTCTTCCTTCTCCTTGTCCCTAATCTTTCGAAATTTTTCCTGATAATGATCTGGCGATGATTTTGCAGCAAACGATGTTGCAAGCGTTTCTGCAATATCCGTTTTATTGGTTATTGTGTCAGAATCAATGACAAGGTACTTGATGGTTTTATCTTTCCTCTTGCCACTGATTTTTGGGATGGGCTAAAATTTATATCATGTATATAATGTGCATCTGGAGATGTTAATTGAGTCCTCAACCCTCGGTGGAGATTAATCCAATTAGTTGATCAAATTTGTGCGGACGTTTGCTTCACCAGCACAACTGCATTAGACAAGAAACAGTTCGCATACGATCACCTTGAAGTTTCCTGTGTGTATAAATCACACACTAGACCTATAGCAATTTGTTGTTGATATGGCCTAATTACTTTACACTTAAACCAACATTAGTGATATTTTTAAAATAAATGCAGTTGAATATATATATATGCCTAGAAACCTAAATGTGTGACACAAAGGAATTATCAATCACTGACGATCATCGTCTGGGGGACCGCTCGCTTTTCCGAAGGTCCATTGTTCCGAAGGTCCGTTGTTCCGAAGGTCCGATGTTCCGAAGGTCCGTTGTTCCGAAGGTCCGTTGTTCCGAAGGTTCATTGCTCCGAAAGTTCGTTACTCCGAAACTAAGGTTCATTGCACCGAAAACAAGGTTCAATATTCCGAAAAAGAATGAATTTACATGGATTTTTTTTTTTGATGGTTTTCAATCCGAGAAATTCTTTAATGTTTTTAGATCTGCATAAAGGTCGTGGGTGGATCCAAGATACAATTTTATAGGGGGAGCAGTGGCCTGGGACCTGGCGGTACAACCCCAGTACAAATTGGCTAGACATGTGGGGCACTAAGCAGGCTATTTTGGGGGCAAATAACAATATTAAAGGAACAGAACAATTTAGGCTGTTTTTAGTGGATGTAATAAGCTCGACATTTTGACCTGATATTTCAAAAAAAATGATAAAGCTGTCAAAATTGGTGGACATGTAGGCTTACATCAATATATCCTCTTTAATATTAAGATGGGAGCCCTTAGAAAAAAATTGAGAAAAAAATGTTTTGCTCTGTTTATGTTGGTGGGGTCTATGAAGTGTAATCGTGGACAGCTTTACAACGCAAAGATGTGGGCGTGGATTGTGAAATTAGCTTGAACAGGGAAATCAATGTTTGTTATCATGGCCGTGCGTGAGTGCGATCAACACACCAATATTTAAAACATCCCCACAAAATCTTAACGACGTACTGAAAACGAGCTTAAACTGGCTAAATATAGGTAAAATGTTACTGATTCTAACAAATCTATTTTTGACTCGATAAATTGTGGCCAAGCCTTAGCCGTGAGCGCCCATAGGAATCACTACACGTATTTGTACCGTCGCAATCTGTGACTCAAACCTTTAGTTTCAGATACAGTTAGGGCTATACGAAATCGAGCTCGTAAGCTGCATTATATTGAGCGAATAGATCACTTTCATAATGAAAGTGTCAAAGCTCACATACATGTAACTCAATATATCTTTTATCATTTTATTCAAATTTTCTTTTTTAACTTAAATAGTTTGTGAACATGGTTCATTAAACAAAAATTAAGTAAATTATTCTAATATATATATATACTAGTATATATCTATCATGTCATCTAGTTCAAATTTGAATAATCACTATATAAAATCATAGCTAGCTTGAATAGAAGCAGGGACACATTTTATTTCTAATACTCACAAAAAACACACGTTTTTATCGCTTATTTTTTAAAGAGTTGAATAATATTATCACACTGAATAGGCACATTGGTAATATTTTTGTGCTTAATAAGGTAAATCGTTCAGAGTTATTGGTCACAGTTTTGACATATTTGGTCCCGTTGTGCGCCTCACTAATACAGATAAACATGCATAATACAATAATAACATGTATCATACAATACCATGCATGTGGCAAAGAAAAAGGGATAGAGAAGTCCGCTGTTTTTTGGTGATCATGTGGTCAGCTGCTTCACCACAGCCGAGACATGCATGCATATATGCCCATAATAAAAAGAAAATTGTACTACAATATTGTTTTTGTGCTGTTGTAATTGGTGAATGAAAATATGTTTATACCAAATAAACTGGATAACACAGAGGATTGAATAAATCACTGAACTTAAAAAACAGCAAAATAATACTTAAATTTTAAAAGTGTTGTATATGTAGGCTGCGAAATAATGTCTTAGACATGGTGGGATACCATGTATATGATGTCGTCTATGCATACCTACATGTATCTTGGATAAAATAACAGTTTTATCATGTGTAGTTTATGTAATATGAATTGTTCTCATTTTTGTAACAATATAGGCTTTCGATTTGTTAATCAAAGTTGAGAACATGCTGGGAGCCTTTAGTTAACCCTTTGAGTGCGGGCGACGCTTTTAAGCGCATTCATACTGTTTTTCCACAACTAAAATTTGACAGAAATTGAACAAATATGCATGTATAAATCTTGAGTAAAGCCCCCATTGTGAAATTTAGCAGGTTTAATTTTTAAGTGAGGAGGTATTTTCCTTTCATTTGAAGTTGGCAATTGCGTGAGCAATGCCAACTTCAAATGAAAGGGAAATGTTAAGTAGTAATGAAGCACTTAAAGAGTTAATGAAGTGTACTTTTTTACATGTTTCAGTTCGAACACCACCTAAATGATGTAAAACTTTTATAAATATGATTAAATATTTTCTACAATCCATTCTGTGACACAAGTTTGAAGTGTTAGGCCACTAATGTTACAGTCACCCGTTGTCGTCATTTATTCATTAGTGATTGTGTAGTGGATTTTACCAATCTTATTAGATATATAGTCTAGACTATCTATAGGCTAATAACTTTCATAAATCATCATGTCAAAGCGTGGAGCTGATGGATCAAGTGGTTGGCCTAATTCGAAGTCCACGAAGATAACAAGTTTCTCCACAAGGTAGGCTGTTGTACTTGTACAGTTGTAGATCTAGTCTAGATCTATTCTACTTCTTTCTAGGTTAAATTTGTTGAGTCTAATCAGTAATCTAAACGTACATTACTTACCTTGTCCTTGCTAGCTGCAGGTAGGTAAAAAAAAAAAAAATGAAAGTGAGCTTTACCAAAGTCTACTCCATAGGTCTAGCCTCCATAGCCTGCATAGGCCTAGTCCTAGTCCTAGATCTAGTCTAGTCTAACCTAAAAAAATTGTTAAAAAATATTGTGGACTATAGACCCCTACTATAAAAAAAAATTATAGGCCCCCTATAATCAGATAATTCAAAAGCAAAATCGATTGAGAATTGATTATATTATAAGTACGGTAGGCCTAATACTACTACTAGTCTAAATCTAATGTACCCGAAAAGCTTACTATGAGTATGAGCCTATCATTTTGAATAAGACTCTACCGTCAAACAGACTAGTCTAGACTAGGCTAGACCTATACTATGGTAGACCTACATAATTTTAATAATAATAATCAACAACTTTAAATTTACTAACACAGCCCGGGCACAGCCTCACACAGTCACAGACAATGAGACATAATTTTAGTCTCATACTCTATCCAGTCTATAATAATTGCATAGAATAAAGCCTAAAGGGGTGTGAATACTGAATAAAAAGGGCACATCTTTTATTTTTCATTATCCACAAGGGCCAATGTGTCAATAATCTCCTAGCCCTTACCCAGGGGCGTCTGCAGCTTTCTGATATATACTATAGGGGGTTCAAGAGGTTAAATTTAGAAAAATATTGGGGTTCCAACTTCCGGGGGCTTGCCCCTCTGACCATCCCCCTGTGCACACCCCTGCTTACCTATGTTTTATTAAATTAAGTAGCTTTGGGTATCGTATAGGTATAAGGCTGAGACTAAGGAGTCTGGACCATCTAGACTAGTGCCAGTGGGCTGAGTAGGCCAAGCGCCTAGCAGTAGTAGAGTAAAAATAGCCATCGGCAGTGGAAGGCCATAATCATCATGCCTGGTACGATAATTATTACACTTTAATGCATTAAAATTAAAGAAACCCCCCTTAGCTACAGAACATCGTCTGGAAGTAAGGTGTATTTTTTCAGTCCAAGAAGAGAGGAAACTAGACCTACTATCATCGAAGAATCTGAACTGGGTGTGACAGGAGAACCGCCTTCCCCTGATGACAGTGATGTCACTGGTGAACTGCATGCCAATATTCCTGCTTAAGCCACTAAGCCTACTCAAGTTTGTACTCGCACTGACAGTCAGAACAAAGAAGTCACCCCGTACCGAAAGTAAGTGCATTTTTACATTGTCATCGATGTTATTTATATATTATATGATTATATTGGTGCTCATGACGTCCTAGCATTGCACTAGTATGGCGCATGATATTGTTTGTAGATTATTAAATTGAATTAAATTACCAATTATGCATGTGTGTGTCATTTTTTTTGCAGGGACCACCAACGCCGTACCTGGATGCATGAATACAAAGACCAGTACTTGTTTGACAATGTTGATGGCCACACCATGATCTGCATGCAGTGTGATAAATCGTTCCGCTCTGCGGATGGACCACGCATCGACACAATAAAAAAACACATTGCAAGACATCATGCTGATTTCCACCACGAAACGATTTCAACTGCACGTCGCGAGATGATCTAACAACGTTATCAGCGGCGGATGTCAACAAAGAGGCAGCAACAAGAGTGCCTCGGTAGATCAGTGCATCCGTCTGTTCTCGTAAAATTGGCACCCTATCAATTAGCTTATTTACTCTGCCAAAGGAAAAAACCTTTTACTGACTGTGAAGCGTATGCAGAGTTTGCCATGCTTGCAGATCCAAGCAGTGAAATTTTCCCACAAATGGCCAAAGGGAATGATGCAGTGACTGAAAAGGCTGTAGAAATCAGAGAATATCAGAAAGAAGAAATACACAAAGCAGTGAGTGCTGCCCCGTTCTGGTGATACCTGTTTGATGAGGGAACCGACATATCTACAAAAGAGCAGCTCCTGATGTATGTTCGTTTTGTGGACATGTCATCGGAAAAACTAGTTACTACCTTCGCAGGAGTGAAAGAAATAAAAGGTCACCCCACAGCACAAGAACTAGTAAATCAAGGCATCAAACCTATATTTCAGGAGCTACGTCTCCCCATGGATCATGTTGTTGGGCAAACATCTGACGGAGCTTCAGCTGTTCTAAATTCCAAAGACACCAAAAACACAGGTCAGAGTGTTTCCTCCATTATTGCAAAGGAGTTTAACTAGCAGCTTTTCAAGCAGCATTGTGGGATGCACCGGTTGAATCTGGTAGCCAAAGATGGACAGAAAAAGATACCACTATTTGTGGAGACCACTATGAAGAAACTCTTTAATCATTTCAAGTACAGTAATGTCGCACAAAGTGTCCTGAAGATGATTGCAGAAGTGAAGAACGAAGAGTTCCACATGATGGTTGCATTCCATAAGCCCCGTTTCATCAGCCTACAGCCAGTTGTGACAAAGGTCATTGAGCTGGTTGAAAGTGAAACTCTACAGGATTACTTCAGACACAGTATTGAAAATGCCAGAGATGCCAGCAAGCGAAGGGAACTGCGACAGTTGGAGACAGCTGCAACAGATACAAAGTTTCTACTGTATGTTTACTTCCTTGGTGGTTGTCTGCCTCTCCTTGCAGAAGTAAACACCAAGTGTCAAAAGCGTAGCGCTCTGATATGGGAGACCTACAGGGAACTGGAAAAGCTGATAAGGGTGTGGATTGAGCCAATAGTGGTTGACACCTCAAAACCTTTGAGTGAAGTTCTTGAGGATGAAAATCTGAAGCTTGCATCAGTTGATCTTTTTGATGAAGAAGCTTTGGAAGATGATATCAATACGATGGAACAGCTGCTGGCTGTCACTGACCTCGAGCTAGAGGAGCTAACAGAAGATTTTGATGATAAGGTAGCCTTCCACAGATTCATGGAGTACTACCGTGAGGTTGTGGACAATGACTTGCTGACACGACAGGAAAGATCTGTAGTGGTCCAGAGTTGTTTCAATTACATGCGATCAGTAGGCCAGATACTATTGAATAGATTTCCCGATCTTCAGTTTGTGCTCTCTCATCTAGCCTGGGTTAACCCAAACAACCGAAATAAGCATCACATCACAATATATGATGTTGTGAAGAAGTTCGATGACAATGAGAAATATTTTGACTTGGAAGAAATTGACCGCCAGTACAAAAAATACAGGTATGACACTGTTCTTGAGGAGTTCTTTGTGGATGTCTGCAAAAAGGACGTCACTAAATTCTGGTGCCACCTGCTAAAGCACATGGGAGGCGAGTATGGTGAACTGGCCAGGTTGTCTCTCCTAATCCTGTGTTTGTCACCAGACAACATGGAGTCAGAGAGAGGGGTGTCTGTGTTGAACTTAGTAAAAATCAAGTACCGCAACAAGCTTCAAGAAAGCACCCTGAATGCTGCCATGGGGATAGCAATGGACAGCCGATCAGCTTCTCATTTCCCCTTTACAAAATTGTTGTAGATCAGATTATAGTACACTCAATTAGACTCTACATATATTTGATTTCTTTTGGCACTTGACAATTTTCAGTTGATTAATAAAATTTTCAGAAATCATTGCCATTGATATTTTCCAGTGTTTCTTTAGTGAAAAATGAATTATTTCAAAGCTGGAAATGTACCTTTAGATATGACTAGAAGCTATCTGAAGCCATCTCTGAAAAAAAAATCCGAGGGGGCAGGCCCCCGGACCCCCCTCCCTATGCGCCAGCAAGTCGTTCACAACGCCCGCCTTCGGCGGTCGTTCCGTAAGCCGTGCAGGCCTTAGCTGACATTCATCTCCAAATATGGTAGGCCCTATTGGTCTCAAGGATTCCCCTCCTGGGACATATTGCATGCTGATTGGCCAGCAATGACATCATTTATAAAATATGACCTCTGTAATTGACCTAATATCTGAGGTCAGAATTATCTGTACACAGGGTTTCCCCTAAAGATCTACGCTTGCCGTAAAACTACAGACGACCTCCACTGGAGCCAACGCTGGGTAAGCCTTAGCAGAGATGTGTAGGGTGTATACATACTGAGCGCGCGCAAGCTTGGTCAGCACGCTGTCTACTGCATGCACTGTGGCCACTCTCCAACAAACACTAGACGTTGACCCAATGTGGAAACAATGTTGGGCCACCGTTTATGACGCTGGTCCAACATTGGTGTGGTGAATACATGTGTCTGTAATATCGCCTGTCCTATATCCACGGCGTGCCGAGTCAATGTGCCATTGTTCTGGGAATAGGCAGGGCTATCCACGAGTGCGGTACTTTTCCAACAACATTTTTACAACTTAATTTGAATATGTCTAATACATTGTCCGTAAACTATTAATGATAAAGAAAACCAAATTTGATATATATGTACATTTCAAAAAAGTGTACATGGTGAGTGAAGAATCTATAATAGATCGAGACATATGCATGATATGCCACGGAAGCTGACATTAATGGAAAGTTACCTTGTGAGGCCTATATAACATACATGTATATGTATATATATATATAGGCTAATACTTGTTTACAGGCTTGGTTTCAGTTTGGGGTGGCCCAACATAAACTCTAACCCCCCCCCCCCCCATATATCTAATGGTGCGTCCCTGACTCCTGAAAGACTGAATGATGTCACTGTTTTTTTCTGTCAAAGCAAGACCTGGCAGTGTTACCATGGAAGTTGCAACTAAGACTAAGAACTAAGAAGTTGCAACTAAATTCAAGTACAACTACAATGCAGACTGCTTAATATCGTTTAGTAACATTGTCATATAGCCTAATTCTGTGTATTGTTAATATAATGTAGATATGTATGAATGGTATAATCTCACAGTAAAGTATAGAGACTGGGGCACCTTGAGACTTGGGGTACCTTGAGACAGGCCTGTTGACAGAAATTATATTGCGATTTGTTCGCCAGCTGGTCAATGGTACCAAAACTAACCACTTTCCACCCTGCAGTGTTATGCTTAGATCCATATTTTACATGGAAATTACTTTTTTGGGATGATCAATATCTGTGTCCATAGATCACGTGATAGTTGATTTCCTTATGATTTTGGTGGTATCGTACACCTGTGCTGTCACTTTCTTACTTACGTATAATGGTTTGCTTCAAATACACCCCACACACAAAATATGATATCAGATATGAGGTCAGTCAGAGTGTCTCAATGTGCTCCAAAAACTGTCTCAAGGTGCCCCGAGTCTATCTCTAGGTGCCCTGAAAGTGTTTCAAGATGCCCCCACCCTGTGAAGGCACATATTGTTACTTCAACATCTAGCATTATGGATGTCTCAAGTTACCCCAAGTGGTGTCTCAAGGTGTATCCATAAGTGTCGTAAAAATATCTTATTACAAAAAATTAAATATATGTTTGGGGGTTTGATTTTTTCTGTCTCAAGGTGCCCCAGTTTCGCCTACCCATATATCTGAAAAAATTGATGCGCTAGACATGCCACCCCTTGCCATGATACTTGATAACTGTGGGTATTATAATTTTCCTCTCATTGTAGTCTAGCCATTCATTTCAAAAGTACATGCATAGTGGACGAATCTAATTTTGATGTGATGTAGGCCTACATGTAGCATCTGGCAGGCAATGACGTTAAGCCTAAAGCACATACTGTGTAACCACTGGTAACAGTCGACCCTTGCTGGTTTGGACAAGATCAGATGAAATAGTCCTAATACGATCCGACATGACTAACGTTAGCTTAAAATTGGGATATTTCCAGCATCAGTCAAGGTCGAGCTGTGACAAGAGGATTGTGCATGTGGGCCTACCTAGCCAGTACCTAGTCAATGAAGTTAGGCCTAAAACACATACTGTGTAACCTGGTAACAGTCGACCCGTGCTGGTTTGGACAACATCAGATGCAATAGGCCTACACCTCTAGAATTGACATGTATTCAATTCAGCTCTATGATAAATAGCCAAATTTAAGTTGTTGCCGGTCCGACATGACTAACTTAAAATTGGGACATTTCCAACCTCAGTCAAGGTGAAGCTGTGACAAGAGGATGATCAGCATTTAATTATTCATTGATATCAGTCTTAATATCCAAATAAGCACACAACATTCCTCATTCAGTTACTGTTGTCGCCGTTGCATGACAGATTTGATACTCATACGGGCATGTCGTTATGAGCGAGTATGCCATTCTGATCAATCAGAATAACACCCTTATAATTGAACAATTTGTAGTATTTCAGAGTCCTCCCTTTGCCCCAGACACATGAGGCCCTTGGCCCTAGTTACCACTGAATATATCTGCATTCAAAGTTTATAAGGCGCTCGTGTGGTATTCATGCCATTACCTATGTTCAATTTACATTTATCAACATAAATACAAGAGCAATCACCCCAATATGATGAACTGATTTTACAATGAGTTTATTGGAGCGGTGTACTTTAACCCACTCAACAAATGGTTTCACCAAGCGCGATTTTGTGCGAATATTTTTTTATTGACTGGGACATTCACCTGATTCTTCAATTTTTGTGACGATTTCTGCTGGACTAACATTATCTGATTATATCAGAGTGTTATCTACCATTTCCATATTAGGCCTACCTAGCGTATTGTATTGAAGTGTGAGGAGAAATAGGGAATGGAAATCAATTGTATGATTTGAGATGCATTGAAAACGCTGGTATATATTATATCAAATCTATGTTCTACTTTTAGTAAAATAATAAAGTCCATGGTCAGTCACATGTCAACAAAATCAAATGCATGTAGAGCATTTGTCGGATCAAAATCCATTGGGTATTCTTGTGTTATGCTACGTAATCTATTATAATCATCTATGCTACAACATTATATTATCCAGTATAGGAACTGAGCTTTTTCTTTTGCACATATTATACTCTCGTTTTTTTAATATATCAACAAACTGTTCCTATCGACACCTTTTATTCAATGGAGCTTAATTAATTAATTAATTAGTTATTTCATTCAAATATTTTAATTCATTTATTCATTCATTCATGTGTATGATATGTGAATCCTTGATGAGCATAATGTAACAACAAATGCCTTTTCAATTGAAATGGAATTAAAATCGATCCTTTTGTATACACGTAGAAAAATAACACCCTAACTGTTGAACCTTTTATGTGTATGTTAATTTATTCGCAAATGTAAAGAGCGAATATGGCTAACTTTCTAAATGACCTCGTATATTAGGCCCTATACAGTAAAAATGCGTGGCGGTATCTAGAGAGTGTTGGAGGGGTCAGTAGCAATGGGATCGCCAAGAGCGCATCATATACCCCGCCGATGACTTGCTTATAATGCATGTTAATGTACACTTGGAAATCCCCCTTGGAATTTCTGGCTACGCCCCTGTAAAACTCACTTGGGTTCTGTAGCATAGATGGTTAATTTATCTCAACTGATAGGTTCATGGTGAACGAAATGGTAGCAAGTTTATCTTCTTATTGACTATTATACACGGTGGAACATGATCAAATACTTATGAGCGTGTCATATTTACAAGTTTATATGACAAGTCTAGATGTTAGCATAGCTTCCTAACATAGACGCTAAAAAGCGACCGGAGTCACCAATATTAGTATGAAACACGTACCACTCATCTTTGAGCTTGTCCAAACTATTGTCCAGTTGTATACCAGTAGTGTAAAATAAGGTTAACAGCCGTGTCGTGTGCACAATAACGTTCTCAGGTAAAAAAGGAATCTTAGGCATAATAATTAGGAACAGCCCTCAACTTTGATCATGTCCCCGCTATTGGTGCGTTGGCTCTGAATACAAAGTGAGGTGACAATAAATGATTGCCTAGCTAGCGTATCGTGGTAAACAATATTTTAAATCGATAAGGTAAAACTGGCGGCGGTAGTTTCCATTATCATGGAACAGCCCTCAGTACAAATTATTTCGAGTTATTCGTTAATTTCACCCATTGTGAAAAAAATCAAGCCAAACATATATTGACGAGCGCATTTAATTCAAACAAAAACTAGAGGACAGCGGTAACCTAAATTATTCTGGGGGAGCCCTCATTTTTAATCAGTTGTTATCGCATGAAAAAGTGTGTTTCTTTGCGCCATGTGATTATAGATCGTTAAAGTTCCGACTTCTATTATATAGCTGCTACTAAAATTGAAAGTAAACATCATTTGATCAGCAATATATATGTGTCACCCAAGGGTACATAGTAAGAAACCATAAGGTGACATATATAAAAAGTCACCCAAATGGGTTTTTTTCATGAGCATGATAGTGGTTTACCTTGAGGTGACACAAAAAGTATATGTTACAAAAATGTAAATTTAAAAAAATGCAACATAAATACAAACTGCTAAAAACGGTATCCAGCCAAGCAAGCATAGACACTCTCGCACACTTAATACAGGAACATACCAAAACACAACTATTTGTAAACATCTTACCTGCTGAATTGTAACACACACAAAGACATAACACCAGAATTATGTAAGACAATACATTGGAGAGTCCCAAACACTTGGAGTAATTCATTATGCGAAAGTTTTAATGGAACTAATCTTCGTCTCGCGTTGTCAACTTTAGGAGGAAGAGGAAGTGAACAGTACATATATATACAAACACATGTACTTCACGACTTTACACGAGTCTATCGCAAAAAAATATAAAGGAAAGGTATATTAAATATAAATATCACGCCACAAAAAATGCGAAATCCAAAAATTGCATCCAGCATGGTTAGAGGTACAGCTTCATTAGTGTTACTATAATTATATTTTATCAGTTAGTTGCATTGCATACGTCATATAATGTTTTAATTTTATTTCAAGGTGTTTGTGTGCCTCGGAGGGTTGTCATGCCTCGCTGCACATACTTGAAGAGACGGGTGATGTTTATCGTTTTCCATTCAATGTGACATGAATACGAGAGTATTTGTGTGAACTGTACATGCTGTATTTTATATCTTTATTAAATAAAATCACAATAAATATTGATACAACTGTCAAATGTATCTTGTTAAAGGTGGAACACACAAATAAATTATATGAATTCAATTGAAAATGAAAAGATCATGTTTATAAAATTATGTTATAGTTTAATTTGCCCGTTGTGTGTTGAGTTCACATCGCACTATTTCATATTCTAAAAATTGCAGTCCATATTAATTTTGTTGGTAATTAATAATAACAGCTGGACAACACTCAAAAGAGTCGTCCGCACAGAAAGTGTTACGTGGAATGACCTATATATTCTTTATATGTTTTGTACATAATGACATAGTACATATATATACTACATAGTTCCATAGTTACACCCATACATGTGAAAATGAGCGTATTTTAATGCTTAATCACACATGCAATCACGCACTCTCAGCGCTACTTAATACAACTGTGAAATGTATCTTGTTAACAGTAGAACACACAAATGAATGATATTAACAAGAACGTTCTGTATTGAACGTCCACTCTAAACAATATAGGTTCTTTAGAAGGAACCCTCCAGTACTATCACCATGTAACCCCAGGAGAACCCTTGCAGGGTTCTCCTGGGGTTGCATGGTGATAGTACTGGAGGGTTCTTTTTAAAGAACCTATATTGTTTAGAGTGGAGATCCTTGATATAAACTTAACCCATTAAAGCCCGCTGGCAAGTTTTTTTGCCAGTGACTTTTTAGTGTGACCTCGCAGTAAAAAAATAGTTTTTTAAAGGATACACGATTGAACCCGCTGTAAACTCCTTTGTCATCTTGGTTAACTACATTTTATGCAATTGATAGTCGATACCAACGTTTAGCAAGGCTTATGTTTGTCGGAAAATAGTACTTCCAGAATGCGACTTCATCGTCGTGGAAAAGACCAATAAGTAGTTTTTTACATATCTTGTAGTAAATAGGTCAATATTCATAAATAAACTGTGATGTGTGGTGATTTTCACCATGTAATTGTAATGCTGAAAAAAGATTCATACCTGTGCATAAAAAAACTAATGATTCACATGGCAAAAAAATTTGCCAGTGGGATAATACATGGTAATATAGTCTGTAGTAATAAACACTTCTGTAAAATGATGCAACGAAATACATTATGTTTATTATGACTTTCTGGTACTAAATCACCGAGCATGCTGATATGTTCAGTAGATTCCCACCCTTTTCTAATAATAATTGTTTGTCTGCTAAATGTCATATACTAGGAACACACTGCAATTAAAAATGTAGGTACTGGCAAGAAAATTTGCCAGTGGGCACTTATGGTGTCTTTGATTGATATGTTTATGATATATGATGAATGATATCCTCTCCATGTTTGAATACGCTGCGAGGGATGAGCCAACTACTGTAAAGCAGCTCAGAAAGCGAGGAAGTAGATGGTATCATTAAGATGTGAAGTGTACAAGCTCAGTTTCAATTTGTGGTCTCTAGGATATACATATATCACGTAAAACCGTATATTTGCGGGTCTACAAACACCCCTAGTCTCAGTATGAAATAAAATACATTTATGTATGATACTCCTCGTGGGAGTGATTACCAGTGTTGGTCACCACATCGACCATATCTAGGGGTACTGGGATGATTGCTAGTAGTAGTACTTTTTGCCCCCATCCAGGGATGGTCACTATTAGAGATCTGTTCCGTCAGTTGCATGCTATACGGCATGGTACGGAAGCACTAGTCTACAGCAATCATCCAAGGGAAGCTGCAGCCTCCTCTATCTGGCCATAATCTTCGGGCGGATTGCCAGTGGTGTACCTCCACTCAACTGGGGTGCCAATCAGAGTTGGGGTCAATTCCTTTTTATCAATTCCAAATTCTATTCCAATTCTTTTTTATCAATTCCCGAGTCAATTCCAATTCCTTTGGTGTTAAGAAAAGTCAATTCTAATTCATTTCCAATTCCTAAAAAGTCAATTCCTTAGCAATTCCACCCAAAAATGAGACTTTTAATACAAATAGAACAGCTGTATAATAACTTGACATGACACCTGATAATAACACCTGATATAAAATAAAATACATTTTATTTATTATCTTGTAAACATATTTAAACATGTACACTTACTAGATTTTAATATTAGTAGGGTGGAGTACATCTTTAATACCTGATGTAGGAGTTGTACTCGTGTGGACGCGGATGTGAGCGCGTTATTTCTATAGACTAACGCCACAATTGCTATCAACACGGTTAGGCGAATAGTATTAGGTTTTGAAGGGGAAAAAAATATGCCCAAGCTGAATTTTTCAGGAAACCTTCTAAATACCATTAGAAACAACATATTAAAACTCCCCGTGATTCCCACTGGAGTCTTTTCCATTATTCAAGATGGCGTCCAAGATGGCCGCCAAAATGTTAACACAGCTATATAGACGGGTCGATATACCACCTCACCCCCCAAAAAATAAAATGGCGGTGGGGCTAGGGTTGGGGGGGGGGGGGTATGGCATAAAACCAAGATCGTGGCCAAGGAAAAATATGATTTTTCGACAAATAAAGGTAGGAAAAAGTGTAATACCTCTTTTTCGTCTAATTTTGATCGGAACATCCATTTCCTATATTATTTTCATGATACAAAGTCATCTTCAATGTCAGAAGGTCGATCTAAAGGTCAAATAATCGAAAATATGATTTTTACCAAATAAATTTAAGAAATTGTGTAATACCTCATTTTCATGGGATTTTGACTGGTAAATCCTTTTATGATATTATGTTTGTGATTCAAGGTGACCTTTAAGGTCAAAGGGTTAATTTTAAGGTCAAATTCCTGAAAATATTATTTTTAACAAATACAAATAGAAAAAAAACATCATATGTAATAGCTCGTTTTGATGTGATTTTTACTGGATAATCCACTTATTATTTTGGTGATACAAGGTCTTCTTCAAGATCAAGAAGTAAATTCCAAGGTCAAAATGTATTAAAAAATTGAAGATTAAAGGTATTTAATGTCAAAACGTCAATTTTAAGGTCAAGTAAAAGCAAGTGTAATACCTATTTTTCGTGTAAAAAGCGATAACCGGCCTAATCTAACTTACTGGAAGATCCATTTCTGGTATTATTTCAGTGATCGATTCAACTTCGTCTTCAAAGTCGAAATGTCAATTTTAATGTCAAATAAGCGAAAACATGATTCTAACAAATTAAAATTACACAATGTAATACCTCATTTCAATTTGCTTTTGAGTAAAAAAATCCTTTTCTGGTAGTAGTTTGATCCAAAGTCTCATTTCAAAAAACATTTTACACAAATGAAAATACAATGTAATACATTATTTCAATTTGATTTTGAGTAAACAATCCTTTTCTGGTAGTAGTTTGATCCAAAGTCTCATTTAAAAAAATACATGTTACACAAATAAAAATAGAAACAAGTGTAATCCTTATCTTTGATGAGGTTTTAACTGCATTTCTTGTAGTACAATTTTGAGTTAAATGTCATATTTCGAATCCTGTGTCTGGAGGGCAGTGTCATCTCACCATCCTCAAGAGGTTCTCCTGGACCAGTTTAGCCATGTGCACAAAGGTGGCCTAAAACACCATTCTTTTCATTTTAGGGCATAGCATTACCATTTTTACACCTTTCCGTCGCCTATTAATGCCTCGTTGTCGCGCTTTAGCACTGCCTCTCCATTGCCCTTTAACGTCTCCCTGCCTCCCTTTATTGCTTCTCGATCGCCCTTTAATGACTTCTGGTTACCTTTTAACGCATCTCGGCACTCTTGAACGCGTCTTACTCGCCCTTTTACGCCTCCCCATCGCCTTTCAACACCTCTTCAGCGCCCATTAACGCCTTCCTTAAACGCCTCCCCATCACACTTTACCGCTTCCCCATTGCTCTTTAACTCTTTCCCATTACCATTTAACGCTTCCTCGTCGCCCTGTACTCTCTTCCATACCACCTTTTAACACCCAGTCGCACCTTAACGCCTCTTTGTCGTCCTTCAAAGCCTTTACATTGCCCTTCAACGCCTCTCTGTCGCCTTTTAGCGCCTCTCCCTTGCCTTATACCCTTTTACTTGTAATGTCTTGTAATTCCTTGTTTAAAATGACATTTTCACAATGTTAAGTTGGTCTTTTCACCTTGAGTATGCCTAATCATTAAAAACCTAGAATAATTATATTATGCAGTCAAAATCACACCTATGCGAGGTATTATGTGTCTAATTTGTTGCATATATGTTTTCATCCTTCCCGGATGTGGGGTGGGTGGTACACCAATAGCATAGTATATAAGGTTCCTTTTTATGTCGGGGGAAGGGTGTGGAAAAAACATAAACACACGTTTTTAGTTTGATAGAAGAACTGAGCCAAATGAATAATGTAAACACAATGTACATGTATTCCTTGAATTTCACTGCTTTTTATGGTATATTTCCCAGTAAATTATTGCTTTACGTCAGGTTTTGGCACTAATGGTCATTTATATGACATTCTTATGCGATAAAAAAAGCAGTACAGACCATTGATGAAATGAATGATGTACATATGTTGACGTGAGTTTGGGGTGATAGGGCACGGTTTTCCTTAACTCGCCCGATCAGGGTTTGACACAAACTTTTATGAGCAGTGGTCCACAGGACCACCAGCTCAGAGGATCTGGTGGTCCTACAATTTTCTTAGAGGTCCTGACAACAACTAACGTTATAACACTTGGAAATCTTGAAGCAATTTTTTTCATTTTTGCGATCATGTGTTTCCACATCGTTAATTTTGTAAAACCACAAAAGGCATGACAGTAGACAATTAAAGGATGATGATCGATCTCAATGTCAAAAATTCCTGACCCTCATGATTACGAACACGTATTTTGTTCCTTCAAAAAGATGAGAAAGGATACAGTGTTTCTAGTATTATCACCCGCGAGTTTCGAGGATTGTTTATATCTTCGGGGCATGTTACGATTCTGATTATATGGTACTCGTCGTCAGATTAACGTGTATCGCATGTTTTTCGCCGATTGCGCAAGGACTCTGTTCGAGTCATCCGCCGAATACAATGAGATTATTTCCATAAAAAAATATTCTATAGTTCAAAAGTTAGACCATCTGACATGTACAGATGTAGGCCTAATGCAATTTTTAAACTTCTATCTAACCAGCTTAATGGGTTTATAGAGGGAAATGAAAATTGCGCAGTATTTGGCGGGTGACCCGAAAATAGTCCTTTCAAAATTTCACAAAAATCAGTTGAGAATTGACTGAGAAATCGGCAAAAAACATGCGATACAAGTTAATCTGACGGCGAGTAGTCTGTCTATAGGCTAGGGCTAGAAATTTTGGTGGTCCACAGGACCACTGGATAGAATGTTCTGGTGGTCCGACATAATTTCTGGTGGTCTCGGACCACCGTCAGTCGTGAACGCTGCCGATAACATAGGCGTTCTTGGCATGTCTGGGGGGATTTACCCTCAGGCATGTCCATACGTCCAGAGACTCTGGTCGGATAGTCCCCAGAGTAACAATAGCTGAAGGTAACTATATTGCCGGTTGTGTAAGGCTACCACGGCCAACATCAGTGCCTGCACTGACATTGACACTTAAACAGTAGGTATACACTAATTAGTCATAGCAATTTCCTTCTTCTAGAGTCATTGGTGGCCATCTTGGATTTGACACTTTTCTGGTAGTCAGATTTTGAAAGACTTTCTCCTGCCATTAAATACATCTCATTAGTGACTAAACCTCTGGAAAACATCTTTGTTATAATTTTCCGGGGTGTCCGAGTGGATGTTTGCATAAATAGACCACCTAATATCTCCGTTTGTAATCAACATACATACTAATCAACATGACAAGTCTAGATGGTAAAATAGGTGTCTAACATAGACGCTAAAAAGCGGCCGGAGTCACCAACATTAGTATGAAACACCACTCATCTTTGAGCTTGTCCAAACTACTGACCAGTTGTAATACCAGTAGTGTAAAACAAGGTTAACAGCCGTGTCGTGTGCACAATAACTTTCTCAGGTAAAAACGGGAACCTTAGGCATATCTGGAACAGCCCTCAACTTTGATCATATGTCCCCGCTATTGGTGCGTTGGATCTGAATACAAAGTGAGGTGACAATAAATGATTGCCTAGCTAGCGTATCGTGGTAAACAATATTTTAAATCGATAAGTTAAAACTGGCGGCGGTAGTTTTCATTATCATGGAACAGCCCTCAGTACAAATTATTTCGTGTTATTCGTTAAAAAAATCAAGCTGAACATATATTGACGAGCGCATTTAATTCAAACAAAAACTGGAGGACAGCGGTAAACAAAATTATTTTGGGGTAGCCCTCATTTTTAATCAGTTGTTATTGCATGAAAAGGTGTGTTTCTTTGCTCCATGTGATTATAGATCGTTAAAGTTACGACTTCCATAATATAGCTGCTATTAAAATTGAAAGTAAACATCTTTTGATCAGCAATATATATGTGTCACCCAAGGGTACATAGTAAGAAACCATAAGGTGACATATATAAAAAGTCACCCAAATGTTTTTTTTCATGAGCATGATAGTGGTTTACCTTGAGGTGACACAAAAAAGTATATGTTACAAAAATGTAAATTTAAAAAAATGCACCATATATAATAAACATTTTGTACAGGTCTGTTGTTGTTTTTATCTATTCAGACCCTCTTTTTCGTCTACACTTCAGATTTAATAGAGGTGTCACCCAAAGGTTCATTTTTAGATCATGGCACCAAACTATTGACCAGTTGTGTACCAGTAGTGTAAAATAAAGTTAACAGCCGTGTCGTCTACACAATAACGTTCTCAGGTAAAAACAGAAACCTTAGGCATAATTATCTGGAACAACCCTCAACTTGATCATGTCCCCGCTATTGGTGCGTTGGATCTGAATACAAATTGAGGTTACAATAAATAATTGCCTAGCTAGCGTATCGTGGTAAACAATATTTTAAATCGATAAGTTAAAACTGGCGGCGGTAGTTTCCATTATCATGGAACAGCCCTCAGTACAAATTATTTCGAGTTGTTCGTTAATTTCACCCATTGTGAAAAAAATCAAGCCAAACATATATTGACGAGCGTATTTAATTAAAAAAAAAATAGAGGACAGCGGTAAACTAAATTATTTTGGGGTGGCCCTCATTTTTAATCAGTTGTTATTGCATGAAAAGGTGTGTTTCTTTGCTTCATGTTATTATAGATCGTTAAAGTTCGAATTCTATAATATAGCTGCTATTAAAATTGAGAGTAAACATCATTTGATCAGCAATACATATGTGTCACCCAAGGGTACATAGTAAGTAACCATAAGGTGACATATATAAAAAGTCACCCAAATGTGTTTTTTTTTTCATGAGCATGATAGTGGTTTACCTTTAGGTGACACAAAAAAAAGTATATGTTACAAAAATGTAAATATTAAAAAATGCAACATATATAATCATTTTTTACAGGTCTGTTGTTGTTTTTATCTATTCAGACCCTCTTTTTCGTCTATACTTCAGATTTAATACAGGTGTCACCCAAAGGTTCACTTTTAGATCATGTCACCCAATGGTCGCATTTACATTTATATATATATATATATATATATAAATGTAAAAATATATATATATATAAAATAAACATACATAATGGGGACCAGATTTAATATATCAGCCCAACTCTAAAAGTGACAACATAATATACCGGTATTTATATATCCATTTATAAAATAGGCCTATGTATTGCTTATATATATATATATATATATATATATATATATATATATATATATATATATATATATAGGCTTTGTATAGCCTACCATGAAGGCTTTACAGATTATATAGGCCTACATATGTATATAGGCCTATATTATATATAAGCTGCGCGATATATATTTATGGCTGTGCTACATATTATTTTTTGCATAGCCTATATTATACAGATAAATACATCGGGCCTTACGCTCCATCACCAGGGCATGATGGCCCTGGGCCGTCATGCCCTGGGTCATAATGCCCGGTAGGGGTGAACTAATTTTAAGACACCCAATGTCAAACATCAACAGTGATAAGGGCATATTCTTCAAGTCAAATGAAAGATAGGCGTACATATTTTGAATGAAACATGTGAAATATTGGCGATCTATGTACATTCATAGTTGCGTTTCCTAATATATTTGAAGGAAATTGCGTAAATAAAGGGTAAAAAACTTACATTTGCTTCTGTGGAGCATGTGTAGACAGTGTAAAGCTTGATTTTCTGGTTTTGGAAAAGGCGCGTCTTTAGCTAACCAGACCAACGTCACAAGTTAGGTCATGTGATTTACTAGCAACTGTGACGTCACTGGGCCGTCATGCCCGAGGGGCCGTTATGCCCGCATGTCCCCTATTATGCCTAAATATTATTATGACCTACAATGTGTTCAATCTACAGATAAATTTATGTGTACAACATTATAGACCTACACCAGGGTTATTAATGTAAAATGTTTATTGTAATATTATTGTGAATCTAAATGGCCCATTGGCTCGTTGTCTTTCGCCAAGAAAATCCATGCTCCCTGTAATGACATGTCGCGCCATCTATGGAGTTATAAGCTAAAATGCCAGCTAGGTCATGGGCGGCCATTTCCGAGGAGGACAAACCACATCGTTTTTCTTTTATGGAGTATATATTAATATTGGACCTAACAAAATTAGTTAAGCGATGCGGGGGATTTAAAAAGTAGTAGCAAATTGTTTCATGTACATGAGAAATTTCAAAAACCTCGCGCATTGTTTGTCCAACATAAAATACATGGGCAGGTTACAGGCCTCGCTGGCTGTCAGTGAAAAAGCCATGAGAGGACTGTTGCACAGGTTACAAATCAATGGGAGGTGTGCCTTTTCACTGTTTCACAAAACTGTATGATGCACTGGTAATGTCAGTAATTAAGTATGGCTCTAGTATCTGGGGTGGTAAAGAATTTAGTTCTATCAGTAGTGTACATAACCGTGCCGGTAGATATTATCTGGGGCTTGGACGGTATACTCCAAATGCTGCACTGCAGGGAGAACTGGTTTGGAAAACTCCATTACAGCGACAATGGTCTAATATAGCTAACCAATGGAGGCGTTTGGTTAATATGCCAGTTAGCCGATTAAATAAACGGGTATTCAACTGGTGTAATGAAAAAGCATCAAATGTGTGTAAAAATTGGAGTTTTAGGGTGGAAATTTTCAATATTTTGGTACTAATGATGCACAGTTAAATAATGTCACACGTTAATTCTGTAGCTGAAGGACATGTGCATGCAGAGTGGTCGCGGGCAGTGACGCGAGATAGTGCAATACGTGGCGCTGGTGGTAATAAACTTAGAACGTATGCTAAAAAGGTGGAGAATCGTGACACTAAATTTTATGTCAATTGTATTATGTCAAAATCACACAGAAGTGCTCTTGCAAAATTCCGATGTGGTGTGGCACCGATACGACTCGAAACAGGTCGTTATGAAGGTCTACCTCATACCTTTAAATGAACGAATTTGTCCTATATGTATGTTAGAGGTTGAAGATGAAGAACAAGTGTTGATGCGAAGCAATTTTTACCGGGATCAGCGTAGATTAATGCTCGACTCAGTTCAGAATATATGTCAAAATGTCAATGATATGTCACAATCAGATTTATTTATATTCCTTCTCACCAGCCAAAAAATATGTAAAATTGTTGCCAAAACCTGCCATCTTATATTAACCAGTAGACGTCATCATTTGTATTCAGAATAACCATCTGCCATTTGTATTCGTAATACCTAACAAACACGAGACATTGGCCCGGTGTTGGTTTTTTGTTGGTGCAGCGTCTGAGACGGTGGCCCAACATTGAACCGACATCGGACTGGTGTGACGTGTTTGCTGGTTAATATCTATCCTAAATTTGGAATGTATAGTGTCATTTTGTTCAACGCTGTGCGTACAATGCATTGGTGCTGCGCTGGTGGGGTGCTGGCATAACGGCTTAAACGTTGGTTCAGCATGGCACCAGCGGAGTCTAGTCGCGTCGTGCTCACAGTGTTGACCAGGGTGGATTGTATATACACCTTCCTCATTCATAGACCTTTTAATCGCTATGTGACGTTTAATAAAAAAAAAAATTCATTTAATATTTTTAATTTAACAATTTTAACTTAGCTCATACATGCTATATTACGCATGTCACGTATTATGTATTATGTCTTGAACATTTTAATATTTTAACCCCTAAACTTCCTCAGTTAGGCCTAGATTTATTGTGATCTTCTTTTTATTTTTTTTCCTTTTACTGCTATGGGTGGAGGTGAACAGGTTCTCTTCCACCCATGCATGTCACCATGTGTTGTAAGAAAATACATTTTATAATTAATCATGTTCTTGTCTCTCGTAAGTCTAAATGACGGGTCCCTTTTTTTATTGTTTGTGATATTGTATAATTGTATATGTGATGGGAGTGAGACATAAATAAACAATTCTGTCTGTCTGTCTGTACTCTGTCTGTATAGACTATGCCCTTTGGTGTAAATCAGCTTTTCGTTGATTATTATTTTTAAGTCACGTGAGCCTAATAATAATTAAGCCTACAGGATAATACAATAATAAAATAGACTATGTACAGGTAGCCTACTAAAATAACAAGATAGACTAATACAAGATAATACAAAACTTGTCTATATATTAATCTAGACCACAAGATATAATAAATAGCATTATTTAGGCTTAGGCTACCCCCAAGCTGGGCAGCTCCGTCTGGTGGATAAGCATTGGGGGGGGGAGGGGTCGTTTCAACAATTTAACACTAGGCCTAATGCTTATTTTGAGATTTATCCCCCACGTCTTAGTAGGTATTTTTATCGTTAGGGCCTACTTTGACCACGCTCCGTAACGCATCCCTTATAAGCCCCCTCTCTAAGCGTTACGTAATTGTCGAACAGCCCCATATTTATATATCCCTGAATATTTGGGGTATTTTAACAGTTTTTATCAAACCCTAGGCTATTTGAAGTCCTTACAAAAATATAGGCATTGAAATGAGTAGTCCTAAATCTATAGAACCATGGTCCAGTTATAATCCATGATCGAATTATAGAACCAGGGGCGGATCCAGGATTTGAAAAAGGAGGG
Source organism: Flabesymbios commensalis (assembly GCA_964017125.1). NCBI lineage: Eukaryota > Metazoa > Annelida > Polychaeta > Terebellida > Flabelligeridae > Flabesymbios > Flabesymbios commensalis. The sequence continues at coordinate 77,957,071 of OZ024909.1, read as the reverse complement.
GGCGCAGGAGGTTTGTGGGCCCGCCCCCAAGATTTTTTTCCAATTTAAGGGACTTTTTAACGACTTTGGCGCAAAAAGGGGTGGGCGTGCGCCCACCCCCCCCCCTTTGGATCCGCGCCTGAGAACTATAGACTAGTCTAGACTATAGTTTTAACCTTATGATCTACTGTACTGTCATAACTGTAGTCTTAGAATTAGTCCAGTTATTTTTTATCTCATTATGACGTCACGGTATATTTTAAGTCTACAATCAGTCATGCAGTGTCATGTCAGTAGGCCTACATATATGACAGACACTGACTACTACTAGTACTATACCTGGATTCACCTTTCACCGTGGTGATGCGACAATAAAACACTCATGTTATATCTTTGAGTTTCTTCTTTACCGTTTTTGGTCGATTTTTTTTACATATTCACTTACTTTGCATGATGGGGCGATTTAATTTTCAGACGATTATTGAATTGAGTGAAGTTACTGGCTGTGATATGAGAAAATAAAAAAAACATCTCCACAAAATTCCGCCAATCATGTTTGTTGATCTTTCCTCTTGTCCAGGTCTCACCACACAAATTCATTCGCGCATATCATTATAAAGTTTAAGAATAAGAAAGTTAGTCTCTTTTTAAAAATTGTGGCTCTTTGCAGCAGCTCCTGTGGTGATTATTACGGAAATATCATTTTGATACCAATTTAAATCGATTCTGTGATGTTTTGTTGTAGCAAAAGCATCGAAATGATAAAAGATAGATCTAACAGGAAGTCCTTGTGCTGGCTGTAACAAGGCTCTTCTAAAAAACGAGGTCAATTTTTTTCTAGGTCGCCCGGGGGAGAGTGGGGCAAGAGCTTATTCTAGGCTAAAATAGCAGGAAAGCAAGCAGATTCACATACCTTTTTTATTTTTTATTTTGAAAGAGAACAGCAGGATGGTTAAAATGATATATAGGGTTATTTACATTTCCCCATTTTAGGAGTGCTGGGAGGCCTGAGCGTAGGGGTCATAATACATGTAAGTCTATGGGACGGGTATTATGTGTGGTGAGACGTTAAGGCCATAGTTCCAGAAAAACACATTTTCGCGCCTGTGGGATGTTTTATTGCTACTAGACCATTAATTGTGCTCATTTATTATCACCAGGCAGCCAATTCAGCAAAAAAATATAATATAGACATGTTTTCTAGCGAATTTAACGAAACTAATTTGATAATGTTCAATTATGGCCCATATACCAAGCATTCGTCCATATAGCACTGAAACAGTTTTAAGTTCAACTTGGTTCTTCCGCTTCCCCGCATTGATTTTCTTGTCCTTTGGTATTTATACCTCTTTTGTTTGTGTGTATAATGTCCGTACATCACTATTCTGAAGAAATAAAATCATTCATCGCCCAATTTCAAGACGAGTCTCTGAAAAAATAGACAATTCCATACAGATGCTCCATGAAAATGGAAAATTATGTTGTAATATCGAAAAACGGGCCATTTCTCGAGATCTAGTAATAAACATGGGAATTACATTTTGCGTTTGTGTGCCTTCTGCTCATCGGAATTGGACAAGGTTTTCTTTTTCGATTTCAGAATAGAATGTATTTTCTAGCTCACTTGAAAAAAAATATTCCATAAACATGTTTATTTCCCTTAAGGTCTCACCACACAAATTCATTCGCGCATATCATTATAAAGTTTTAGAATAAGAAAGTTAGTCTCTTTTTAAAAATTGTGGCTCTTTGCAGCAGCTCCTGTGGTGATTATTACGGAAATATCATTTTGATACCAATTTAAATCGATTCTGTGATGTTTTGTTGTAGCAAAAGCATCGAAATGATAAAAGATAGATCTAACAGGAAGTCCTTGCGCTGGCTGTAACAAGGCTCTTCTAAAAAACGAGGTCAATTTTTTTCTAGGTCGCCCGGGGGAGAGTGGGGCAAGAGCTTATTCTAGGCTAAAATAGCAGGAAAGCAAGCAGATTCACATACCTTTTTTATTTTTTATTTTGAAAGAGAACAGCAGGATGGTTAAAATGATATATAGGGTTATTTCCATTTCCCCATTTTAGGAGTGCTGGGAGGCCTGAGCGTATGGGTCATAATACATGTAAGTCTATGGGCCGGGTATTATGTGTGGTGAGACGTTAAGGCCATAGTTCCAGAAAAACACATTTTCGCGCCTGTGGGATGTTTTATTGCTACTAGACCATTAATTTTGCTCATTTATTATCACCAGGCAGCCAATTCAGCAAAAAAATATAATATAGACATGTTTTCTAGCGAATTTAACGAAACTAATTTGATAATGTTCAATTATGGCACATATACCAAGCATTCGTCCATATAGCACTGAAACAGTTTTAAGTTCAACTTGGTTCTTCCGCTTCCCCGCATTGATTTTCTTGTCCTTTGGTATTTATACCTCTTTTGTTTGTGTGTATAATGTCCGTACATCACTATTCTGAAGAAATAAAATCATTCATCGCCCAATTTCAAGACGAGTCTCTGAAAACATAGACAATTCCATACAGATGCTCCATGAAAATGGAAAATTATGTTGTAATATCGAAAAACGGGCCATTTCTCGAGATCTAGTAATAAACAGGGGAATTTCATTTTGCGTTTGTGTGCCTTCTGCTCATCGGAATTGGACAAGGTTTTCTTTTTCGATTTCAGAATAGAATGTATTTTCTAGCTCACTTGAAAAAAAATATTCCATAAACATGTTTATTTCCCTTAAGGTCTCACCACACAAATTCATTCGCGCATATCATTATAAAGTTTAAGAATAAGAAAGTTAGTCTTTTTTTAAAAATTGTGGCTCTTTGCAGCAGCTCCTGTGGTGATTATTACGGAAATATCATTTTGATACTAATTTAAATCGATTCTGTGATGTTTTGTTGTAGCAAAAGCATCGAAATGATAAAAGATAGATCTAACAGGAAGTCCTTGCGCTGGCTGTAACAAGGCTCTTCTAAAAAGCGAGGTCAATTTTTTTCTAGGTCGCCCGGGGGAGAGTGGGGCAAGAGCTTATTCTAGGCTAAAATAGCAAGCAGATTCACATACCTTTTTTATTTGTTATTTTGAAAGAGAACAGCAGGATGGTTAAAATGATATATAGGGTTATTTACATTTCCCCATTTTAGGAGTGCTGGGAGGCCTGAGCGTATGGGTCATAATACATGTAAGTCTATGGGACGGGTATTATGTGTGGTGAGACGTTAACATTGTCTGTCATCCTGGTACTTTGGCTCAGCCCACTCATTGGAAAAGGTGATGGGGGTTATCTCCCGGCTGGGTGGCTACATTCTCAATTCCTATACCATTGGCTTATTAACAAACGGACCATGTTCATGCTACGCTAGCAGCTAAATGGAAATAGTTTGGAGAACTATTTAATGTAAAGTAAATAGACTATGACAATCAATGCTTGTTTTGCACGCATGGTAGCACACACAGAATATATATGGTAGGACATGTAGAGATTTATCAGATAAAGGCATATAGGCATATGTGTCGTGATGCACTCTCCAAAATGTGAATGTTCCCGTTGTAAACTTTCAGGCACATTTTGGGAATAAGGCCTATCCGGTATCAGCTATGTGCCTTTTTCATTATAATAGGTTAAAGCTTTTTTTTTTATGTAGCTCATTTTATGATTATGAGAAAAGTAGCAGACTTTAATTCATATTTCTGTAAATATATGGAAACTATCAGAAACTGTTATAATAGTCTACACGAATAACAACATTACCGCTATGAGGCCCTATGTATAAAACAATTTTCGAGTTGACATTTTTTATAAGGAAAAGATAGGCCCTAAGGAGAAAATATGAATTATAATAGGCCTACGCCTATATAAATTATTAGGCCCCTACCTACATTTTATTTGTCATATTAATAAGAACACCCCCTGTGATTAGAGGCGGGGGGAGTATTAGAGTAGGCTATTTAATTATCATATATAGTGTACATGCTATATCGTGGTGTTTATTTCAAATCAGGGGTGTAGGCGTTTATTTGATTATGGCCATTATTCGATTGAATACGGTATAGCTAAACCTTCAAAAAATCACTAAGAAATTCATGACTGTACACTAATCTAATCTCATATTACACCTGTGACTCCCTTCAATATAAACTCAATTTTTATCATGTGCATATGGTGGTCCGAGCGTGATAAACAGCAAGATATCAGAGTGACTACAAATACCACTGTGTTGGAAAGCGAGAGACACTTGCAGATGAGACACTGTAGGCCTGCAAGAGAGACTCCAGAAACCCAGATGACGAAAAATAAGAGACAAAATGACTGACAAGCGAGACGGAATTATCAAGAAGCAGATAAAAAAAATAAAAAAATAATAGCCAAAATGGTATCAATCACTAATTCAAGCCTTTATATTTTATATAGGCCTAATGTATTGTAGTATAGGTCTACTCATTATAGGTCACTTATAGTTGTTATTCCGATGTCTGATCCTTGACGTGGTGAAGGTGCAACAGCATATCACCAGAAGTGACTGTATTATCGAGTTGTTATCGTCAATTGCTCTTTAAAAAAGATACATGGGACAATCGACATGTCAGGTGCGACCCCCACAGTGACACCACTATGAGTTGTGACTTGTGGCTGTCAATTAGGCCAACATCATGGTTATCTATATATGGCCTATAATAATATTAACTTTTTATTAAAATATTGAAATCAAATAAAAAGTAGACGTATTTCAAAGAAAAAATATTATTAGGTACCAGGATTTCCGCCAGTGGGGGTACGGACCCCCTCCCACTCAGCACCTAAGGGGGGATATCACCTCCCCCCCCCCCCCCTTGGTGGCAAAGAAAATGAAAGTATTTTCTATATTTTGCTGTTATTTTAGTTTAAATAGGCCATCTTAAGCACTAAAATTTAAAACTCCAATTCTTTTTCTCCGCCAGACATGTAGTTCTGAACATGTAGCGATATCATTATTCACGCATTTCTTAATTGAAATATACAATTGAAATATTTCATGTTTTTGAAATTCTAGAGAAACTATTCAACATAGCTGACCATAGTTGTTTTGTGGATAATCATTCTCACTATATGTTATATTTCGTGAATACATTATTGTTTCAAACGAGTACAATATGTGATGAAGCTGGAGTTGTAGTAGCTACCATTTCATGTTGAGGCGAGAGTGTTATAAAAATATTATGGAGCATGAAATTGTGGCAATGATAATAGAGCAATAAAAAAATACTCTGAAGGGCTATTCGTTAAGGTGTGGTTGGATTGTTTGGGTATACAGTTCCACCCAGTCAGCTGTTAAAATTAGGATATATAATATCAGGCTTTATTTAGCAGGATCAGGGCTCTAATAACAACGAAATAGACTTCAATTTTTCTCTCAGTTACAGAACTTTCGGATTTTGTCATCTTAATCATGTGGTGGGTTGATTGTGTATACATGCTCTCCGCAAGCTGCGATTATGTACAGCAAAAAAATTGACGATCATAGCCCGGGGATTACAGCTCAGAAGGCCTACAGAAAAAAATGGCTGGGGGGGGGGTGTGCCCAAAAAGCCCCTCTTTTTCAGGCGATGTTTCGAATCATTAATTTAAAATATTTACTTCTGGGGTTAATTTACCTCATGGGTGTGGGCCTACACAACCTGTGCACAGAGCATCGCAACCTAGTACCTACTAACTGATCAATTAAAACAACTAGCCCACCACCCAATTTTAGCCAAATTCAAACCTTGCAAGGAGTATTAAGATTCTTTCAGGTTATGTTATTTTATATTGTTGAAATGATTTATTCTATTTTAGCAATTCAAACTTTAATGTACCAGGCAAGTTTCTACTTTTGTAGGTGGACCATTCTCATTCATCAAATCCACTATCCTTCCACTAGCGTCATCTAGTGCTAGTGTGGCCCTGAGAAGGAGGCTGTAGGTGGACTAGTACCTAGCCTTGATGGCTGAAACAGGTTTCGGCCACAGATTGACCCCCATACTGACTGCTCAGTGTCTTTTTCTGTGACATGTGCACATGTCTTACAGGCCCTGGTCAGTCATTAAAAAGGGTTACCTTCATTACCCCCTCGACCCACAACCCTTGACCTTCTACCCTCAACCCACAACCCCTCGACCCACAACCCCCTCGACCCACAACCTTTCCGAATTACACCTCAACCAAAGTTAAATATGGGTTAATTTTGGTTTAATTTATAGGCCTAATCGTGTAAGGCCTATTGATGGGCCCTTTTCATTTATATCGTAGGCCCAATTTTTTTATCAGGCCCAAAATCAATGAATAGGGCATAATAGATTCTCTGTCGGTAGACCTATATCCTATTCCTATATGCGTGCGGCGTTTACAAGTCATAGCGTCCCTGTGCAGACAATGTTGTGCCAGCTATGGAGATGCTGGCCCAGTATAGAGACAACATTGGGTGAATTCCCCGAGTCACCGCTTGTGTTTGCTTTGATGCCCGCTACAGCGCCCATGTTCCTGAAACTGGGCTATTTTCACTGAGTAACCATTAAAGGAATTCCTGTGTTTCACATCTTCATCTATCCAGTTGTCTGCTACCGGCAGACTCCTTGATATCACGTATATGTGCTATGAGTTCAGAACCCCCCTCTTCCCTGGCCAACTCATGCAGGCCAGACAATCTGACCTGAGTGTGACCTCCACACAACAATCAGTAAACCGGTGACGTCATAATGAATATTCATGATGCTCCCACCCCCTCCATTTCGTACAGGCCTGACACACACCTGTTGTCAAGGTCAGACTGGTAGTCTGACGGTCTGACCTGACTGGGCAGGGTGGTGTTTCACAGAATAGGCTTAATTATATATAATAATTACATAATTGATTTAACAGCCTGCAGTGGGTCCCATATGCATGGTGACTTGAAGTTCCCAGAACGGGTTAACTAATTTTGAATGTGGGAACTTCGGAAACTTGTAGCGTCCCGATATATATTAGGCCTACTTGAAGTAGAAATATTTGGTTACTAGACGGGATGCCTGCCTGACATTTCGTTTCCATTTTCGGGCCGTGATCGCTATTTGTTTACCATCAGGGGTAACAAATATTTTGTTGTTGTTGTGGGTCGAGGGGTTGTGGGTCGAGGGGCTTGTGCGTCGAAGGTCGAGGTTTGTTTGTGAGGGTTCGAGGGGGTCATGGGGGTTATGAGGGGAACCATTTAAAAGTCACCGCCATGTTGAATTTTCGGGTAAAGCAAATACATCTATCAACGGCCTCAGAGAGGACGACACGGCTATGGTACCTTATGACTATGATTGCACAAGACCTACTTCATTGTGATTAATATTTTACATTTTATTTTTAATGTTTCAGGGCTAGGCTCTCTGGTATTTATTGTCTCTCTTTATCTGCAGTAAAGGGGATGTGAACCATGTGAGGTGCGATTATAATGCTCAGTTATTGGGCGTATATCCATTTATGCTTGGTCATCAATAATCAAAGACATTATATATATATTTTATTATTATTGACCGTTTAGGCTACATGTCAACTTTGACATATTGGTCATTTTGTTTTCTTTATATCTTTATATGTTTTTCGATGCGGCGCAAATCGGTTATGAATATGTTTCTGTCGTCATTATCCCACGAATTTGAACAGTTTGGGTCGCTGCATATGTGTGTACCAAGGAAAGATATCGGCCGTCGTGGGACTCGAGCCTGATACCCCCTGAGTTAGCCGATGAGCCAACCTGGCGCCACAATATATGAATAATTTTTATTGCCAACATCAATCAATCACCCATATTAGGCCTATATAGGCTATGCCGGTCACTTATTAAGTGAATTTCTAGCCATATATGCCAAGCAAACTTATGAGACGTTGGACCAATTTGCAACGCTGGTTTCCCGCTGGACCTGCGTCGCAAACGGATATCTCGAAAACTCCCTCGACCTCCTTGCCCCTCGACCCACAACCCTCGACCTTCGACTTCATTTTTTTTATTGTTTTTTTTTATAGTCTGTTTATAAAATTCGGGAAACAATATCAGGTCAATGTTGGCTCACCGTCTGCGACTCTGGCCTAACATTGTTCACTTGTCTGCGACTCTGGCCTAACATTGGCTGAAAGCCTCATGTATATTATTTTGGATAGAGGCACGATACGCAATATATGCGGGCACTTGATTAGGCGTATACATGTATAGACTGCCATCTGAGTCCCACCTCTGTCTAGCCGTGGTCCAGGCGACTCGCTCCGTAAGGCCGATCAGCGCTACACCACTGTCTCACATTAAAGCTGGCCCAACAATGTTCCAGTCCAATGATAGCTAAGCACATAAAACACTAAGCATTGAACCAATGTTGGATTATTGCTGGGGAAACTTCTGTAACGCTGGCCCACCGCTTGCGATGCCTGTGCCAAAGCGTGTGACTGAATGATATGCCAGGTGATATGACTGGCAAGTGTTTTTTACGCACCAAAAAACAAGAGGCATTCAATCCCATGCTTGGGTTAATATACATAACAGTCAAAGTTAGACAAGCGTCCTACACAGTCACAGTGACTCAACATTAAAATGTGTTTGGCCAGCTGTAGGCCTACTTGTATTCATAAAACTATTCGATGGCCACCCATTAAACAAGATACATTAAAGCAACGTCGGGTGAATGCTGGACCAGCGTAGCAGACGGTCAGACAACATCACTTGATAGCCAGGTTAGCATCACAATAGGCCTATATAAATTTCCCGAATGTTTTTATTATACAAAAGGTAAAATTATATAAACAATCAAAAACTGTTTTTAAATTCATTCTATTCACCTATCTTGTTCAACATTTTCCTTATTGTTGCTTACCTGTTATGTACTATATTAAATCTAATCAAAACAATATAATTTATTCAAACAAAATACAAATATATCAACGTATACAGTAATATTAAAAGTACATAAAAGTAAGGCACCTTACATTATATTGGCATGAAATTATTGTTTTAAAGAAAGTGAAATGAAATCAATGACTATGTTCACTTCCCATTTACCGTGTTTAGGCTACATTGAGTAATAATACATTTGTGATTGACGCTAAATAGATAAATGTTATTTTACAACAACATTCACTTGTCAAAACTGATCAGCTCATGCGGGTACCTGTATACACAATAAGCTAAGTGGATAACAGAGCCTGATTGATCTACAACGCACCTGCACAACTAACAATTAAAACAACCTGCTCAACCCCGTCAGACTTAATTTACTTGTCCACGTGTACACGTGCAGTGAACATAAGTTGTTTATTTGGTTGAGTGGCGGACTGTAACTATATCAAGTAATATTTTAACCCGTTCAATCTGTGGCATTATTTCAGCTGATCAAATTAAAATAAGTTAGTGTTAAGGTAGAACATATTATGTTTTATACTGACGCACAGTTTTAGGTCGATATTGTGAGTACTTTCCACGTTAATAGTGAATCAGTGACACCATATTGTAAAATATTCCGATCTAATATAAATGAAAATTACAGCATGGTAAGCCCTGGGAAAGAAGGGTTGATTGTTTCGGCTGGTTTCTGCGACACGCGCACCGTGCACTGATACTGCGTGTCAGGATATCTGGATGTTCCGTTTCTAGTGGGGTATCCCGTACTGACAGCATAAGTGCCAGGCGTGAAAAATATATTCGTCCTCCAAATAGGTTTAGTCTGGTTGTAACGGTTTTAATAAATATCTATATAAAGGACTAATTGGTTTAAAGACAGGCCAGACCGCGGATAAGCTGGGCACAGGCCGTGAGTGTTATTACTCCCCAGGCAGACAACTATTAGCCGCAGCTTATATTAATAATGGACTGAGTAATCGGTTTGCCACACTTCCGTACGCTAGGTGTTAACTCTAGGTGTTAAAGTATATCACGGGTACACAATGACTGTTAAGAAGCTTACATAACAAAATTTATCTGAATTAGACGAGGGTCAAAAACAAACCCTCTCCGGACTGGTTAAGTAGAGAGAACAATATGATATTTGGTAACCATATTAATAAGAACACCTAGCCTACGGGAAGTAGTAACTATTATATAGAAAGGTATAAATATATATAATATATATACGATGTTATATCAGACTGTATATTTACTGTGAACGACATAGTGGATCTAAAGAAATGCCAAACTTATAAAAAAGAAAATGGAGATTATTGAGTCGTTGTAACAAAGCCCGGCCTGAGTGGCAGGTGTAATAAATCCACAGCATAATCAAGGAAATATATGAGTATGTTTACCGACCCTACGACATTACACTAAATGACATTATGTTTTACCAGCCGTAAATTATGGCGAATTATGTTACGCGCAGCTGGCCCGATAGTAGGCCGGATATACCGATACTATATAATGTACGAAACCACAATAAAATTTCAGTTTTCATTTTTGATCCAGAAAAGAGTGTTGTTTTATTCTCTCACCCAACGCAGCCTACCCACGAGTTGGGGGACCTGGACAAGCCCAGAACGTATTGGTAAAAGGGCCAAGATCTTTATATTAAAGGGCCTAGAACTTTTCAGTGGCGAGCTAGCTGGCGGATTAAGGCTTTAGCGTGGGTGAGAGGATAATAACTACTTTATAAATTAATTAAAATAAGTGTTATACATTTTTTGGCTACTAAACTTAGAAAACAACTTCATACATTCATTTATCATGGATGCCTCACAATTTAACAAATACACTGATGGCCTGGCCCAAATGGAAGCACAAAGGATTGTTGAGAAGAAACAAGTGAGAATACAAGCTGCAAACTCGGAAAGACTAAAGGGTCAGATAAAGCAGACAACCGTCTGTGACGGCAGTAACCCGTCGGCGGTTCGAATCTGGATTAAAGAGATTGAACTAGCACGGAAACTGCTGGCGTCCAAGCAAACCATCAGCTTGGCTTCAAGGACAGTTGCTGGTCCTTTAAGGCATGAACTAGAGAGGTTCATCTCGGAGTATATGTCCACTCATTCCTCCGCCAGAGACGACGTTCCATGGGAGACTGTAAAGGAACATATATCTGCATCATTCCTGCATATTGATGAGGCAAGTGCATTGCGTGATGAGTTGGAAAAAACCAACCAAAGCGCATATGAACCGGAAGCTGGATATAACCGACGATTCCGGGAAGTGGCTGATGCAGCATATCCCACAGCAGACAGGAATGACGATCAGAACAGGATCTTGATTCGTGCCTATGCCCGAGGATTACGCAGTTCTGAATTGGCCAGAAAATTGGTAGAAGAAGGGGCGCCTTCTACGCTGGAGGAAGCTATAAAGCTGATTTCTGGCTACAGTGCCAGAAAAGATGCTTATGCTCGACTCAGCCGCACAGAGGAACCAATGGAGGTTGGTACTATTACACCCAAGACACCACTCCCCATTCGCCAAAGTGCTGTAAATCCTGATATGTTCCAGAAATTACTGAAAAGCCAAGAGCAAATTGTAACAAAACTTGAGAAAATAGCACTCCAGAGCCGGCCCATGGCCCATCCTAAGACTAAACCAGTGGCCGCAACTCCACAGTTCGCCAACCGCCGTCCTCGGAACGTTGCTACAACTGAGCCAAGATGGACCCCAGATGGACGACCTATTTGTCTCCATTGCCTTGCTCCTGGCCATATGCGCCGTGAGTGCCCTCAGCGCAGGCCTACGAACCAGGGAAACGGGTGGAGGTCGTAGGAGAGCTGATTTATCGCCCCGCAGTCACATTTTCAATCCAGGGAGTGAAAGTGACTGCGCTGGTTGACACAGGGGCGACATGCTCTCTCCTACGACTGGACATATTTCAAGAATTAGCAAATAAACGCCACCGCAGCCTTTACCTGAAGCCAGGACCGCCATTGTGTGGCATATCTGGCCAGTCCATTGACGTGAAAGGAGTCACTCAGATTAAAATTGACAATACCAGAACAGTGGTAAAAGTTGCTGTGGTTGGAAAAATGGACCACGAAATGATCCTAGGTGCAGATCACCTGCGGAAAGGACAAGGAATTATAAATTTTCGAGATGATGAACTTTTCTGGCATAACAAAGTGTGGCCTCTTCATCGCATAGGAGGGCTCTATGTGGACAGTATCGGGCCACTTTTGCCAGAAACAGGAAGCCAAGCAGTGAATAAAATAGTACAAAGAAATTCTGACATTTTCTCAGCTAAAGTTGAGCATAATGGATGCTGTTCCATAGTCCCCATGACAATTAAAACCACTGGGCCACCCATCAGTTTGCCTGCATACCGTACTCCACTGCTGAAGAGGAAGCTCGTGGAAGAAGCAGTGGCCGACATGTTGGCCGAGGGGGTAATTCGGCCAAGCTCATCTCCCTACGCCAGCCCTGTCACTCTAGTTCCAAAGAAGGATGGGACAACGAGATTTTGTGTGGACTATAGAAAACTTAATAGTGTAACAGTGCGAGACCAATATCCACTCCCACAGATTCAAGACATTTTCGACCAGATAGGGGGCAGCACCATCTTCAGCACTTTGGATTTAAAGGCCGGGTACTGGCAGCTGCCAATGGAGGAAGAGTCAATAGCAAAAACCGCTTTTCGATGTCATATGGGCCACTATGAGTTTCTGAGGATGCCATTTGGCCTTACCAATGCGCCTAGTGTGTTTCAGCGTACAATGGATAAAGTACTGGCTAGCTTGATTGGAAAGTGTGTGATGGTCTACATTGACGATATTGTTATCTACAGTGAAAATATGGATGATCATCTAGCCCATATTCAACTGGTTTTTGACTGTTTACGAAAAGCCGGTCTACGGTTAAAACCAACAAAGTGTTCTTTCGGACTACCCAGTGTGAAGCTATTAGGATATATTGTGAATAAGGATGGAATTGCAGCAGACCCGGAAAAAATACATGCCATACAAAATTTGGCGCCACCCACTGACATCAAAGGGGTAAGATCATTTTTAGGTATGACAGGTTTCTATCGGCAGTGTATGTCTAATTATGCCGCAGTGGCTGAACCCCTAGAAACACTTAAACGCAAACATGCCCACTTCCAATGGGGCACACCACAACAAAATGCTTTTGAACAATTAAAAGGACTCTTAACCTCTTCTAGTGTGATGGCTGCACCCAAAATTAACCACCCCTAAAACTTTACACTGATGCTTGTGAATATGCTGTTGGGGCAATCTTGGTCCAAGAAGATGAAAAAGGAGTTGAGAGGGTGATACAATACATTTCTCATTCTCTATCCACGACCCAACGAAAATGGGCCACTATTGAAAAAGAAGCCTTCGCTGTAGTCTATGCCATTAACAAGTTACGACCCTACCTATATGGGGCAAAATTCACTGTATTCACAGACCACAAACCCCTCACCTCCCTCTTCACAAAGGACATGCAAAATACAAAAATACAGCGATGGGGTGTGCTATTAGCTGAATATGGAGCTCAAATTAAATATCGGGCTGGCAAAAACAATATTCGTGCAGATATGTTATCTCGGATACCACCACAAAGGGAAATAGCAACTTTTGATTGTGACCAATGGGTGGACCCTGCAGCCATACCAGATCAGAGAATTGAGGAGCAACTGCCCCTCCTTCAGGATGGATTCGATATGACTATCATAGTTAGAGATCAAGAACAGGAGTTTGCTGAATTACGTAAACGGGCCGATAATGATGATGAGGAAAACAGTTATATCTTGATAAACAATGCCTTATATAGTGTGAGAAAACCTACCCCCTACTCAGCTGACTACCCCCGATTAGTCCTTCCCTCAGCCCATCAGAATACTGTCATTGATCGAGCTCACAAAGAAGTTGGACATATGGCTACTGAAAAAACTCTAGATCGTCTGCGAGAAGCATATGTGTGGCCTAGCATGAGAAAGACAATCCGGGAGCGATTGAGATTGTGCCCTGTATGCCAGGTGCACCAACGTCGATCAGACCATGTACCTATGGGGGAAATGCCTCTCGCACAATACCCTATGCAAATAGTAGGGGCCGATTTAATTGGACCATTCGTCCCCTCCATCTCTGGCAATAAATACGTTCTAACAATTATCGACCACTGCACTGGTTGGGTTGAAGCATTTCCCCTTCCAAATAAATCAAATGAAAGTGTCTGGAATGCATGGGCCACTCAGTTTGTACCACGACACGGAGTTCCAGAGCTCCTAATCACTGACAATGGCCAAGAATTTTGCGCCAAAGCTTGGGTGGATTATCTGAAGAAATTAGGAGTTATTCACCACCGCACATCCCCTGTACATCCACAGTCCAATGGGCGAGTAGAACGATTTAATCGTACTTTGAAAGAAATGTTAGCAAAAACTGTCAATAATTATACCCCAAATTGGGAAAATAAACTCGGTGACTGTCTGGCCGCCTACCGTAACAGTGTGAGTTCGGTAACTTGCTACACCCCCTTCTTTCTACTCTATGGACGTCGTGGTCGGCTGCCCCTGACCAGATTGCTAACTGTAAAAAGAGACAATTATTTTGGAAATAGACTAGATGATCTGGCTATAGCACTAAAAGTGGCCAGGCAAGCTACGACAGACAGTCGGAGGTACAATAGGGAGAGACTGGCACGGCGGGCTAATTGTGATGATGTAAAAGTAGGTGACACAGTGGTAGTGAAAGCAGAAGAAAGAGTAACTCTTACAAGTCGTTGGGACCCTATGTGGGAGGTCACTAGAGTGCGGGGACCCGTAGTGTGGATCCGCCAACAACAGACAAGTAAAACAAAAGTGCTAAATAGGGAGAAGGTGCGAATAGTCGACCCTGACATGGCATGGGAGGATATCAATCCACGCCCAGTACGAGATCAGCGCCGTCGCGCAGCTATTCCGGCACCAATAGACAGGTCAGTCACCACGCATGAGCCCCCGGCCGACCAACCGGCTGTGGCACCTCCCCTTCAGACCAACATTCAACCGCCAATCAGCAGGACACCCCCTCCTACTCCACCACCGACACGCCCAGAAGCTGCACAGTCAGATGAACCTGAGCCAATGGTTCCAGAGGAGGGCCTTCGAAGTGAACGGAGCCCCTCCCTCGAGCCCATGGAGACCCAGGAACCGGTTGCACAAACAAGTCAGGAGGGCGTGAACCAATCACTTTCAACCCCCCATTTTACTTCGCCGCAGGGACTCAGAACCAGATTTATAAAGCAAGGACCGCACTGGGCACTGAAGTCGCAGGACGACAACCAACCTTCTCTGATTGCTGAGCCTGCAGTATCCCCAGTCCGATTAAGCCGCCGAAGGAACCGCTGGTTCGTACGACGTCAGCCAGCTGAAACTATTGCAGACACAGCTGGGCCAGTGAAACGCCAAGCTTTTTCTCCTCCCAGCCCACAGATTATTAAGAAAGGAAAATGCGAGGCTATTGCACTGGTATCCTACTTTACTATGGCTGGAGCCTAATAATGTCTCCTACGCTCGCGCATCTGCATGAAAATGAACCGCACCCACTCCAAGATGGATTATTGATTTCTACACCGGAAGACATACGGGCCCAGGTGGCCACTTGGACCGTACTAGTGATAATTGAATCACCCACTCCACCGCAAGGTATTTCTGAAAAATTGACAAATTTTAGACATGTATTGGAACTTTTATATCACCATCGTCCACCGTCAAACACAACACGCATGATTTGGGATCAACATATAACAGATATGGAAGATGCTCTGACCTCTTCACATTCTGCACCCAGAGTCCGGAGAAGGAGAGGGTTATTGAACATTGTAGGTGAGATAAGTTCTAAGCTTTTTGGTACAGCTACACAAAGTGAAGTTGAAGAATGCGAGCGACACATAAATTCAGCCATGAAATTGGAATCTCAAATTGTGCACACCACGAATGATTTGATAACGGTTGTAAATCAAACACATAGTGAAGTGAGGCGAAACATGCAGCACATTCGTGACATGGAACATTATATGGGTAAGCTGTACACAGAAACCACGAGACTGGGGAAAATAGCCAGTGGAAACAATGGAAGAATCACAGAATTGCAGGATGATGCGCGAGTCGATCGCATATTGGCCGCCTTAGGGAGTGTACAGTACCTTTGGCAGCGCCAATGCGATCGATATCAGCGGCAACGAGCATCCCTTGAACTTGGCTGGCTCACAGAGGAAATTCTCCCACTACAGGATCTGGTACAGATCCTGGAGAGCAGCCGTGAATTGGGACATTTTGGACCACGTAGTGAGTGGTACTATGAACATATCCAAATCCACCCTATGTGGGAGGATCAGAACAAATTAGTTTTCAAGGCAGAATTACCTTTAGTGGAAGAAACAGAATACCTGAGGTACCGGATCTCTAGTTGGCCAGTCCCCCGCAATACTTCTGACTACACACTTCAGATACAGGTACCATCAGCAGTGGCGATAGACACACGTCACGGAGGTATTTTCGAACCTCACACCTGCATCGGAAATCAGCCAGGTATATGCAGAACTGGGCCAATCTATGGAGCAGGACGATTACTGTGTGCACGCAGTATTCTGAACGGTGACTCGAATCATTATCAAAGTTGTGCTGTAACGGTTACCAGAGTGGATGCCCCAATTGGGACAGTAAAAGAAGTTACACCCACTATCTTCGTGCTCCTCAGTTTTGGGGAGACGTACAGTGTTCACTGTCCAAAGAAACCGGAGAGAGCCAATTATCTCCCGCTGGGAATATACACTTTGCGCGTAGCTGCTACTTGTCAGGTACGGGGCAAAGAATGGCTTCTCTCAGGTACAGTCCGTTATAATTCAACATTAAAATATGTAAATCCCTTTCTTTCTGTAGATACACTAAATTTACCTCAGCTTCTTCCGGACGAGTTGGTGAGACAGCAACTGGAACGCCCAGAATGGAAACACCTACCTGCAATAACGGACCTAACTATCCAAAAACTGAAGCTACCCCCAAAAGTAAGTCATCCAGGATGGAATACAGGGCCTGATCATCCCTACCATTCTGGGTGGATTACGGCCGGGGTCAGCATTACATTTTCAGTGGGGGTGACAATATTCATATTGAGAAAATGGGGGAATACTAGATGGTGCAAGAAAACTGACACAATCCCAAAGTCGCGAGATGCGGAGACAGCGTCTGAGCTGCAATCATTAGGGCCCACATGGGTGGCCCTCACTCAGCCTGCCTCTACATCTCCAGGGGGAACTGCTGAGTCCTCTAACTGAGAGTGCTTAAAAGATTATTGTACACGTTGTTTAAAGTTTACATACATGGGACAATGCAATGTTAACCTGCACAGGTATCGATACGATGCAAGCATAATTATGCAATTTGAATAAGTTGTTGAAATGTAAAGTGACTTTTGTGGTTAAGCTTGATAACATAAATATTTTAGTCATAGAGATGAATTTATGGTAAAAAGGTGTATCTAAGGGTATACACTTACATACACCTTTTCACGTTAGAGGGGGGCGAATGTAAAATATTCCGATCTAATATAAATGAAAATTACAGCATGGTAAGCCCTGGGAAAGAAGGGTTGATTGTTTCGGCTGGTTTCTGCGACACGCGCACCGTGCACTGATACTGCGTGTCAGGATATCTGGATGTCCCGTTTCTAGTGGGGTATCCCGTACTGACGGCATAAGTGCCAGGCGTGAAAAATATATTCGTCCTCCAAATAGGTTTAGTCTGGTTGTAACGGTTTTAATAAATATCTATATAAAGGACTAATTGGTTTAAAGACAGGCCAGACCGCGGATAAGCTGGGCACAGGCCGTGAGTGTTATTACTCCCCAGGCAGACAACTATTAGCCGCAGCTTATATTAATAATGGACTGAGTAATCGGTTTGCCACACTTCCGTACGCTAGGTGTTAACTCTAGGTGTTAAAGTATATCACGGGTACGCAATGACTGTTAAGAAGCTTACATAACAAAATTTATCTGAATTATACGAGGGTCAAAAACAAACCCTCTCCGGACTGGTTAAGTAGAGAGAACAATATGATATTTGGTAACCATATTAATAAGAACACCTAGCCTACGGGAAGTAGTAACTATTATATAGAAAGGTATAAATATATATAATATATATACGATGTTATATCAGACTGTATATTTACTGTGAACGACATAGTGGATCTAAAGAAATGCCAAACTTATAAAAAAGAAAATGGAGATTATTGAGTCGTTGTAACAAAGCCCGGCCTGAGTGGCAGGTGTAATAAATCCACAGCATAATCAAGGAAATATATGAGTATGTTTACCGACCCTACGACATTACACTAAATGACATTATGTTTTACCAGCCGTAAATTATGGCGAATTATGTTACGCGCAGCTGGCCCGATAGTAGGCCGGATATACCGATACTATATAATGTACGAAACCACAATAAAATTTCAGTTTTCATTTTTGATCCAGAAAAGAGTGTTGTTTTATTCTCTCACCCAACGCAGCCTACCCACGAGTTGGGGGACCTGGACAAGCCCAGAACGTATTGGTAAAAGGGCCAAGATCTTTATATTAAAGGGCCTAGAACTTTTCAATATGATCCCCCTAAAATGCGATTTTTAATGTGAATGCCACCATAGGGGCATAGACTATGCCTACACTGAATTTAACTTTTCTGTTCTGATTATTCGGTACAAATTGGTCCCTCCAGAAATTGCAAGTTATGTCAAATTGTTAAACTAACGACAACTATCTTGGTGAGTAGAAAATTCTGTGCTGTAGATCAAGCCATAACATGACAAAAATGGGCGTGGCCTGTAGTCATGACAGGCTGTTGAAGTCAGGTGTAAATATATTGTTTATCGTGCTCTAATAAGCAACGCAAACATGACATGTACACTTCAAAAGTTGTAACATGATTACACTTTTTTACAGTGGGAAAAAGCACGTGTTTTTACCGGCTGAGCCAGGTGGACCCGGAAGTAGCGTATCACGCCAAATCCCGCTACAAATCCACGAGACTAACACGCCTATAGATAGTTGACTGAGTATAATCATGATAATCAACGAAAAGCTAATTTACACCAGTGGTCATAGTCTATACAGACAGAGTATAGATCTATTACAGCAAAATAAAACATTTTAATTTTAAAAATATTAGACTATATATATTGAAGGGGTGGGGGTCTTGTACATTGTCATTCATGATTGGTGGACTTTGTATCATGCACTTATAATTATGTTATGATTGTAGACCTATCTATTCTGGGCCTACAGGCCATGTTACCATGTAGGCCTAACCCATCATAGTAGCCTGCCATCACACTGACGGAAAGTGTGCGAGGGGGTTTAACCCCTTCACACCAGATTTTTTTTCACATATGAGATTTTACAAGAATCAGATAATCTATCTATAATCTGGCCCTGAAATAATCGTAATCATGAGCATTGCCAATATTTTTCATGTATGCTATACATTTTTGGGGACAATATTCCACCAAAATATTTAAGAGTGAAATTATTATTTGTATTGTAAAACTGTCAATATTAGATATAGACTAGTCTATCCGCCGTCAGATTAACTTGTATCGCCGATTTCTCAGTCAATTCTCAACCGATTTTGATGAAATTTTGCAAAGACTATTTTTGAATCACTCGGCGACTACCATAAAATTTTCATGAAAAAATATTATATAGCTCGAAAGTTAGACCATTTGACATGTAGTAAATTTGTAATCACGACGTCCCTCTAGAAACCCATTAAACTGGTTAAATTAAAGTTTGTTTTTAGCCCTGAATTACATTACATAACAGATGGTCTAACTTTTCTCATTCTATAACCAAATATAATATCCATAGCATTCTATAACCAAATATAATATCCGTGGCATTCTATAACCGAATATAATATCCATAGCATTCTATAACCAAATATAATATCCGTAGCATTCTATAGCCAAATATAATATCCATAGCATTCTATAACCAAATATAATATCCATAGCATTCTATAACCAAATATAATATCCGTAGCATTCTATAACCAAATATAATATCCATAGCATTCTATAGCCAAATATAATATCCATAGCATTCTATAGCCAAATATAATATCCATAGCATTCTATAACCAAATATAATATCCGTAGCATTCTATAACCAAATATAATATCCATAGCATTCTATAGCCAAATATAATATCCATAGCATTCTATAACCAAATATAATATCCGTAGCATTCTATAACCAAATATAATATCCATAGCATTCTATAACCAAATATAACATCCATAGCATTCTATTCCCAAATATAATATCCATAGCATTCTATAACCAAATATAATATCCATAGCATTCTATAACCAAGTATAAAATCCATATCATTCTATACCAGAGAAGGCTCTGAATCATTGACCCTTGGAGTCCCAAGGTAGTGCGCTCTTTGTATTTATTCACATGTTTATTCACCTTGAGGTGGCGGCAGTTCCCATCTCAGGGTGAAGAAAAATGACCCGATTTTATAAAATATCCACCTATAATATCAAAAATTAAAGGTCAGAACCTCTTAATTGCTATGGACCACCATTTTTACTGCTATTAGTTTTACTTAACTCTTTCAGACCGATTTCAGACGTCAGAATCTGACTTCCATGGACGTCAGATTCTGACGTCTAAAGTCGTCAGATTCTGACGTCTAAAGTAGATCCTCGCACTGAAAGAATTAAAATCTAAGACCCACAACCGAGCTAACTAAGAAATTTATGATGATTTCAAATTGAAAATACCCCCTTGGTCTCTATGGTTAATACAAACATATTTCAGCGTGGTAAGAGTTAAATAAATATGTTATTTGGTATATAAATGCGACGAGGGTTAACCCTTTAAGTCCTCACGATGCATTAAAGCATCATTTTACATTCTTGAAAACAGACTTAATCTTCCTACAACCAAGGGGTTTAGAACGAAAATTTCCATGAAACTGGTTGACCAATACATGGCAATTCTCTTTAATTTTTAAACCATATCAAGTCATCTTCATCCACTACACGTCGAGAATTGCGGCAGCAATTCGCGGCTTGTAGTGGATGAAGATGACAATGGTTAGTTCAGGCCTGAAAGGGTCAACAGAGCTAGTTCGGGACGTTGGCTCAACGCTTTCTAAATGTTGGGCCAACGTATCTAACTCTGTCCCAACCTTGACGCGGAAGACAGAAACCGATAAAACTATTCGAGACGTTTGGTTCTCTAGGTGTGTGTGCAGTTTTTAATAATTATCGTCTGTGTTAAACATTACAATATATTAAATAATGTGGGGAGCCTCCGTGACCGAGAGGTAGCGTGCTCGACCTCAAACCGTCAGGGTTCGAATTTAGAATTCGGTGTCTGGAGGGCAGTGCCATCTCATTCATCTCACCATCTACAAATGTGGCTTAAGACCACATTAATTTGATTTTCCTTAGGCTGAATATTGGTTTGAGCAGTACCAGCCGGACCTGTTCCGACACCCTGCTGCTAATACCGGCCTCTCTTCAATTTGATATCCTGCTAATAACATGTCACAAATAATTCCAACACCAGCAGTGTCAGTATTGACAGTGCCAGCATTGATGGCAGTGACCTAGTGACAATGTCGGCAGTGTCCGCTGTGACAGTGTCGGCGGTGTCATGGCTAGCGATAATTTGGATGACAGCACAATCTCAGGAATTCTGATTAATTACAATCCATGATCATTTTCTCCCCAACAAATACGATATATTGAACCAATGCTGGTCCAAAGTCGGCCCACCGTCTGCAAAGCTGGTTCGATATTAAACCAGCATTGGTTCAATGTCTCGTGTTTTCTGTGTGGGATTTGTGCACGTTGCTAAGAGACCCTACTTGAACACGTAGTTGTAGGATGTCATATAATTGACCTCCCAGCAACATGAGGCATTGGCACAATGCTGGTTTAATGTTGGGCCAGCGTCGTAGAGGTTGGCCCAACATTGAAACAGCATTGTGTCAATGCCTCACGTTCGCTGGGATCTTCTCAGTAAACAATGTATGTTGAACCAAAGTTGTTTTAACGTTGGCCCACCGTCTGCGACGATTTCCCAACATTAAAACAACATTAGTTCAATGTGTCCTGTTTACTGGGCATGCGCACTAATCCAGAAATTCCAGACGTTCAGACAATGTTGGGTTTATGTTGGGCAAACATCGAAGACTGTGGGCCAACATTGAATCAACATTGAATTACCGTGTGTGTTTTCTGGGACGGTGATTTGAGTTTTAGCAACAGTTCCTTATATATGTGGTTATTATGATTATTATTTAACAATCATACTGCTACATTATATAATTTAGATTTTCTCCTACTTGAAGTTGTGTCTCGCCACCGCGACGCATAACTTCAAGTGGGTGAAAATGACTCTTAATTGTTTAATTTGAGACCAAACATTTGAAAATCTTCATGTTTGAGCACACATTTTGTTCCCAATAACTGCGATTCAAGCGGCTAATGAAAGGAATAGAACGACTATAGTCTCACTTAGCAGTGGCAAAAGCTGCATGCTTGGAAAGTCAGAGATCGTGTGTTTGAACCCCACTCTGGCCTTCAAGTTTCAAAGTAGCTAAATGTTTCTTCTCCGCTCACTCGTAAAGATTCAATATTATCGGGAGCCTCCGTGACCGAGAAGTAGCATGCTCGGTCTCGGAACTCGAAGGGTTGAATTTCGAATCTTTTGTCTGGAGGGCAGTGATATCTCATTCACCTCACAAATCCTCATGAGGTTGTCCTGGTCCAGTTTAGCCTATATATGCACAAAGGTGGCCTAAGACCCCATTCATTCCATCTTCATTTCATTGAGCCACAGGGCACATTATTATATATCCGCAACAGCGACCCACAACAATTACTCATAATTGTGTAATTTGAGACTAAACATTTGAAAATCGTGATGTTTGAGCACTCATTTGAATCCAATAACAGCGATTTAAAGCAACTCACTCAGGCTGAAATCGTAAAATAATCGGTGATTTTATTTTGGCTTCTTAATATGATCATATATATGGCTGCAGAAGTATTTAATTTTTTCTGCTGCGCATTTACCAGTTAGGCTAGATATAGAGACAAAATCACCGTATTTCTTATTTTGGACATGCATGTCCGAAATGAGAAATCAGGAATTTTGTCTCTATGTCACTGATTTTTTTACGATTTTAGCCTGATTGAGTCGCTTTAAACTGTTCATAAAACGGAATAAAACGATGGTTGTCTAAGTGTGTTGAGCCACAGTCCGCGACGTTGTACCAACATCGAGTCAACATTGGTTGGACGTCTGGGTTGACTGGGTTCTCATCCAATTAAAAGATGACGTGATTCGAGTTAAGATGTAATTATCGGTGGATACCTCAACAACCAATTATCATCCCATTGTGAAGAAGAATGCTCTATATGACGTGCAGTGGGGAATGTAGATAAAACGCTTAGTCAATGTTGGTTCAATGCTTTTCCGACGTCTTAGACGGCGGATCAGCATTGAGCCGACATTGGATCAACGTGTCGTGATTCTTGGTAGGGTTGTCATCATTCTATTCTGTCAGTTTATGCCCCCCCCCCCAACACTTGGCCGTAGAAACGCAAACGGACAAGGGTGAGTGAATATTGCTTAATGTAACAGTGTTTGTATTATTATTATTTTTGTATTGTATGCTCACAGACTGTAATGTCTAATGCTAATAAACTATTATTATTATTATTATTATTATTATTATTATTATTATTATTATTATTATTATTATTATTATTATTATTATTATTATTATTATTATTATTATTATTATTATTATTATTATTATTATTATTATTATTATTATTATTATTTATGTCGCTTTCTGTACAATCATGGCAATATCGCGACAGAAGGAAGTCTAAATCCAAAACTATGCCCTACTCTTATTTCAAAAGACTTCAAGGGTTCTTTATAGTGTACAGTGCCATAAGCAGCACTGTACACTCCAAGCCTTTGAACAGTTTGGAGCACTGTATATGCAAAACCACGATAACAAATATCCGGTGATGGCAACATTAACAACACCACAGCAGCGATAGTGATGGCAACATTAACACCACAACAGCAGCGATGATGGTGGCATCAAAAACAGCACAACAGCATCGATGGTGATGCAGCATTAACACCACCACAGCAGCAATGGTGATGGCAACATTAACACCACCACAGCAGCGATGGTGATGGCAACATTAACACCACCACAGCAGCGATGGTGATGGCAACATTAACACCACAATAGCAGCGATGGTGATGGCAACATTAACACCACAATAGCAGCAATGGTGATGGCAACATTAACACCACCACAGCAGCGATGGTGATGGCAACATTAACACCACAATAGCAGCGATGGTTATGGCAACATTAACACCACAACAGCAGCGATGGTGATGGCAACATTACCACCACCACAGCAGCGATGGTGATGCAACATTAACACCACAATAGCAGCGATGGTGATGGCAACATTAACACCACAATAGCAGCAATGGTGATGCAACATTAACACCACAACAGCAGCAATGGTGATGCAACATTAACACCACAACAGCAGCGATGGTGATGCAACACTAACACCACCACAGCAGCGATGGTGATGGCAACATTACCACCACAACAGCCGCGATGCTGATGATGACATTAACACCACAACAGCCGCGATGATGATGGCAACATTAACTACTCAACAGCAGCGATGGTGATGGTGACATTAACACCACAACAGCAGCGATGGTGATGCAGCATTAACACCACAACAGCAGCGATGGTGATGCAATATTAACACCACAACAGCAGCAATGGTGATGGCAACATTAACACCACTACAGCAGGGATGGTGAAGCAACATTAACACCACAACAGCAGCGATGGTGATGGCAACATTACCACCACAACAGCCGCGATGGTGATGGCAACATTAACACCACAACAGCCGCGATGGTGATGGTGACATTAACACCACCACAGCAGCGATGGTGATGCAACATTAACACCACAACAGCAGCAATGGTGATGCAACATTAACACCACAACAGCAGCGATGATGATGGCAACATTAACACCACAACAGCAGCGATGATGATGCAACATTAACACCACAATAGCAGCGATGGTGATTGCAAGATTAACACCACAACAGCAGCGATGGTGATGGCAACATTAACACCACGACATCAGCGATGGTTATGGCAACATTAACACCACAACAGCCGCGATGGTGATGGTGACATTAACACCACCACAGCAGCGATGGTGATGCAACATTAACACCACAACAGCAGCAATGGTGATGCAACATTAACACCACAACAGCAGCGATGATGATGGCAACATTAACACCACAACAGCAGCGATGATGATGCAACATTAACACCACAATAGCAGCGATGGTGATTGCAAGATTAACACCACAACAGCAGCGATGGTGATGGCAACATTAACACCACGACATCAGCGATGGTTATGGCAACATTAACACCACAACAGCAGCGATGGTGGTGGCAACATTAACACCACCACAGCAGCGATGGTGGTGGCAACATTAACACCACAACAGCAGCGATGGTGATGGCAACATTAACACCACAACAGCCGCGATGATGATGGCAACATTAACACCACAACAGCCGCGATGGTGATGGCAACATTAACACCACCACAGCAGCGATGGTGGTGGCAACATTAACACCACAACAGCAGCGATGGTGATGGAAATATTAACACCACAACAGCAGCGATGGTGATGGAAATATTAACACCACAACAGCAGCGATGGTGATGGCAAACCACAACAGCAACAACAGAATCGATGGTGATGGCAACAAGAACAGCAACAACAGCAGTGATGGTGATGGCAACAAGAACAGCAACAACAGCAGCGATGGTGATGGCAACAAGAACAGAAACAACAGAATCGATGGTGATGAAACCGCCGGTCTCGGCGGTTTGAAAGAAACAAAAATGTTTCTTCCCCATCCACGTGTGAAAGTTAGTATTGTGGGGAGCCTCCGTGACCGAGAGGTAGCGTGCTCGGCCTCAGACCGCCAGGGCTCGAATTTCGAATCCTGTGTCTGGAGGACAGTGTCATCTCAATCATCTCACCATCCTCAGGAGGTTCTCCTGGCCCAGTTCAGCCTATATGTGCACAAAGGTGGCCTAAAGCCCGATTCATTTCATTTTTATGGCAGCAGGAACAGCAACAACAGCAGCGATGGTGATGGCAACAAGAACAGCAACAACAGCAGCGATGGTGATGGCAACAAGAACAGCAACAACAGCAGTGATGGTGGTGACAACAAGAACAGCAACAACAGCAGCGATGGTGATGGCAACAAGAACAGCAACAACAGCAGTGATGGTGGTGGCAACAAGAACTGCAACAACAGCAGCGATGGTGATGGCAACAACACAGCAACAACGGCAGCGATGGTGGTGGCAGCAGGAACAGCAATAACGGCAGCGATGGTGATGGCAACAAGAACAGCAACAACAGCAGTGATGGTGGTGACAACAAGAACTGCAACAACAGCAGCGATGGTGATGGCAACAAGAACAGCAACAACAGCAGCGATGGTGGTGGCAACAGGAAAAGCAACAACGGCAGCGATGGTGATGGCAGCAGGAACAGCAACAACAGCAGTGATGGTGATGGCAACAGGAACAGCAACAACAGCAGCGATGGTGATGGCAACAAGAACAGCAACAACAGCAGCGATGGTGGTGACAACAAGAACAAAAACAACAACAGCAGCGATGGTGATTGCAACAAGAACAGCAACAACAGCAGCGATGGTGATGGCAACAAGAACAGCCAGAACAGCAGCGATGGTGATGGCAACAAGAACAGCAACAACAGCAGCGATGGTGATGGCAACAGGAACAGCAACAACAGCAGCGATGGTGATGACAACAGGAACAGCAACAACAGCAGCGATAGTGATGGCAACAAGAACAGCAACAACAGCAGCGATGGTGATGGCAACATTAACACCACCACAGCAGCGATGGTGATGGCAACAAGAACAGCCAGAACAGCAGCGATGGTGATGGCAACAAGAACAGCAACAACAGCAGCGATGGTGATGGCAGCAGGAACAGCAACAACAGCAGCGATGGTGATGGCAACAAGAACAGCAACAACAGCAGCGATGGTGGTGACAACAAGAACAGCCAGAACAGCAGCGATGGTGATGGCAACAGGAACAGCAACAACAGCAGCGATGGTGATTGCAACAAGAACAGCAACAACAGCAGCGATGGTGGTGACAACAAGAACAAAAACAACAACAGCAGCGATGGTGATTGCAACAAGAACAGCAACAACAGCAGCGATGGTGATGACAACAGGAACAGCAACAACAGCAGCGATGGTGATGGCAACAAGAACAAAAACAACAACAGCAGCGATGGTGATGGCAACAAGAACAGCAACAACGGCAGCGATGGTGATGGCAACAAGAACAGCAACAACAGCAGCGATGGTAAAGGCAACAAGAACAGCAACAACAGCGACAGCGATGGTGATGGCAACAAGAACAGCAACAACAGCAGCGATGGTGATGGCAGCAGGAACAGCAACAACGGCAGCGATGGTGATGGCAACATGAGCAGCAACAACAGCAGCGATGGTGATGGCAACATGAACAGCAATAACAGCAGCGATGGTGATGGCAGCAGGAACAGCAACAACAACAGCGATGGTGATGGCAACATGAACAGCAACAACAGCAGCGATGGTAAAGGCAACAAGAACAGCAACAACATCAGCGATGGTGATGGCAACAGGAACAGCAACAACGGCAGCGATGGTGATGGCAACAAGAACAGAAACAACAGCAGCGATAGTGATGGCAACAAGAACAGCAACAACAGCAGCGATGGTGATGGCAACAAGAACAGAAACAACGGCAGCGATGGTGATGGCAACAGGAACAGCAACAACAGCAGCGATGGTGATGGCAACAAGAACAGCCAGAACAGCAGCGATGGTGATGACAACAGGAACAGCAACAACGGCAGCGATGGTGATGGCAACAGGAACAGCAACAGCGACAGCGATGGTGATGGCAGCAGGAACAGCAACAACGGCAGCGATGGTGATGGCAACAGGAACAGCAACAACAGCAGCGATGGTGATGGCAACAGGAACAGCAACAACAGCAGCGATGGTGATGGCAACATGAACAGCAACAACAGCAGCGATGGTGATGGCCAGAAGAACAGCAACAACAGCAGCGATGGTGATGGCAACAGGAACAGCAACAACAGCAGCGATGGTGATGGCCAGAAGAACAGCAACAACAGCAGCGATGGTAATGGCAACATTAGCACCACAACAGCAGCGATGGTGATGGCAACAAGAAAAGCAACAACAGCAGCGATGGTGATGGCAACATGAACAGCAATAACATCAGCGATGGTGATGGCAGCAGGAACACCAACAACAACAGCGATGGTGATGGCAACATGAACAGCAACAACAGCAGCGATGGTGATGGCAACAGGAACAGCAACAACAGCAGCGATGGTGATGGCAACAGGAACAGCAACAGCGACAGCGATGGTAAAGGCAAGAAGAACAGCAACAACAGCAGCGATGGTGATGGCAACATTAGCACCACAACAGCAGCGATGGTGATGGCAACAAGAGCAGCAACAACAGCAGCGATGATGGTGACAACAAGAACAAAAACAACAACAGCAGCGATGGTGATTGCAACAAGAACAGCAACAACAGCAGCGATGGTGATTGCAACATGAACAGCAACAACAGCAGCGATGGTGATGGCAGCAGGAAAGCAACAACAGCAGCGATGGTGATGGCAACATGAACAGCCAGAACAGCAGCGATGGCGATTGCAACAAGAACAGCAACAACAGCAGCGATGGTGATTGCAACAGGAACAGCAACAACAGCAGCGATGGTGATGGCAACAAGAACAGCAACAGCAACAGCAGCGATGGTGATTGCAACAAGAACAGCAACAACAGCAGCGATGGTGATTGCAACAAGAACAGCAACAACAGCAGCGATGGCGATTGCAACAGGAACAGAAACAACGGCAGCGATGGTGATGGCAACAAGAACAGCAACAGCAACAGCAGCGATGGTGATTGCAACAAGAACAGCAACAACAGCAGCGATGGTGATTGCAACAAGAACAGCAACAACAGCAGCGATGGTGATTGCAACAAGAACAGCAACAACAGCAGCGATGGTGATGGCAACTAGAACAGCAACAGCAGCAGCGATGGTGATGGCAACAGGAAAGCAACAACAGCAGCGATGGTGATGGCAACAAGAACAGCCAGAACAGCAGCGATGGTGATGACAACAGGAACAGCAACAACAGCAGCGATGGTGGTGACAACAAGAACAAAAACAACAACAGCAGCGATGGTGATTGCAACAAGAACAGCAACAACAGCAGCGATGGTGGTGACAACTAGAAAAGCAACAACAGCCGCGATGGTGATGGCAAGAGAAACAGCAACAATTGAATTTTTTTGGGGTTTGCTCACAAATGAAACAAATATATGTATTTTTTACTCACTTGACGTTGTGGTCGCGGTAGCGAGATACACTTTCAAGTTGGTGAAAATTTAATTGAGAGCTTTAAAATAGCCTTGCTTTAGCAATAATTTCACTCTGTAACCATAGTAACGGTTTTAAGCTGTGTTCCCCGAATTGCTTCTCGTTATCATTTTTTGCACAAGTTAAAAATCTGATTGACCAACACTCACCCATAGCATATGTAATCAAATGAAGCGGAAAGAGCTAACTAAGACAATTATGATGATTTCAAATTGAAAAAACCCTTTGGTCTCCATGATTGCTACAAACCTATTTTAGCGTTGTAAAAGTTGAGTGTTAACCCTTTAACCGCCAAATTATTCAATTTGAATTTTCACCCACTTGAAGTTGTGTCTCGCTGACGCGATCCACAACTTCAAGTGAGTGAAAATTATTTAGTTTTGACAAAATGGACGTGAACTATGTTCAAATCTTGCTGATTTAATGTCACATTCGCCCTAGAATCAATTGAGTTAAGGCGCAATAATAATTAAGATGTGGTACATATTGTGGTAAGAAAAAAAACAAAAACCGAATATATTCGGGACCGGCGGCCAAAGGGTTAAACTGCTAGTCACGTCTATAGCAGTTTTCAGTCCAGTCTTTTTATTTGTCCTTGAAATACGGAAATTGGAAAAAATTGAAAAATACAATTTGCTGGATTAGAAAATATTTCAAATTCTACACATAAAATGTGAGTAATTGTTACCCACTTTAAGTTTGATGTCACAATATCGAGACACAACTTCAAGTAGGGGGCAATAATTGCGGGCTATAGACGCAGATTCAGAAACTTGTAATTAGTATATGTTAGTGTGTAATTCTTGTGTCATGTTCATGTTGATTTTTAATGGCCGCCACCGATAAAATGGCCACCACCGATGTACAAAATTGTCAATAATCGGAAAAAATTGGGAGCAGTTTTTATTTGTTCAGTTGGGATATATAGATGTGAGAAATCATCATCAATCAAAATCAACATGAACCTGACACAGAATTTTGATATGCTACTTAGAGACATGCACTATATATTCGTTTATTCAAAACATAATATATATGACAAATACATTGTACAAATCGATAACTTGTAAATGAACTGGGACATCTGCACTGAGACAAAAATGTCGCTGCTGACCACCCTTTAGCGCTTCAATGATTAACCCTTAAAGCGCTGAAATATTCTAATATAAACCATGGAGATCAAAGGGTTTTTTACTTTAAAACCATCATAATTGACTTGGTTAGCTCTTTCCGCTTCATTTGAATACCTGTGATGGGTCTACGGCCATTATAAATATTTTTACTCTTACAGTCAGATTCTGACGACTAAAGTCGATCCCCGCGCTTTTAGGGTTAAATTCAGTGACACCCCCAGCGCGATTGTGGCGGTAACAGCAGCAGCAGCAGCAGCAGCAGCAGCAGCAGCAGCAGCAGCAGCAGCAGCAGCAGCAGCAGCAGCAGCAGCAGCGATGGTGATGGCAACAAGAACAGCAACAACAGCAGCGATGGTGATGGCAGCAGGAACAGCAACAACAGCAGCGATGGTGATGGCAACAAGAACAGCAACAACAGCAGCGATGGTGGTGACAACAAGAACAGCCAGAACAGCAGCGATGGTGATGGCAACAGGAACAGCAACAACAGCAGCGATGGTGATTGCAACAAGAACAGCAACAACAGCAGCGATGGTGGTGAAAACAAGAACAAAAACAACAACAGCAGCGATGGTGATTGCAACAAGAACAGCAACAACAGCAGCGATGGTGATGACAACAGGAACAGCAACAACGGCAGCGATGGTGATGGCAACAAGAACAGCAACAACAGCAGCGATGGTAAAGGCAACAAGAACAGCAACAACAGCGACAGCGATGGTGATGGCAACAAGAACAGCAACAACAGCAGCGATGGTGATGGCAGCAGGAACAGCAACAACGGCAGCGATGGTGATGGCAACATGAGCAGCAACAACAGCAGCGATGGTGATGGCAACATGAACAGCAATAACAGCAGCGATGGTGATGGCAGCAGGAACAGCAACAACAACAGCGATGGTGATGGCAACATGAACAGCAACAACAGCAGCGATGGTAAAGGCAACAAGAACAGCAACAACATCAGCGATGGTGATGGCAACAGGAACAGCAACAACGGCAGCGATGGTGATGGCAACAAGAACAGAAACAACAGCAGCGATAGTGATGGCAACAAGAACAGCAACAACAGCAGCGATGGTGATGGCAACAAGAACAGAAACAACGGCAGCGATGGTGATGGCAACAGGAACAGCAACAACAGCAGCGATGGTGATGGCAACAAGAACAGCCAGAACAGCAGCGATGGTGATGACAACAGGAACAGCAACAACGGCAGCGATGGTGATGGCAACAGGAACAGCAACAGCGACAGCGATGGTGATGGCAGCAGGAACAGCAACAACGGCAGCGATGGTGATGGCAACAGGAACAGCAACAACAGCAGCGATGGTGATGGCAACAGGAACAGCAACAACAGCAGCGATGGTGATGGCAACATGAACAGCAACAACAGCAGCGATGGTGATGGCCAGAAGAACAGCAACAACAGCAGCGATGGTGATGGCAACAGGAACAGCAACAACAGCAGCGATGGTGATGGCCAGAAGAACAGCAACAACAGCAGCGATGGTGATGGCAACATTAGCACCACAACAGCAGCGATGGTGATGGCAACAAGAAAAGCAACAACAGCAGCGATGGTGATGGCAACATGAACAGCAATAACATCAGCGATGGTGATGGCAGCAGGAACACCAACAACAACAGCGATGGTGATGGCAACATGAACAGCAACAACAGCAGCGATGGTGATGGCAACAGGAACAGCAACAACAGCAGCGATGGTGATGGCAACAGGAACAGCAACAGCGACAGCGATGGTAAAGGCAAGAAGAACAGCAACAACAGCAGCGATGGTGATGGCAACAGGAACAGCAACAACAGCAGCGATGGTGATGGCAACAAGAACAGCAACAACAGCAGCGATGATGGTGACAACAAGAACAAAAACAACAACAGCAGCGATGGTGATTGCAACAAGAACAGCAACAACAGCAGCGATGGTGATTGCAACATGAACAGCAACAACAGCAGCGATGGTGATGGCAGCAGGAAAGCAACAACAGCAGCGATGGTGATGGCAACATGAACAGCCAGAACAGCAGCGATGGCGATTGCAACAAGAACAGCAACAACAGCAGCGATGGTGATTGCAACAGGAACAGCAACAACAGCAGCGATGGTGATGGCAACAAGAACAGCAACAGCAACAGCAGCGATGGTGATTGCAACAAGAACAGCAACAACAGCAGCGATGGTGATTGCAACAAGAACAGCAACAACAGCAGCGATGGCGATTGCAACAGGAACAGAAACAACGGCAGCGATGGTGATGGCAACAAGAACAGCAACAGCAACAGCAGCGATGGTGATTGCAACAAGAACAGCAACAACAGCAGCGATGGTGATTGCAACAAGAACAGCAACAACAGCAGCGATGGTGATTGCAACAAGAACAGCAACAACAGCAGCGATGGTGATGGCAACTAGAACAGCAACAGCAGCAGCGATGGTGATGGCAACAGGAAAGCAACAACAGCAGCGATGGTGATGGCAACAAGAACAGCCAGAACAGCAGCGATGGTGATGACAACAGGAACAGCAACAACAGCAGCGATGGTGGTGACAACAAGAACAAAAACAACAACAGCAGCGATGGTGATTGCAACAAGAACAGCAACAACAGCAGCGATGGTGGTGACAACTAGAAAAGCAACAACAGCCGCGATGGTGATGGCAAGAGAAACAGCAACAATTGAATTTTTTTGGGGTTTGCTCACAAATGAAACAAATATATGTATTTTTTACTCACTTGACGTTGTGGTCGCGGTAGCGAGATACACTTTCAAGTTGGTGAAAATTTAATTGAGAGCTTTAAAATAGCCTTGCTTTAGCAATAATTCCACTCTGTAACCATAGTAACGGTTTTAAGCTGTGTTCCCCGAATTGCTTCTCGTTATCATTTTTTGCACAAGTTAAAAATCTGATTGACCAACACTCACCCATAGCATATGTAATCAAATGAAGCGGAAAGAGCTAACTAAGACAATTATGATGATTTCAAATTGAAAAAACCCTTTGGTCTCCATGATTGCTACAAACCTATTTTAGCGTTGTAAAAGTTGAGTGTTAACCCTTTAACCGCCAAATTATTCAATTTGAATTTTCACCCACTTGAAGTTGTGTCTCGCTGACGCGATCCACAACTTCAAGTGAGTGAAAATTATTTAGTTTTGACAAAATGGACGTGAACTATGTTCAAATCTTGCTGATTTAATGTCACATTCGCCCTAGAATCAATTGAGTTAAGGCGCAATAATAATTAAGATGTGGTACATATTGTGGTAAGAAAAAAAACAAAAACCGAATATATTCGGGACCGGCGGCCAAAGGGTTAAACTGCTAGTCACGTCTATAGCAGTTTTCAGTCCAGTCTTTTTATTTGTCCTTGAAATACGGAAATTGGAAAAAATTGAAAAATACAATTTGCTGGATTAGAAAATATTTCAAATTCTACACATAAAATGTGAGTAATTGTTACCCACTTTAAGTTTGATGTCACAATATCGAGACACAACTTCAAGTAGGGGGCAATAATTGCGGGCTATAGACGCAGATTCAGAAACTTGTAATTAGTATATGTTAGTGTGTAATTCTTGTGTCATGTTCATGTTGATTTTTAATGGCCGCCACCGATAAAATGGCCACCACCGATGTACAAAATTGTCAATAATCGGAAAAAATTGGGAGCAGTTTTTATTTGTTCAGTTGGGATATATAGATGTGAGAAATCATCATCAATCAAAATCAACATGAACCTGACACAGAATTTTGATATGCTACTTAGAGACATGCACTATATATTCGTTTATTCAAAACATAATATATATGACAAATACATTGTACAAATCGATAACTTGTAAATGAACTGGGACATCTGCACTGAGACAAAAATGTCGCTGCTGACCACCCTTTAGCGCTTCAATGATTAACCCTTAAAGCGCTGAAATATTCTAATATAAACCATGGAGATCAAAGGGTTTTTTACTTTAAAACCATCATAATTGACTTGGTTAGCTCTTTCCGCTTCATTTGAATACCTGTGATGGGTCTACGGCCATTATAAATATTTTTACTCTTACAGTCAGATTCTGACGACTAAAGTCGATCCCCGCGCTTTTAGGGTTAAATTCAGTGACACCCCCAGCGCGATTGTGGCGGTAACAGCAGCAGCAGCAGCAGCAGCAGCAGCAGCAGCAGCAGCAGCAGCAGCAGCAGCAGCAGCAGCAGCAGCAGCAGCAGCAGCAGCAGCAGCAGCAGCAGCAGCAAACGCGACATGAGCAGTTGCAGCGATAGCAGCAGCAGCAGCAGCAGCAGCAAAAACCAACAGCAGCAGCAACAGCAGAACAGCAGCCGCACCAGCAGCATCAACAGCGGCGACAGCAACAACAACATCAGCGATAGAAGCAGCAGCAGCAGCGACAGCAGCAACAGCATCAACAGCAGCAGTAGCAGTAACAGCATCAGCAGCAACAACAGCAGCATCAGCAGCAGCAGTAGCAGCAGTAGCAGCAGCAGCAACGGCAGCAACAAAAGCAGCCGCAGCCACAGCGACATGAGCAGCGGCAGCAGCAGCGTCAACTTGATTGACGACATTAGCAGCAGAATCCTCCAGAGTAGCAAGAATCAGACTCAGGACCAGAAGACACCCCCAATCTGAGATCATCATCTGACAGCAAGTCACCGCTCTCCTCCTGAATCCTCCCATAGGAATTACAGCCAGCTCCACAACCGTTAATAACCTGACAGATCCAACAGTTAGGAGCGACTGTTAACAAAACAAGGTACGTTTCAACCCTTTCGTCGCTAAGCGCGACCATAGTCATTTTTTACTTGTTTTATTGACCGTTTAAATCGCAGTTATTGGGAACGAAATGTGTGATTGAACGTTGAGATTTGCAAATGCTTATCTCAAATTAAACAAATTTTAGTAATTTTTACCCACTTGAAGTTGTGGGTCGCGGTAGCAAGACACAACTTTAAGTGAGTGAAAATTTAAATTATTTAATTTAGCGGTATAAGGGTTAACCCTTGAAGCGCTAAGCGCGATTATAATCGTAGGCTCATTCAAACTTTTTTATAAACGGTTAAAAAAACATCTTTTAAATATGTCACATATTTCTAAATTTTGACAAAAAAATTGCCTCCAATTTCACAGATCTGAATAAATTTAATTCACTTAAAGCTGTGGCGCACCGTGAGTGGGGAATTGAATTCCAACTATCCTGCGATCTAAGGGTTAATATTATCAGATTATAAGACAATGCCTCAGATAAAAGAACAGTCGCTGATTCATTCTTCGGGGGGGGGGGGGGCGCCGTTTAATTACAGGCCGGGGGGGGGGGGTAAAAGAATTTGTGAAATAAATATTTGACAAGTTTTGGATCAAACTTTGTGCACAGAAAAAAAAACTGAACTAAATATTTTGCTTAAGGCAGAGTGTGAAAAAGAATTTTCGGCAGATACAGACAGACAGACGGACAGACAGATATTTTATTGACAGAAAGGGAGTCATTACAGATCTAGTTGTCATAGATATCAGAAGTAAATAATTTGTCCAATTGAAAAACTCCTAGTAGTGCTTAGCGGTGTAAGGCCAGGGCTAAGAAACAGTGAACGTTTCCGGCCAAATCTTGTATTCTACTCCAGAGGCCCAGACCAATTGAGGAGTGGTTCAGCCTGTCACATGACGAGATCAACCAATCACCACAGTCATTCAGTTGGTATTTAAATTAGGGGGTAGAATATCATACTTGGGTCATAGAAACTATGCTTCATGAGGGAGCTATGCTGTTTTATCAGCCCGCATAAATGTCTAACAGCCCGTCATAGTCAAGAGCTGTCGAATATGACTTGATAGCAAGCAGATAAAACAGCGCAGCACACAACTTAAAATGATTTTTTAATTACCATTGTAACAACATTACCATGGTTATACATTTTAATGAGTTGTGCAGGTCATTATCAGTTTTTTTATGTAGGCCTAGTTTTAACTTACAAGAAAAATCCTACTAGGCCTAAGTGCTACACTTAGTGAATTCCCTCTGATGTAGGGATAGTAAAATTATAACAGCATCTTTTAACATCACCAAATTGTTGTGCTGTTTTATGTGCTATAACTTAAGTTTTATCTTCCGAATGAAAAGATGTACATTTTTTAAAATGGTAACAAAAACTAAATTATTCGCATGCAAAGCTAAAAAGTATTGCTTTTTACAATAAACAATAGAAAAAATGCTATGATGTAATATTCAGAATAAGGAAGACCTGGAACGAAGGATGGAAAGATTTATTTATTCAGAACCATGACAACTGCTTCGCAGGTTGGCGTCTTCAGATGGTAGATTTTTGCAAACATCCCATTGTGGTTCTCAGATGGCTAAATTGTTTTAGGAAAACCACTTGGTTAAAATCTGCTGTACCCACTAGATACCACAGTTAATTGTGTGATCTAATGTGAGCAAAAGGTCCTAAAAATGATAATTCTATGGAGACTGTTCCAACAGAGGTGCCAGAGT
The DNA here is from genome assembly GCA_964017125.1 of Flabesymbios commensalis. Taxonomy (NCBI): domain Eukaryota; kingdom Metazoa; phylum Annelida; class Polychaeta; order Terebellida; family Flabelligeridae; genus Flabesymbios; species Flabesymbios commensalis. Next base: position 77,919,864 of record OZ024909.1, on the reverse strand, counting down.
AAAGATCAATCATTGTCTGCCATGAGTAGCTGTATTTATCACCACTTAGAAATTTTCATCGTCATAGTGATATAGAGTACTTTCATAGTATACTATGACGTTATAATTAATTAATTGATTCTTAATATAAATTGAGGCTGATGATCTGTGGTCTCAGGTGAAGTGGTTCCTGGCTTCTTCCAGAGGTTTCTCATTTGTGTGTCATCCTTCACGCGGCATTGCCATCATTATTAGGTATGGGACTGTGTGAGGAGCCCATTGAAAGCCGCATCGGTATATCATGTATATAGATGGATCCACATGTTGTCATCAACGTCAATAGCAGCCATTGAATGGGGTACCATGTGTGGTGAAAGGTGAGTGAGTGAATAGGCCTATTGCTTTCGTGGCTTTTTGCATAATCATGGCAATATAGCGACAGAAGGCAAGCCGAAGTTAGGACTATGCCCTACTATTATCGAATAACTTCAAGGGTTCGTTATAGTGCAGAGTGCCATAGAAACACTGCACGCCCATGGTCTTTGAACAGTTTAGAGCATTTTATATACACAGCCTCGATGACAGACATCTGACCCAACCGGGAATCGAATTCGGTAGGCCCTATCTCTAAGTTTTGAGATACAATTGGATCGAATGAGTCATCGGGGTCGGCCGTGTGGTGAAAGATAGCCGACTGGAGAGTGGTGTCCTGCTCCATGACCATGTATGGTGTTGAAGCCTCTAAAGAGAGGCAAGATTTGTAACACCGACATAAATGTATTGCTATAAATTGTGTTGAAGCAAATCAATTCGGCAGCCCACGCTTAAATGCGGTAGGTCTCCTTATTAGTTTAACCAATCAACAATTCATAACATTGGTCTTCCAGTGGGTGTTGGCGATTTAAAATAACTTTTTTAACTGAAACTCTCAAGCTCAAGCCATGTTATCGGTCAAAATTTAAATCTTCTTAAATTAATTCAGACAGGCATTCAGTCGTTCGGATGACTTCAATAATAATTCAGCAGATAGCACATACTTGTTTGAATGTAGTTTAGTCGCAGTCATTGGTCGATTAGGTCGTTCATTCAACTGCTCAATATGTTCATTCATTCATTTGTTCGTACATACGTTTGTTCATTCACTGCTCATGCAGTAATTCATTCTTTTATTTGCTCACTCGTTTGTTAGTGCTTTTGTTAATGCGTTTGTTATTGCGCTAGTTGGTTCTTTGGTCATCCATTCAATCATTCATTCAAAAATCATTAATTAATTAATTAGTTGATTCATTGATTCATTGATTTATTCATTTATTCATTTAATTATTTATTCATTTATTCATTTATTCATTTATTCATTTATTTATTTATTTATTCATTCATTATTTCATTCATTTTTAACCACTACTCCAGGGCCCCCGGGCGTGGCCCTAGGGTAGTGATTAGCACCGCTGCTTTTCACGCCTGAGTTCGGGGTTCGTTCCCGGTCTCGGCGGTTTGAAAGCAACAAAAATGTTTCTTCCCCATCCACTCGTAAAACTCAGTATTGTGGGGAAGCCTCTGAGACCGAGAAGGAGCGTGCTCGGCCTCAGACCTCCTGGTTTTTAATTTCGAATCCTGTGTCTGGAGGACAGTGTCATCTCACTCTTATCTCCATCCTCAGGAGGTTCTCCTGGCCCAATTTAGCCTGCATGTGCACAAAGGTGGCCTAAAGCCCGATTCATTTCATTTTTACCCGGGCTCCCACCCTGAGAAAAGCTATATGTACCCAGCAACCACGGGCTGTTGTACCAATGACAATGCTGGACTACATCTGCAACGCTGGGTTATTACAATAATATTAAGAACAATTTATTCTTTCAGAAGTACAAGTCACGTCATTTGAACTTAAAGGTCATCAGTAATCAGCCAAGGTCACACAGCCTCACGATGAGTCAAGGTCAGATGTTGCTGATAGTGGTGGTGATGACGGTAGTCATGGTAACGTGTTTCACCCCCGCGGAGGCCACGCTACCCATGAGACCAGAAGAGTTTGAGAGTATGGAGGAGTTCATGACCTACTTAAGGGAGCTGAGGAACTACATGAAGAATTCACGTCAAGCCAGGTGAGAACAGCACTTGTAAACCTTTCAGAGCCGAGATCAACTTTAGACGCCATATTATGATGTCTAAAGGTTATAAACTACCGATGATAGTTAGTCACGTATTCCTTATTCAATAAGGAATAAGTAACAGTTACTTATTCCTTATTAAATAAGGAGCAAGTAACAGCTACTTATTCCTTATTCGAGCGGATAAGGAATAAGTAATTGTTACTTATCCCTTGTTCGTTCGAATAAGGAATAAGTAACTGTTACTTATTCCATATTGAATAAGGCATAAGTAAAGCACTTTATTGACGTTGTCTTTTCATGGGACTTTATAGACGTCGGAATCTGACGACTGTGGACGTCAGATTCTGATGTCTAAAGTCGATCCCTGCACGGAATGAGTAACAATATTTATATTGGTCATAACATAGGTATTCAAATAAAGCAGGAAGAGCTAACAAAGACATTTATGCTGATTTCAAATTGAAAAACATTTTTGTCTCCCTGGTTTTTACAAAAATGTTTCAGCGCTTTAATCTTATCGCGAAGTAAATGAACAATTTTACATATAAATACACGATCAAAAACTAAAATGGAAGCCGAAACTGAAATGATAGCCGAAAACTATTTTTCTTACGATGACTTTTATCCACAATACGCAAATGTGGTACGAGGCAACCTAATAACTGTCGATCATGATTATCCCATTAAATATCAACTATCAAACATGTTAACGGAAAACGTGACTCATATCTGCCATATGTCGTTGACTTCCATTTTTACAAGCCTGAATAATTGTCAATCACTTGAAGTTGTGAATCGCGTTAGCGAATCACAAGTTCAAATGATGGAAATTTTTTCAACTTGTCAGTTAATGGATTAACATCGACTACAGTAGATATTCTGTCCTATTAGCAGTTGTATAACCAGTTGTTAAAAATAAAAAGTTTTAAATCTTGAAACACTTATATATAATGAGACCGAGCTTTCACAAATCACCTAAATTTTCAGTCACTTAAAGTTTAGTATCGCGTTAAGTTCGAGTTACAGGACATTTAAATAGTAAAGCTCAGTCTTCTAGGGGTTCAAAAGTCGTTTGTTGTATCATAATACTTTTTCACATTTTGAAGTACAATGATCTCATTATCATATTAAATTATCATAATAATTCTTGAAATCTCAAAATACGCAGTGACCTAATTATCATGTCATCCCTGCAAAAACCCGGGTGGCATCATAGCAGACATGGATGGGGGCAGCTTAGATATGGATATTCAATTATGGGGGTTTAAATGTTGAAGGTCAATCAGACCGTATCATTCTCAAAGAGGTCAGTCCTTACCCCTCTCTCCTTGCAGCGGACATCTCAATGGCTGATCTTGGTTGTCCAAGGCCCCCATCCCATCAAAGAGCTTAAAATTAGGATGATACAATTTTCTCTCATTTTCATTAGAAATGTTAAGATGTATCTTAACTTGTCTAATGAAGAATGATAGAAAGTTAAGATAATATTAATAATAATCCTTCTCCTGCTAAGTTATTTTACCGCGACCCACAACTTCAAGTGGCTGAAAATTACTCATATTTGGCTAATTTGAGCACAAATATTTGCAAATCTCAATGTTTAGACACACATTTCATTTCCAATAACAGTGATTTGCTTGACTAATGAAACAGATTAAAACGACAATAGTCGTGATCAGCAGAATAAGGGTGAGGATATTTAGTGGGATGGGCCTCAGGCTCCACAACATTTGTCTTGCTTTATGTACAGAACATTACACCTACCTCACCAGGTGATGAAAAGAGAGGCTCTATATAAGATTGATACCAGAACTATTGCGTAATCCGCGCGCTCTCTTCTCTCCAGGCCAACCCCGATGGCTCACTCGTATCGACTGGGGCTTGTAACCTGGAGGTACTGTGTTCGAATCCAGGTCAAGCCGGATATTTGTTGTGCATATAAAATGGTCCAAACTGTTCAAAGGCATGGAATGTACATTGCTGCATATGGTACTCTACACTTTAAAGAACCCTTGAAGTCATAGAAAAAAAGAGTAGGGCATAGTCCCGGCTTCGGGCTTCATTCTGTCGCCATGGTTGTGCAGAAAGCAATGTAAAGCAATTCACTCACTCACTTCTTTCCTGATGAGTAGCCTACATACGTGCCCGGGCTCACCAGCAGTCAACACTCACGCTGCTAGTATATAAGCTGTGTGTATAGTAGGGAATTTGAATTTGAAGTGTATGCTTGGTTTTCTGAAAACATTTAAATTGGGGTATGTTGTGTAGTTGCTTTCCCCAGACAATTACTGTTCTTTTCTCGTCATCTTAATTTTATCACAAAGCTAATATTATAGGCTACTTAATCATGAGGCTGAACCATAATGGTAACATTATAGTGCTAGCGCGAAATATTTTCTCAAAATGGACTTGAATAATCGAACATTATTTTTAATCACAAGTGCGTCATGAAGTATCATGATCAATCTTGTTGAGAAATATTTGCGTTATATACGTTATTATATCATAGCATCATCTTGCCATCCTCCCGACAGCCAGGCTCGCTGCTCTCGAGGTCGCAGACCGAGCCTTGCTGAATCAGTGTTATCATCCACCTATTGGGGTAGGGATGATTTAGATATTGAATATTCATTAATTTTTCAACCAAATGCCAACCTAATGTTGGCCCACTGTCTGCGACATGGGCTCAACATTAATCTAACCCTGCCGCATGTAACGTCTCGTGTCTGGTGGGATGTGGTGGGAGCTGTCTGTGATCCTTCCTGTGAAATTGACGGCCACCAGACATGTGCTGCTTAATGCAGGGCCGGCGTCGTAGACAGTGGCCCTGCATTAAAGCAGCACTCATGCCAAAGGTCAAACTTGGGTCAAACAGAAAAAATCTTTCTTGAAAGTCCCCACTCCAATAGATGGTTTTTACACTGATTCAGCAAGACCTCGGTCTACGACCTCGGGAGAAGCGAGCCTTGTGTGGGAAGATGCATCTTGCTAAATGTAAAGCTAAAATGTTATTAGTGTGGTAGCTTATGACCACAGAATTTCTTTTTAGAGGATTCCTCTGTTTAAAATAAGGCTGGTCCCTTTGCTATACAGAAGTGGATAGTAGCAGGTCAATGACACTTCAAGGAGATGGGGGTCAGATAACAAGCCTATTCCTGGCGGTTTTTTTTACTAATTGAAGTATCGTATTTCACATATTTTACTTCCTAAGTGCTTTACTAAGTAGTGATCTTTATAATGAAGAAAAAATGCCTGATAATATGGAATAAAATATACAGTCAACCAGCTATATTGGCCGCCCGTTTATAAACACTCTCCGGAAGTGCACTGCGAGTGATTATAAACGCACGGTCGTTTATAACAGGCGGCCATTTATAAAAGGTTGGACCCGTACCTGGCAATGGCTGAGGCACTGTGCACTATAAAGAACCCTTGAAGTCATTCGATAAAGGTGGGACAAAGTTTCGACTTCGGGCTTTTTCTGTCGCGATATAGCCACTGTTATACAAAAAGCAACGTAAAGCAATATTGGTAATCGCCTCATACAACGTTATAATTATTCTGAATAAAACCTAATCTTTTAGGTAATTGATTGCTATGATTAACTCCGTACGCTTTCTTGATTAAACTAAACGATCTAATTAAAAACGTAAAATCCAATTATACATGTGCTTTTGATCTTTATAAATGTGATCCGAAACAATATTACTCACAAAATAAAATGATTAGTAACGATGAAAAAACAATAAGAGTCTATTACAGTGTAATAATGATGTTCCTAATTAAATCCTCAGAAACACTTCCTCATTTCAGCACCTGTCCTGCTAGACCCGTATATTGAGTTGAGCTTTACAACGCTAAAATAAATGTTTGTCTAAACCATGGAGATCAAAGGTGTTTTTTTCAATTTGAAATCATCACAAATGACTTATACATGTAGTTAGCTCTTTTTGTTTCACTTGCATAATACCTATATCATTGATGTACGGCCATTGTAAATGTTGATTTATTTATTTCAGTGCAGAATCTGACGTCTATAAACGTCAGATTCTGACGTCTAAAAGTGGTCCTCGCGTTGAAAGGACTAACCCGCGTGCTGCTAGAGCCGTATTTTACGTAATCTTTGTCTTGCTAGGGCCGCATATTACGCTAACCCTTGTCCTGCTAGACCCGTAAATTATGCCAACCCTTGTCCTGCTAGGACTGTAGGCCTATATGTACGTTTAACCGTTAAGCATAAATCTTATCGTTTTTAATCTTTTTTATTGGCAGGTTAAACCACTGTCGCTGAAAATGAAATGCGTTTAAGACTTGCTAATTATTTGTCTTAAATTAAACAAATATGAGTAATTTTCACCATTTTAAAGTTGTGGATCGCGGTAGTGGGACATAATTTCAAATGGATAAAAATTTCAATAAAAGGGCTAAAACAAGTTTAAAACTAAATAAAATGCTGCTGAATCAATACATTTAAGTTTGGGAGATTCCTACTTGTAATAAATATCACTATTTCTCAGCGCAAGATTTAACCCTTTAACCCTTTAAGCCCTCACGATGCATTAAAGCATCATTTTACATCCCTGAAAACAGACCTAATTTTCCAATAACTACGGGTTTTAAAACGAAAATTTCCAAGAAACTGGTTTACCAATACATGGCAATTTTCTGTAATTTTTGCACCACAAAAAAACATCTTCATCCACTACAAGTCGAGAATTGCGATAGCAATTCGCGGCTTGTAGTGGATGAAGATGACAATGGTAAATTCAGGCTTGAAAGGGTTGAACCCTCACGATGCATTAAAACATCATTTTACGTATCTGAAAAGAGATTTAATTTTCCTATAGTTTTCTTGAAACTGGTTTACCAATTCATTGCAATTTTCATTAATTTTTCACCCACTTCTAGTGATCTTCATCAACTACAAGTCGAGAATTGCGACAGCAATTCGAGGCTTGTAGTGGATGAAGATGCTTATGGTAAACTCAGGCTTGAAAGGGTTAAGATTAAAACTAAATGGAGATATTGAAATTGATAAAATATTAAGTGATATATTCTCAGAGAGTGAAACAATTCAATTTGTGATAAACTTGTCTGTCTTTGCGTGAATAGGAACATTTCTCGTGATTTTGAGTTTGTGAATATTTAGGATTTGGAAGCACGGCTATTTTTTGTAATACAATAAATTATAACCGAAAAAAATGGCAAATTTCAAATAAATGACAGCAATACTATCATGTACGGTATATACACTCGATACTTTCAACATGGTAAAAAGAATAAAATAGTTGTTTTCTTTATTGTAATCGAAAATAATAGTGATATGAATATTTAAACAAGTTACCACAATCAGATAATAAACACAATGCCATACAAGTTATGGGTATTAATCTACGGCCAAGCCAAATGAGCCACCGCTGTTGACCAGTAACTTGTTTGTTTTCCCTGGAAGCATCCCCAACGCCGACCTAACATTGAACCAACACTTATTGGGCAGTGCCGCATCGGTGCACAGCCAATCTCATATCAGATTGTCATGTGCAGTTAAACCCTTTGAACCTTCACTATGCATACAAGCATCATTTTACATCCCTTAAAACAGACTTAATTTTCCTATGACTGGGGGTTTCAGAAAGAAAATTTCCATGAAACTGTTTTACCAATACATGACAATTTTCTTTAATCTTTCACTCACTTCAAGTCATCTCAATCCACTACAAGTCGAGAATTGCGACAGCAATTCGCGGCTTGTAGTGGATGTAGATGACAATGGTAAATTCAGGCCTGAAAGGGTTAATTAATTTAATAATTAATTAGGTTATCTTACAACATACGGATTCTCTGGTAATTATCGGATATCCAGATCTTATGAATCGATGAAGGATATTTATCTTTTTGGGAATTAGATACTATCAGATCATTTTCAGCTGTTTCCTTGGAACGCTGTTGGCAGTATCAAATAACGCTCGCAGATTTAACTTATTTCTCAAAGCATATTTCTTCATTTCAGGCAGGTGTTTTCTGACTTGTACCTTGAGGCAAATAATAGCCTATACAACCAGAAATAACTAATTCAATCTGATAAAATTGTCTGAATAGGATAAACAATAAAATGTACGATTTTTATTTAGTGTAGAATTCCTGATTTACCCGGGGGTATTCATATTAGATCCAAGCAATGATCGCCCTAAATTGATTGTTGGAGGGGACCCTGGTGTAGTGGTGCAAACCCCTAGAGCACTAAACAAATTAAAAATTGTCACTTAAAGCTGTGTTCCGTTACTGCGATCCACAGCTTCAAGTGACTAGAAATTGCTTGCATTTTCATGAGGATGGTGAGATGAATGTGATGACACTGTCATCCAGACATAGGATTCGAAATTCGAACCCTGGTAGTCTGAGGCCGAGCTCGCTACTTCGCTACCTATTGTTAAAAATTAACACTAAAATGTAATGACAGGATGGTGTAGATATCGATATTGAACCCTTTCAGCGCGGGGATCGACATTAGAAGTGTCAGAATAGGGGTCAGATTATGACGTCTAAATCTAAGATTATGACGATCCCCGCACTGAACGAGTAAACATATTTATATTGGCCGTAAAGGGTCTTCGGCCATAATCATTATAAATATTTTACTTCTTTCAGTGCGGGGATCGACTTTAGACGTCAGAATCTGATGTCTACAGACGGGGCGGCAGAATATGACAGTCCCCGCGCTGAAAGGGTAAATAGAGCAGCAATATTATTTATACGAGCTTGTGGGTTTTATTGTACATTCTCGTATATTGTTATAACACCCTGTGAAATAATTCAGTATATTTATGGTGTATCCTCCCAAACTGGCGAGATTTACTGGGTATTACCTTGTTTAGGAGACAATTTATTGGGCGCTATCAGAAAGCGTCAGAACAAATTAGATACATGCGAGACGCTAACAGCACGTAGGTTTAACCCTTCAAGCGCTGATTATTTTTATGTAAGCCGTGGAGACAAAAGGTTTTTTGTTCATTTAGAAATCATCATAAATGTCTTATTCGGGTCATTCCGATACATTTGAATACCTTTGTCATGGGTCTACGGTCATTATAAATAGTTTTACTCTTACAGTTACGAGATCGACCTCAGTTGTTAGAATCTGACGTTTACACGATCCTCACACTGTGAGGGTTAACCCTTTAAACCCTCGCGATGCATGAAATCATCATTTAGCATCTCTGAAGAATTACTTTAATTCCTTACACCTATGGAGTGTTTAAAAAGAACAATTTCATGGAACTGTTTTATCAATAATAATATCTATTTTTCATTTTGCCACCCACTTTAAGTCATCTTCATCCACAACAAAGCGAGAATTGCGACAGCAATTCGCGACTTGTTGTGGATAAAGATGAAAATGGTAAATTCAGGCTTGAAACCCTTGAAGCGCTGAATTGTTTTTCTATAAAAAAAAAAATCAAACGAGTTTTGTAATCATCATAAATTTTTTAGTCAGCTATTTCCGCTTCATTTGAATACCTGTGTTGTAGGTTTAGTACGGCCATTATAAATAGTTTTACTCCTTCAGTGAGGGGATCGACTTTAGACGTCAGAATCTTGCGTCTAAAGTTGATTCCCGCACTGTAAGGGTTAATGTGTTGACGTTGATCCAACATTACTCCAACATTGGAATTATTAACATTGATGATCAACGTCAAATTCGAATTCATCCATTTTTGTGATTGCATAATATTAACTGTTTTTTACCTTTTTATATGTAGGCCTATACATCACCTTTGTCTTTATATTAATAATTAGATGTGTTGGTGATATAATAGACGGACTTATTGATTATATCAACGGGGCCTGGGATTTATAGGTAGTTACAGAAGTTTTCTGGGATTAATCAGTGAATGAGACCTACTCTTTCTGACTAAAAAATGCAACAGTTCTTTTTATTACTCTACAAAGACGAACAGTACATTTGTTAGCACATACTTGGAATATTTCCAGGGCTGCATATTTTTTATTAATATTATTATTGTAATAACCACATGAACAATTGTTTTTCTAATTTATAACAATGATATGTTTATTCATGTTCTGATGAACAGCATTCTTTTTAATATATTAGGCCTATATGATGCCTAATTTAATTGTAATCACTTCCACCCTCACTGTTGCCGTTGCCTGGAGCTTGTCGAGAGGGACCACTGCGGAAAAAGGATTTTTATTGTCGCTGGATTTCTACATGTATCTATCTATCAATAGTAACTACTTACATTTAAATTGAGGATTTACCATTGTTTGCATTTTTACATGTAATACGACAAAGAAAATACATTATAGCTTTATATATATTGTAATAATATCAGAAAATAATAGTCTGTTATGAAAGATTGATTGATTATAAAGCTTAAAGCGCTAAATTAAATCATTTAAGTCTTCACCCACTTGAAGTTGTGTATCCCAGCAGGACTCACAACTTGAAGTGGGTGAAAATGACTCATAATTTTCAATTTGAGATCAAACATTCGCAAATCCGGATGAATATATGCCCATGCATTCTAAATATCTCGTTTATCTGGTAAAAGCGCAACACAAAAATTTAAAAGTTCTAATCTATGGACATGTTTACATCATATGATCATATTAAGAAGCCAAAATATAATATTTAAACACTAATTTCAATAACCAATAACAAGGATTTTTTCGGCTAATACAATGGATTAAAAACGATTAAACACCTAATTAACACCTAAATGGTTAACATTAATGCGTACAGGGTATATGAACGGTTAATTCCTTTTCTCGATAAGCTTGGTCATAGCACAAAACCCCTAAATTATTAGCAGCAGAATATGACATAAATATACAATACCTATTTACACATCATCGTAGATTGCCCATGTACGCGGATCAAGGTCATCAAGGTCATAAAGTGAAGGTCATCAGTTCTACATGCTCATCTAAAATGCATGCTGTGCATACGGCATAATTTGCAAGGCGAAATGGGTTAGGCTAGTCTCAGCACTAGAGTTGCATAAATCACAAACATCAAAAATACATATAGTATTTCGTATCTAAAGGTGGGTGGTGGTTTGCAATCCATACGTTTTGATAATAAAAAACAATCCACGCTGTAATCTGTACTATTTAAAAAATAATACTTTTTACATGAGTCATCGTGGTTGCGTTTTTATGGACCAGACGTCCTTATCACGTGAACATGTTAAGATAATTTCTTATCTCTTTTATGGAAAATCACGCTTTTGCTCTTATCCCACTCTACGTTTTGGAGGGGTGGGTGATCAAAGACAAAGTAATAAACGCTAGGCGTTTTTTGCGTTGTGAACACTTTTCAGATGATACCTACCCAGTAAGCACACAACTTTTGGATAACATTTATGCAACGTCGGCCCAACGTCTTCGACGTCGGTATAATATTATATAAATGTTATACAAATGTTTTGTGTCTACTGGGTAAATGCTCAGGCTTGATGTGGCGACGAATATCGGCCCAGGTCTAGTATTCTACCCCTTGACCCCCGAATAATGGAAGAGTGATCCAGCCTGTCACATGAAAAGATCAGCAAATCACCACCGTCATTCAGCTGTTATTTAACCCTTTGACCGCCAAATTATTTAATCTGAATTTTCACCCACTTGAAGTTGTGTGTCGCTGACGCGATCCACAACTTCAAGTGACTGAAAATTATTCACACTTGACAATATGGAGGTCAGCTGTTTTCAAATATTGCTGATTGATGTCCCATTTTATCTTTAACATGTTAAAAAGGTGGTACTTAATGCGCTAAAAAAAAATGGAAACCCGAATATATGCGGCACTGGCGGTTCAAGGGTTAAATCACGGGGGTGGAATATCATACTTGGGCCCGAACGGCTATCTAAAAAACTAGACCAGGTTTAAAAAAAAAGTTTATGTGTCGGAAACGTTTGCCTCACACCAACGCCCCCAGCCATATTTACATTAATAATGCATGCCAAATTCAAACTGATCAGCTGAGTGCCAGTGAAGCGTGTGGGAGTGTGAGATGGGTTGATCTAATCATACGTCTAATTACGCAGAACACAGTGTGCAATGTCACAAGTCGACAAACTGTACACTGTGTGGAGCTCTAGCGTCTCGTGGCATCAGAACAAGAATAACCCATCAATTTTAACCCATACAACCATCCCGTTAGTCTATCTTTGTATTATTTATCAAATGCGTTAGTCAATCTTTCCGTGCTTTTTCGGAAGTCATAATTACAGAACTCTTACGTATCTTTACGTATCTAACAATCCCCACTACTTTCTAATTATCACTTACATTCACATAAAACTATGGGTGAACGGTTAACGTAAAAATTGTGGTAAAATACTTCAAATAACATAAAACTCACTTACCCACATTTGGTGCATCCATTTTGGATAGGCGAACGCGGGCGTTAGCTAATCAAGTTTTGCCTCAGTGCAAAGCGCTGAATACTTATGTTATGGGTATCAACTGTCGACGTCAGAATCTGACGTCAACAGTCAATCCCTTCACTGGAGATATTTATAATGCATGACATAATATGAACCTTTACGATTGTTAATGATGATAATCGTAGATCCATAAAATCATATGAGCCTTTACTATTGTTAATGATAATAATCGTAGATCTATAAAATCATATGAACTTTTACGATTGTTAATGATGATAATCGTAGATCCATAAGATCATATGAACCTTTAAAATTGTTAATGATCATAATCGTATATCCATAAAATCATATGAACCTTTACTATTGTTAATGATCATAATCGTATATCCATAAAATCATATAACCCTTTACAATTGTTAATGATGATAATCGTAGATCCATAAAATCATATGAGCCTTTACTATTGTTGATGATGATAATCGTAGATCCATAAAATCATATGAACCTTTACTATTGTTAATGATAATAATCGTAGATCCATAAAATCATATGAAGCTTTTAGATTGTTTACAATGACAGCCGTGGATCTGTTAAATCATATGAACCTTTACTATTGTTGATGATGATAATCGTAGATCCATAAAATCATATGAACCTTTACTATTGTTAATGATGATAATCGTAGATCCATAAAATCATATGAACCTCTACTATTGTTAATGATAATATTCGTAGATCCATGAAATCTTACTACTGTTAATGATGATAATCGTAGATCCATAAAATCATATGAAACTTTTAGATTGTTTACAATGACAGCCGTGGATCTGTTAAATCATATGAACCTTCACGATTGCATTTCGAATATAAATACTAGTATATCGACAGGGTAAAAAGTAATAACCTAACCTATATAATATTTTTTTATTTATGAATTAATTGATAAGTAGAATTGATAAGTTATACGTCCCTTGATTCCACGAAATGATTAAATATATCAAATGGAAACACCCTTTAGTCCTTTGAGTCCCCGAAATGATTAGATATATCAAATGTAAACACCTTTTAGTCACTTGCGTCCAGTAAATGATTAGATATCAAAAATAAATACCTTTTAGTCCCTTGAGTCCAGGGAATGATGATATATATCAAATGTATACACCATTGAGTTCAGGAAATGAATAAATATATCAGATGTAAACAGCCTTTATTTATCAATCAATCAATCAATCAATCAATCAATCAATCAATCAATCAATCAATCAATCAATCAATCAATCAATCAATCAATCAATCAATCAATCAATCAATCAATCAATCAATCAATCAATTAATCAATCAATCAATCAATCAATCAATCAATCAATCAATCAATCAATCAATCAATCAATCAATCAATCAATCAATCAATCAATCAATCAATCAATCAATCAATCAATCAATCAATCAATCAATCAATCAATCAATCAATCAATCAATCAATCAATCAATCAATCAATCAATCAATCAATCAATCAATCAATCAATCAATCAATCAATCAATCAATCAATCAATCAATCAATCAATCAATCAATCAATCAATTAATCAATCAATCAATTAATCAATCAATCAATCAATCAATCAATCAATCAATCAATCAATCAATCAATCAATCAATCAATCAGTCAATCAGTCAATATGTCAATCAATCAATTAATCAATCAATCAATCAATCAGGCGGTTGTCAATCTGTCGGTCGGTCGGTCGGTCGGTCGGTCGGTCGGTCGGTCGGTCGGTCGGTCGGTCGGTCGGTCAAACCAAGGAATCTATATCTGTTCCCGATATAACTACTGAGACTATTAATGAATGAATGACATACACATAATTTAAACCTAATTAGTCTGAGATCGAGCTCGCTATTGAATATTTATAAGTGAACAAGGAAGAATGATTTTGCTCGGACTGTTCGGATCTGTAGCTATTTCCACGACAGCCGGTAGCGTTAACCGCGACACGGAGGTCAAGCACTCAGTGTGGTGGTGAACTTAAAGGGACATGTCCAGGTCTGAAATAATCAAAAAATCGGTGATTTTATTTTGGCTTCTTGATATGACCATATGATGTAAACATGTCCATAGACTAGAATTGCAAAAGTTTTTTAATTTTTGTGCTGCGCATTCACCAGTTAGGCCAGATATAGAGACGAAATTCCTTATTTCTAATCATTTCACGTGTCGCTTGGATTAGCTTATGGCTAATGTTATATTTTTTACTTTTTTTCGACTTAACATAAAAAACTTATCTTATCTTTTTATCTAGCAATTAGCCTAGCACGTTCAGGTGCGACTCCTGTCAGCACTTATGAGTTGTATGTGATCGTCAGGACAAGATATGCCTATTTTTAATTAGTTTAGTTAGTTCTAGTCTATGGACATGTTTACATCATATGGTCATAATAGGAAGCCAAAATAAAATCACCGATTTTTTAATGATTTTAGACTGGGCATGTCCCTTTAACCATTTAAGCCCTCACGATGCATTAAAGCATCGTTTTACATCCCTGAAAACACACTTAATTTTCCTACAACTAGGGGTTTTAGAACGAAAATTTCCATCAAACTGGTTTACCAATTCATGGCAATTTTATTTATTTTTTCAACCACATCAAGTCATCTTCATCCACTACAAGACGAGAATTGCGACAGCAATTCGCGGCTTGTAGTGGATGAAGATGACAATGGTAAATTCAAGCTTGAAAGGGTTAACCCTTTCACTGCTAAGCACGATTTTAATCCATTTTATTAGCGCGTGGACATTAACATTTGCAAATGTTTGTTCTAAAATTAAACAAATGTGAGTAATTTTACCCCCCTTGAAGTTATGTCTCGCTTCCGCGACCCACAACTAAATTATTTGCTTTAGCGCTTCAAGGGTTAATACGCATCCCAGTTAGTGCGTAACCATTGACGACGAAATTATCCCTTTGACGTCCATTTTATTAAGAGTTTTTAATAACTGATCTAGAGTTGAAACATATCTTCTGAAATATGTAAGCATAATCATGAGAATTTGCCTCCTATTTGATAAATTGATATATTTGATAATTCTGTATCATTTTCAAGTCAGCGCTTACAAGGTTAACCCTTGGAGCGCTGAAATAGTTTGTATATAAACAAAGAGACCAGAGGTGTTTTTTTCAATTTGAAATCATCATAAATGTCTTAATGTCTTTCTGTTTCATGTGAATATCTATGTTATGGGTCTACGACCACTATACATATTTTTACACTAACAGCGCGGGGCTTAAGACGTCAGAACCTGACGTCTATAGACGTCAGATTCTGACGTCGATCCCCGAGCTGGAAGGGTCAAGTGCCCCATAATCACCATGAAGACCGAATATTAGCAACAGGCGGGCGAGGCGGCGAAGGGCGAGAAGGTCAAATCAGCAGACGAGAAGGTCAAATGAGGCGAGAGAATCAGGTCGGGAATCTGCCGATGTCACCATTAGCTGCCGCACTGTCACCATTAACACTTTACCGTCTAGGGGCTTATTTGCGCACAAAATATTTTCAATAACAAATAGAGTTCATTTTACTTTAGATTAATCATTCAGCCACCTGTCCAGATTATGTTCTCTTTTTTTCTGATTTTCTATTAGCACATGTATACCAGTTTTCGAACATATTGAATATCAAACGTGACATCAATCAGCAAGAATTCAAAATAGTTGACCTCCATTTTGCCACATCTGTTTTTTGTAACTCACTTGAAGTTGTGGATAGTGTCAGCGGGCGAAAACTTTAAGTGGGTGGCCCACGACCTAGTTTTAGTCATGATTGTAAACAAAAGATTAAAATTGGCTGTTACATTATTAACACTTGTATACTGTTATTTTTTATTCCTAAAATATCATCAGCCAAATATTACTTTAACAATCAACGTTTATATCATATGAGTGTTGATGCACCCGACAAGGTTTGAATTGATGTTTAAACACACATTTTCATTCCCAATTACAGTGATTTAAACTACCAATAAATCTGTTTAAGACGATTATAGTCGTTATTAGCGGTGAAAGGGTTATATTAACCCTTTAACCGCCATATTATTCAATCTGAATTTTCACTCACTTGAAGTTGTGTCTCGCTGACGCGATCCACAACTTCAAATGAGTGAACAATTTTCAGATTTGACAAATTGGAGGCCAACTGTTTTCAAATATTGCTGATTGATGTCACATTTTATCTTTACCATGTTTAAATGGTGGTACTAAATGTGCTAATAAAAAATGAAAATTCGAGTATATGCGGCACCGGCGGTTAAAGGGTTAAAGATTAACACACATCACAGTGCCTGCCGAGGGATGCAAACAGTTAATCTGCCGGGCACTCTATTATAGCTCACTTTAAGCGTGTGAGTGAATATTGCCTCATATTACTCTTATCAAATGAAGTCAATGAGTCCTTATATTAGTTAGAGAGAAATGTTGCCCTTCACAATGTTGCGGCTTAGGGCGCAACACGGGTAACACCATTCAATTACCAGGGGGTGGGGGGGGGGGGGGCTGAATTATTTTTCAGACTAAATTTTCGAGAAAAAATTAATTGTCTGAAGGACATGTTGTAAATAAATATCTAGCTCTAAAATAAATTTGAAATAACTACCTATATAAGCTTATGAGTAACATCATTTAATGGCCCTAAACAAATTCGAGCCTCTCTTCGCTCGGCATTATTAAAATGTATTGGGCCTGAAATTTAACTTCCAGATCAATACTAGGACTAGTTTGGGATCCAACTGTGTATAAATTCTAGGAAGTGAAATAAATATTGTATTTATCTACACACACAAACTATACATATTTTGTTCGAGGCAGAGTGTGAAAATAATCAACCAAATTTTGCTGATATGCAGTGGAATTATTAATGTCTTTTGTCCAAATCAAAAACTCCAACCCCTCCCCCTTGTAATTGAATAATGGCCCCCTTAGCTGAATGCTGAGAATATTAACCGTTTGATTTTCTTTAATTCATTCAGTTAAGTAGCATAATGATTGCCTGCCTGCCTGCCTGCCTGCCTGCCTGCCTGCCTGCCTGCCTGCCTGCCTGCCTGCCTGCCTGCCTGCCTGCCTGCCTGCCTGCCTGCCTGCATTGACCTGGCTGCCTGCCTGCCTGCCTGCCTGCATTGACTTGGCTAATGACGATTGTCTATGTAAATCCACTCCTCCCTGAATGTTCACTTTGATCTGCTGACTTGACGGAGACGCCACTTTATGGCTGTAGAGCGTGACTCACATTCACAGCTCTAGATCTGAACCATTTAAGCTCTGAAATATTGAAATACAAGCCATGGAGACCAAAGGGTTTTCCCATTTGAAAGCATCCTAAATATCTTAGTCAGCTCTTTCAGTTTCATTTCAATATATTCTTTTGTCGCTTGCAATAGGGAAATGATTCAGCAATCCCTGCTTGAAATGAACTTGACATGAATGAAAACTGAAACAAACGATTCAAGAGCACAATGGTTAACGTGAAGGCGTGGGTGGTACCTTCATTACGGCGGACCACTGCACGGAGTGCGAGGTGCTGTCACTGAAAATTAAGAGCGATCGTGGGAAGCAGTCAATTTTATGTGTAGGACTTTCGTCTGCCTCATTCTATTTCAAAAGTAGAATTAACCTTTACGATGCATAAAAGCATTATTTTGCATCTATGAAGAATGATTAATTTCCTAAAACCTAGGGCTTTTAGAATGACAATTTTTGTGGAACTGTTATAATAATAACGATATATTTTTTTCATTTACAACCCACGTCAAGTCATCTTTATCCACTACAAGTCGAGAATTGCGGCAGCAATTCGCGGCTTGTGGTGGATGAAGATGACAATGGTAAATTCAGGCTTGAAAGGGTTACAGTTATATATTCGCATGCCATTATGTATTAAGCATAATTAACCCTTTAAGCGCTGACGAGGCATCAACGCATCATTGTCATCCCTGAAAACAGACATAGTTGTCTTAGGACTAAAGGTTTAAGAAAAAATTCCATGAAATTGTTCTACCAATACGTGTTATTTTTTTAATTATTTTTAACACACTTTAAGTCATCTTCATCCACTACAAGTCGGGAATTGCGACAGCAATTCGCGGCTTGTAGTGGATGAAGATGACAATTGTAAATTTAGACTTCAGAGGGTTAATTTAAAAATTCTAACGTTAAGGAGAACCTGCTTGGTCCAAAAAATATGCATATGAATACATTCGCTTCGCAGATTTTCTAGCTGACTGAATTCATAAAACAGTGATTGATGGATTTCTTCAAATATTTTTTTAATGGATTAGCAGGAGGTTAAAACCAGTGTTTCGACGTCAATTTCGAGCAGGGTAGCGACGCGCTGCGCGCTTAAATTTAAATCCCGGATTCGCCACTGATATAACACTAATGTACGTCTTACATTGAAAAAAACAAGGCACAGAGTGTGACATGGACTGATACCTAAATACCACGTTGAGTTATAGCTTTCGAATCTGGTCTACCCAGTTAAAGCAAACTATAAAACCTTTAACTGTTGAAACAATGGTCAATTAGTACAAGAAAAAAAACGCAATTTACCGTTAAAATGACAGTGGAACGTTTACATGTACGGTAAGTTACTATTACTCACAAAACGGCAAATTACCGCCAGGAAAAACCCAATGAAAAGACCTACACTAATGTTTTGGCAGCTTTCCTAAAACACGATGCTGAAAACGTTATTACAATGTAAATATGAGCCATCAGAACAATTATTTATAAATACAGGCAACAATTCACATAGCCACTTATTGCCATATAAAGTTTATTTTATATTAAACAATCTCACTTGATATTTTATATAAAACAGTACAACATACACATCATACACCATCTTATTAGAAACATATTTAATGACAATAGAAATAGCAACATGCTCATTAAAACCGAAGCTAGACATTACACATACAAACATATGCGACAGACATAGAAACATGCAGTAGACGATAGAAGTAGAAACTTAGAAACATACATAGATATTCGACATAAATACTATTACGAAACAAATATATAATATTTGGAATTTAATCACCCTTAGCAAAATACTACTCATGATCGCCATTCTGAAATGGCTGATAAAACCACATGCGCTTCATCACCATATCCGATCTACCCAATATAATTGCCAGCTAAGTAATTCTCGTTCACACTTTGTGAGTTGATTGAATCAGACTGATTAAATCAAGTCCCCCATAATACCTGTCTCCTCAACTTACGTCTCATTCCGTAACCCTTCACCCTTTCGCGCCCTAATTTACAATTGTCACCTTATCTACTACAAGCCGCGAATTGCTGCCGCAATTCTCGACTTGTGGTGGATGAAGATGACTTGAAGTGGGTAAAAAATTAAAGAAAATTGCTATGTACTTGTAAAACAGTTTAAGGAAATTTTCATCAAAAAACCTCTAGTTTTAGAAAAATTAAGTATGTATACAGTGATGTAAAATGATGCTTTAATGCATCGTGAGGGCTTGAAGCGCTCAATTAGAAATTCTTGATTTTACCAACCTAAAATCGCGTCCCACAACTTCAAGTAGATAAAAAATACATACATGTATTATGTGGAAACTGAATGGGACCGATGTTAACTATTTCAGTGCGGAAATTGACATAAGACCCTGATGTCTTTAGACGTCGATCTTCGCACTGAAAGAGTAGAACATTTATAATGACCGTACAACCATAACTTATATAGGAACTCAAATGAAACAGAAATAGCTAACTGAGAAAATTATGGTGATTTCAAATTGATAAAAATAAGATTTTATATAAAATATAGACAAATTCCGCTATTCCAAATTGATTGTATAAAGAATCTGAAGACGGCTTTATACATGGCTTACCCTTTATATTAGTTTTTTCATTTTTAGTAGCACATCAAATACCAGCTTTTGAACATGTTAAGCATAAAACGTGATAACAATCTACAATATTTCAAAATAGTTCACCTCCATTTTGTCAAATCTGAAATAATTTTCACATAAAGTTGTGGATCGCGTTAGCGAGACACAACTTCGAGTGGGTGAAAATTCCAATTAAATAATTTGGCAGTTAAATGGTTAGAAATGAATGGGAGGAACCGATATTTGACGTCAGAATCCGACGTGAAATGACACCTCCCCCCTGCATTGAAAATTACACTATGGTCGAATCTGTATTCAAGAGTGTAGCGGTCTCACTCACTCACTCACTCACTCACTCACTCACTCACTCACTCACTCACTCACTCACTCACTCACTCACTCACTCACTCACTCACTCACTCACTCACTCACTCACTCACTCACTCACTCACTCACTCACTCACTCACTCACTCACTCACTCACTCACTCACTCACTCACTCACTCACTCACTCACTCACTCACTCACTCACTCACGCACTCACTCACTCACTCACTCACTCACTCACTCACTCACTCACTCACTCACTCACTCACTCACTCACTCACTCACTCCTCAAGATGGAGGATGTGGTCTATTGTGGACTTCTCATTATCTCCCTGTCTATAAACTCTGGCTACATGTAGTTCTCTATGAGGTTAAGCTAGTTTCGATGGGTGATTTTGTCGACGGGTGGGATTTAATGAAGCCATACGGATGCTAAGGGTCACCTAATCCAGATCAAGACAGTATACCAGGCACACGGAGTCCACTAATCCTACCATAGGAGGGTGACAGGAATGCCCTCCATATTGACCCTTAACCCTTTGAAGTTTTTTTTATTTGAATTTTCACTCACTTAAAGTTGTGTCTCGCTGACGCGATTCACAGCTTTCAAGTGAGTGATAATTATTAAGTTAATTCAGATTAGACAAAATGGTGTTCAACGAGGTTGAAATATAGTTGATTGATTTCACGTTTTATATTTAACATTTTTAAAAGCTGGTATTTAATGTGCTAGTAAAAAATTAAAAACCTGAATATAATCGGGACATGCGATTACACCGCTAATCGCGAGAATAGGCGTTTTTATACTCGCCGTCAAATTAAAAATGATCAACCAGGATCGCATGATTTTCGGCGATTTCTCCGTCAATTTGGTACCGATTTTTCTGAAATTGTGCACAGGCTATTTTCTATTAAAATCTTAACAGCGGTAAAAAAATATTTTGAATATTGTAAAAGTTGGACCATTTGCCATGTAATAAAATTCTAGAATTAGTTTAATGAGGAACGTGGTCATTTCAATTTACTACTTCAATTTACATGTCAAATGGTCTAACTTTTGAAATACGTTACATAATTTTTCAAAATTTTCCGAGCTGTTAGAATTTTAATAGAAAATAGCATTTGCAAAATTTGAAGGAAATCGGTTTAGAATTGACGGAGAAATATTTTTTTTTGTCTAAAAACATGCCCGACAACGCACAAAAGCTAGACGTCAGGATCATCCACGTAGAAGCTCATTTTGTAGCTCAAGTCACAATTCAGATTCTGGTCACATCATAATTCCCTAGTTACACATTGACTAGATTGTTCTGAGAGAGATTAATATAGTTTAATGGTTGCGATCATGGTTGCTCGTTTTTAATTTGACGGCAAGTATAATCCGTTTTATTAGCCAATCACTGTTATATTGGAAACAAAATATGCGTTTAAAATTTTTGCAAATATTTGGTCTCAAATTTAACAAATATGAGAAATTTTCAGCCACTTGAAGTTGTGGGTCGCGGTAGCGAGACACAACTTCAAGTGGGTGGAAATTTTATTTTTATTTCATTTAGCGGTTCAAGGGTTAACGCCTGCCATGCGTGATTGTTTGTTAACCCTTTAAGTCCCATTAAAGCATCATTTTACATCCCTGAAAACAATCTTAATTTTTCTAAAACCAAGGGTTTTGGAACGAAAATTTCCATCAAACTGGTTTACCAATACATGGTAATTTTCTTTATTTTTTAATCCACATCAAGTCATCTTCATCCACTACAAGTCGAGAATTTGCGACAGCAATTCGCGGCTTGTAGTGGATGAAGATGACAAAGGTAAACTCAGGCCTGAGAGGGTTAATTACTATATTATTTCGTTGATTTGAAGATGAAATTGCTATTTTTATTTTCTGTTTCAAAAGAAAAAAAAATCTCTAGAAAATCTATAGACGTCAGATTCTGACGTCAAAAGTTCCCCGCACTCAAATATTTATAATGTCCGTAGACCCATAACATAGGTATTCAAATCAACTAACATTTATGATGATTTCGAATTGAAAAAGAACTCTTTGGTTTCCATAGTTTATACCAAATTAAAATACACCGGTGACATCAGTCTATTGTTAAAACAGTAGATTCGGATCTACGAATCTACTGTTATTTTTAATAGTAGCCATTTCGGGTTCAATCACGAAACTATGGCTTATATTGCCTGCTTTAACCATGCTGGCTATAGAATTGAGGTTTTCTACATAAAATTCTGTAACATATGTGCCCATTTTGTGTATTTTAAGTCGAAGAAAATCAAATGAAATGAATCGGGCTTTAGGCCACTTTTGTGCACATACAGGCTAAATTGGGCCAGGAGAACCTCCTGAGGATGGTGAGATGATTGAGATGACACTGCCCTCCAGACACAGGATTCGAAATTCGAGCCCTGGCGGTCTGAGGCCGAGCACGCTACCTCTCGGTCACGGTTTCAGTCGAAGAAAGAACTCAATTACTATAGATTCTGAGATCTGAATATACTTTGCGCTGCCCGCACCTCGTACATTCAGATCTACGAATCTATCGAATAATTCTTTCTTCTTGACACATACCAGCGTTGTGGTGGTCAACAGATCATCTAACACAAACTATTCTATTGATTTCATTTTCAGTGACATGTCACTGGGTTTTAAACTCTCCTGAAAACGTTTATCTAGAGTCTACATGTATCTTAGAGGGCCCATTGCAAATTAGCAATTAAATTTGCTAAATGGTTACCCTCTTGAAATAAATTTTATTATTATGATTATCATTATTATTCTCACACTCTGCGCAGCGATTTCCACTATGAGACGTATATCGGTATCAGCCCATATCGCACTCTAGCTTTAGTTGAACTACAATATATGGCAGTTATATCATTATGTGACTTGATCGTGTGAGAAAATACAAACGTTGTTCATTTTTTCGTGCGATATGGGAAAATACAGCACTCGTTCAATGAATAAGGTGTGCGCCTAAAGGCTCACACCTTATTCATTGAACGAGTGCTGTATTTTCCCATATCGCACTCAAATGAACACCGTTTGCATATCGTAAGACACGGATCAACCCTTACAATGCTGAAATATTGGTGTACAAACCATGGAGACCAAAGGGTGTTTTTTTACAATTGAAGGGGTGAGAACAAAACCAAGGCTAAGTCATTTTTTTCAGCTATTTGAGTTTGGGGTACCATAGAACAGAACTGGTTGACTTAGCCTTGATTTTGTCCGAAACAAAATGGCTGCTTATATCTACAAAATTGGTTATTTTCATGATATGTTGTGATAGACACATGGCATGCTGTTTTTTTGTGCTATGGTACCCCAAACTCAAATAGCTGAAAAATTGACTTAGCCTTGGTTTTGTTCTGACCCCTTCAATTTGAAATCTTCATAAATGTCTGTAAATGTCTACTTCTTTCAGTGCGGAAATCGACTTCCTGGCGTCAGACGTGCATACTGTCGTGCAAAGCCAAAGGTAGTATCTGCTTACTTTACAAATAAGCAGATACTGCCTTTTGCCTTTGCAGAGCAGTGTAGACGTCAGATTCTGATGTCTAAAATCGGTCCCCGCACTGTAAGGGTTAAAAAATAACAAAATATGACAATATGGGAACTTCTCGTTTTTGCTGGGAAATGTTCAGAAGACACTCATCATATTTAGACATAAAATTTGAGTGCTTCCAAATGGAAAACCATCTGGATCCGCCCTTTGTGGGCTGAGTAACCGCATAACGATGTCAATCTGAGGTCATGGTCTCACAAACCGCGGTAACGTTTTACCGCACGTACCACATTAGTGAGGGCATGTCAATATGAGACTCACCACCAGACGGCGCTGTTGTCAGATCACGTGTGTCTGACCTCTAGTTGACCCCGGTCAAGGTCACCACCACTTAGCCACGCCTGCTGGTCGTCTGTCTCCGTGACTTTAACAAAATGAGCCACTCAGCTCTGGAGGCTGCTCTGATCAGCCTGAGATACACGGTGATCCTGAAATGGCAAGACATTCTGGCCAGATTTCACAATCACCCTTGTTGTTTTCAATGATAAACACTTGTTGCAGGCCTATGCTGGGCCTTAACCACTTTTGCTTCAAATATCTTTTTGAGAACCATATTCGGGATTATCACACTCTGCGCAGTGATTTTCACTATGAGACGTATATCGGTATCAGCCCATATCGCACTCTAGCTATAGTTGAACTACAATATATGGCAGTTATATCATTATGTGACCTGATCGTGTGAGAAAATACAAATGTTGTTCATTTTTCGTGCGATATGGGAAAATACAGCACTCGTCCAATGAATAAGGTGTTCGCCTAAAGGCTCACACCTTATTCATTGAATAAGGTGTTCGCCTAAAGGCTCACACCTTATTCATTGAACGAGTGCCTTATTTTCCCATATCGCACTCAAATGAACACCGTTTGCATATCTTTTAGAACAGATTATTTAAAATAATATATTATAAGTAAGTGGTCGCCATCTTGAAATTTCCAATGTTTACATGTATAGATCGGGCATCCAATTTTAAAATAAGATGCTTTTGTGAAGAACATGTGCGACGTCACTCTACAAGATACAACTGTTATTTTTTGGATGGCACCATCTACTTTTTTCATTATAAATCCAGAAAACGCAAAACCCAGCTAGTCAGCCATAAGCAGATTTAGCACGCTCAAATTAGGGGAAGCAAACTTGTGTGTCGGTAATTACTTGAAAATGCTTCCAACATTTTCCCGATATCAGAATCAGCTTTTAATGTATCCTACAACAGAAACCGTCGAATCGTGTGACTGTCCATCATTTGTTGTTTTTCTTGATGTTATTTTTCTGTCGCTTGTGGAATACACGGATGACTTGTACGGATAGATGATAGACGGTAGATGATAGTTAGCTCTTTCTGCTTCATTTGAATACCTGTGTGGGTCTACGGACATTATAAATAGTTTAAATCTTTCAGTGCGTGGGCCGTCTTTATACATCAGAATCTGACGTCTATAGACGTCAGATTTTGACGTATAAAGACGTTTTTTTCAATTTAAAATTATCATAAATGTCTTGGTTAGCTCTTTCTGCTTCATTCGAAGACCTGTTATGAATCTGATGTCTATGGACGTCAGATTCTGGAGTATAAATACGGTCTCCGCACTGAAAGGGCTGATGTAGTTATCTGAGCTATACAATTCAATTTGAAGTGACTATAAAATACTTAGAGTTTTAAAATTTAAGTTACGAAAAATATTTGTGCTACAGATTGCGAAATATTTCGCTTTTAAAAACTAGCTACACGAGTGTTGAAGAAAACACGGACATATCATTGGCATAATATATAAATACAAATCATAGACAATGGTCTATTAAAATAAAGATGCCCTTAGCTCAAATTGTCAGATGCAGGGAATAATTTTTTCCGGAAAAATTGTGTAGCAGCTTAGCAGCCGCGAATGTGCAAAACTACTATTCTCCATGCCAAAAACTGCTACGCCAACATATTATTGTGTAGAATATGCCCAAAGTTAAGTAGCAGACTGCTCCGCTACACCAGACAAATTATTGTTTGGAATGTTTCATAAAATTTGGGATGAGATTTGCAAGTGACTGTATGTAGCTGTGGGTTGGGATAATTACACCACATGAATGCCCGGCAGAATGTTTACTTCAAAAGTTGAAAGTAAGGCGTGAACCCTATTTTCCGCCAAATATTTCAAAAAGCTGGTCTAAATTTACAAAAAAATCTTGGGTACAAGCCTCAAAACCCTCCGACGTGTCCACTTTCTTCAGATTCTGGATCTGCCACTGGAAATTATTGCAGTTTGCTTTTGCTCGGCGGATTTTGTTGTGCCTTTTCAATTTGTGCCATGTATAGGATTTGTTGTTTGTTATCAGGTTGGAGAAAGTACTGAGTGGGGAGTTTGATACAGGCCTGGGACAGATGGACCAGGTCTGACGAGCAGGGATCACTGGAGGCTGGAGTGTGATACAGGTGAGAGGATGCACAGTAAATTAAACCTCATTCTGCTGATCATAACTTTTGTTGTCTTTAACCTGTTTTATTAGTCGATCAAATCACTATTATTTTGACCGAGATGTGTGCTTAAACATCAAGAGTTGCAAATATTTGTTCTCAAATTAAACAAATATGAGTAATTTTCACCCACTTGAAGTTGTGGGTCGCTGTAGCGAGACACAACTTCAAGTGGGTGGAAATTTAAATAAATTAACTTAGCAGGATAATGGATAACACTTGCTGGCTTGACACTTAAATCGCCGAAATATTTTGGTGATAACCATGGAGAACAAAGGGTTTATTTCAATCTGAAATCATTATAAATGTCTTAGTTAGCTCTTTCCGCTTCATTAGAAATAATGTAATTCTTTCAGGGCGATCCCAGCGCTGGAAGGGTTAATATTTGCCATGTAGCTACATATAACTACAACGCAATGTCATTTATGACCACACGATTACGTCGGGCATATCTGAAAACTATATAGTAGACACCATAGTCATGCACCTGCTCCTATTCTGTGGAAAATTATATAAATCTAATGTGTGACCTTGGCCAAATGGCAGCCACCTTGGATGTTTTACCCACAATGCGATGTCAAGTAGCCTAGTTTGTGGACACATCACTAGGTCGGGAAAACCTAAAAGAATATAGTAGACACCAAAATCATGTATCTACTCCTATTCTGTCGGAATTTATAAATTTAATGTTTCACCCCATCTTTTTTAATTCAAAAAACGTAAATGGTATCCGGACCCCCTTTTTTTCTACCTGAACTACCCTTTTCAAATTCCTTGCACCGCCCCTGATTTAGCTATCAATTCTAATTATTTGTGTGCTTAATTGAAGAAAATAGAGTAAAAATTCTTGTAGTTATCACAGAAAATGTAACATCGGTCAGATTCAAACTTACGCGGGAGGTATTTTTTTAATGGGAGGGTGCCCCACTTTAAACTGATTTTCTGACAAAACTGCCGAGTAGAATTTTGTAAGAAATGAATTTTTGGATTCAGCCCATGTTTTTACATTAGGAACAACCTTTGAACCTTTTGGCACTTCTACACAAATAACTTCGACTTATCTCCTAGCTCCTTTAATCATTGAGTAAAAAAATCAAACTCGTAACATAGATCACTGTTGATGTTTTCCAGGTTGTGTTGAGATCGCCAGAGAAGGTCCTCATGTGGTGAAGCCAGAGGCTGAGAACAACACAAGAGGCATTGGTCTACTCGTCATCTAAATTTAAAAATAACTGTTACTACTCCATTGTCATTGTTAGGTGTAGCAGGCCTAATATACCTAATATAGCTCTTTAAACAGTCTCACACTACCAAGTACGATACATCTAAAAAAGATGTTGTGGGTCTACGGCCATTATACACAGTTTAATTCTTTCAGTCTTTAAACATCAGAATCTGACGTCTATAGACGTCAGATTTTGACGTATAAAGACGTTTTTTTTTAAATTTGAAATCATCATAAATGTCTTAGGTAGTTCTTTCCGCTTCATTTGAATACCTATGTTAAGGGTCTACGGCCATTATAAATAGCTTAATTCTTTTAGTGCGTGGATCGTCTTTATACTTTAAAATCTGACGTCTGCAGACGTCAATATCTGACGTATAAAGACGGTCCCCGCGCTGAAGGTGTTAATCTAGAATTCTGAGATATAAAATTCAATTTCAAGTGACCACGAAATATCACAGAGCTACAGAGATATTTCGCTTTTAAAAACTAGGTACACGAGTGATGACGAAAACACGTGAATATGGTCAAACATAAACAAACCATTGTGTATATTTTATAAACATAAATATTTTTAGTCATTTGAAGCTGGAAATTCGCGGTTAAATTGAATTTGGAAAAAAATAATTGGCAATTCAACATGACAATGGGTGAAGTAGTTAACGGGATAAATGTATACCCAAAAAGCATAGCGCGCTATAGATATAGGAAAGAAAAACGCCACCTGGTGAGTGTATATGAACTAAGCAGTCATTGTGGTGGACAAGGCATTTAACCCTTTCAACGCTAAACACGACTATAGTCGTTTTTAATCTTTTTACTAGCCGATCAAATCACAGTTATCGGAAATGAAATGTGTGCTTAACCCGTTTGAGCCTGAATTTACCATTGTCATCTTCATCCACTGCAAGCCGCGAATTGCTGTCGCAATTCTCGACTTGTAGTCGACGAAATGACTTCAAGCGGGTGAAAAATACAAGAATACAATTGCCATGTATTGGTAAAACAGTTTCATGGTAATTTTCCTTCTAAAACCCTTAGTTGTTGGGAAATCAATTTTTTTTCAGGGATGTAAAATGATGCTTTAATGCATCAGGAGGGCTAAAGGGGTTAAGCATAATGATTTGCAAATGTTTGGTCTCAAATTAATAAACTAATGTGAGTAATTTTCACCCACTTGAAGTTATGGGTCGTGGAGCTAAGTTATATAATTACAATTTTTACACACTTAAAGTTGCGTCTCGCTATCGCGACCCACAACATTAAGTGGGTGAAAAATGCCTAAACTGTACAATTTGAATTGAAACATATGTCAATTTAGCAAATTTGAAGCTGAATTCTCCTTTATATATTTTAGTTTTAACACACAAGTAAAAATACGGAGATCAGCCATAGACGTGATTAACCCTTCAACCTTTAACCCTTGAAGCGCTGAAATAATTTGTAAAAAAACATGGCAACCAAAGGGGTTTTTTCAGTTTAAAATCATCATAAACGTCTTAGTTAGCTCTTTCCGGTTCATTTGAATACATATATTATGGGTTTACGGCACGCTAGCATGCATTTGAGATGGTGTTTGTGTTTATAGTGACCGGGCATGCTGGGAGTTCAGCCAGAAGTTTCATGCTGTCACAGAAAATAATATTTTAAGACTCCGGGTCTCAGATCCGGTTCAATCTCCGGTCACTAAGTGTCCCTATCTATATCTCAATTGCAGGCGAGCGTGGTCTACGGCCATTAGAAATATTTTTTACTCATACAGTGCGGAGATAGACTTTAGTCGTCAGAACCTGAAGTCTACAGACGTCAGGTTCTGACGACTAAAGTCGATCCCCGCGCTGTAAGGGTGGAATCGCTAATTATTTTTTATATAAATCAAGAGATAAAATGATTTTCTTCAATTTCCGCTTCATTTGAATACCTATGTTACCATGGGTCTACGGTTAATATCAATATATAACTCTTACTGTGTGACGATCGACTTTAGACGTCAGATTTTGACTTCAAATTTCGGTCCTGTACTGATAGAGTCAGAGGAATACCCAGTAAGCACAAAACATTTGTTTAATATTTGTACAATGTTGGACCAACGTCGGAGACGTTGGTTCGACGTTGTACAAATGTTATACAAATGGGTCCACCGTCATTATCAATATATTACTCTTTCTGTGTGACGATCGACATTAGACGTCAGAATTTGACCTCAAATTTCGGTCCTGTACTGATAAAGTCAAAGGATACCAAGTAAGCACAAAACATTTGTTTAATATTTGTACAATGTTGGACCAACGTCGGAGACGTTTGGTCGACTTTGTACAAATGTTATACAAATGGGTCCACCGTCATTAGCAATATATTACTCTTTCTGTGTGACGATCGACTTTAGACGTCAGATTTTGACGGCTATGATGTCGGTGCTGTACTGATAAAGTCAGAGGAATACCCAGTTAGCACAGAACATTTGTATAACATTTGTACAATGTTGGACCAACGTCGGACACGTTGGTCCAACATTGTACAAATGTTATACGAATGGTTTGTGTTTGCTGGGATAATTTTGTCAGAAATATCAGCTTCTAATGACTTATAATTAACTGCGTTATGTGTCAAGTAGTAATGTAGGATTGAAGAATTGTATGTAGGACATGCTAAATATCTTGAAAATCAATTTATCAAAAGTTGTACTATTGTACACATTGTTACTAGGATTAAATAATTTGATTATATAACTTATTTTAATTAAATAAAAGTATTACTATTGTACATTTTGTTATTAGGAATAAAAAAAAATATATAAAACATTTTAAAATCGCCAATTCTGATGTACGTTTGATTCAAACAATAAATGACGAGAATCACCAGCATGCAGAGTGTTTTATTGTATAGAAGTCACAAGCTTAAAGGGGTGCATCACACTTTTTTTAGTCAGACCGATAAGATACATACAGTGACATCATGAATACACTCCGCTAGCAGCTGATGGTAAAAGTATATTAGTTCTATATTGTATTTATATGGTAATATATTTTAATTTTAGATGGTAATGATGTGTAGTACGGATTGTAAACATATATTTTAATCCAACATGGAGGTGACTGGTGAGATGGTGTGCTACAACATGAGCGCATTAATAAATGAAAACATTATTGAAAGAATAAAAGATTTGTTCAAAAGTGAAAGTATATCAGATTTTAAAAATATTCTTATTGATCGAGAAATTTTCAATGCAACTTTATTAATGTGTTTAGTCCATGTAGAATGCTTGTTTAAAAATATGCCTAAAAATTGAAACTTGTGTCGAAAGCTTTAAAAATGCTTTAAAAACGTCTGCAGTCCTAGCAGGACAAATGAGGTTGAGAAGAAAATAAATCAAATTAAAGGAGTCCATGGAACACAATGGACAACCCTCTGGATCCGTCCCTGCTCTCGGCCCCAGACCGGACGGGCTCAAATTTCGAACCCTTTGTCTTGGTTGCAGTGTCATCTGATTCATCTCGCCATCCTAAAAATGTTCTCTGAGCTCAGTTTTACCTGTATATGGCCACCTTTGTGCAACTGGGTCAGAAAAACCTCCTGAGGATGGTGAGATGAATGTGGTGACACTGCCCTCCATAATTTATTAGGCTTACTATAGGTACAAATATATGTGTATAAAATATGCATAAAAAAATGTACATATAAGAGGAAAGTGGCGACATATGACCAGCACCTATATAAGACCACTTCCATTAAGATAAAATACATGATCATGATGTTAAGCACATTTAAACAATGCGATACATATTGTGTTCAAGTCCAAAAAACGTAAGCAAGCAATGCTCGAGGTAAAATAATAATTTAAAAAAGCATATCCAATAGACATCTAACACATATCATTCACATTAAAGGTTTGCTGTAATTTTATTTTACAGTGAAACATTAGCTGGTGTTTGATCGGGATAAGCTTGAAGTAGGGTGCAATAAAGATTATTTTCAATTTCCATGTCGTCGCCTCGGAGCTAAAGGATCCTATCTGACACTCGTTAGAGTGGCAGATAGGATCCTTTAGCTCCGAGGCGACGATGTGTGCTTTTGCATAGTCTGCAAAAGACCCGTTTTAGAAGAGAAACAAGATAAAGGCATTACGTTTAAAAATACAATAAATAGTAGTGGCTCCATAATCGATATCAGGGGTACACTCGAGAAGATTGGTAACCTTTCAGATGTATGACCTTCTGTATTCTGTTGGTCAGATATGAATTGAACCAAAACGAAAAATGACCACTTATACCAAATGATTTACGTTAGAGAATAGAAGCCTTTGGTTTACATAATCGAACGCTTTCCTGAAGTCAAGGTATAGTAATTATTATGAACTTGGCCAGATGCATCTAAGACACAGATGCATCTAGAAGCTGAGGGCTACTTGATGTATGCCTCATAAAGCCATGATGTGTTTAAAGATGGCTCGACAATAGGCTACATATGGTTAAAAATACACTTTTCCAAAATTTTGGATACACAGCTTAGGCGATAAACTGGACGATAGTTTTTAATGTTACTCTTATCCCCTTTTTTATCAATGGTACAACGTTAGATGCTTCCCATTGACTAGGAACTTGAGTTTTCATACTAAGGATGAACAAAATGTAACAATAAATGGTAATTTACATGTTGAAAATATAACATACTTTATCTATTACAATAATAACAACAATTATAATTGAAAAAGGAAAAAAGGTAAAGGATGCAGGTTTATGGTCTGATATCAAGTCTGAAGACCTAGCTTCTGACTTATACATTTACCCCCTGGTCACTGGACCTGTTTATTAGTGTGTCATTTCAATTCCACCACGGAGAGCATACAGTCCTGCAGCCATTTC
Organism: Flabesymbios commensalis; assembly: GCA_964017125.1. NCBI lineage: Eukaryota > Metazoa > Annelida > Polychaeta > Terebellida > Flabelligeridae > Flabesymbios > Flabesymbios commensalis. The sequence goes on along the minus strand of OZ024909.1, from coordinate 77,887,006 downwards.
GACGCATTAAACTTATCGTACACATTGCCATCTCTGTCCTACTAGATACGCATTTTCACCTGAGTCAATAGAAGCATTTGAAGGTAAAGTGCCTTACCCAAGGATACAACATTGAAACAATGTCCCAAGTTTGAGAGAGGAGAAACATGACATTTCTCTGAACATCCTGAACCCCAGCGGGGCTTGAAACCGCGAGGCAGACAGCGATATCGGCAAAACGCCACGCTCTAACCATTGCGCCGTGTCCCTCTCCATACTCCTCTAAGTATTGAATCATAGCACAAATTCTTAAATCTCCCAGTATATATTGTAGCACGTAGTGCGAAAGATTATTCAACCGATGGTGACTACGGTGGTTGTCACGTGTGATTTACCTCTCTGTGTGTTCCCACCAGATGTCAGCCTAGGACAGAGGAGGGCTTTATAAGCCTCTGTAAAATCCTTGGTCAAAGCTGTATAGATCAACCAATTACAAGACGGAGGAACCCAGTTCAGAACAACAAAAGGAAAGAAGAGTGCGTGAGTGTAATAGATGTGACTGGCGATGGTGGCGATAATAGGTAAAGCTGTGTAACCGATAATGCACACAAACAGAAGCAGGCTCACAGTCAATATAAACTTAACTTCTTTCTTCTGTGAGTTCGTTGCTTTGTTGTTGCCGGCGCCCTGTGTTGTTGCTCGTATTTTCCTGCTTCGGCGAGTGGCCATCAGGATTTGACCGTACATCACACATAGCGCTGTGATAACTGTAAACGCCCCGAGTATTAGCACCACGTTAGTTATAGGTCCCAAACATGGTACACGACACAGCATACGGCGCGTATCAAATGAAGAAACAAACATCAAACCTTGCTGTTGATCTATATCCACTGTGCTGAAACCTTGTATCATGGGGACCGTCCATAATAAGAATACAAACAAGTAAAGAGATGTGATTATTACGGTGACATAGCGACGGGACTTGTTGATTCTCTCTAGTCTTCCAAATGGATGAACTACCACCGTATATCTGTAGAAACCCACGACCAGCACGTGCAGCAAAGCGGAGATTTCACAAAACAGCAACATAAGCTCCACGTATACACACATAATGTCTACGTCACCGGTTGCTGTGTACTGAGGCAGCCATTCTCCTCTGACGTAGACAGCTAGTAGTACCGGTAGCACGAATGTCAAATAGAGGGCATCGTTACATGACATACTCAGTAGTATGGTGTTGAAAGGATTCTGCAGATGTTTGTATTTGATGTAGGATAGTATCAGCATTAGGTTACCTATGATACCAAACGTTAGGAGCCCGCCACCGAACACAATACCAGTGATTCTATAGGTGAGAGGTACATCATATACACCCTCTGTTAGCAGCAGGCAGTCATCTAACGCTGTGTCTGTGGTTGTCATGGAATCAGACGGGGAGGTGGTCGACATGGTAATGGTCTATGGTGATCAGGAGGAAGGTTCGCAATCTGCTCCTCACTATACAATTTGAACAAATATGAGCAATTTTAAACCATTGGATTTGTGGGTCGCGGTAGCGAGACACAAGTGGGTGAAAATTTAAATGATTAGGCGTGACTATAGTCGTTTTTAATCTGTAATATTAGCACCTCAAATTACAGTTATTGTGAATAAATTAAGTATTTATACATTAGGATTTGCAAATGTTTGGTCTCAAATTAAACAAATATTCACGCACTTCAGGTTGTGGTTCACGGCAGCGAGACACAACTTCAAATGGGTGAAAATTGAATCACTTAAATTAGCGCTTTGTTAATGATAAATAGCTATTGTACCAAACAAATCACCAGCTAAATAACATCCAATGACACCTCCTAACAGCTCAAAGACGTAGTCTGTTTGGTCTATGAGGAAGTGATGATCATCGATGTAATTCGTGAAGAGTTGGGTGTTGTCATGGCCTATGGGTTCTCTGTGTCACCATATTTCAGAATTCAATAAAGTAGGCTCCTGAAAGATAATAAAATAATTAAATGAATAGATTTATCCCATGTCGTCGTATAACATGTATAACGGTTATGTAACTTACGTTATGTATGGCCAACAACAATTGTATTATTAATACGTTTTAAAATGTAAAAAAACAAATATTACATCCCCGAAATGACTGTGAAATATAAAAAAATGTACTAATCTTTTTCGTCAAATACCTTGATGCCCAATGCGAAATCAATAGCTGCTTGTGTTGACTGTGATGAAGTGATGATCATTCGTGTGATTCGTGAGGAGTTAAGTGTTGTCTTGGCGTTTGGCTTCTCTGTGTCATCGTATTGCTGAATTTGATATTGTAGTATCTATACCAATCGCTGCGACAGAAAGATAATTAAATAATTACGCAAAAAGATTAATTCCCTTTTATCGTATAACGCTTATGCAACTTAGGTTGATGTCTTCCTAACAACAATTTTGAACAACCTTTTTTTGTCTTTCCTATATAATACAGACAATTGTTATCACTGTGAAATAAAAATATACTTGTCTTTTCTTCAAATACCTTGATGCGGAAAGCGAAAACCAATATCTGCTTGTTGTGGATTCAATTGTAAAAAATCACCAGAATTGTGCGCGCTTTTTATTATCCTACAGTCTTCTTTGACCTTGAAGAGGTAGCCTTCACGCTAGCGATCCTTGGATCTTAGTGAAGGTCTCCTGAGATATATATATATTTTTTATGATTTTTTTCAGCTAGAATTATGCTATATATATATTCTTATATATTCTATTATGTACAAAAATATATGACAAATAAGAGAATCTGAATCTGAAGATAACAGTATGAATCCTTGGTTTTCTTTTAGTAGCCTATGTTTGTTCACGGTATAGATCGCCACTGTTAGAAGTCCAGGCGTGCTTACTTTTATGTGGTTTGATTACTTGTACCGTTAATCAATATCTAAGATGGTAAAAAGATGTATAATTCGGGAACTGACACGATAATTCATATACCCCGCAAACACAAAACATTTGTATAATATTTGTACGACGTCGACCCAAAGTCTTCGACGTTGGTCCAACATTGTACAAATGTTATACAAATGTTTTGTGTTTACTGGGTATTTCACAGCAATTCGTCAACTTTCACCACACTTCTTTAAATCTATATCCCAACTGAGATACAAATGAGTTTAAAATAATATGTTTGCACTTTCTAAGTGACTGTCGCAGTGCATATATATAATAAATTAAGACAGAGAGACCAAACGTGTATACTAAGATTGCAATGGTTAATTGAGAATTCGTGGAAATGTCACAATGACCAGAAAAACACTGATTTAAAAAGATAAAAAGCAGTAAATACTCGCTTTTCCAAGTAAGTAGTTACCGTGATTTTTGCATAAGAGACAAAGCTAAACAACAGTATCAGCTTATTTATCAATTAAACGGATACTGTTGTTTGCCTCGCGCATTCGAATTGATGAATAAAATCAGTGCGAATAGACACCACATGTATTTCTGGCAAACAATAACTACTGGTCAATAACCATTAGTCTAATGGTAGTTACATTTCATCGTGGTCTTCCCTTTTGTCATTTAACGGTCCGTTGACACGATTCTCAGACGATAAGTGGTGATGTCTGGGTGCAATGGTTTCAAATAACACAAATAACACAGTATCATAAATTGTAAAATAAGATATGCATATGGCACTGCTTTTTGGTCGATACAGGCTGAGATCGGTACTTGTCGCCGATACTCTCGGCGGTTTGAAAGAAACACAAATGTTTTTCCCCATCCACGTGTGAAAGTCAGTATTGTGGGGAGCCTCCGTGACCGAGAGGTGTGTGGAGGGCAGTGTCATCTCAATCATCTCACCATCCTCAGGAGGTTCTCCTGGCCCAGTTTAGCCTATATGTGCATAGACTAGGTGGCCTAAAGCCCGATTCATTTCATTTCGGCTCGGCCTGTATCTGGCGACGGCGTACCGATCTCAGCCTGTATCGACCAAAAAGCAGTGCCATATGCCTTTTATCGTACGACCACCCACATGTTTAACTGATAACTAATATATTTAGACTGCAATGCGACAGTATAACGTAAATAATTCGCAACCGGAAAACGATTTTTTTACAGGTTTTGGTCGATACAGGAAGTTATCATTACAAGTCTCATGGTCGATAACAACTGTGGGAGTACGATAATGCCTAATACCACTTCCACTCATTAAGACTAATGTTGAGAGAGACACGCTGTGAATCTTTTCAGTGCAAATAGAGCATTATGTCGTCTAACCCTTCAACCCGCTAAATTAAATAATTTAAATTTTCACCAACTTGAAGTTGTGTCTCGCTACCGCGACCCACAACTTCAAGTGGATAAAAAAACAAATATTTGTTTGACCCCTTCAAGCCTGAGTTTACCATTGTCATCTTCATTCACTACAAGCCGCGAATTGCTGTCGCAATTCTCGACTTGTAGTGGATGAAGATGACTTCAAGTGGGTGGAAAAATTAAGAAAATTGCCATGTATTGGTAAACCAGTTTCATAGAAATTTTCATTCCAAAACCCTTAGTTATGGGAAAATTAAATCTGTTCACAGGGATTTGAAATGAGACTTCAATGCATCGTGAGGGCTTAAAGGGTTAATTTGGGATCAAACATTTGTGAATCCGGATGAATATATGCGCATTCATTCTAAATATCTCGTTCATCTGGTAAAAGCGCAACACAAAAATGTAAAAGTTCTACTCTATGGACATGTTTAATAATAATAATAATTGGTGTTTATTCAACTAAAAAGACATGGCAGCCGAAAGGCTGAAGAATTGTCATTTTACATAAAAAATTAAATACAAGATATACATGATGCGATATTAAAATTGAATGAGTTAAATAAGTTAAATAAGTTAGATAAGTTAAGTAAGTTAAAAGGCATTTTCCGGAAACACATGATCTGCAGGCACAATGACTAGGTAGAATATATCAAACATTATTCAATAATTTAATAAAAAACATAATTGGGCTGGAGCTGAAACGACCAGACTTGGTAGGCATAGTGGATAATTTGTTCTTATTACGGAGGTTGTGGTGATGACACTTGCCCCTACGGGGTGGTAACCAGTTGCTAAAATCAGTGCTTTCGGCAAGTCCACTGGCAAAGTTCACACATAGTTTTGTGCGTCTCTCAGACAGGGTTGGTAGTCCTGAGATATGTCTGGCTTCGCTGTAACTGGAGTCAGGTAGTAACACTCTGAGGACCTGCCTCTGTACCTGCTCCAGGACATCAGACTGCTGGATGGTGAGTCCTGGGTGCCAAACCGGGGCAGCATATTCCAGCAAAGGTCGCACGAAAGTACAGTAGCACCTCACCAAGTCACCTAACTGAACACCAGAGCGCTTAAGAATAGTGATAAAATATTTGCGTGTGTTCGCTTTGGCCACCATACTGTCTATTTGCTGGTCCCACTTCAAATTGTACTGGATCACTACACCAAGCAGTTTCATGGCTGTCACATGGGGTATGATCTCCGTACCCCTCGCAGTAATGTTGGTAAAGTCTTGGTCTTTGTTGCAAGCAGTGATATGCATTGTGCTGCATTTGGCGCCATTGATGAGCATGTGGTCGTCGCTGGCAGTGTCACATATTTCATTCATTGCCTGTTGCAGAGCCGGATTGTTATTGGCTGTGGGCTTACTACGGGATGCAACTGTGATGTCGTCCACAAATTTCAAGCGATTAGGTTGAAATTCGGCTACGTTATTTACCATGGCCAAGAATACAACTGGGCCAACCTTGGTACCCTGAGGTACTCCACATGTGACGTCATACCAGTCCGACGTGGCCCCGTTGACCTTAACACGTTGTTTCCGACCAGACAGGAGGCTGCCGATCCATGGTAGTATCTCTTTCCGCACATTCATATTCAATAGTTTATTTAGGGCCACAGTAATGTCAACTCGATCAAATGCTTTGCTGTAGTCAATTGCGAGGAAGTCTGCACTTTGACCATCCTGTAACGCCTGGTGAGCGTACTGTACCAGCTGCACAAGGTAATGGTTGGTGTATCTGCCTTTACGGTTACCAAACTGGCTGTGGTCAAGGCTCGACGCCATGTCAGCCATCATCCACCTGGTGATGAAGCTTTCAGCAACCTTGGCTAGTGTAGGTGTGAGGGATACAGGACGCAGCTTATCCATGGATGGTGTGGGTGTAACTTTAGGTACAGGAACCACTGTGGCCTGTTTCCATTCCACAGGGACCACTCCCTCACGCAGCGACGCATTCATGATGTCACAGAACGGTTCGCTGATCTCAAAAGCGAACCGTTTAAGCACTTGATTAGGCAGGTTGTCTGGGCCTGGCGCCTTATGGGCCTTCACTTTCGAGAGTTCTTTCCACGCCTGTGATCTTGTAATGGTTGGTGGAGGTGTAGCACTGGGTAGGTATGCAGGTAGCTGGGCGGTGTTTAGAGAGGGCAATGTGGAACAAATGGCACCAAAGTGGTTATTTATTCCACTTGCCAATTCGTCTGCGGTGTTTTTCTCGTGCCCAGGTATGGATATACTGCCTTTCTTTTTATCCATGCCTGCTATCTGTTTGATGGTTGTGAACCATGATCTCGGATTTGTAGTGTCCATCTGGGAGAGCTTAGATTTTGTAAAAGTGAGCTTAGTGTGGATGATTGTACGGTTGATGGTGTTGCGTAGACTCTTCCACAAAGCCTCATCTCTGCTCTTAAATGCTCTTTGCCTTCTGCGTATAAGATGTCTGATTTTGTCATTCACCCAGGGCTTGTCATTGCTACAGCGCTTTCTTGTTCTCATGGGGAGATGATTGTCTACTTGATGTTGCATAATGTTGTAAAATGTGGTTGTTTTGTCCTGTGCAGTTGTGGCATCCAGCACAGGTCTCCAGTCATAAGCAGTAATTCATTGTCCAAACTTGCGAATGGCTGAGTCAGGCATCGGTCTACTCGTGACTGAGACGCTGGCTGGCTGGGGGAGCTTGGATATTTCAGGCTCCCACAGAACTGTTGAATGGTCTGACTTGCATCATATGATTATATTAAGAAGCCAAAATAAAATTACCGATTTTTTGATGATTTTAGCCTGATTGTGTCGCTTCAACTCTGGACGGGTAATTTTGTTCATTTGCATTTAACCACTCTGCTGCTGAATTGTGTGCTTCTATTTTTCGTCATTTGAAGCTGGAATTGCCGACGCAATTTCCAGCTTCAAATGACGAAAAATGTCTATATTTATAAAAAAAAAGACCTCTCCAATATTGAATTATTGGACTAACTAAGCATCTGCCAAAATATATTTCATCAAATTCACATCTTCCCATACAAGGCTCGCTTCTCCCGAGGTCGTAGACCTCTTCCCACACAAGGCTCGCTTCTCTCGAGGTCGTAGACCGAGGCCTTGCTGAATCAGTGTTAAAACCATCTATTGGAGTGGGGACTTTCAAGAAAGATTTTTTCTGTTTGACCCAAGTTTGACCTCTGGCATGAGTGCTGCTTTAATGCAGGGTCACTGTCTACGACGCCGGCCCTGTATTAAGCAGCACATGTCACAGACAGCTCCCACCACATCTCACCAGACACGAGACGTTACATGCGGCAGGGTTGGATTAATGTTTAGCCAATGTCGCAGACAGTGGGCCAACATTAAGTTGGCATTTGGTTGAAAAATTAATGAATATTCAATATCTAAATCATCCTCCCTACCCCAATAGGTGGATGATAACACTGATTCAGCAAGGCTCGGTCTGCGACCTCGTGAGCAGCGAGCCTGGCTGTCAGGAAGATGCAAATTCAACACAATTTCTATTGATCTAAAACATGCTGGAAACAGTATATATACGGTTCTAGCAGCACAAGGGTTAACTTGACGTGTAAGTAGCTGCTGTCATTTTTTCTTTGAACAAGTAATAAATTAAAATGACCAGGCCCTGGTTTTACCAACCGACTTAACTCTTGAAATAATTTGTAAAAAAACATCGCGACCAAACGGCTTTTTTCAATTTGAAATCATCATAAATGTCTTTCTGATTCATTTGGATATCTATGTTATGGGTGTACTACAGCCATTATAAATATGTTGATTCTCACAGCGCGGGGATAGACTTTAGTCGTCAGAATCTGACGTCTACAGACGTCAGATTCTGACGTCTAAAGTCGATCCCCGCGCTGTACGGGTTAAGGCAACATTTTGTCTTAAATATCAACACGTGATCAGTGAGCTTAAAGCCATAGACCACTCTGTGTACATTTCTAGTTTTAGTTGCCTCTATCTCTGTAATCAGCGCGGTGCTTTCTGGGTACAGATGTGTCCCACTGTTTGTACACAGTGAACAACACCTTTTTAAGATTGACTTCAATGCAAGGTGACCTGGATGAGACAGTCGCTGAAGTCGGCCATGATTTTATAAGATGCCCGAGTATAGCCCCAGTGGCTGAAACATGTTCCAGCCACAGATTGACCGCGTACAAAATTGTGGGACATTTCCTTGGACTGTCATATCTGAAAATATCGCTCAATAATCAGGTCAATTTTTTTTTTAGAATCAGTTACATTTCAGTTCCATGCCCGCACGCTCAGCTCAGAGCACAATCATTTAAAAGTTATGGACATTTTTCGGACATTGGGGTCGGGATAGCTCTCAGTCACCACCATGTTGCATTTTTCGGGTAAAGCAAATACATCAATCCACGGCCTCGGAGAGGACGACACGGCTAGCCCGAGAATAGGCCCTGTGCAATGCTCGTACGTCCTGGCTGAGCAAGTCCGATTTTATAAGAAGCCCTCGTATGTGGGTTATGTGCAACGCTTGAATGTCCTAATGAGATGGATAATACGTACAGTTTGGTTTTAACCCTTAAAGGGTTTTTTTCAATTTGAAATCATCATAAATGTCTTAGCTCTTTCCCCTTCACTTGAATACCTATGCTATGGGTTTACGGCCATTATAAATATTTTACTCTTTCTCTTTCGGAGAACGTCTGTAGACGTCAAATTCTGACGTCTAAAGTCGGTCTTTCCTGCTGAACGGGTTGCATTAATTTTATTCAAAGTGGGCAATTTACGTGGTATATTAAAGGGACAGGTTAGCTTAGTAGGTAGCAGTTCCTAAAGTAGGCAATTTACTGGCCGTGTCGTCCTCTGTGAGGCTGTGGATTGCTGTATTCGTTTCACCCGAAAAAATCCACGTTTTTCAACATGGCGATGACCATGGTGACTGAGAGCGATCTCGACCACAAGGTTCGCAAAATGTCCCTAACTTTTTAATGACAGTGCGAGGTGTGAGCTGAGCATGCAGGCATGTAATTGAAATGTTACTGATTCTAAAAAAAAACTATTTTCAACGTGATTATTCGAGAACAAGTCTTAGATATGACCGTCCAATGACATGTCCCACGTTTTTGTACGGGTCAAACCTGTTTCAGCCACTGGGGCTAGCCATTTACATGGTACATTTATGGACAGGTTAGCTTAGTATTTAACAGCTCCTAATACCCAGGCATTTATTCTCATTTCGTTTGACCTTGAGACGGACATGGCTGCAACAAGTCCTACCTCAGAACGAGACAAAGAACAAGATATGCAAAAGGTGTTCATTTGAGTGCGATATGGGAAAACACAACACTCGTTCAATGAATAAAGTGTGAGCCTTTAGGCGAATACCTTATTCATTCAACATGTGCTGTATGTTTCAATGGCGGACAAAATGAACAACTTTGTATTTTCTCACACGATCAAATCACACATGACACCACATAACTACCATAGATTGCAGTTCACACAGCTAAAGTGTGATATGGGCTGATACCGATATACGTATCATAGTGGAAACCACTGCACAGAGTGTGATATGGGCTGATACTGATATACGTCTTATAGTGGAAACCACTGCACAGGGTGTGATATGGGCTGATACCGATATACGTCTCATAGTGAAAACCACTACACAGAGTGTGATATGGGCTGATACCGATATACGTCTCATAGTGAAAACCACTACACAGAGTGTGACATAGGCTGATACCGATATCCGTATCATAGTGGAAACCACTGCACAGAGTGTGATATGGGCTGATACTATTTTATTTATTTTTCCACTATAAGACGTATATCGGTATCAGCTGATACCGATATACGTCTTATAGTGGAAACCACTCCATGATATGTGATATGGGCTGATAACGATATACTTATCATACTGGAAACCTCTCCACAGAGTGTTATATGGGCTGATACCGGCATACGTCTCATACATACGTAGTGAAACCACTGCACAGAGTGTGAGAATATCTCAAAACGTCCTGTGATGGTTTGATAAATATGACGGATAATTAGTTATACATTCGTTAGTGTTGATGTAGCTTTATATCACCTAATGGTTCTGGATCATGGTATTTATAATCATATAGCAATTGTGGCACAGATATAGGTCCCGTAAAAAAACAATCAAGCCGTTCATGCATGGGCGATTCTTAGTACGTGTTATATCTGTAACCCTTACAGCGCGGGAACCTGCACTATAAGAATAAAAATATTTATAATGGCACGATAGGACCCGAACGAGCAATCCAAAATCACTCAAGCAAATCACTCTCAACAAATCCCGAACATACACGAACATACACAAACATTCACAAAAATACACAAGCATACGCAACACAGGCAAACACGTTAAATCAGCCTGAGCAATAAATCCGTCGCTACTCAACCTGTCACAGACCTATAAGATAAGTATTCAAAAGAATCGGGAACTAAGACATTTATGATGATCTCAAATTAAAAAAAATTATTTTCGTATCCATGTTTTTTATAAAAAATATTTCTGCGATTTAATGGTTCAAGAGATTAAGTGATATTCGGTAAAATACTTTAGTCTAATAATATTGTAACAATACAAATGACTAAAAGTATGTGGTGGGCCAATCTTTTAACCCTTTAACCGCCGGTGCCGCATATATTCGGGTTTTCATTTTTTATTAGCACATTAAGTACCGCATTTCATATATGTTAAAGATAAAATGTGACATCAATCAGCAAGAATTGAAAAGAGTTGACCTTCATTTTGTTTGTCAAATTTGAATAATTTTCACTCACTTGAAGTTGTGGATCGCGTCAGCGAGACACAACTTCAAGTGGGTGAAAATTCAAATTAAATAATTTGGCGGTTAAAGGGTTAATACAAATCTCCAAGGTTAAAAACAAAACAGTCGTTCTGTGTAAGTTGTGTGGTCACGACCTTGAATTCTATGAAACCAAAAGCCTTGATCTCCAATATTTTCGCCGACCTAGCTGCTACAACGAAGTATGGGGAGGGGGTTTTATATAACATTCTTTTCACCGAATGGCCATTGAAAGGGGTTTCACAGAAGTTTATTCAAACATATTTTGGGAGATTTATTGTATTTCTAGAAGGTATGATTGGATGCAAAAAAGTAATGTTGATGGTGAATCAGCATTTACACAGCATTAGGTTAATGTTTTGTGGAAATTACACTCACGTAAGGAGGGTCACCATTCAATCTCCAAGTGAGGGGTTGGAGAATTTTTTTAATGAATATTTTGAGACTGTTTTTTGTCTTGCCTCGCACGGCATCATTCATTGACGCTTAAATTTGTTTAGCCTCGCTTCGCTCATCTCCTTAGCCCCCACATCAATACTAAGCCTAGTTTAGGATCCAACTTTGAAGACTAAAAAAAATAATATTAAGAAAATGAAATAAATATTTTACTTGAGGCAGAGTGTGAAATAAATAATTTGTCCCGTTCAAAAACTCCACCACCCCCCTTATAGTCTTTGAATGGTGCCCCCTAACTATGATCCCCAGCAAACACGAGACGTTGGCCCAGTACTGGTTTAATGTTGGCCATCATGGCAGACGGTGGAACAACATTGAAACAACATTGGGTCAGCATATTTTGTGACAATTCAAATACTCGTATGTGTCACATATTATTTAGACATATATACCAGATTTAAAAAAATAAATTGAAATAAAGTATTTATCTATGGGTCGAGGGTGCGGGTTAAGGGTCGTGGGGGTTTAAGAACTAACCCCTAAGGGACGCACCATTTGATATCGGGGTGGGGGGGGGACGGGTTGGCCTAGAAAAAAATTGAGAAAAATAGTTTGTCGCCACAAAAGTCAGAAAAAAAAGTTTGTTGTTTGTTGAAAATGTGGGCAGAAAAAAAAGTTTGTTGTCGAAATTGACGAAAAATATGTTGACCAGAAAAAAACACCGAAATGGTAACCTACATAATAGGGAAAGCATACGACAAAAAATTTCCTCGACAAAACATAAAAAAAAAATTGTCGGACGTTGATCGCCAAATAAAAGATTGTTTTCTCTCGGAGGTAAAAAAAAAGTTTGCAAGCAACAAAAACTCTAGCCTGGGTACATATATAGGCATACAATAATATACCAAATCTGTAAAAACAAATATTACGAATTGCAAAAATGAACATACTAACTAACCCACTAAGCATACAGCTCATCCGTCGTGGGGCCCTCACATACAAACATACAATAAACATATATCGATATTAGAATTTTTTAGAAACTGCACATATGCTATGTGAAAGATAAAAACAAAAGTAGTTGTTAATTATACAAAAATATAAACACGACCATGTAGATAAATGTAGATAATTAAGTTATGAAAGGTATACACACAAGTTGTAGACAAACATTTTAATATAAGGTATTTATATACACATATACAAGATAGATGTGACCATTTATGGGACATACAAACAGACAGGAATTCAATTCAATTCACTTCAATTCAGTTTATTCAGTGTACAAGATACAATATTAATACCAGTTTGATAACATATACAAATAACATAAAATTATATACATGAGGCACATAATAATAAGTAATAATATCACTGGAATATAAAAAGTAAATGAACACCTGGAAGAGAAACTAAACAGGATCCATTGGAGCCTTTGCTGGTAGTTCCCACCCAACATAGTTTCAATTTCCACCAGCCCTTTATATTGATATGATTATGACAACCGGCAATTACAACACATACATTTATTGACAAAACTAGTATTCATTTTTTCAAACATAAGATGCTTTAAACTGGATATAAAAGAAGAGTAATTAGTAATATGACGTACATTAGATGGTAAAGAATTCCACATAGGAACTATTCTATTGAAGAAGCTACGTTTGAAGCAGTCTGTACGACACAAGGGTGGTACCATAAGAAATCCAGAATCAAGCGAGTTACGAGTGGAGCATCCACCATCAGAGAAAAAAACTAACAAAATCGTTAACATCAACATCATAATTACCGTATAAACACTTCCAGAAAAAAACAATATCAGTATATTCACGGCGCAGGAATATGAAGTATTTATATACATATATACAACATAAAATATGATATGTAACAGCTTAGTGGTTTTGTCGAGTTAAAAAAATTCAAAAAATCCGAGAAAAGCTCGGAAGTGAGTGGATCAGTCAAGCCCCAACCCGGATTTATCTTTTTTTTTGGACATTCTGTGGTTTTTTTGTGCTGCTTTTTTTGTTGTACATGCTTCCAAAAAAAAAAAAAAAATAGAATGGTTCAAGTCTGGCCTATCAGAGTTTTTCTCTGATTTTTGGATTTTTTTCAACTTGACAAGACCCCTTACTCTACATGTAAGTAGTTACTGCGATTTGCCTCTGTAAAGGTAAACAACAGTAACTGCTTACTCTACATATAGGAAGTTACTGCTGTTTGCCTATATACGTCTGTGTACACGTCGCGCGCGTCCATACGGGTACCAGCATCTAATCGCGGTATCCTCCCCCCTCCCAGCAAACACGAGGCGTTTGACCAATGTTGTTTTAATGTTTGACCGACGTCGAAGACGGCGGGCCAACATTAAACAACGTCGGGTCAACTGTTTGCGTGTTCATGACAAAATATAATGTCAATGTCTCAATGCTGGTCCAACGTCTGTGATGTTGGCCCAACATTGATGCAGCATTAGGTTAATGTATCGTACATTGAGCCACCATCAACTTAACCCTTGAACCGCTAAATAAAAGAAATTAACTTTTTATCCACTTGAAGTTGTGTCTCGCTCCTTCGACCCACAACTTCCAAGTCAAATGTGGGTGAAAATGTGGGCATAACCCTTACAACGCGGGGATCGACTTTAGACGTCAGAATCTGACGTCTGTAGACGTCGGATTCTGACGACCAAAGTCAATCCCTGCACTGTGAGATTAAAAATATTTATCGTGGACGTATACCCATAACATAGGTATTCAAATGAAGCGGAAAGAGCTGAATAAGTCATTATGATTATGTCAAATTGGAAATAGCCCTTTGGTTTCGATGGTTTGTACAAAAATATTTCAGCGCTGTGAGGGTTAAAGGGTTGACGTGTAAACACCTGGCATTACCCCAATGCTGTTCCAATGTTGGGCCACCGTCTTCGCCGCTGGCCCAGCATTGGAACAGCATTGGGTGAATGACTCGTGGTTGCTGGGTGGTGGTGTAGGGCTATGCGGGTACCAGTACCTGATCATGGTCTCCTCGTCCCCCATGCCAGACAGTCACTGTCCACATGGTTTGAGACCCTGCCAGTACTCACATCGCAGACCTCACGCGGCCGCCACTGCCTCAGTGAACCTCAACTGTTCAGTGCCTCAGATTGCTGTCCATGCCTCTCACGTGACCTCATTCATTGAAGGAAAATGGACAAAACCTCACCTCATGTAAGTAGGCTTTAATATATATTATAATAAAATACACATTAAAATCATCAACCAGGATGAATGGTTAATTCTGAACCAATTTTCATTGACATTTTGCACACACATTTATCTGTAAAGTGGACAAAAGAGAAAATAGTGCTTGTAAAATTCGATGAGAATTGACCCGCGAAATAAGCGAAAATCATTCGGTTGATTTCTCGACCAATTGTAATGAAATTGAACAATCACGATTTGCTCTTTGAATTTACCCAGCAGGTGACTGCCCTATGTTCAGAAGGTTCTATATTCAGAAGGTTCTATGTTCAGAACGTCCTATGTTCAGAAGGCCCTATATTCGGAAGGTCCTACGTCAGAAGGTCCTATGTTCAGAAAATATTTGTTCAAAAGGTCCTATATTCAGAAGGTTCTATGTTCAGAAGGTCCTATATTCAGATATATTCAGAAGGTCCTATATTCAGAAAATTCTTTGTTTGATGTAGGAAAAAACTTACATCTTTCAGTTTCAGGTAAACTACAATGCAAGATAACAAATCACAGCGTCTCATTTTAGCTCATTCGGTCAAAGCTCAGATGAGCTTTTGTCATGGCGCGTTGTCCGTCGTCCGTCCGTCCACAATAGCCAAAATTCCTAACTGTTATTGGGACTTTAATCAACACAAAACCAGGAGTGATCACAGAAGGATAGCCCTCGCAATTCAGGAATATGACACTATAGGCCCTTATCTGAACTCAAATCCACCTAAATCCGGTGCTAGAGTGAATTTGTCCTATAGCTTTTTTCTGTTTTTTCATTTTAATCTATTCCAGGTTTTTTGGGGGTGTCTGCATATCCCCAAAATGCGTTGTATAGTTGGGCTGACCAAAACATGAGTGGAAATCGCTATTAAAACATGTAAAATAAAGTCAATAATAAATGGATTGCACAAGCAAGCACCATTCAGAGCCTTGTTTTAACTATAGGCCTACCATTGGGAACAATTATTTTGGTAAATCTGTAGCGCATGTTTTACCTAGATTTCTTAACGATTTTGAACCGATTTTTTTTCTGCACAGATCTCAAGTCAAACCCTAACACCGGTAAACGTTTAGTTAGATCATTCGATATATAATAACATTCCTGAATTAGCGTAATGGGTTGATAGAGGGACATCATAATTTCAATTTACAACAATCATTCAAATCGTCTAACTTTTGAACTAATACAAATAATTTTACGTTCATAAAATTTCATGAAAATCGGTTGATAATTGACGGAGTAGTTAACGAAAAACATGCGCTACTGGTTAGTTCTGTCCTAATGTGTAGCGTGGGATGGATGGAATTAACCTTAGATTGATTCGTTTTACCCGGAAAAATCAACGTTTTTAAACATGGCGGTGACTGAGAGCAATCTCGACCCAAGGTCTGAAATATGTTCATAACATTTTAATGACTGTGCTGAAAAAAATTAGGTGAGCATGCAACCGTGTAGCTAAAATGTTACTGATTCTATAAAAAAAGTATTTTCTTAGATATAACTGTCCCACGATTTTGTATGGGGTCAAGCTTCAGCCACTGCGGCTAGAATGGAGTTACCCTCTGTTATTGCTACTCTAGGGAATATCCGACCCGAGGATATCGGACCTGTGTGAAAGGCCAAGGTGTTTCGACCGTCTGAGCATGTCTGGGGGTAATTCATCTATAGTCAGATTCACATGAAATTATTCAACCAGGGTGAATGAACTTCGCGGATTCCTCAGTCAATTCTGAACCAATTTTCCTGACTATTTTGCACAGACATTTACCGAGCCATGGGGCGACTTCTTGAAAATTTCGATAAGTTTTACAAGGTATTTAGAAGAAGGTAGACCATTTGACATGTAATGAACTTATGAGCTATAATGGGTTTATAGAAGATGACAATTTTTATTTACTACATGTTAAATTGACTAACGTTTAATGTAGACCCCATACAATATTTTTCAATGAAATTTTCAGGATAGTCGCCTCATTATCAGAAAATAATGCTTGGAATATTGCATGAAAATTGGTTGAGAATTGACAGAGAAATCAGCAAGATCATTCGCCACGGTTAATGTGAATCCGACTATAGGCATGCCCGGAACCCCTTATCGGGCGAGTGAAGGAAAATACTCTCAATAACCCACCATGCCCTATCACCCCATGCTCACATCATCATATGTACATCATTCATCTCACCAATCAACTGCACTGTTTTTATCGTCTTGCAATGTCACTTAAAGGACTGTTAGTCTGTTGTCGAAAAGAGACGTAAAGCAGCAATTTACAATTACACGACCTAGACATCTGTATGACCTTGATTTTTAACTACAATTATTTTTCTCCTTCGCACAATACACTCAAGATATTTATTGCTCTGAAATGTAGACCTACACCACATGTGTATTTCACTGGTCACGGTGACCATTTTTTCTATTTAAAATACGTATTTCTTATTGTAGATATAGACGGATTCCGATAAATTGAATAAATAATATTGTTTAATTGCCAGCGTACTTTCTAAACATATGACCTTCTGAACAAATATTTCTGAACATAGGACCTTCTGAACATATAGCTGTAACCTACCACCCTCTGTAGACCTCTCATGCGTGATACTCTCTCTAACATGGTGTCCTGCTTTCTAATGAGCAGTCTTATGTGTTCGACAACAATGTATATTCAGACGATTTTTTGACTCGGCAGGTTTATCCATGTTGACATAAAATCACCTTAGAAACACAGCAAATCGATTACCATTCGTACATGTGTTTGCAAGGTGGTACGACAGCTATTCATGAAATATCGTAACAAACAATTGAACACTTCTAGCATATGTAAATATGCGAAAACTGTTAATTACTGGTCGTCATATGATTGTTGACGGCTTATTAGAAAGCAGGACACCATGTTAGAGAGATCACGCATGACGCCATGTTAGAGAGAGTATCTGCATGACAGGTCTACAGAGGGTGACTACACTGAAAATGAAAATAGTTTATACTTTGAAAGTGTCTTATAATAGTAATGACGCCTCCTATAATTTATAGCATAAACTCAACTTCGTGAACATTTTGAGAATAGGAAGGATAATTTGTCGGAATTCATTCACCACGGTCAGTGTACAATTTTCAGGACATTTTGCTAGAACTTTTTTTGCGGCGACTACCGTGACTATTTCTGAAGCATTTCGGTAAATAATGATTCATGGCCAGATTCACATTAGCCTAGTCCTGATTCACATCACATTAAATTCATAAACCAGGGTGAATGAATTTCGCGGGTTCTTCAGTCAATTCTGAACCAATTCCCATGAAATTTTGCACACTATTGTCGGTCATGCAGCGCTGTGAGACGCAGTAACGTCACTGGAATCTCTTTTAAAATGGCTACCCCCCCCCCCCATACCTCATTGTATTAGATTGTTATATATTTGGATTCACATCAACCTGTTAATAGCGGTGTATGATTTTTGCCGATTTCTCAAGTCGATTCTCAACCATTGTCATATGAAGAATATTGTATAGTTGAAAAGTCGTTTAACATATAATAAATAAATAAAAATGCCGCCCTTTTTAGACCCATTACTGCATTAGCTTCGTCTCAGAATTACCTTTTGAAATACTTATCAAAGCTTTGCGAGTCGCGACATGAAAGAAAAATAGCGTGTGTAAAATTTCATGAAAATTGGTTGAGAATGACTGAGGAATCCGCGAAATTCATTCACCCTGGCTGATGGGATTTAATGTGAATCCTAGAGGGCGCCATTTTTTATTTACTACATGTTAAATATAAGGGTACTGGCGGTCTCGGCCCACGACCATCTCGGACCAGGTGACCTCGGTCGAGATTTCTGTGACCTCGGCCCACTTTGTCGACTCTGGCCTAAAGTGGTCTAAGAGAGTGTGACCTCGGCCCACTTTTCTGAGGCGTGTTACTTGGCCGAGGTCACCAAAGTGGGCCGAGATCGCAAACTAAAAACTATTTTATGTATCTTTGATAAGGCCAAGCCCGACAATGGAATGCAAAGACGAAGGTACACATGTATATAATGTATGTATTTTATAAGGCCAAAGTGGGCCGAGGTCACTGAGCCGAGATCACCGTGGGCTGCAGACGTGTAATGGCGATCTCGGCCCATTATCATCTCGCACCAGGTGACCTCGTTTCACATCTGTGACCTCGACCCACCTTGGTGACTTTGGCCCAAAGTGGTCTGAGTGACCTCTGCTCACTTTTCTGTGGCTGTCTTACTGTTGTCACCAAAGGGGGGGGCGAGGTCACTGGGCCGATTTCATCAAAGTACTCCGAGATTTTCATTTCATTAATATTTTATGATTGTACTTTATAAGGCTCAGCCCAGTAATAAAATTCAAAGGCGAGAAAGTATATGTATGTATTTTATAAGACGGAATAATGAAAAGACGAGAACATTTCATTTTCACATTATGTGCACTGAGCTCGCCAAATTAAATTAAAAAACAAAGCATATAATAGGCTACAAGTAAAATTTTTATTTTCGACTATCATTTCAGCCATAATTATACCCGTTAAACACATCATTATACAAGTAGTGTCTTACTTCTATCGGCGATGCCACCCTTCACAATCATTGTTCGTTCTGATCGATTGACCCACGACACTCCAGGAAGTTTGCGCCCAGTTACCCCAAGTCAAGTCAAGTCAAGTCAAAGTTATTTAAGTGTCACCCACAATTCATTTATATTAAGAACATTACAGTGTTACATTTATTGCGGTCAGTCAATTCTGACTTATGAGACACTATCAAGAAAACATAGCATTGCATAGTATATATTGTTAAAAATAATGTAAAATTATGCAGACTACCCAGCAAAACACGAAACACTAAACCAATGCAGGATCAATGCTGGCCGGCCATTATATACGACGCGGCCAACATTGAACCAACATCGGCCAAATGCCTCGCGCTTGCCGGGCATAGATTGACCTATAGTATGTACACAATTTGTCCTGGACTTGCTCCGCACTCTTTCTCCAACACACCGACACAGAGAGAGGCTCCACACACATACTTGGTAGGTGTGTGGAACCCCTCTCCACATCACCAATATGAAAAAGAACCTCTAAAAACTGCACGCGTAAGAACAGAGACCACATAAGGATAAACAGATCATAATGGTACAATTGTAATGGAACATACATACAATCATACTCTGTTCAACCGAATGCATGCAGTGCGCACCAGTTATAGACCAGTGACCCGGCAAACACGACACGTCGAAACAATGATGCTCCAATGCTGGCCCAGCGTCGCACTAAAACATCACTGCCTCAACGCGTCGTGTCTGCTGAGAACCCATCAAACACAAAACATGTGCACGGCACCTATACAACGTTGGCCAAACGTCAGAGCGGTACAACGTCTTCGACGTTGGTCCAACACTGCACAGACACTACACAAATGTCCTATGATTGCCGGGAAAACATGTGAAATAAAATAATATATAGCTAATCATGTTAAAAATTGATGGTTACCATATTCACGATAACAGTACACCAATGTATTATGTGAATAATTTATGCTCCCTTCTCTGGAGCATCAAGTGACAGGCTTCTGCTGTATGACGCACTATGTTCGAATTTGACATTAAATATTTAAAACGGTCGTCCATACACCATCCTAAAAACATATCGTGAGTAGATTGAGCTTTAAGGAACAGTTCATTTCGTAAATCGGCATACAAATTACACGACATAAGGAAATGCTTTTCAGCTTCTACAGATCCGGAAACACAATTAAACAGGTTCTTTGGTCGACAGATAACTGTGAATATCTCCCAGTCTCAATGTGAAGTGGAGCTACACCACAACGCAAAGAGGCTAGGGCTCTACGCTGGCTTAATGTAATGTTCATGCTAAGGTAAGGCTCTTCGCTAAAAACATTTTTAAAGGTGCGATAAGTCCTTAGTTTATTCCCACATCCATTACGGCGCTGGTCATTCCAAAGCTCACTGTGCCATTTTTGTTCAATGTCTTCAAAAACACAAGTATCCATATATCCAAGAACATCGTCAGCAGAATGACGATACGTCATTTAAATGCTGTAAACCCAAGGCAGTGAATTTCGATCTCACCTTAAAACACCAATTGTTTTTATTAATTCGGGCAGCAGCTAAATTCCAGTTAAACACTTTTTTGGTTAGTCTATTCGGACACATACAAGTTAGCCTACACCACAGACGGGTTACATTTAAAATCTGTTTATGGAAAGGTGTTTTCCACCCCAATTCAGCTTGGATAGCAAGGTTAGGACTGTGCCTACGCACCCCCAAAAATACTTGACACGCCCGGTTATGAATAGCATTTATGCAACTAAATTCTTTTAAGCCCCAAATAGCTGAACCATATTCAAGTATGGGAGATACCATTCCGTCGTAAAGAGTGCGATAACAAGGCAAAGGAAAACCCCCAGTAGCTTTATACTTTGAAATAAGCACACCAAGAGCTCTGCTTGCAGATACCGATAAGGCCTTTGCCATGATTGATACATCATAATGTTCACTGAACCAGAGTCCCAAGTATTTGTATTTAGAGACAATATCGATGTCAAGAGATCCACATTTAAATTTAAAATGAGTACTTTGTTTTGAGGCTGGCCGGAAGTGAACTACATTTGTTTTCGATTGATTTAATACCATCTGCCATTTTTCACACCACCTATTTACAATTTGTAATAGTGCCTGTAGGTCTTCCTCGCTATCCCCTAGGACTACAATGTCATCCGCGTACATTAGAGTGCATATTGTACTCTCACCAATCTTTATGCCTTCACCTGTATTACTTAGCTCTAACGCCAAGTCGTTTACATAAAGGTCAAACAACAGTGGAGAAAGAAGGCAACCTTGCTTGACTCCTGTTTCAAAGGGAAACCAGTCTGTGAAATTATTGTTGACTCGGAACTTTACCTTGTACCTGGTTATATAAAGACTACAATCTACGTGTTCCTCACGTAGCTGCTTAATTACTGGCACGTGGTGTTGCTCTCCATCTGCTTCTCCAGTATATCGAAGGCAGGAATGATGTGCTCGGCAGGTAGGAAAGGCAGTCACAGCAATTTTCGTAGGATCTTGTACATGGCATCGCCATGCATGTAACCGCTCATCGTCCAGACCGCCTGCGTCCAGTGGAAGCAGCACCCCATCATTTATATATCTGGGAGAACGCTATTGATATTATAGCGTTCCATGTGGCTGCCTCGAAATAAAGTACAATCTTTTTGACCTCTGGTTGTGTTGGTAGGATTCTGATCAGTCATATACATCCGCTCACGCCCCTAACTTGCAATGCGCCAATATTAATTACACACAAAAGTATATATTACAGTATAATGAAATAAAGTGAATGAACATTATATAAGTGGAGTAGTGATGTAAAGGTAATTGATGAGACGAGAAATAGCTTCTAAGAAGATATTAGAAATTGCTAATCTCTCATTAGAATTGCGCAAAAATTCTGGAAGATGGCGTGTTCTGTTAGTATATTCCTCACACAAGGTTGACAATCTAGTGTGTAATTGAACATACGTTCTTCTCATTCGTTTCTCTGGTGGCTGGCCTGTGGCAAATTTTACAGAAGTGTATCAGTTGCCTCATGGTCAGCCTGGAAAGCCTTGATGCACTTCCAGACAAATGTATGCTGGTGGCCCACTAAATGTCTAACTAAATCTACACATTTATTATTCCATCCTTCACATACATCGTTGGCTCGCCGACCCCCATCCAGTGATTTGGTGCACTTTCCATGAAGCTGGAGAGAAGAGGGTGGAGCTCTTCGCATGCGAATGGCTTTTCCATCGAAAGTGCCCACAAGCTTGCCTGTAGGACCGGTCACATAGGTGGCCACAAAGTAGTATGCAAGAGGATCTGCGCCATTGAGGACTAAGGTTCTCAGATGAGCCATGCCAGCTTGCACGTCATCGACAGGCAGGAAGGCAAGTCCATCCAGCATGCCACAAAACAGACGGAACTCTTCTTCATGGAGGTAGTTTTGTACTAATCCAAGATCCTGGATCTGCCAGGTGCTCCGTGTAGAATGATAGAAGCAGTATTGTACTCTGCAATGCTGCCCAAAGGCGGCACACAAAGGGTTCTTGGTGGCTATCTCAAAATCAATGGTCACTGTATCGGGATCGGCACTGAACCCCGGGTTGTCACAAGAATCACTAAGTGTCTGGAATAGTTCAGTATATGTATCCTTAGATTTTCTCTACAGGAAAGGTATAAACTACAGGTACGGTTGTATTACCAATAAACTTATTGGAAGTTAGGAGGGACCATGGCGAAGTTCCCATCCATGAACCACTTGTCAGTTGCAACTAACAGACGCTGATGAATCTGTGGCAAACACATCCGATTCCTTGAGTCGGAATCAGATCCATTATCATGGACTGAGAAGCGCTCTTGATCAAGTCCAGAAAGTATGACACATTAGACAGAAGCATTGTTTATGCACAGTTGCGGCCAGCCTGTTTATTTAATTCTTAAGTGAAAAAACAAGAATTTTATAATGTATACGCTACTAAATGCAGCGGAAATATAAGGCTCGTTATGAAATTATCATTAAAGGCCCAAACCTACTTGAAAATAAATAAACTAATCGTTAACAAGTTATTATTCATAACATCAATTTGAGTAAACGCCGTTGCAACAGCTTTTTCCTTGCAAATTAACGGTCATCATTAATGAAGCAGCCCTCGCTTACTGTAGGCCTATTCCACGTGGTCCGCCGCTGCTGCCAGCGCCGCTGAGTCCTATCAGTACACGCTATAATATTAGGAAATTGTGCTTTTGCATAAAATTGGTCTTTGATCGGAGCAATTGTACTGCATTCTGCAATATGTATAAACACATACGGTCGTGTTTTTCTACTTAATGCTTTGGACACTCTTCAAATTGCCCTACACGCTGTCGATTGGTCTAGACCGATCATGTCCGAAACATGATACTGAAAACGTCCACTGGCATAAAAACGCTACTAATGTTTGAAGCGCAGGTCAAAGGGCATTGTTCCTGTTAACCCTTAGAACACTGACCTATTCAATTTATATTTTCAGTCACTTGAAGTTGTCTCGCTACCGCGATCCACAACTTCAAGTGACTGAAAATTTGTGTTCACAACCCATTATATCCTTGTATTTTACTGTGCGATGCAATATGATTTATTCCACTAACCTGAATCACTGTTCTATGCTGCGATCTTTTGCAGCTCTGACAGCCTTATCCTTGTTGAGGTCGAACTTTTTTCTTGCAAACAACACACAGTCCGCTTCATTAATACAAGCCTTTTAATACTTACAAACATAATTTTGTATTCAATGTACCTTAAAATTTTGTATTCACTGTACTTGTGTATGCTCTCTTCTTTAGAAGGCTAATAAAATGAATGAATGAATGAATGAATGAATACCCTCGTAGCAGGAGCAGATGCATTCAATTTGTTTTTTTTTTGTGAACGAGTGTAATCAAATTTAATTTAGTTGCTGGTAAATATTTTTTGTATTTTATTTCCTAGTGAGGGGTACTTGGATGGTTGCTAGTGGTAACATACTCCCCCCCCCCCCGGGGAGGGTCACTAGAGATCTGTCGGTCATTCGCATGCTGTACAGCATTGCACGGAAGCACCAGTCTTGGGTGATTATCCAATGGAAACTGCAGCGTCCACGTGTCTGGCTATTATCTTTAGACCGATTACCAGTGGTGTGACCTGTTTCCTCCACTCAACACTGGTTTAAATGCAGCTTCCGCATTGGTGAAAACACTGATGTAGGCCGTGGTAGGGCCTTAAACTACCGACAATAGTGCTTGACATTAGGTGTGGGACAGAATTGAGTCACCCTCAACTATTGTTACTCTGGGGACAATCTGAACCGAGGCTAGCGGAGCTGTGCGGAAGGCCAGTGTTTTAGCATTTAAATTGAATAAACAGTCGCAATTGACTATATGGGTAGATCTTATCTTATGAAGGATAAGGGGCGCCTCATCACTCCGCCCTCACACCATCATCTCTACTACATCATTCATTACATCTCGCCTAGTGCTGAAGTACATGCCTAACCATTGTATTCCTAATGCTGAAGTACCTTTGATTTCCTCGTCAGACTGGCCACTGCCTGTCCACTTCTGTCCGTATAACGGACTGCACCGTGCAGAGTGACGAAGCGATCCACGACCAGTTTACTCATCAGCTAATGCTGAAGTATATGCCTAGCCCTTGTATGCCTAATACTGAAGTACATGCCTAACTATTGTATGCCTAGTGCTGAAGTACATGCCTAACCATTGTATGCCTAAAGCTGAAGTACATGCCTAACCATTGTATGCCTAGTGCCACCTTTATGCATATATGGGTAAAACCAAAAATTGGGGTAACTTTGTAGCATCAAAAATGGCAGTGAGGTGACCATCAAAGAGGAGGAAAACTACTTCATAGGTTTGGTGCACTGATCCCAATAGAGCATGAAAAAGCCACTGGCTGCGCTAGAAATTTTTTTTTTGCTTCAAAAAATCATTTTAAAAAAGTTGCAGCATTCCACTTACTACTCCGTTACCAAATCCAAACCATGTAAAAAATTATGTTACTTTGTTTAGCTTGACATCACACTTTTAAACGTGATATCCTTATTGAAGCATAATACTAAACAATCGTACATCAAAACTGCTGAAAAAAAAAAAATTGATGGGATGAACAAAAATCTTTATTTCAACTCCGTTACCAAGCCAAAAAATACTCAACTCCGTTACCAAATGTTTGGCTCGACATAAATATCAACTGTATATTTTCTTATCAAAACATCGATCACAAATGGGTGCTCTATTAATATGGGGACAACGAGCCATGTTTTAAAAGACTATATCATCGATCATTATGACTGTAAAACCCATAAAATTTGACAATTCACCACTCCGTTCCCTTTTCTTGGTAACGGAGTAGAGTGGAACGGAGTAGTAAAATTAAAAGTATTCTAGGGATTAATGAAAAGATCTGGGCAATAATTCAAAAATATATCATACGGGTGGAAATAGTCCCCATAGCAACTGTTGTAGGCATACAATCATATAACTCAACTCGTTTTTATACCCACAAGGCTAGGAACGGAGTAGTAAAAACAAAAGTATATTTTCTAACTTTTTGGTAATACCTGTTTCGAATAACTTGTCACTCAACAATATTAATTCTTTCAAGGTGAAAAACTCGTATAAGGCCCTTTAGTGTGTCAAACTACACTTGATATAATTTTAGTTCATGATTATTCACTTGATGGGGCATGCTACAATAATGGTAACGGAGTAGAGTGCAAATGTGGGGACATTTATATTCATCAAAATTATTTATATCGATATCAATTTTAAGTCGAATTTTGATCATTGATTAGTTAAAGTGAACAATGTCTAGCCATGAAATGTAATTGTTAGAATTATATTGTGATTTTGTATCCTACAGTGAAGTTTTAAATAGTGGAATTTTCTCTGGGGACATGCCATTTTCCACGTTTCCATGACATAGAGCTCTTATAAAACCATATATATATTTTTTTTTTTACAAATAATCTGAACATTATTAAGTAGTAATGCCTAAACGTGAAGTTGCACCATTTATTTTTAATATTATTATATTTAAATCAAAATGCGGACCTTTTAAGTCCTGGGGACACTAATTTTATGTAAAGTTACCCCAATTTTTGGTTTTACCCATATAGGCTAAAGTGGGACAGGAAAATAATCTCCTGAGGTTGGTGAGACAAATGAGATGACAACAGAAATAGGATTCGAAGTTCGAGCCCTAGTGGTCTGAGGCCGAGCACACCACCTGTCAGTCGCCGAGACTCCTCACAATATTAGGCCTATATATTTATATTTGGGCTATGCCCAAATATATTGAGTTTTCAACGGGACTTTAAACTCATTATTCTTGGCTCGTTTTTGTAAGACGCTATTTCTCCCTGTGTTTTTATCTAATCAACATTCCCAGTGTAGTCTGGACGGGTGTTATGACTTTTCCCAAGACATCCACCGTGTTCTTCCGGATTAATCTGGGATTTTCTGGATCACTATACTCTTGAATGGCAAAAGGCAGTTTCTGCTTACTAAAGTGATCAGATACCGCACTATGCTGCTCTTCAAATGCAAAAAGCAGTATCTGCTTTCTTGTAAAGTGAGCAGATACTGCCTTTTGGCTTGCACGGCAGACGTTCTATAATTGGGTCCAATGTTGGTTTAATAGTGGACATGTCATTGCCAAGAGGGTTAACAGGGTGCCCCTATGTCCAGACCTACTCCACCTTTAGTTTCTAGATTTGATAAGAAAATTCATTTATCCAATGTTTCAATTCCGGGCCAGCGTCGCGGACGGTGGCCCAGTATTGAGCCAATATTGTGTATTTGGTATGGACAGTTGAAACTTTTCAAATGCTACAATTAAAATAACAGTTGGAATTCTTTTCAAACACAAAACGTTGAATCATTGTTGTTTTAATGTTGGGCTAGCGTCGCGGATATTGATACATTAAATGAACAGAGAGTCAAGTCAAGGTGTATACTGTGCACCTTGAATGCGATTCCATTTGACAAACAAATATATATCTATTTAAAACTGCAAAAGCTCAGTGGGGACTTCTGAAATTTGAAGCCTGAAGTCCGAAGTTCAAAATTACAGTTCAGAATCGCTGCCAAAAAACACGAAATTCCAATCAATCTGTCATAATAAAAATAACCCAACCAAATTCAAAATGGCCACCACAAAAATCATAAAGCCTAGCCCAAATATTATTGTTACTTGAAAAGTCACAATTCATGTCTAGATCCGATTGAGCTGAGAAGTGTCTTTGAAACTTGAAAGCCAAAGTGGGTTTCAAAACCGCGATCTCCGATCTAAGACAAACTACATATTTCAGAGCGGTCACAAAGCCAAGTGGGCAGTATCACATATTGTGGTAGGAAAAATAGGATATCATTTTATACTTGGGAACTACCATGTCGGGCTTGACCTGTGGTCCAATGCAGCAAATGCTGAAATTTATAAAGGTTGTATGTGGAGGTGTCAGTTATATTTATAAATGCAGAAAGGTATTCTGTAAATCGTCATAAAAATTATGAACAGAGGATAAAGGAAAAATAAAGGCTACCACAAATTATCCTGTGGGGATACCAGATTCCACAAGCCAGGTTAGCATAGGCCTATATAAGCAACGTTAAGTTGTGTGGTGTTTGTCTTTAACAAAAGTTATTTATGTAGGTTTCTCATTTACAAAAACAACACATGGGATTTAAATAGATATGGTGGCACTTTCATAAACCTTTTTTCTGTAAAGTGTCCATTTAGTTGTTTTCTTATGCTATTGATATCTTTATGATATATTCTTGTTTTTCTTTAGATTCTCCACAATACCTGGCCCACACTCTCCACAACGTGTATGCTCTACCAAGCTACGTAAATGTATTTCTTCCACTATAACTTTCCTGCCACGTATCAACCCATACTCTGCATTGCTGTCTGGTATAGTGTCTTATTTGAGTTGAAATCATAACGGAAATAACGCAACAAATACATTGAATTGTTTATTTCCAATATGGCCCACCTGTATAAACAAAACTACATCACCATTCATATAAATAACACATAAGTATATAGGTTATTACTGTTCGTTCGTTGTACTACATCTGAGTCAGTTCATGAACCAAATCTTTTTCGGAGCAAAGCCTCCTTTTCATCTTCGTCTAATTCGTCAGTGTCATTGTCCTGTTGGAATCAAAGCAAACAATGTATGTGATATTGTAAGTAGACATTGATAAATATGATAATTTTAACAAGAATATATTTTTGCATTGCTATTTTGATGTATACCTAGCAGTTATAAATTAGATAAAAATGAGCTAGCAATATGATGTCTGCTGGTCGTGTCAAGGTAAATTGAGAACAGTGAGAACGAATCCTATTTTGCAGTAAACAAACAAACTGCAAAGCGATGACCCGTTAGGCTTCTAAGTTGCATAATTTCCCTTTCTAATTACGATTTGTTTGGTCATTCTTAGTATTCTTAGTATGTAATGACCATATTGTGCCCACATTTTGATCCAAGTCCTTGTCCGTGTCCATAGCTGGTGACATCTCAATCATCTCACCATCCTCAAGAGGTTCTCCTGGCCCAGTTTAGCCTATATGTGCACAAAGGTGGCCTAAAGCCCGATTCATTTCATTTCATAGCTGGTGATAATCGGGGCAAATAGGGAGGGAGATGTGGAGCTCTCTGCTGTCAATCATTTTCTGATATGAATTTCCGGTTTACGGTGAGGGTACATAAAGATTGAACAGCCATGATCATGTACGTACTGTACGTACAGTGCACCATTGATTTAAAAGTGGAGACGTCAGCTTTAATAAAATACATTGGACGAATGGTTACATAAGCTACAGCAAATCTTCAGCCGCACACAAGAATAATTAAATCCTCATTAGTTGTGAATAGCCCTTAAACCAAAATTGTATAAAAGATTGTGGACGAAATATTTCATGGGAACGACATACTATGTAGTCAAGAAATACTAATCATGGCCACAAAATATTATTGTGTAGAGACGAAATACTATTTTGTACGGTGGCTGCTAAACGCCATGGTGAAAACATTATTTAAATATAGAGAATTTTTAGTTTATTTTGTTCACACGAAATAATAAATATTAATTAGTTTGTGGGAACAAAAGAATATTGAACAAAATAATTATTATGTAGGAACGAAAAATAAAAAAATATTATATTATAATTAAAAAAATATTATTTCGCTCCCACGTAATAATAAGAAAATAATTGCGTTCCCACGAAATATTTTAGAAATAATTATTTTGTTCCACGAAATAAACGATTATTATTTCGTGGGAAGGAAATAATATTTTTTATTATACTAATATACTATACTGTTCAATAGTATTTAGTTCCCACGAAATAATTAAAATTTGTTATTTCGTAGGAGCGAAATAATTTAGTTTTTTCACTTTATTTTTTTCGTTCCCACAAAATAATAATGAAAATAAATTTTATTTCGTTCCCACGAAATAAAATAAGAAAATAAAATATATTTAGTTTCCACGAAATCAACGATTATAATTTTGTGACATGGAAATAATAATTATTTTTAAAATTATTTCGTTCCCACGAAATAATGAAAATATTTTGTTTCCACGAAATAAAAATGACGAAAATTAATATTATTTCGTTCACACAAGATAACAATGAAAATAATATTTATTTCGTTCCCCAGAAACTAGACGCCATTACATATTTGGAAGGGGGGAGGGTGGTGGCTAAAATATTTTAAAAAGTTTTGAATTGATTTAAAATAGGTTGACCAGAATAAATCAAAATAGTGAAATCACTAATCCGACTTCTTAATTTTTCAACGGAAATTAAAATCTGTCTGGATTTCATTGAAAAAGGTTTTCTTGTGATCAACACAAATATAGACCTACCCCCATTCCCACGAAATAAAATAAGAAAATAATATATATTTAGTTTCCACGAAATCAACCATTATAATTTTGTGACATGGAAATAATAATTACTTTTAAAATTATTTCGTTCCCACGAAATAATGAAAATATATTGTTTCCACGAAATAAAAATGACGAAAATTATTATTTCGTTCACACAAGATAACAATGAAAATAATATTTATTTCGTTCCCCAGAAACTAGACGCCATTACATATTTGGAAGGGGGGGGGGGTGATAGCTAAAAGATTTTAAAAAGTTTTGAATTGATTTAAAATAGGTTGACCAGAATAAATCAAAATAGTGAAATCACAAATCCGACTTCTTAATTTTTCAACGGAAATCAAAATCTGTCTGGATTTCATTGAAAAAGGTTTTCTTGTGATAAACACAAATATAGACCTAAGCATTAAAGGTTTCCGTTTATAGAGCGATATCAACACGGATTTTACAATTTACCACGTGTTTACTGAACATGTTCAGTTGCGTGTAATTTCCCATATCAAATACAGAACATTTGGACGTCTTGCAATATTCACAAAGGTGACGACGGCCGTCACAGACAGCCTCGTTCTGGCCGGAGATGCCTTGGCCCCCGGTATAGTCGTCATAGGTGCATTCTGGTACATTTCCTTAACTGAAGCCTCTACCGGAACACATTTGGACGTCGTACAATACTCAGAGGTGACGACGGCCCACACCGACAGCCGCGTCCTGGCCGGAGATGCCAGGCCTCCGGTATCGTCGTCATAGGTGCATCTTGGACGGCCCTCACCGACAGCCCCGTCCTGGCAGGAGATGCCAGGGCCTCCGGTATTGTCGTCATAGGGGCATTCCGGTACATAGCCTTCACGGCTTCCTCTGCCACAAATGCTGAATTTCGAA
The DNA here is from genome assembly GCA_964017125.1 of Flabesymbios commensalis. Classification (NCBI taxonomy): domain Eukaryota; kingdom Metazoa; phylum Annelida; class Polychaeta; order Terebellida; family Flabelligeridae; genus Flabesymbios; species Flabesymbios commensalis. The sequence goes on along the minus strand of OZ024909.1, from coordinate 77,855,898 downwards.
AATCTGAAGAAAACACAAGTCGATAGTAATTAACCGTAATGATAACCCGACCTGTGGGCGGGAATGTAGGCCTACTTACTAATATAGTGGGGGTCATGTATTCCTTTTCTGCACGATTTTATGGCAGCGGTCACTTCTGTAGACAATGTTTTACTAAACATGATAGGGCAATATCATTCATTTTCTGGGGGGGGGGGGGAGGCTGGAGTTTGTCACGGGAAAATTATTAGGATTTATTATTTGGCTAATTACTTTGCTGATAATCTCTTTTCAAACAGGGCTGGTCCTGAATTGGCCTATATTTCCTTGATAAACTTTTCGACCGTTTTGTAATTTTTACCTATTAGAAATAGTAAATTTGGCTACTATGTGTGCCATGCCTTGAGTGAATAGCTAATTATCATTATGATTCTAACAAAAAATGTTTTAACATTATATTCTTGTCCGGAACGACCAACCCTCTGTAGACTTATCATGCAGATACTCGTTTCTAACATTGCGTCATGCGTGATAAGCCTATTTTTCTAACATGGCATCCGGCTTTCTAAATAGTGCAATACACTCACCTTTGACTTCCTTGTCAGACTTGCCACCGCCTGTCCACTCCGGTCAGTGAACCTGTCTGCACCGTGCAGAGAAGCGATCCACGACCAGCTTACTCATCAGCTGGCCTGAACGTCTTGTCATTGCTACACCTCAACTCCATCCGGATCTTCTTTTCCTTTCTACTACGTGCAGGTAACTATACCCACCAGATTGCTTGGCCGCACCGCCAAACAACCTGTTGGATGATTTGGTGAATAATAAACCTGCATTTTATGAATAAAAAGCGTGAAGAAAAAATTATCTCTCACACTCTGCTTTATATGGATGCCATAGAAGCGAAGAAAGTGCCGTGATTGGTTGATTTTGTATATCTAATTGGTCAGGAAATACAATATGACCATGATCAACAAAATCTGGATATGTGTATATAGCTATATTTATTTTGTTCTGTAAATGTTGGGCCGTTGTCGCCGATAACTGGTCAACATTAAACCAATAGAAGTATCGGTCTTAATCCGTTGTATGCCTAGTGCTGAAGTACATGCCTAACCATTGTATGCCTAGTGCTGAAGTACATGCCTAACCGTTGTATGCCTAGTGCTGAAGTACATGCCTAACTGTTGTATGCCTAGTGCTGAAGTACATGCCTAACCGTTGTATGCCTAGTGCTGAAGTACATGCCTAACCGTTGTATGCCTAGTGCTGAAGTACATGCCTAACCGTTGTATGCCTAGTGCTGAAGTACATGCCTAACCGTTGTATGTCTAGTGCTGAAGTACATGCCTAACCGTTGTATGCCTAGTGCTGAAGTACATGCCTAACCGTTGTATGCCTAGTGCTGAAGTACATGCCTAACCGTTGTATGCCTAGTGCTGAAGTACATGCCTAACCATTGTATGCCTAGTGTTGAGTTGTGAGCAGGTATTGTTCCTGATCTAAATCTGGTATAACGAACGGAATTTCCAGATTCGAAGCGTATTTTGAAGTAGACCTATAAGCAATATACATTTTCCAACTAAATATTGAAGTGCAATAGATCTCTCTATCAACTGCTACATTTTGTGTGGACAAATGAAATATTCATAAGACAAATTGATATAATTTACAAATTGAGAAACTGCATAAAAAGATCAAGAAGACATTTTGATAATACCGTGAATATTTTCATTCTTGGCAAGAACTATTTCATGTTACGGATACTGATGATCAATGTTGCTACAATGTTTGGCCAGCGTCGTACACGATACTGGGATGATTGCTAGTGGTAGTACTTTTCACCCCCAACCGGGGAGGGTCATTAGGGATCTGTTCCGTCTGTTGAATGCTGTGTACGGCAATGTACGGAAGCACTAGTCTACAGCAATCATCCAAGGGCAGCTGCAGCCTCCTCATATATGGCCATAATCTTTGGGTGGATTGCCAGTGCCGTACCTTGGTTCCTCCGCTCAACTGCGGTGCCAATGCAGCTCACGGGGAATACATATAGTCACCCTTCCTATTAGTCTAGGGACTATCTGACCCGAGGATAGCAGAGCTGCGCGAAATGCCACAGAGTTTCAGTAATAAATTGCACAGCGAAACCCAAGTCTCCGGCCGTCGGGCATGTCTGGGGATAGATCCCCTAGACATGCCCGGAACCCCTTATCGGGCGAGCGAAGGAAAACGCTCTAAATAACCCACCATGCCCTATCACCCCACCCTCACATCATAATTCATTTCATCTATTGACTACACCATTTTGATCATATTATAGGCCCACCTCCCCCAAGACAGGGGCACACAGGACAGTTACTACTTGAGCTGCCGGTGGTCGCTCATCTCCATACCGGGAACAGAAAGAGGATGAATACCGAAAGTCAATCGGACACGGCAGTCCTCCAATAAAAGCCTGAGGTAGATTGGGCTCTGCCACACCATACAAAAGACAAAGTTAGGGACTACCCCCAACAGCTGGTCGCTGGATGCCATCAAATGTGGCTGTGCTGCTAACACAGATCGTAAGTCAGACACGCCTGTCTGAGCCAACAATTTGTCAAGGTGGCAGTGGGAATCAACAAACTGTCGACAAGATAGGGTGACCCTATTGTCTTATCAACTGAATTTGAAATTTGGAGACATCTCGTTTACCGGCAGGGAGGCGCTGTACCAGGTCATACAAAGTCCTCCAGTTAATGAGGGATGAGAGTTTGCAACCGGGACTGGTAGTACCCGTGACTGGACTGGTCGTGTAGAAAGCGGTCAAAATATCGGTGGCCGAACGCCTCCTCACTTGCTTCAGGTAGTGCGGGGTTGGCTAAGACGTGGTCCCATCATTAGCCCTGTGTGCCGAATCCTAGATTTTCCCGAAAGAGGTGGAGCAACGCAGACATGGACCACTCCCAGAGAAGCAATCTCCCGTCGGTCAGGCCGGACCCTACAGCTGCGGAAGGTGGGGGCGGACACCATGGTAGCGGAGGATGTGTCTTGGCCTTGGCTAGAAGTGCTAAAAGATATCAAAAAAATTAATTACTTAGGGTTACTAGAGTCATCAGAGCTTTCTACAGGCTGTCTACTGGTGGGTTTAGGGGTATCTGGGCCCACTTCATTCTGCATGACCTCCAATAGGTCAATTTTGCCTAACAGCTCGTGCCTGGCACGTCTTAGCCACATAGGGATGTCCCTCCCACTATACAGCTTGAGCCTGTCATAGTGGACCACACTTTCCCTCCGTGCTCCTCTGATCCTGAAAAAGAAAGGCGATAGGCTAGCTTAAATGAGTAAAAGGCCCCACCACAGCAGACGCAGTTTACTACACTGCCCCACGACGGTGGACGGTAAGTAAACTAAATCTCTAGCGGAGTATAGGCTTTTGGCCACTCTCACATCATTTTCCATCTTTTGGGGGACACCTGCAGGTTTTCCCTGGCAAGATTGTGTACCTGTGAGAGGATAGTACGTAGATGAGCTACGTACTCCTGTGGTAACTGCTGTGGCGTGTCGCCTTGCCCTATCATGAGGTCGACGGTTAGAAACACTTCCATGCAGCATCATGTTTGGGGTGAAACCTGTCTGCCAGTACTTGACAGCTCGTATGACGAAATTCCTGATTTTTAATTATTGACAACCGTGTCAAAAATAAGAAATACGGGAATTTCGTCCTAGTCATAATAATACGCCAAAATTAAATCACCGATTTTTTAAATGATTTTAGAACTGGGCATGTCCCTTAACACAACTGACCAATCAGATACACCTCACGGCTCTGCGATGCTGTGAATTGGTGGCACCAGACAGCGTACAACGTCCAAGACTAGGCTTGGGTGATGACAACGAAAGCACCCCTCAGCTATAAGGGCTGACCGGTCGACATACAGACCATACACGGTCAGCAGACAATGGTGCTTTCCAAAAGGTGCGTGCAGCACAGTGACTGCGGTGGATTTAAAGGAGATCCTGGACCAGGAGCACACAAATATAGGTGTTCACTCGTTGTTCAAATTACTTGGGCTGGACATAATGAGCAGACCTCCAGCTAAAGAGGATTCTCACCTAAATCGCCAACGATAAAGCCATTTGGTTATAGAAAACTCGTTTAAAATATTTAATTAATCACATATTTTATTTGCGCTTTGCTTTTATTGGAGAACTAGGATAATTGCTGGTAAAAGTACTTTTTAACTTTTTAGCAGTTCATCATGGAGTTTATTATTGAAGTTTCTATAGCGTGATGCGTAATTAGCCCACAACATCCAAGAGAAAATGCGGCCCTCTCTAATAGAGCTTCTGGCAGATGCTAGAAGGTCTTCTGGCAGATGCTCAGCGAACATACCTCAGTTCCATCTAGCTCTAGCATCAGTGACCCAGTATTTCTGATGCGGCTCAGTTGGGCCTTAAACTATCGGCAATAGTGTTTGCTTTGGGATGGATGGACTTGCCCTTCAACTAACCTGATGCTAACAGTTGGAGTGAAAGGCCATAAATCGGCATGAGGATCTTGACTGGGCAGACATTCCCGATTCAGATTATTTTATTTAACCAAACCAATACAAATATTTACTAAACATGTGCTATAGCATAATTATAATATGGCAAAGAAACTCGCACTAAGACATTGAGTCGCCAGCATGTGAACCACATTCATAATTTTAAAAGCAAAATATTCTCTACAATTACTTTAGATACATGGCATGGGATATACTTAGACATAGCTATACAATGTTATTCATGATACATAAAATAAAAAGTTGCAACAATAACATCTTTGTAAATAGCATAATCACCCGGTATATATAAATAATTATAAAAAACAGGTATTGAGATTGACAAACAGAAACAAAAGTGTCAGTGATATTTGTAAGACCAAAATGAAGCACGACACAACAGGTTTTGACAGATATTGATGATGCATGTGAAAACGTGGTCTACATTTAACTTAATACATGATGAACTTGACGAAGAAGAGAAGAAAATGCTTAGATAGATAGTGCAAGTGGCTCTAGAAAACAGCTGATGTCATAGTAGACTGTCAAATGATGACCAGGCCAAGCTGAAGAGACTTAAAGTGTTTTGTCAGATTAATCTATAGCAACTGTCTTCAAAACAGCAGAAGCTACTACAGCTAATGAGTGTCCTGTACATCTGAATGATAAACAAGATCCTAGGATGCTCTCATGTCGACATGCTTTATGTTACACGTGTGTGAAAGATTATACCGAGAGAAAAATAGTAAGCCTATGAGAAATAAATGCAATCTCCTTGTCTGAAGTGTGACTGCCTCGGAGTAGTGGTGGTGATGGTGGTTGTATGTTAGTTTTATATATAAATTATTATAATTTTTCCATCATATAAAAGTCGGGATATTCTGCATCGGGATATTCTGCATATCTATATAGGCCTATATAATATACTTAAAAAACCAACACATCGAAATGTATTATCATGTGGTATATTTGCAAATGCTGTCGGTTATCCAACGTGATCATCATAAATATAATATCCCCAATATCATTTTCAGTTCCTACGGGAATGTAAACTCTATGATATGTTTGAATGATTATACATTGACCTGACACAAGCCTATATGTCATGTTTTTAGTCACTCCAATTTTAGGCTGATATATTTACTTCACAAGTCCTTTTTTATAACCACTTCTTTTTTCACATTATTTCTGCTATTATAGACTTTTTTTACTCATAAATGTGTTGTAGTGCAGGCGCTTATGTTTTTTTTGTAGTGCAGGCACTCCCAACACAGTCATCGAGCTCGCTACATATAGGTGCCAAGAGCACCATCATATTATCATCAAACTTTTTCAACTGAATATTTCAGTGTGAACATGCTATTACTAGTTTGGTCTTTTTACGTTACCACTTTTACAATGCAAAATAGGAGATTGTTATATGAATTGTCACTGAAATGGCCATACTGGCCGAGAAGTGATGCTATAATTCAAACTTACTTATTGTACATCGTGTTTCCTTTGTGATACGAGTTGACATCAAGTTGACATCAATCGAATCTCTCCAACTTTCTTTCACTTGCGTCCACAGTGAAACTTCCTCCATTCAACAGCGGTGCCAGTGCAGCTTTCGTATCAGTGCAGGCATTGTGTATCTTACGTGGGATGAATGGGGTTACCCTCGGCTATTGTTACTCCGGGGACTATCCGACCCGAGGATAGTGGAGTCTCTGAACGTCTGGGCATGCCTGGGGGTAAATCCCCATGGATAAGCTCAGAACCCCCTTACAAGCCCACAGCGTTCATCCAAGAGACGCTGCAGCCTTCACGAGTCTAGCTATAATCTTTGGGCAGATTGCCTGCCTGTGTACAGCTGGCTCTTCTGCCAAGTGGAGCTTCTGTTGTCGAGCAATGGTGGACATTTCTATCACGTTGCGGACTGGAGTTATTTCAGCATTAAATTTCCCAGCAAAACCTCCCACGGTCTGGGCATATCTGGGGGTAAATCACATTGGATTTCCCAGAATCCATATTGGGTGAGTGAAGGAAACGCCCCATGGCCTATTGCGCCACAGTCTCATCATCATTCATTTTTCATCTGCGGATTGTAACTTGTTACAAAATCTCATTTGGGGGGGGGCAAGTAAATTTGTGACTTGACACAGCACTGAATCCACTGAAAATACAGCAATATAGTGCAGGACCATGTGTAATCCCGTGGGAATTCAGTGGGTAAAATATGCCACCTATATGAAAATGTTCAGAATAGACCACAGAATGAGAAAAAGTTTGATGGCGTTAGCAAATGGTGATCAAAACCCTCTTATCGGGCAAAATGCAAAATGGCCGCCATGATATAACTAAAGTTGTCTAGATAGACCAGATGATTTCACCAAACCATAATTTTCGGTATCAAGGAATGCAATAACCCTTATATTCATATGACATCAATATCAAGCTCAATTAAAAAAAGGTCGCCATGAAATTACTAAATTTATCATAGCGTCAGTTCTATCATACTTATTTAGATGAAACTTAAGTCACATTTAATGGAAATGAACTAGCAGAGTTGCCAAATGGCACTCTGATAAACTTCATAATTCTAGTCACCCCCTTGTCATCCTCCCAACGATGAACATCTTGATCGTTCTTGTACCCCTAATTGGAGAAATGCCTTGATAATATCAGCGGAATATGCGTATAACCAATTGCGAAATCTCGTTTATAGCTTACGGTAATAGGGGTAATTAATTCGGACCTGTATTCATTAAGTGACACAATCATTAAGTGAAACATCATTGGTTCCGGTGGCAGATGCATCAAATACGGGGCGTACCTTGATAGTTAGGCTAGATTATCGTACCACAGGATGATGTGGCAAGTAAAAAAACTGACAACAGACAACTTGTTTAATAATTGAGTTCCACAAATACAGAGTGATATTTTTGGAGAGTTCTACCATCCCGCGACAGTCTCGTTTTAAATTTTCAATTCGGAGAGCGGCACTATGGTAATTAAGCAGCCCTCGCCGAGGCGGGCTGCTTACGTTATTCCACATGGTCCGCCGCTGACGCAGGTATTTGTTTTTAAGATAGCTACTAATCTATCAACTTCTGCTCTATCAACTTCTGCTTTCTCATACTTCACATAGCCATCACATACCACTGGTTATTGTTTTGGTGACATTTTGATCCCTATATGGATGGCATCATGCACAAGTGGGCTAACCCACATTTTGACGCTTTTGAGATTTTGGGTGTTTTTGAAAGCTCTCACCACAAGCTTTATCTGACAAAAGAGCCAAATGTCTAGACCAATCATATTCTGTGGTACAAGCCAAAGTTTGTTTGCGCATGTTTTTTTTGTCGATTTTTATAGAGCACAAATGGTCTAACCCTCACTGCTGATCAAGTCAAAAAGAGTGAGATGGACGTGTCCAAGAATTTAAAGAAAAAAAAACTGTTCACTGCTGAAGAGGCGAGGCGACTTTTACTCGATATCAGCAACAGTGCATCCTCGAGTGATTATACGTAAAAACAATGTAAAAAATCGCACAACAACATGATTACATGACAACACGAATAAACACAGACAAAAACAACAGGTGAATAAAATCAGTGACCAAATGGTCTAACCCTTAATGTGAAACTCGTAAAGTTGTTTTTATCAATAACATATATTTTCGTTGTTTTTTCATCATATTTCCTTAATATGTGGATGCATTTCAATTTATCATGGATTAGGCAGCATAATTCTCTGACAATCAGTGATTATTTAAAAATTGTGGGTTAGACCAAACGAAAAAACAACTTACACAAATGGTCTAACCCTCATGTAACCAACTTTAAAGTGTTTTAATTTCGCATAAACCATATTTGGTTTTTTTTTTTTTAATATAATTTCAATGTACAGTGATGTACATCCAATGTACATTACATGTCAGGCTTTTAAAGGGATTATCGCAGCTGCCTGATTTACCAGAAAAGTCAAAACTTTCAATGCTTGATACTCGAAGCATCAAAAAATACGTTGGACCATTTTTGCATGATACCATCTATATCATCAACCCTTTAATTACTATGGCCACTATATAACGAAGAAATGCTCGCTAGCGCAGATCTTCTTTAAATTTGGCAAATATGTTCAGCTATGTCAGCCAATGACTGATTAACATTTGGGATCAAACAATTTTTTGGCCATTTTGAATTTTGTAATATTTACTTAACTCAAGAAATGAATGCAAAATGACTGGACCATAAATATAAAACAAAATGTAATGTCTCACACAAGGATAACCCATGACAAAATTTCCACTAAAAAATCCAAAATGGCCGTCAGTCGGCCATTTTTATTTTTATTTTTAAATTTTTGTAATCTCTATTTTTTTTTTTTAACAATTAATTTTAAAATAGTGGTTGAGCGGTAACGGAGGGCTGCTTTCGTGTTCGCTACCGAACAACTTCTTCTAGTTATTTAACAATCTGTTTTTTGCCTTTTTATACTTCTCAATGTAACGCCACGGAATTGCGTTTATCTTCGTACTGAAGGGATTCGGTGAAAAACGCCATTAAGTCGTTTTTCACTGAATCTGTCAGAGATTACAGGTGCATCAATACATAAACTCTCCAACGTCCAGAAATCGTGAACGTTCTTACATGAACCACCTTACACGGACCACCATTCCCGGTCATCAGAGTAGAGGAAGAAATGCAACATAAAACTTGGGGGGTTACATTTGACATACTGTGTGTGGTTCTCCCTTACATGTGTCCTAAGCTGCTGTACACCCTTAGCACAGGCGGGGCTTGTCGTAGAAGATGAAAGGTTAACCCTCCGTCATCGGAGGTGCCACTGACTCAGGCGATCTAACGACCTCCTTCCTAGAAGAGAAGCCATCCAGCCCCTCCTCATTGTAGTCCAACTGTGTCATCTCTGTATCACTCATTGCTGCAACACGTGTACACACAATTAGTTTCTAGGCCAATGTATTGACTCTGGTCATAGCCGGACAGGTATTTGGCAGGCTTGGACGTGCGTCTCTCCTGTGGGACATCAAAAAAGACATGCAGATCCGCTAAACATTCATCTTCAGAAAACTCCGTGGGGACGTAGGCCAATGGTGACGGCATCGATCAGTGTACGATGTCTAGGCTAGGCTTGTCTAAAGTAATTATCCCAGGGTAGCTGCAGCCGCCACGTGTCTGGCCATAATCTTCGAGCGAATTAGGCAGGTAGGAAAGCAACCCCTTTTTAGGTGGCGATAGTAATAATACTAGAGCCCTTACTTATAACATCGGTTTTGTCGTCTAGAGATAGCTTTATTGAGGGCGCCCTAATGGTAAAAAGTATGGTGACGTCAAAGTGAACACAAATTTATTTATTTATTATTTGTAGAATTTTTTTATACAAGGTAAACTAAATCTAAGCTTCTGAAAGCATGCCTAAAATAATAATCAGTGATTATATGGACCCCTGCCTACTCCAGTATCATCATATTGTGGTTCAATACTTTTGATGCGAAATGTAACACAACAGTACACCCCTTAGTGGCAAAAGGGCTGTCACTGAGTAATCCTTCGCAAAAACAATTTAATTTTACATACAGATATTTGTCATTATAATTGTCTACACTCTATTTATATTTTAAGATTATCAAGTTTGCTTTTGCACATGTAATTGGTGTTTGACAAAATAAAAACGTGATAAAATAAAAACGCCACATAGTATTTAAAATTCCGAATGGAGAATGGTCAGCTGCATGTATGCTTCCACGTGGCGTTGACGGTATGAACCAGCAGTCTGTACATTTTTCCACAAACTCAATTGAACACGAAGGGGGTTAGTAGAGCAAAATTACATTTTGACAAATATGTAAAAAAAATGTATTTAGTAAGCCCCTAATAAACTGATTATAGCTATAATAACAAAAACGAAAGAAACCAATCGGTGAAAATTGTCCAAAATGTTCTGTTTTTCCCACCCCCAGAAATAAGGGCGCCCTCAATTATACTATCGCTAGACGACATCACCGATGTTATAAGTAAGGGCGCTAGCATTAATACTATCGCTAGCTAAAAAGGGGTTGCTCTTCTACCTGTTAAGTGTCGTACCCTAGTTTCTCTGCTTAGCAGTGGTGCCAATCCAGCTCGTGCATCTTGCAGGCACTGTTCTAGGTAAATAAAATAGCCTTAACATCATCAGCAGGGTGAACTCCCGTGTCTGAAATACAATATCATACCTTTCTTATGCCTTTCCTTCTTATTCTACCAGAACTCTCAGACCTCTTTTAGAGTCTATTCGTTTTTACAGAAATTTACAATGGATATCTTGTAGCTAAAGTTCTGCTTTTGATGTGGTCGTTCAACGACGTCCCTTTCTAAATCAAGTTGTTGCTGTGCAATCGTCATCTGTGGAAGTAGGTGCAAGTAATTTTCCAGTTTTTTTTAAATAATTATTTGCTTTCAAGTCGACTGGCATAATTATTTTCACAAATATCCTTCAGTCATTTTGCAGACAGTTCTGGCATACATCATCTACTGCCCGCTTCATAACATCCACCTTTTGCTGACTTCTCACATACTTCATTTCTTCTCTACGCCCCTTGACCGTCATAGTTACATATTCCTCCTAGTACAAATATCACAATGACGTTGTCAGGACGTTTCCCCAGTAAATCTTCAACAATGACCTGTTTCAAAGGGGTACTGTGACAGTTGTATTATTTTTCGCCCCACCTGCGGATGGTCATTTGGGATCTGTTGCATGCATGGTACAGAAGCACTAGTCGAAGGCGTTTATCCAAAGGAAGCTGCAGCTACCACATGTCTGGCCATAATTTTCGGTCGCATTGCAGGTTGCGTCCACTGGTTCCTCCTCTCACCATCATCATAATTATGTACATCATTCATCTCATCAATTGATCACAACGCTTTTATCGTATTACAAGTCACTCAAATGACCAATGGCCTGTGACAGTTGAAGTTAACTGCCACAGCCTGTAAATTTGTATTCAACGCGATATATGTTGATGTGGTGTTCCATCCTTTACAAGGATAGACACCCCAGCAGGCCCTCTTCATTGTTGGCAGGGCCAAAACAATTGACTGTTGAATAGTTCTTAAAACGTATGTTAGTGTTAGGTTTTAAGTCTCCCGCAGGCACACAGCTGACGGGCTGTGTTACTGCAGAAGAATAGCCAGGTCATTGTAATTTGACCTTAAACCTCGACAGTTCCATTGTATGATTTTTGTGGGCCATTATGTATTTTTATGTCCCCCTGGTTTAACTGTGCTTGCAGTGCAGCGACGGTGTCGGGAGAAACAAATACCTCGCTATCGCTGCTATCTGCCTCATATGAGCAGTCCATGGACTCAAACCTATTGTGTACAGATATGGGATCATCCATGCCCTTTTGCAGCTGACCGATTCCACTGTTAGTCGTTCTTGGTTTATCTGTTGTATGCATGCCTTTCTCTTTTGTAGGTTTTGCTGCTATTGTCGGTTTTGGTGCTATTGGTGGTTTATTTGTTGTCCTTATCTTTATTCTTATGTTTCTAAGTTTTTGACACTCTTTCCTCAATTCGCATTTTTATTTGTTAGTGTCTTTGGGGCAGTGCAGGTAGCTTTATTAATGTTTGTATTAGATTTTGTTAGGAGGGTCCAGGTGCTGCGGGAACAATTGTTGCACCAGCTGCAGACGTGACCTCTGGTAGGTCAGTGTGGGAACCAACCGACACAACCTGTTTAGCCGCAATGCTGGCATATGATGGTTTTCCAGTTACTCCTTCAACAATTTTGCAAGCTTCTGGGAAAGAAATCTTCCGTTCCGTTCAAATACGTTGGATTTTTTTTCGTTTTCCATCTCTGGAATAAGCGGCGTATTTCCCTCTACAGTTGGCACATTTTATTGGATCGGTGGAAGTGGAGTCTTGATGTTCCGCCGATTGACCATGGCGTCCACAGCACCGCTGTCTTTGCAACTTTCCTGATAATTTCCAAATTGTTGGCACTTGAAACACCTCAAAGGGTGTGGTATATATATAATTGTACAGGGCATAGGTCAAGTCCAACCTTAATATCAGCCGGTGGCTTTAGAAAGTTAATGTGAGCACTGCTGTGTTCAATTTAATTGTATCTCCAGAACTTTCTTATCGTTATAAATCTTACATGGTATAAGCCCTGTCGTTGAAGTAGTGTTTTTTTATTTCTTGTGTTCTGATAACACCCTTATATGTGTTTTAATGTCCTGCGAGGGGAAACCGTCACAGGAATTACAGCTATCTCAGAGATTCCCAAGAGCTTGTTGAAGTATGTTTCTCTGTCGACCGCAGTTAAGAGGTCGCCAGACCTGAGCCTTATGATATGCTTAGGCTCTCCAACCAAGCCCTCTATATCTTTTTGTATGGCAGTCTGGAGAGCAATTTGTCCTCATCTGCAGGCATCATCAACAGAAACTGCGGAAAACTGAGTCTCTTTTTTCATGTCATTCACAATTTTTCTGTACCTTGTAGTATATTCAGCATCTGAATCCTCATCTATAAATTATAACATAAATAAACATTTTTTGCATAATTCACTTCTGGTTGTCTAATATTTGAACAATTCCTGGTGTTATAATTGTGTAAGTTGGTGATCTGGTCTGGACAAAAATCTTTAAAAAAACAGGTTCATAACTGTGAATACATTTAAAAACAAATTTGTGTTGGTTGAGTTAAAAAAATATAATTGACTTTTAATAGGGTAAATTTTATAAATATTGGGTCAGTATGACTGAATATAGACTAAATATAGACATTTATCAATTAGTCTAAGAACCCTTTTTTGAAGTTGAAATACCTGAAATTATACCCCCACACAAGAATACAGTAATGTATGTGTGGTAGAATCAATGTGTTATACAGTGCTAGTAGTATATTATTGGGTAACATAGTCTTTAAACAAATTTTTATTCCCACGGATTCGAAAATTTTGTTGCAAATTTTAATAACATGTGTTTTCCAAGTGAGATTATTGTTTATAATTAGGCCTAACAAATTGAATTCATTCACATGATATATGTCATTGTTATTAAGCTAGCTTAATATTTGGTATATTAATCTTTATGGGGGGGGGGTTATAAAATAACATTGATTTGGATTTGTCGCAATTTGGAGATAAAGAATTAGCCACCAGCCAATCAGTGACTTTTTTTCATCTCAAAAGAGAAATTTTTGTCTCATGTCCTTTTTTCTTAAGGTTAATTAAGAAAGTGGTATAGTTTGCATAGGAAATTAATTTGAACAATTTTGTTGATTCGGGTAAATCGTTAATGTATACTAGAAATAATAAAGGGCCTAAAATGGATCCTTGCGGTACACCTGTGGTGATTGGAAGTGAATTTGATTTTATTAATTTTGACATATTGTTTTCAGTCAAATAGATCATTTCTCAAGTAAATTTAGATACATGTCTTGTATACCAAGAAAGCTAAGTTTATGTAGGAGAATGCATAGTATGGTCTAAAGTATCGAAAGCTTTAGATAAGTCTAACATTATTTCTGTATATCTACAAGTTTGTTTATTACATATTCCTATTAATTATAAGACGCTAAGCCTTACCCTGCAAGGAACAACAACTAATGTCTCCCCCAAACCATTGTACAGGTGGGGTACTGGGATGGTTGCTAGTAGTGGTGCTTTTCGCCCTCATCTGGTGGAGCCATTAGGGATCTGTTCCGTCATTTGCATGCTGTACGGGAGCACTAGTCTACAGCACTCGTCGAAGGGATGCTGCAGCCTCCGTCTATCTGGCCATAATCTTCAGGGGATCGCCAGTGGCGTACCCTGGTTCCTCAGCTCAACAGCGGTGCCAATGCAGCTCTCGCATCAGTGCAGGCGCTGGTGTAAGCCGTGGTAAATAACCGGCAATAGTGTGTTTGACATTAGGTCTCTCACGGGGGATGGGTGTCACCTCCGCGTGGTCCCCCCTGGGCAACTTCATAGGAGGTCAAGCACACCCAAACGTTTTTTCCTTTCTGCAGTTTTCATCGAACCGGGGTTTATTTTTTGTTTCATGAAGTTTCTTTCTCATGTGTTTTTTGTGTTTGCTTTCCGGTGGTTCAGGGTTTTTCACCGAGGTTGTTATGTTTATTTTCCAATAGTTTTCAGTTCAAATTATTTATATTTTCTTTATATATTGTTATTTATATATTTTTATTATATATTTTTTCTTTGTACAGTGGGTTCTTTGTTCTGTGCTGGGTGATTTCTCTGGGATTTTGCCCCCGGATTGATCGTCCAGCACATACTTTGTACATATACAGAATTGTTTGAAGTATATATTAGTGTATCGTCATTGATTGATTTACCAGGGCTGTAATAATTTGTCTAATGGTTCTCTGTTCATTGTTTCATATATATATATATTCATATATATATTTATTTATTTCAATGTATATACATATATAAATATATATGTGCAAAAATATATTAAGCATGATTTATTTCTCTTTATTATATATTTATTTTGACAATGACGCTGTTTTGTGACTTTCAATTATAATTATTTTTGTCATCTTTTTGTGTTAATTCATATTGTGTATCGGCGCTGACGCTGTTTAAGGTTCTTAAGAGTGTATATATATTCAATATGCATCATGTTATCATCAATCGTTTTTATCTCAATGCCTTAGTGCGGACATACTGTTATCAGTTTGGTTTTTAGCCAAAGTTTTGGCGGATGCCTATTGTCGTCTCCAGGCGCGTCCGTCCGTCCGTCCGTCCGTCCGTCCGTCTGTCCGCCACGTTTAGCACTATAACTTGTTTTGCGTAACTGGAATGCACATTACACTTCACATACAGGTTAATCATGACTAAAGCTCGGCTAATTTCACATTTGACCTTTCTGTGACCCCTATGACCTTGATTTTTTTCCCGATCGACAAATTTTCTCGTTAACGCGATTCACTTAGGATTTTTTTATGTATCACTCCAAAATGTATACCATACATTCATTTCACTAATAGCTCGGATGAGTTCGAAATTGGGCAAGATTCGGACAGAAATTAGGTCATGGCGGCCAAAATGGCCGATTATCGGTCATTATTTTTTCTGGAAAACCAGACCAGATAGCTAGACCATTACTACAAAACAAAATGTGCAGTTTCAGGAAGGGATGTTCTGAGAAATTTCAACTTGATCAAATTAAAAATGGCCGATTGTCGGCCATAATTAACTTTAGTATGCCTGATATCTGACAAACCGTGCCATATAGCTAGACCATTACTACAAAACAAAATGTGTGCTTTCAGGTAGGGATATGCTCTAAAAAATTTCAACTTGAACAAATTCAAAAGGCTGATTATCGGCCATAATTAACTTTATTATGCCTGATACCGGACAAACCGTGCCAGATAGTTAGATGCTCTAACATTCAAAATTGGCATAATTTGGAAAATCATGATGATAAAAGTTATTTGTACACTTCTTTAACTTTTCTGATCCAAAAAATAATATTATTTCAACTTTTTTAAGTACCGGACATTCAGTCCAAATTTACATAAATTCAGGATGGCAGACAAAAAACTAGAATGGCCCGATTGTTATAAATGTTTTTGAAACGTGCACAGGATAAACAAAGTGAGTCATTGTTTCAACCGTGTGCCATCACTGTTTACGGCGAAGTGGCTGTGCCCCTTTCGAAACCCCATGATAATAATTTTAAAGCAGCCGCGCGCGAAAAAAAGGGTGACTTTTTAAGGTAAAGATTGTTTTTTCCTAGACAAAAACACATAAAATTAAAATAGCCAATAAAATTCAATACTGTTAATGTATTAAATCTATTTGCAGCATATATACCAGTCCAATAAATACTTTTAAACGAAATATATGTTTTCAGTGAGGGATATATATATACAGTAAAACCTGTCCATACCGGAATGCCTTGGGGACAAACTTTTATTCAGGTTTGGACAGGTTCCGGTTTGGAGAGGGTTTTTATCTTTCGTAGAAGAACAAACAACGATAACGATAACTACAATTGACATGAGGGTTATAATTCAGGATGTGTCGTCGGTAGGTCTACAAATGATAGATGGATGTATGCAAATAAATTTTTAAAATGTTTTATTATATTAAAATTTATTTTGTCTCTCATATTTCACACACGGAGCTCATTTGTCATTTATACACGTTGATTTTTTAGCGCCTAATCTAAAATAACACTACATTCTTGTAATCGTCGGTCACACATTTAACACGGAGCATATTTGTTAACACCGACATCAGTCCGTTTAAATATCAAAGCGGTGGTAGGAGAAGTTGTGCTTTCGCTACGGAGTTAATCATATTGCAGCAGTTATATTTTTTTAACCGTTTCATGACGACAACACTCGTTTGTAATGTTTGGTAACTTTGATATATTTTTTGGAATGCATGACGCTGGACTAAATGCTCCGATACTGTATAATTATGTCATTTAATACAATTATTGCCTTGACTAAGAGTAAAAAATAATATAGGAATAATCGAGCGATGAAAGCATAAATCAAATGTTTTCATATTATACCTACCGTTAGTTATTTATTTATTGGGCCATTTTATTTCACAGAATAAATTTATCCCAAAACAGTCTAATGTATGTGAGAATTATTGTTTAATGTACAGATATGTTTATGACTTGATGCAACCTTTTAATATTTTATTAGTAAAAGATTTTGTTACAATATTTTACTTACCAATAATCTATTAACGGTATGTTGTTAAAATATCTTACCAATCTCAAAGTAAAGGCGCTATAATAGCTGCTCTAACCCGAAAAAGGTGTTACAAACACTAACCTCGCACCTTCCCCATTGCATAACCAGATAACAAGCAGGATGAACATTACGTCACCTTGCCGTCCCCTGATTAACCCTTAGTGCATCGCATGCGATTTATAAAAATTCTACGAAAAAAATCGATTCCGGTTTGGACAGGTGAAATACAATACAATTTATGCACTTGGGGAAAATAATGAGTCCGGTATTCGGAGTAGACAGGTTCCGGTTTGGAGAGGTTTAATTAGTATTGTTTTGAGTGTAAATAATTCGGGACCAAATAATTATTACGGTATAGGATTCCGGTTTGTACAGGGTCCGGTATGTACAGGTTGCACTGTACCCTCTTAATTGCAACTTGCTCAAAATAAAAAAATGCTCACTTGCGACCACCATTAACTTCAATATCTGTAACATACACATTAATCTAGGTGGATCGTTGAACACGTTCAATAATGGCAGAAATGATTTTCACTTTTAAATGATGATAAGAGGCTGAGGCCTATTTCCGTCGCCGACGGGCCTTGTTTTACCCTATCACTTTTACTGTTCAAGATATCATATTATTTTAGTCTGAATTGTCATTTAAATGGCGATACTGGCCGAAAAATGACGTAAAAAAGATATTTTACTTACTTACTCACAGGAGAGGAGGGGAGGGATGAATGGAGTTACCCTTTCTATTGTTACTCCTGGGACTATCCGACCCAAGGATAGCGGAGCTGCGCGAAATGTCGAGTTTCAGCATTAAATTGCACAGCAAAATCCGTGTCCCCGTCCGTCTGGGCATGTCTGGGGGTAGATCCCCTAGGCATGCCCAGAACCCCTTATTGACGAGCGAAGGAAAATGCTCTCAATAACCCACCATGCCCTATCACCCCCACCCTCGCATCATCATCAGTACATCATTCATCTCATCAATTGACTACAACGTTTTTTATCCCCCGGCGTCAGGTTTTCTTGTGGGCTCAAAAACTACTGGGTAATTTTTTATTTATTTTAGCATGACATTCCTAGCGACATGGGGATGTGCAAGTGATTTTTTTAAAGATGCTTCCAAAATTCAAAATGGCCGCCATAGGTCAACTTTAAAAAAATTTGTGGGCGCAAAAACTCAAAAACAACGTCAGAAATTGTTCAAATATTACTATCACATTCCCCACCATAATATGGAGATGTGCAGGTGACATTTTCAAGGTTTTACTGAAATTCAAAATGGCCGCCACGGTCCAACTTTAATTTTTTTGGGGGCGCAAAAACTCAAAAAATTAGTTTTTTCAATTTTTTTAAATTTTTTACTTCACATCCCTAGCAACATGTGGATGTGCAATTGATTTTTTAAAGATGCTACCAAAATTCAAAATTGGCCGTCAGAAGTCAACTCCAAATTTTTTTGGGGCGCAAAAACTTTTTTTAAATTTTACTATCACATTCCCCACCATATGGAGATGTGCAGGTGACTTTTTCATAGTTTTACTGAAATTCAAAACTCAAAAAATTATTCAAATTTTACTATCACATTCTCCACGATGGGGAGATGTGCATTAGATTTTTTCAAGGTTTTACCGAAATTCAAAATGACCGCATTTATGCATGAACTTCATAATTTTTTGTGGGCGCAGAAACTAAAAAATTGAAGTCAGAAATAATGTGCAGGTGATTTTACAGAAATTTAAAATGGCCACCACAAGTCGACTATTTAAATATTTGTGACCACAAATAAATCTAACCTAATTTATGGCGGGGGGTGATATAGGACTTCAGTCCTTTTGTTATCGTACTATAATGTCACTTAAAAGACCATTTCTGCCAAAAAGTGACGTAAAGCAATAATTTACTACTACTACCTCCCAGCAGTGGTGCCAATGCAGCTCCCGCATCGGTGCAGGCACTGCCAGTGCAGTGTCGCTGTCAGTACAGGCACTGATGTTGGCCGTGGTAGCCTTAAATAAAGGTAATAGTGTTTGACATTGGGTCTCTCACGAGGGATAAATGGAGTAGCTATGAGCCATTGTTACACTGGTAACTATTCAACCCAAGGGTAACGGAGCCACTTTTAAGCAACGGGTGTCGGGCTTGCCTGTGGTAATCCCCTGGACATGCTCAGAACCCGTTTTTGAGCAAGTGAAGGAAAACACTCAACGCAACATACCATATCACCCCACCCTCACCTCATCATTTGTACATCATTCATCTCATCAAAAGATTGCCCTGTTTTTACAATGTCACTTACATATCACTAGTGCCGAAAAGTGACGTATATCAGTATTTTACTACTACTACTACCTGTTATGATAGGTCAGCAATCACTTTGCATTATAAACAATCCCCTCCCTCTTGAATCAGATACGAAGTGACGCTATGGATAAAAAGTTTTCTGTAAGACATAGTTGTTTGATATGGGCTGATACCGATATACGTCTCTTAGTGAAAACCACTTAAGCATGAGCAGAGTGTGAGAACCACGTATACTATTACTATATCATCTACCATTTTTAACTGCTCTTTAAATCACCCCACCCTAGTACAAATTAATTATGGCCATGTATATAATTAAAAAGGCCGGACGATATCTTGGAAAGCATTTACTGGATTGTTTTCATATTGCACAGACACACATCCCTTGCTATATGTGTTTTCGGGGGTTTGTGACCTTTGACCTAATTTTCAAACTTTGACTTTAAGGCCATTATTGACATTAATTATTAACTCTACATATAGGTGCCAAGAGCACCTTCATATTATCATCAAACTTTTTTAAGCTGAATATTTTAGTGTTAGCATGCCGTTATTAGTTTGGTATTTTTACTTCACCACTTTACTATGCAATATAGGAGATTGTTCTACTATGAATTGTCACTTAATCCGATTTAAAAAAGGTAAAGTAGACTAATATGGCCTAGATTAAAATTCGCACTTTTATTGTTACTCTTCAAATGAATGTGGCGCCTTCACCATTATAATTGCAAAACTCGTATGTTTGAATAACAATCTTTGAACTTGCTATTAGGCATCACGAGGGCTTTTAGGTTTAGACCTATCAGTTCGTGTAATATTTTTCTTTCAGGGTGAAGGTGGCAGGCCTGGTCTGGACAAGTATGGTTTAACTGTCACCCACGACAGCGATCACTACTTCCCCATCGCCATAGTGGGCATAGGTGAGTGAAAACACCTACACATCACACAAGGCGTTTTAACGCTGAAATATGTTTTTGTATTAGCCATGGGGACCAAAGGCCTTTTTTAAATTGAAATAATCAGAAATGTTAATGTATTCAAACTAGCCGAAAACAGCACTATGTTATGAGTCCATGGCCATTATAAAGTTGTATTATTTCAGTGCGGGGATCTTTAGACGTCAGAATGTGCAAATCTAAGTCTGTTATTCTGTTATCAGGTGTTCGTATGCCATACTGTGAGACTGTTCAGGAGTTTGCTGATGTGTTGGTGCATGAGGTGGATGCAATCACTCCCATCCCACCAGACAGGTAAAATGATTTTCAATTTGTATTCGAAGTAGTGACAAAAACATTATAAATCGATCTATTAGTATAGACAATAATACATACACCATATTATAATAGACAAGCTTAATGATAAAATCTCTTTAAACATATTCTGATATTTCGTTTCTTTAAGAAGCACACATGTTTTAAAAATATTTTGAAATTATGTATATTCATTGTGATTTTATGAACTGTTTATAATGTTTATATAGTCACTCTGATTGTATACACATCTACTGTTGTTTCTGTTCCAGCATACAAAAAGCGTTGAATCAATGTTGGCCTAATGTTGTCGCTGCACCGAAGTTAAACCAACAGTGATTCAATGTCTTGTTTGCAGGGTTACTGTTGTTATTTTTGCATTTAGACTCATCTCCATTTTGTTTCATAGTCATTTTTAGCCCGTCTTTTAATTTTTAATTAAAAGGGGTCATGTATCCTTCCCAAATTTGCTATACTGTTATACATGTCACAAATGACTTAATTCTCGGACAAGTTCGATAATGCGATTTTCGCATTGTACGGCAATAATTTGACTTTGTGGGTGCGATAACTTCAAAAGTGACTTGGAAAGTCACTTAAAGGGACCCCTTGGGATGAGACATTATCAATGTTGGCAATTTTGAAAATTTAATTTATATAAAACTATATAGCCTACTGATCTTAACTGAAAATACGAAAAAGTCAAATTTAAAGCAAATTTTAAAAACAATTTTAAAGCACCGAAAAAGAGTGAAATAGTTGTATTTCCGGGTCGTATATTGCCATGTAAACAAAACAAGTCAGCGATATTCAGCATTTTCCATCACATATTCCCACGTATCAGACGGTAAGATCAGAGCATTCGCCGCTAATTGGTGTCTTATAGTCAGGACACTGGAGGACACACCTGCAGCACTGATTGTCTACACAACGCTGGGCCGATGCCATCAGCATGTGGCCCAATGCTGTGAAAACACTCAATCGTCCTTCAGGTATACAAATAGTTTGTTTGGGTTACTTCTGGTTTCATAGAAATGTTGATTAAAAATATTTGTAAAAATATGAACATTCTGAAAAAAATAAAAACATGATCCGTGGGATACACTACTTCAGTACGGAATTAAAAACGCAAGTTGATGTCCTCCCAAAGGGCTGCTTTAAATTACCTGGCCGAAAAGTGATGTTGAACAAGTACTCACTTACGTTTCGCACTCATGCTGTTGGCTTTCATGCGAGACGTATGAACCCATCTCCCACTCGCAGTCAGTTTGATTTTACCGTTTCAGATAGGTGGCACATGTGTATGAGAAATGGATACATCATCATTGGGTACCTGCGAGATAAGCTGATCTCTGCACAAGTCGTCACATAGGCACTTGCTTAAAGGCTCAGGTTTGGAAATTGTGACGTATAGGCGTATGCTGAGCTCAGGCCATTTCACCTACACCAATCACTAAACTAGCGTTCTGTGTTTTTTTTCTATGATTTTTACACGAATGTCTCTGGGCAGAGCGGAAATAACTGCATCACTAAGCTAGCACTATGTGCTTTGTTTTTTTCAGATGGAATCATAATGACCTCTACACGAGTGATGTCGGGCAGCACAGCCATCACTGCATCATAAGTTGGAATTTTGTGCTTTCTTTTTTCAGATGGAGTCATGATGACTTCTACACGAGTGACGTGGGACAACGTGGTCATCACTGCATCACTAAGCTGGCGTTCTGTGAGAAGTATTACCATTTTGATCCCAGATATTTCAACATGTCACCTCGAGAGGCACAGTTTGTAGATCCACAGCACAGACAGGTACATCTGACAATATGATGCGGACACGATATTGTTTAAACCCTAACAACGTATTTTTGTATAAACCAATTTTAAGCAATGTGTGAAATAATTTTATATTATTTGAAGTCACCATTACTGTCTTAGGCATTGCATCATAGTCATTTAGGTTTCAAAATATAATTTATTTCCGTTTTTATCCCCTGCCCATCGGGGAAGGGGGATTTTAATCGCGCCAGGATTCTGTGCAGCGGCTGGCGTCCGGCGTCACGTTTTCTTGTGGGCGCAAAAACTCAAAAACTACTTGTAAATTTTTTTGAAATTTTAACATGACATTCCTAGCAACATTGGGATGTGCAAGCGATTTATTAAAGATGCTACCAAAATTCGAAATAGTCGCCAGAGGTCAACTCCAAAAAAATTTGTGGGCACAAAAACTCTCAAGTCAGAAATTATTCAAATTTTACTATCGCATTCCCCACCATATGGAAATGTGCAGGTGACTTTTTCAAGATTTTACTGAAATTCAAAATGGCCGCCATACATGAACTTCATAATTTTTTGTGGGCGCAAAGACTGAAAAATTGAAGTCAGAAATAATGTGCAGGTGATATTACAGAAATTCAAAATGGCAACCGCACGTCGACTTTTTAATTATTTGTGACAGCAAAAAACTCAAAAAATTAGTTTAATCATTTCCCTATCAACATGTGGATGTGCAAGTGATATTTCAAATATGCTACCAAAATGTAAAATGGACGCCAGAAGTCAACTCCAAAATGTTTTGTGGGTGCAAAAACTTTAAAACTTAACGTCAGAAATTATTCAAATTTTAAAATCACATTCCACACAATATGGAGATGTGCAGGTGATTTTTGTAAGGTTTTGCTGAAATTCAAAATTTCCGCCACGGATCAATTTCAATTTTTTTGACGTCGCAAAAACTTACAAACTGAGTCGTAAAATCAAATTTTATAATCGCATTCCCCACGATATGGAGATGTGATTTTTCTGGGGAAATTCAAAATAGCCGCCATACATGAACTTCATAATTTTTTGTGGTCGCAAAAATCCAAAAATTGAAGTCAGAAATAATGTGAAAGTGATTTTACTGAAATTTAAAATGGCCACCACAAGTCGATTTTTTAAATATTTGTGACCGCAAAAAACTCTAACCTAATTTATGGCGGGGGATGATATAAGACTTCAGTCCTCTTGTTGTTGTAGGTGATGGAGGTTGCTGATGAAGCTCTGCAGGATGCGGGTCTGACTCGTGATACGATACCTAATAACACGGGCGTGTATATAGGTATGGGGATCATAGACTTCCCTGGAGCTACCATAGAGAACAAGAGCTATTATAACGCTCACACCCTACCCGGATTCACACACACTCTATCTGCGAACAGAGTATCTTATCACTATGGTCTGACCGGACCCAGTGTGGCACTAGACACAGCGTGTGCTGCATCTCTCACGTCCATACATGTAGGATGTATGTCACTGTGGAACAGAGAATGCGATATGGGAATAGTGGGGGCCACTAGTAACCTATATGCTCCAGAAACCACGGTGGCATTCAGTCATCTTGGTGTACTGTCACCTACCGGTAATAGTGCCCCGTTTGACGTGACTAACAATGGTTATGTCAGAGGAGAGGGTACGGGTATCGTAGTCTTGCGGCCACTGGAAGAAGCGCTGAAGAATGACGACCACATCTACTGTGTTATCCGAGGCACTACGTCCGCACATAATGGTTATAGTATGAGTTTGACACTACCATCAGCCGATGCTCAACAGGAACTTATCAGCAGGTGTTACGACCAATTCAAGATCCCAATAGAAAAAATACAATTTGTGGAGGCGCATGGCACTGGAACACCTGTGGGAGATCCTATTGAAACAGTGGCCCTTGGGAACACATTTGGAAAAGCGAAGCCAAAAGATGACCCTCTGAAAATATGTTCATCTAAAAGTAACTTTGGTCATTTAGAGGTAGCGGCTGGAATGGTACAAGTAATCAAAGCGGCTATTATGATAGAAAAGAAGAAATACTACAAGCAAACGAAATGGACCTCCCCTAATCCTCGCATAGATTTTGAGAAGCTAAATCTATCTATTCAAACCAAAGAAGAACAATTTGTTGCTGATGACAATTTTCTGATAGGAATAAATACATTTGGATTTGGTGGATCGCTGGTGCACATGGTGTTTGAGGAATGTCCTCAGAAGAAAAAGGAGTTAACAGAAGATCAAAAGGCTGGGTGGAGTTTTGGTAAGAACGGCAAGGGGCGAAAAATACCTGTAATTCTCTCGGGAAAAACCAAGCAAGCTCTAAGAAATACAGCGCAAAAATGGATGCAATTTACAAACGACGCAGATGCGCAAGAAGCTGTTGGTTGGCAGGCGACCAGAAGAGCACATCACCCTCACAAAGCTGTGATTCTGGCCAACTCCTGTTATCAGTTCCGAGCTAACCTTGTGTCGCTAATGACTGGTACTCAAAACCCTGATGTGATACTGAGCACAGATTCTGATCAGAAGCCTCCGAGGATCTGCTTGGTATTTTCCGGGTATACTCAGCAGTGGGACGACATGGGACGCTGTTTGTATGCTAATGAACCATTCTTCAGGCGTACTGTGGATGAATGTGATATAGCCCTGGAAAAGGTGGTGGGGTGGTCTGCTTTAGAGAAATACAAGATCTTTATTCCAGAAGGTAACGGGCAGATGCCGGCAGGATTGATTGACCGTGAAGCATGTAAACCTGCTATTCTGTTCCTTCAGGTAGGACTTACTGAACTGTTTCGTCACTGGGGCGTCAAAATAGATGCTGTGGTGGGCGTAGGTCTGGGGGAGTTGAGCGCTGCAATAGCCGCTAATGCAATAGCGCTAGATTCTGCGATGCAATGCATGAAAATACGCATGGGAGCTCCACCGAAAGAGTCCTTTATTTCTCAGATGAAAGCTGTGGTTAATGGCCCAAAAGCCAAAACCATGCACTTCTATAGCACCATAACGGGTGCTAAATATGAAGGAACACTTGATGCTGACTACTGGTGGAAAAATGTTGCTGCGCCTAAACAATTGGAACAAACTTTTCAATCGGTTTTGGATGCTGAACCGAATACATATTTCTTAGAAATTTCTGGATCACCTGTGTTACTTCCTAAAATTCAGGAAGCGATTGATTTGAAAAAATCAACAGGGATGGCATTATGCTGTGGCGGCAAAAGGGAGAATGATTGGGACAAGACATTACAAGCTATGGCACATGTATATTGTGCAGGTCATCAGCTGAACTGGACTAATATCACGCGATCGGCAGCTTCATATGTGCCTGTACCGCTCTATGCCTGGGACCATCAGGTCATCAGACTGGAATCTATAGAATATATCGGCAGAAGATGTGGTGTTGATGACAGATCATTCGTGGTGCAGAATGGTATACTTAACATAGAGAAGCATGCGTACCTGAGAGACTACACATTGGGAGCTGAACAGGTATTCCCTACTGCGGGGTATATAGAATACCTCGTAGAGCAAGATGAATCTGATTTAGCGTGTCTGCAAGATATTGAAATAAAGAAGAACATAACCATCACTCCTCTACATCCCGATGGATTCATCAACGACACCAAGTTGGTAACCAAGAAAAATGGGCTGAAGTTCCAGGTGTTTTCTGATGAAGATGATTTGCTTGCCGAGGGGTCAATATCGGGTGGCAATACTGATTGTAAACCTAAACTGGATTTGACGGAGATCAAAACTCGCTGCAATCAAAAAGTAGGTGTTCGTGAAATGTATGCTACCTTCACTAAACAAGGCCTTGTTTACAGCAGGGAGTTCAAACTGCTACATACATTGTATACAGGATTTAATGAGTCGATTGGATGGACTGATGGCTCGTCTATACGACACGAGAGATTGAACACCCCAGTTCTCGACACTGCCTTTCAGGTTGCCATGGCTGCATTCGGTAAAGGTCCTGGTTTGTATTTTCCTCAGAAGGTTCAGCATCTGCAGATGTTTGTACCTAAAATCCCCGCACATCAAAAAGCAGTATTTTACTCGAAACTGACTGATTGGAGCAGCAAGGACTTCACAGCAGATATAAGTATATGTGATGTAGCCGGTAATGTGATGGTGCAAATTGAGGGTTTCGTGGCACATAATTTAACATCTCGTGATACAGGAGTAAATCTCGCCAAGTGTATGTTTACAACTGTATGGCAACCAATAGAAAGCTCGCTACCTTCAACTAAAATCATAACCTCTTCTACTCAAGGTTTGGAGAAGGTGGCCAATATCTTCAGCTCACATGTGAAGAAATTACTGGGTGTATCCGCTATATACTGCAAAGAGACCATTCAGGAGGGTATGGATGAAAACCTCATCAGCCCTGAGAAGAAAGGTCTGCATGATGATGTAAGGAGATTAGCATCAAAGGTAAATGGTATTCAGAAAGAGAAATGCTGGGAGGAGCTTGAGAACGTTCAGGAGCTGTCCAGTGAGGTCTCGCTGCTAAAAGCCAACATAAGCACGCTTTCGAGTATACTGTCTACTCAATCAGATGACAAGTTCACACTGGGACAGAGCATTCTGGATTATCTAAATGAATCAACTGTGTTGAACGAGTACTATTCCCATATATCTTATGTAGTATGTGAAGGTGTAGAAAAAGCCTTGGACAACAAACGTGTTGTGAGAATCGGGCAGATAGGTGACTCATCAAGCATGCTGACTAGATGCGTTGTATCCAGACTGCAACAACCTATTGAAGATGGACGAGTAGAGTTTATATACATGTATCCACAAGAGGATCATTTCCAAGATATCCAGAATTCTCTTGTTGATCTTCCAGATATTAATTATGACCTGATGAGCTATTCACATCCTCCAGATGAACACTTGGCAAGCTTTGATATATTATTGTCCTTTGATCCTCTTGGTCTCCACTCTGAACATATTGAAGATCTTTCTCGATATATCTGCAACAGTGGCTGGCTGGTTTTGATGGAAATTGTCAAAGAGCTGGAGCTTATCAATCTACTGATGGCAGGCAATGGACCTACCAAAGTGTTGTCAGTCATTGAATGGAGCAAGCAATTAAGACTAGTGGGTTTGTCAGAGATTAGGTCACTAAATCCTAAACCATTGCCATTTGCTCTTTTTGTGGGATGTAAATCAAGTAAATTAGACAAAGATATATCAAACGAAAGCTATAATATTGTTATAAGTAACAAACCTGTTGAAGCAGAGGAAGTCACCGACCTGATACCAGCCTCTGCTTATACGGTTACATGTAGCACGGTGATGTTCATAGGGATGTCTCATGCATATCTACCAGATGTGGATTCAGATCTACAGACTCCAGTTAATGTTCTGATTGTTTGGGATGACGAAATGACCTTATCAGACGTCAGGGCTATATGTGAAATAATCCAGAAATACCCACAAAGTGGTAACATGCGCATATCATTTATTGTGAGAAACAACCAACGGTCTATGTATCCAGCTTTATGTGGTGGAATGCTAAAATCTATCAGAATGGAGAACAAGCTACACATTAACATTACAGAACTCTGCAGTGACGACCAAGGAGATTTATCTTTGGGTGTAAAGTGTGCCATAGAGAACAGCCACAGAGCAGAGCAGGAGATTAGAATTAGAGATGGTCAGATTTTGGTGCCGAGGCTTATTCAGGCAAATATCGCTACTACCATTACAAATACATCTCCATCAAATACACTGATGCCCAAGTCGAGTGAAGTGTGTGTTGATGTTAAGTGTGTGGCTAAGTATGGGGGCGAAGAAGGCTGTCTTTATTCTTTTGCTGGTGATGTTCAAGAGGTCGGAACGTCTGTGACAACAGTCGGCAGAGGCGATCATGTAATAGCTTTGGGAACAATAGCTGCAGATTCTACTATTATCCTCACAAGTGAATTAGTGGTAAAGAAGCCAGTGGCATATGGCTACATGCAAGCCGCTGAGACCCTGTTGTTAACAGCTGTAGCTAGATATATACTCCAGAGCAAAGCAGAGATTAAACCCGGTGACACAGTGTTGGTCTACCCTCCTCATACACCTTTGGGACAAGCAGCACTGATGGTGGCAAAAGATGAAGAGGCTAACGTGATATGTCTCGCAGATGACAACACATGTAGTCATCCATTCGGGCAGTTTATAGGCATTGCGCTCATGGCAGATCCTACTGATGCGTCTTTATCAAAAGATCTTCTGAAGGCTACACATGGTGATGGAATAAGTGTTATTTTGCATACAGGAAGCAGCGATTTACCAACAGCGTGTCTGGAGGCATTGGCTTATGGTGGTAGAATATATTCTCGGTCAAATATACAAACTTCACTTTGCCCAGGTTTTTCTGGTGTTATACTGCCAATGTTAACAGAGACTGATGTCAAACTTATCCAAAAAGGCATCAAAACTTCCTCATCTAAACTGATGTGTGCCGGCATCCACCCCATATCAACCTTTGGAAACAGATATGCTACTGAGGGGGGAAGGAAAGAAATGGAAATATTTTCAAGCAGAGAAATTACATCACAAACGGAACAAATCTCTAGAAGTTCACATTTGTTTAATGCTGGCGGTACATGTTTGGTGACTGGTGGGTATGGGAGGCTGGGTCAGGAGTTATGTAGGTGGCTGGTAAGCAAAGGAGCCCGATGTATCGCTATCATGTCACGGAGCGGATGTGGAGACTGCTTTAAGAAGTCGATCAAAAACTTACTAGAGAAAAATCATGTTAGACTTTGTGATTTTAGAGCAGATGTGTCTCAAAAGACCCAGGTTGTTAAAGTAATTACAGAGCTTTGTGATGATCATAGTATACCTCCACTATGCGGGGTGTTTCATTTAGCGGGTCACGCGTCTGAAGCCGGAAACTGGAATAACGAGGTCATAGAGAGTATGATTAGTTCTCAGGCAAAAGGGGCAAGAAATCTACACTCCGTTATATTGGAGAAAGATATACAACTGGATCATTTTGTCCTGTTTTCTAGCAGCAGTGTTAACTATGGTGATCCTAATTTACCAGGTTCGAATACAGTTGGCAGCTACCTGGACAGTCTATCAGAGTACCGACATGACATGGGGCTATCTGCTCTATCTGTCCAGCTGGGATTGGTCAGAGGAGCTGGAGGGATCTGGGAGAACACCAACCTTTATGAAGCTCTGGAGCAGACGGGCGTGAAGTCACTACATATAGATGAGGTCCTCTCTACACTTAGCAAACTACTCCTCCATGATGGTGGACCACCTGTTGTCGCAATAACACATCAGGCAAGTAGTCATAATCAGTAAAAAAAAAGGACATACCAGTTTTTGTCTGGGGACATAATTCTTTTGAAAGTAGTATGATTTTACAAGACATTTTTTTTCCAATATTTAACATTAAGATAATAAAGTAGGTGTATACAGTGTGGCGCACAATACAATGGCCTGCATGCGTAGCATGGTCAACGTCCGCAGAAGTGGGGTCCATCGCAATGTGAATATTATGGTTTAGTGAAACATGTCTGCCCAGCTGCTTTAAAGTGGCTGTTTTTTACTAATTTAAAGCTGGAAAATGCACCTCAATCAAGTTTCAAGTCGAAGAAATACACTATAACTCTTCAGACAAAAATTGGCGTAATATTTTGTAAACATAACTAGGAATGAGGAATGAAGGAAAGGAATGAAACAAAGAGAAGTCAAAATAGATTTTATTCCTTCCATCGCCGTTGCTGGCCGACATCCATTCAATACTTGCCAGTGAAACGGGCTGGCACGTGTCTCAAGAAGTACCTTGTGCACACGATTTAGGCCTACCCACCTAATTCCAGTTCAATTTTGTGCCAGCGTCGCAGCCCATTGCTGGTTCAATGCTGTTCAATCGTCTACGACGCTGGCCCAACACTACTCCAACACTGTGTCTGCTGTATGCTTTTCTGCAGCGCACTGTGGCATTGTTATGCGGGTGACGTTTATCTCCCCTCGTCCCCAGAAAGGCTACTACCCGGTTAAAATGCTGATACATTGGCACAATGCTGATGTAATGCTTGGCCACAGTTTGCGATGCGGGCAAACATTATTCCAACCTATTCCCTTTAGGCTCGAATCACGAATATAATCATGGATATATGTTTTGCAGTTATATTTGACTTATTCATAAGGACTGTTTCTCAGAAATGTTGACCAATTCCCAAACACCGCACCCCTCTTTCCGCATAATAGGACACAAACACAGGCGCAACAAATTGAATAGGCTTTTGGACAAGAAAGAACTACTGTATTAAAATGATAAATTAACAAAATCCCTGAGTAGATTTACATTATTAAAAACCTCTTATACCCACAGCACTCTTGCTCAAATATGTAATTTACTGACAGGATTAGGAATTTGTTTAATTATTTTTTATGTTACTAGTTTACAACTTACAACATCTACTATGCCATTTCCTATCATTTATTTTATGTAGGTCCACTTTCTGGGACTTTCTGGTTCAACATCTTGTTTGCATGGTTATTAAACAATACATTTAGAAAATTGATATGCTCAATTTGAAGAATTTTAGTTTAAACATATTTTGTTAACCAGACGTTATCTTGAAGGCTAACTCTCCTTCTTATTTGACAGGATTGGAACATGGTGGACGGTTATTACGGAATCCGTCATTCTCTGAAGATCAGCCACCTTGTGAACAGGACTGTCGCTAAAAAAACTGTCATAGGTGAGCGGAATAATGTAATGTTATATTAGACTGCCACCAGCAATATTGAATAATTGAACATTATATGTGCTGCTGGTGACTAAAAATAGAATCTTACGGCTCAGAATGTAATCACATCTTAGTTTACCTTACTCGAAATCTACTCTAGCAGCGTGGTTGATTTGGAGCTGTATTGCAGTGAAGATTGTTCCCTATAATGTATACACTATTTTCTGTATTTTTTCTGTTTAATCGGTGCGATTATAAACTGCTATCTTGTCACAATCATGATCAATAATATAGGACAAAATGTGCTGTTTCAGGGAGTGGCGGTGGTATGCCCTAATAAAATTAAAGTCGATGAAATTAAAAATGGCCTACTTGCAGCCATTATTGACTTATATGCGTCACATCTGGAACACCCATGTCAGCTAGACATGAGACTTAAAGTCGATGAAATTAAAAATGGCCAACTTGCAGCCATTATTGACTTATATGCGTCACATCTGGAACACCCATGTCAGCTAGACATGAGACATAGAAAGATGCACCCTGAAACTCATCAAATCCAAAGTTGTGGACTCCGGCCATTATTAACTTATGCGTAGGCCATTATTAACTTATGCGTAGGCCTAATATCTGGAAACATGGCTAATTTGATGTATATATGTAGGCCTAGTCAAAATTGTCTCGCTGGTAATAAGTTTTTTCAAATCATTTTCAACGACGACAGGGCCTTTTTAATAGTTATTTTGCTTGCTTGTTATGTATAACGTAACTCCAGAATGAATAGTTTGTATTGAGCCTATATATCTACAGAACCCTATGTATAAAGGTACGGAGCGGTTTAGTATGAACGCAAGCTATATTCTAATTGGCCACCATGCACCAATTATTAATTATTTTTTCTACAGCTCAAATGAAGAATGTTTCGTCCCTCAGAACAATATAAAACGATTCTAAATGACAATATCCTAGAGAGTGGCATTCTTGACATTAATGTTTTTGTTTCACAGGTGATGACGACCTGGAGACGCGGATTCGAGTCTTCGTTGGCACTCTGACCGGTGCTAAGCCAGATGACCTTGACCTGACGATGCCAATGACGCAGTTTGGCGTAGACTCTCTCATGTCTCAGGATATCATAGCCTGGGTGGACAAGTGGTTCTGTCTGACCATAGAGCAGACGGAAGTGTTTGGTGGACTCACCATAGCAAACCTCATCAAAAAGATCAACAAGTGAATGGATGCGTGAATGTGTCAATAGTAGTCCTATTCTGTCGTGCAAAGGCGAAAGGCAGTATCTGCTTACGTAAAGTAAGCAGATACTGCATTTCGCCTTTGCGGAGCAGTTAATAATTGTGGTAGCCGCCAGTCAACAATTGATACGAATGTCAATTGGTCGTATTAACCCTCTTGCGGCGAAGTTATGTTCTTTATTTTTTTACCCACTCGAAACAGTGTCTCGCTACCGCGACCCGCAGCTTCCACGTATGTGAAAATTACTTTGTCTAATTTGAAAACAAAAGTTTACAATCGATCCTACCTAACATTAATTTCTTAGCTCTTATCCCTAAAGCCGAATTGAAGTTGTGCCTCGCTATCGTGACCCAAAACTTCAAGTGGGTAAAAATTACTAATATTTGCTTATTTTTTTATATTTGCAACCTCGCAATAAAACATTCAAAACGACGATGGTCGTGCTTATCGCTTAAAGGGTTAAAACGAGACGTAACCCAATGTGGTTGTCCAACCAAGAAGCAGCATTGGAGGAATTGTCTCTTTTTTTTCTCAGGCATTCACACAGAACTACATTATTATTGAGCTCTTTGACTTATTCAATTTAAATGTTCTGTCATGTAAAGCTTTGTTTCGCGGCAGCAACACAGTTTCAAATGATTTGTGGAATTTAAGTACCAGCATAGATCAGGGAACTTTTTTGTTTTGTTTACATATACTCGCCTCCAACGGCAATTGTTACGTTATATAATTTATAAAAAAACATGATAACATTTCTGCATGTTAAATGAATTAGTTATTTTGTTGATTGTTTCAATAAAGAACAATGATTTGAGACTACCCACTGGGCATAAGACGTTGTTGCGACGTTGACGTTGATTCAACATCGCAACGACGTTGTGTGCCCAGTGGGTAATTAAAATATTGCAGTTAGTTTTTGTTGATGTGAATGTTCAAAATATAGTAAATGCTCTAATTTAATAAATGCTTGCATCGGTGTACTATTTTGCTTTGCTTAAATATACTTGCTTCCAACGTCAATTGTTGCGTTACATAATTTATTAAAAAGCATGATAAAATGTATGCATGATAAATTAGGTATTTTGTTGATTGTTAAAATATAGAACGATTATTTGAGCCTGATGAAATTATCGAATTGAGTTTTGTTTGTGATTCATCAAATATAATACATGCTAAATGTAAATAAAAAAGGGCTGAAAGCAAATTAACATATATAGCTAACTTTGAGCTTGTGCTTTGGTGTTGTATGTTGTTGTTACTATTTTACGTCTCCTGATGGTTATATGATATAGCCTACAAGTTTTGCTCAGTTTTTGTTGATAACTTCTTAATTTTCTTAACTATTGTTAAGACATAACTGGTCACTGTAGACGTCAACGTTAAGCGATACTTCTGTTCAGACACGTTAATCGTAAAATAAAATATGACATCATACAAGTGTTATTGTTGTAATTTATTAAACCTATATATTCACGTAATCTTTTTGGATTCGAGATTACATCTGAACACCTTCGTGGTCCCATCATAACGTTGGTCCAAAATTAACAATGTTCTACACCTAAAAGTTATCCAAACATGAATAATAATTTACTTATTACGAATTCGTAATACCTGCTAGTCTTACCTGACGGATTCCCATGAATGATTGAATGCTATCAGACTTCAATATCTGTGTTTTTAATGTATATTGCAGAACGGCGTCATCCACCATGACCTTTTCAATTTTGGCATGTTCTAGTGCAGCACGATCTGTCCTGTATATAGCCCGGTAAATCCATAAAAAAGGTAAAAAAAACAGCAAAACGCAGCCATTATAATCCATTTAATCGGTTAGACATTTTTTGTGCGAGCTGCACAAAAATATTTTGTCATGTGATGCCGTGAAATATAGGTATACAAACAATAATTTTTGACCTTTTTATGGAGCACCCATATATTCCTTAATTTATCGATGCATATGTTAAGTTGTAATATAAAATAATGCATAAAGATGCTACTTGATCACGTAATTTTAGTATATTTATAAAGCCTGTTTTAACCCTCTAACCGCCGAATTATTCAATCTGAATTTTCACCCACCATTTTCACTCGCTTCAAGTGAGTGAAAATGATTCACATTTGACAAAATGGATGTCAACTGTTTTCAAATATTGCTGATTGATGTCACATTTCATCTTTGATATGTTTGAAAGGTGGTACTTAATGTGCTAATAAAAAATGAAAACCCGAAAATATGCGGCACCGGCGGTTAAAAGGTTAAGACTATCGCACTTTAATATCGCGAGGTAAGCTGCTGCTGCTGTAGCCTATCACTACCTGAGTGTATCGTTTAGCTTGGCTTTGTAAGCTTTATAGCATTCTCCACACATAGATGTCGCTCAGGTCAACCCCGCTCTCTCTCTGTAACCACACGCCATGTTTGGACAAAAACTGCTCATTTTGAGCAGTTTTGTTGATATAACAACTGTAGGCTTATAAACACGCTTAAGTGTCCTGAATATATATGGCAAATATAAAACACCACTACTCCGCCACATATGATTTTATATTCACATAGAAATAGAAAATATTCAATGGATTACTTTTTCTGCCTACGCGCTGCTGTGAGAAGGTCCATGTTTACGTTTTTCTGACAGAGTTTACAATCGGCTTCAAAACACTGGCAAATATAAATTACTGAATGACATGCGAATTGTGCTGGTTCAATTTATCCACTACTAAACAGAATAAATAGCCCTTACCTGTAGCAAACTCTAAGATCAAATTAAATATTGAAAAAAGGATAAGTAATGAGTCGAAGTGAGTACCAAAATAGTTCCGTGGTTATAGGAATGGTTATAAAATCACGTGGTAACGCTCACTAACGGCTGATAAATCTGTTCAATCGCCATGCGTGCATACGGCGGAATGAGCGTGTGGTATCAGAGATATAGTCTCTGAGGTCAGAATGCTTTATAGACCAGACGTGGCTGGGGTGAGGTGTCATCCGGAAGGGGAATTTAAGCCACTATTATTTTTACATAGCTGACCTACTCGGGGGCCAGAATCAACCTGTTGATCAGGTAACTGCCGCTGCTTTACTGAAATATGGCCAAAAATGTCATCACATATGTCATCACATCACATATGTGCGATTTTGGTCCGATTTTGAGAAATCGGGGGCATCACACATTTTCACCCACTGAGTAGTCAAATTTTGAGCTATATCAATATATGTAATATCAATAGGAAGCTACTGACACAATCATTGCTAATGCACAAGAGAGCTTTAAGTTGATATTTTGACCCTTACTTTTACCTATTTTTCATACTTTTTCACTAAATAGTCAAAATACTTTTCTCTCAGCCGATTTGTGTATGGTATAAATGTTTAGTTATGATTCAAACATGTTCTAGAACTATTGTTGACTTAAAATAAACCCATTTGGAATGAAAATGAAGAGTTATGTGAATATATTACTCGTTTTTTGGTTACATATAAAAATTGCTCACTTTTCTACAGGCTCGGAAAATTGACCGTATCTCGCATTATTGCCCACTGAATGTCAAATTTTGAGCTATATCAATATATTTGATATCAAAAAAAAGCTACTGGCATAGGTCTTCACAAATATTTTGTTTGATCATTGACAAATGCAAAGAGAGCTGACCACGTCTGGTCTATTAGTGAAAAACTGTATGGCATACAAAAATAAACTAGAGCCTGACGGCACTGAAGTATAGCCTGCGCTAGGCTTCAGGGAAATCTAAAATGCAGCTGTTTCCCAATTAAAGCTATAGAACACTCCATGTGTGTTTCAGGTTTTAGTTGCACCCCATTTGCCTCTATCTGTGTGATCAGCGTGGTGCTTCCTGGGTACAGATGTGTCCCTCTGTTCACACACAGTGGACTACTCATTTAAGTAATAATTATCAGATGACTACTCAGATAAAATATAATGTAGCAGACAACATGCAAATTTAAAATAATGTGCTAATAAAATTCACATGTATGGTGATATTCTCTTAATTTAACTCCTGCAATGATATTAGTCAGCTTAAGTGATGAGCACTATCAGTCAGCTCATGTAATACATGCTCCTTGACAGCTGGTGCACAGTAATATTTGTCTTATTCAGCTTATGATTTATTGTTAACATTATATTGATAGCTAGTCACCTGATGTGAAACTCTTGATACTCCAGGTCACCCAGCAAACATGAATAACTGACACATTTAATACTGAACCATGGTTGAACAGCCAGCGTTATAGACGTTGGCCCAACATCAAAGCGAAACAGTAGTTCTGCGTGCACAGATCAGGATAATTTTCTAAATTTATAAATTCGTTTATGAAATCATGAAGCCACAACGATGCGCTGATGTATGAACTGAATTTGCTTAAATTGTGCGTGACTTTATTCTGAAGAAATAGGTTATATATTGCCCAGTAATATCATCACATAAATCAATTATCTTGGCATCAACTAAAATGGTTGGAATCCTTGTCAATGTTTTCTTGCATAGTCACAGGTCTTTTTAGAGCTCTTGTTGGCAGCTGTACTAAACATGCCTGAGTGTGAGATGGCCCATTAGCCTGAGTTTGAGATGGGCCAGTAGTCTGGAGTGTAAGATGTGCCAGTAGCCTGAATCTGAGATGGGCCAGTAGTCTGAGTGTGAGATAGGCCAGTAGCCTGAGTGTGAGATAGGCCAGTAGCCTGAGTGTGAGATGGGCCAGTGGCCTGAGTGTGAGACAGGCCAGTAGCCTGAGTGTGAGATGGGCCAGCGGTAGCCTGAGTGTGAGACAGTGGGATGGGCCAGTAACCTGAGTGTGAGATGGGCCAGTAGCCTGAGTGTGAGATGGGCCAGTAGCCTGAGTCTGAGATGGGCCAGTAGCCTGAGTCTGAGATGGGCCAGTAGCCCGAGTCTGAGATGGGCAAGTAGCCTGAGTGTGAGATGGGCAAGTAGTCTGAGTGTGAGATGGGACAGTAGCCTGAGTGTGAGATGGGACAGTAGCCTGAGTGTGAGATAGGCCAGTAGCCTGAGTGTGAGATGGGCCAGCGGTAGCCTGAGTGTGAGACAGTGGGATGGGCCAGTAACCTGAGTGTGAGATGGGCCAGTAGCCTGAGTGTGAGATGGGCCAGTAGCCTGAGTCTGAGATGGGCCAGTAGCCTGAGTCTGAGATGGGCCAGTAGCCTGAGTCTGAGATGGGCCAGTAGCCCGAGTCTGAGATGGGCAAGTAGCCTGAGTGTGAGATGGGCAAGTAGTCTGAGTGTGAGATGGGACAGTAGCCTGAGTGTGAGATGGGACAGTAGCCTGAGTGTGAGATGGGACAGTAGCCTGAGTGTGGGATGGGCGAGTGACGTGAGTGTGAGATGGGCCAGTAGCCTGAGTGTGAGATCGACCAGTAGCCTGAGTGTGAGATGGGCCAGTAGCCTGAGTGTGAGATGGGCCAGTAGCCTGAGTCTGAGATGGGCCAGTAGCCTGAGTCTGAGATGGGCCAGTAGCCTGAGTGTGAGATGGGACAGTAGCCTGAGTGTGAGATGGGTCAGTAGCCTAAGTGTGAGATGGGTCAGTAGCCTAAGTGTGAGATGGGCAATTGGCCTGAGTGTGAGACAGGCCAGTAGCCTGAGTGTGATATGGGCCAGTAGCCTGAGTGTGGGATGGGCGAGTGACGTGAGTGTGAGATGGGCCAGTAGCCTGAGTGTGAGATGGACCAGTAGCCTGAGTGTGAGATGGGCCAGTAGCCTGAGTGTGAGATGGGCCAGTAGCCTGAGTGTGAGATAGGCCAGTGGTCTGAGTGTGAGGTGGGCCAGTAGCCTGAGTGTGAGATAGGTGAGTGGCATGAATGTGAGGTGGGCCAGTGGCCTGAGTGTGAGATAATCCAGCATGCAGTAGCTTGAGTGTGAGACGGGCAAGCAGTAGACTCAGCCTGAGTGTGAGATGGGCCAACAGTAGCCTGATCTTCAGTGTGGGGTGGGTGGTTGACAGGCTGAGCTTCCTCAGTGACAACTGCAGCAGCAAAATCTAGAACAAGATTCAAATTAATTGATCAAGTGGATGTAATTTAGTCTCATCTCAGTGAAATAGTCTAAGACAAGTTTCTGAAACTGATAAATTAGTCAACTAAGCTTGTAAATATAAATTTCACTAGTGGGCCTAGTCATATGATACCAGCGACGTGTCAGACGGTTGTGAGATTTGAGGCCTACTGGAACCCCGGAAATACTAGATGATGACTAATCCAGATCATGATCAATTATTTACCCAACAACACTGAAAGTCAAAAGGGGCAAAACGCCCACATGCCTGGTTTTGTCGCACACCATAGTAGGCGTTTTGCCCCAATTGATAACTGTGGAAGTTTCTAAATGTTTGTCACGTGACAATGTATACCTCTCACTGGAAACCATATTGCATTGATAACCAACACTAGTAGCTTTAAAATTTCGACGGTTACTAGTGGTTTTCAGTAGCCTATCCCTTGAGGCGTTGAGCCTTGAGAGACTATAATACTGATCGGATTAACTAATAAGGATAGTGTTACATTATGTACTTAGCTACCCAACAAACACGATGGATTTACTCAATGTTGTCAGACGGTATCCCAACATTAACACAAAATTGGTTGAATGCAACGGGTTTGTTGGGTAAGCATGTATGCACAACACTATTTTGTTCCAAATGGTTGGCGTTCTCAGTGGTTCATTCAAAATGTGGCAGCAGCTATTTGAGAAACACATGATACTATAAAACCAATTGGAATGACGTCATAATAGCGATGGGCATTTTGCCCCGCCCCACCCTACTTCCCATCGTGGGCTGACATGGTGACGATAAATGTAGACAAATGCACGGCTGTTTTTTGTCAGGTTTGACAACATTTCTATCACATTATACGAACGTGTCTTTCTTAATTATAGTATACCTGTCCTGCTGAAGAGAATGACCAAAATCAACAGTGACAACAGTAGGCTAGCCTATCAATAGAGAGATACTATGAGAGAGTGAACCCTAGCACCCGAAGGGTGGTGAGAGTGAGATAAGGGCAACGAAGCTTGTTTGACACGTGGTGACTGACAACACTGTTGTGAAAGCCAATGTCACGGTGACAGCCCAGCAAACACGACACGTTGTTTCAACATGTCGTGCTGTAAGCGCTGCCAGTGCTGTCACAATGCTGGCCCAGTGCTGTATGCATTGGACAGACACTGACAAAGCGCTAGAGAAGACACTGTGTACAACCACACACTGTATTATATGCCACGCCAGGCTTTCTGGGCAGCCCTGCTGTAGTTGTTATTGTTTGGTGATGGATAGGTCAAAAGTCAGGTCACACCAGGGTCATGCGTGACGTCACCGAACTGACCTCATCCACTCACTTGACAGCCGTGAAGGAGGTAGACCTATACATGTATAGCCCTACCCTGTTGACTGGGCCACACTGCATGGCAGATGGTGGACATTGTATCACAGAAAACCCGATATTTAACCGTGTTTATCTGAGAATATAAATGGAAATCTAAAAATTTAGATTCGTAGTTCAATGAAAAAAGTTCTTTTTAACAGACACATGGTGTTAGATATGTTCTCAGCTCAACGAATTTGACGTTATTGTCGTGGAATCGATCGACATTGAAAGACATTAATCCCACATCATCTTAAGCGTAGAGAATGCAAAATCTACTAATAACAAATTTCGGGCTTCTCGTCAAAATCATGTTATCTAAACCGCAGTATTACTATTGACATGCCTGGATATCTTGAGAATGTCCATCACAGACATGATCATTATTTAAAAAAAAACTGTTATTTAAAAACAAACGTGTCAAAAACGATCTGAGGAAATACGGGCCTGTCTACAATTAATAAGTTCATTTCCAAAATTTAGTAGCCAAAGGTCGCAAGCACAAAAAATAGCCATTTGTCTAATCCATTACAATCGTTATATAATATATGAAACTTAATTCTGGAATATCGGCCAATATCAGCGCTACCGGTACTTGCTTAAATACCACCACATCAATATGACGACGTCAGTCCTGAGACGACTTGACTTGTCGGCTGCTTTCGACACCATTCATCACATCATGTTAAAAACACTTCCAGATTGGAATGGAATATCTGGCTTGGCAACAGTTTTAATTTTTTTTTTAAATATGCATCGATCCAGAGGAATTTCCCCTGTTTTTTACTTTATAAACTACACCACACAGTTTTGAATATATATATATATATATATACATATATTTATGCCGATGATAGTCAAATTCGCTTTAAATGCTAAGAAATATCTTGGAGATCTTGCAACAGTGATTCATGGGCGTCCGTGCATGCGTGTCATTGCAAGACAGTTCTTCTAATTGTGTCTGCGGGAAAAATATTAAATAATTTCCCATGCTTAATTCTCAGTGAAAACATTGACATCAGTCAAACTTTCGTGTGGAATTTGACAGCCTCTGTTTCAAACATCCTTTTATCATATGTAGTCTGCGTAGCATTCTGATTCAAAGGAAGTTATTATTATTATTAACTAGCTAAAAACTGTCTAATTACTACAGTGGTAGCAAACAAGGTCCCTTTCTGATCATATACATAAATAATCGCATTTATTAAAAAAATATGCGCTTTCCGAACCCCAGAGAGACTTGCAACAAACCTGCATCTCGTAGAGCTCCTCCTGTGATCGAAATGCTCGAAACATTTATGCTCCACAAATTTAAATATGGGGCCTATGTTTGGTTCCTGGTATAAAAACAACCAAGACTGGGTTGAAAGCGTCCTCTACATTCCGCATATTACTCAAATCTCGTTCGATCTGGCTGCCCTGCTCTAGTACTACTCTGCGGCCCTGCTCCCTATTGACTAGTTTGCTTTGGTCTGGATTATAACGCATGGAGCTCTGAGCTTTTCCTTCGATAATTTAGGCGCTGTATAAATCTTATTGGTTGACCCAGTTGACTGTTGGAAGAGACATAAATTGATTTTTAGCACAATTGTTTGATAAAATGTAATTATTCCGCTAGCCTTTTTTTAATTATTTTTTGTAATAATTTTATCAATATAGTATGCTGAGCGACACGAGGCGGGAAAAAAGATAACTTTGCCACACTAGACCTACATATTTGACGTTATTAGAGAAGCGAGGCAACAAGAAAAGGTTAAAGCACACATTTAATTATTTTTATTTCAACGCGATTTATTTAGTACTTGTTAGGCCTTGACATATACTTTAAAAAAATTATACTATTATTAGAAATTTGGTATTACATTAGATTTTAGGTGTATTCAAGATGGCCTATGGAGGCCATAAGTTTTACTTTAAATTTATTTTGTACATAGTAAAACAACTTCAAACATATCTTGGTTAAATCAGCTCAATAAAATATTTCTTTGGGTGCTTTGTGGCGGTCATTTTGAAAAATAGGCATTGTGCGGAAAGCACAAATCAGAAACGTGGTGATATTTTGAAAATATCCATCCCCGATATATTTGGCACCTGAACAATTCTGCTTCTACCTATTTTTCCGGGTTGAAACCTAATGCTCCTGGACTAACCCTGCTTGAATCAACAATAGCTGTGAATATTTGAATTATCAAGTATTATTGTTGTTCTTATTTTACACTGTTATTAGATATTTCAAATATTGCATGTAATTAAAAATATTGCATCTTGTATGGGCAGGCGTTAAAAGGATAACGGCGCCGGTATGAATATATTAACCACTAAAGTTATGAGCCATTCAAATTATATTTTCAGTCAATTGAAGTTTTGTCTGGCTACCGCAAGTCGACAGCAGTGCTCTTACGGGACACACGTACAAATACAATGGTTTCTACAGAGAATCCGGGAAGGATTTGTACATACACAACAGTTTCTAGTCATGCTTGGGATATGCCCACACATATTCTTGCTTCTTTTACATTTTCTTGGCATCGAGTTTCTATCCAATCAACTTCAAGCCTTGGCACAATGATCCTTAGGTGTCAAGGTATTATGCTGTGACTTTCTTAAGAATTCCCAATTGTCCTGACAGCTTTATCCAGGATTTTCTGGATCACTATGTAGATCGATGTCGGTTCAATGCTGTACACGTCATGGGAATCCCCATGAATGGGATCTTGACCAGTCAATAGCATCTGCACCAGTCCAGTCTTAATACACGCAGAGCATGGCTCTAGCCTGGACAACTAGTGTGTACGGGAACTGTATATTAGAGAGGGGTTATCTTAACATGAATATTCATTAGTGCCTGTGAATGACGTCAGCGGTGACCACTCACAATGCGCGGCACAGATTTCCGAGACAGTCACACCCGGGGTCAGACGATTTGTTTACGTTGCTTACCAATGTGATTGGTCCGAAGATATTTGTATCAGGGCAGATGACAGTATAACGTGAGGCCATGGGATTGCGTGCCGCAAATCACATGGCAGAGTGAAGATGGTCAATAGGGGCCCTTTGTAATAGGCGACACAGCGGACGTGCTCCCTTTGAGCAACCTCTACATTTAATTATTAAAATACATATATCCAATCATGTTTTAATGCGGGGCCAGCATTGCATACAGTGGCCCAGCATTTAACCAACATTAAACCTTTCACATGCCACATTGTAAGATTGATCCAACTCTTGTAATTCCGCGAAACGTTGACACAATGTTGTTTTAATGATCAGTGGGAACTTCTGATCTCTGAAATTTGCATTCTAAAGTCCATTTCAAAATGGCTGCTAAAAAGCATGAGAAAAAGTGCACGCATCTGTCATAATAACAATGACCCATCAACATTCAAAAAGGCAACCAAAAAAATCACAAAACTCAGTCCCCAGTACATAATTGTTACTTGAAAAGTCACAATTCCCATCTAGTTACAATCGTTTCACAATCACAATGGTTTGGACTGTACATTTACTGATACAACTATTTATACGCATGCATACAATGACTACGATGACTTGTACAGAGAAAAACGATGTATATAAAGCCGATGGTTTGTACAGATAACATAATGTGTAGAGACAGAGTGGTTTGTGAAGATTATTGCTTTACCAAACTGAGCTGTTATGGTAGCAAAATGCATATAACAACTGTTCGTGAGACACAGGAAAAAGTTACTGGCATGGGAAAGTTAATTAATTCCGACGCTGACATGACAACACCGAATTTTATTTGCAATATCCCATCTTTATAAAAAATAACAACAAATGTCTTTGGAATTTAGAGTTCCAGATTAGTATGTGAGAATGACACAAATAATGTGAGATGTCATTGATAATCCCGCCAGGTGACGCTCAGCTTCATGACATTCATCTCTTTTTTAAGCAGCGTGTCAGCAGGCGTTAGTT
This sequence comes from Flabesymbios commensalis, assembly GCA_964017125.1. NCBI lineage: Eukaryota > Metazoa > Annelida > Polychaeta > Terebellida > Flabelligeridae > Flabesymbios > Flabesymbios commensalis. Next base: position 77,812,044 of record OZ024909.1, on the reverse strand, counting down.
TCTTAGAAGTTATGCCAAGTGCTGTTGGTTTTTGATCAAGTTGTTTTTCACCAGGTGGCTCCGCTACTCTTTCACGGGTTGGGACTTTAGTATCTATCACCCACACTTCTCGCTTGCCCTGCGCCACATACATAAGACCTGCCTCATCAACACAAAGTCTGTAAATGTTCATAACATCATGTAGACTGAACATTTGACTAACGTGGTGGCCTTCCCGATCCAGCACATTTACACAGTTTTTTTCATAGTCAGCAACGTATATATATCGGCCGTGACAGGCTATTTGTCCTCCTCCAAACCCTACTAATGTCTGGTCAGTAGATCCTCTCCGCTGTAGAACTTTCCATGGCCAGAAAGTTATTGGCATGTTCACTAGCCCTATCTCTTCCCTCGACGCAGAAAAAAGATGTACCTCATCATCTCTGCCACTTACTAACAGCTGGTTGTCATGGACAGCTAGCGCACATGTTCCATAGTCGACCTTCACTGATTTCAACGATGATACTTGCCATTTACCATAATGCTGTTCCAGTTTAATCCACAACAACGTTTCGTTGCAATTACTGACTACAAGTTGTGTCGAGGAAAGTGGGAATCTAACCATATCTGTGACCATATTTAATTGTTTGATGTCAATTTTCTGATGACGATACGGTGGTTTGGTACTGTAGGCATATAGATATTGCTGCTGATTGTGGGAATCGAAGTGTACAACCCACAGTGTTTCTCTTATTACGGCCATACCTTCCACATACCATGTTTTATCCTCCAAGTGTATCTTCTTGATTTCATGTTCAGTTTTAGTGACATCAATATCTTCAGAAGGCTCTGATTTTGAATCTGACTCTACAACATCTGTTGTTAATGCTATATCGGCCACCGTCATGTCATTAAATGATGCTTCTTTCCTGTTCTCGCTATGGCTCCACACAAATGATGGGATGCTGGCCTTGGTAACAGCCCTCAGCCGTGTCTTTATCTCCTTAACCTCCTGTATCCTGTCCCAATCTCTCCCGTGTTTCAACACACTCTCAGTGTACGACCTAAGACTAGTTATTGCAGTTTTGGTGAAGTCCTGCCCATCGCGAGCTGTCATCAAATCCTTCTCTTTCTGTTCTTCTATTTTATTTAGTGTAGTGACTAGTTTCTCTCTCTTCTGGTTCCATTTATCTATTATTCTATCTATTACTTGATTAATCCCCTGTTTCGTGTTATCTATGTCAGCTTTTGACTGTTTGTCTTGTTTATCTGTGTCTGAGATCTGCTTGTCTATTAGTGTCATCATTATATCAGTTTGCTTGAGAATATGTTCCAATTCTCGGGTACTCTGATCAGCTTCTTCTTGCAAGTCGACCAGATGGTGCTCTCTGTGATGTAGTAACATACAAGTGTCACAAGCTGTTAAATTGCAATCTTTGCACAGTTTGTCAACTCTAATCGCAGCGTGGGTTTCACAATATAAATTATTTATTTTACCTCCATCACTTTCATCCATATCGATCACAATGTGACTTTGACTTTGAATTTGCCATGCTGGTTGATACAATGTGTACATAAATGACCACATCCTTCTGTACAGTATCATACAGCTGGCTGGTCGCAGTCATCTGTACTACATATGTTACCTTGGGTTGTTGGAACGGATTTCTGTGGCATTCTCCCCAAAAGGTCTGATATAAAGAAGTTATTTTTTGTATTTCCCAGGCCTCCTGGTGGCACAGTGGATGTTTCTTTACACAGAGGACAACTGATGGTTGTACCAGAGCTTGACTTCTTCCCCCATCCCTCCAGGTAGGCTAGACAGTAACTATGGAGACAGGACAGGCTACGTGGATCAGTGTAGATCTCCAAACAAATTGTACAGGTTGACTCGGAGTAGTCTAAGCTCACTTTGCTGGCCATTAAAACGGAATCTGGAAACATAAAAATGAACTTTAGCATATTCCTAGAAAACCGATTCTCTGATTTTTCATATTCCTAAAAAATGGTATTGCAATAATGACCCTCAAAAGCATTGCAGGTGCCACCATTTTGAATAACCCAGGCTATGCTGGTATAGCATATCTAATATATAACTTAATAAATCACAGGTTTTAACAACAGACAGAAAAGTTGTACTGTTGAAATTTTTTAGAAGGAAGTAAGAAGAATATAACTTGAATTCTAGTGTATTGTGCGAAATTTGCTACTTTGGGGTTGATTTCGGGGACTTATAACATTCATTCTTCTACATTCATTCCTCTTTGATATGTACTGCAATAGCAACTTTTCTCTCTATGAACACAATAATTGTGAACACAAACTGTCAGACAAAGTCTAGTTTACATTATTGTAAACATATTTTGTTATGGCAGTTAAATATTTAAACGTGCTCTTGCAATATGGGTATATCATGAGGTCAAACCTTTGGATAAATGTTGTACCTCACTAACGCTTCCGTGATACTCTAAATGTTGTTGAACTCATATTAAATACTAGACATTTGGAACATGTGTCCATTACAAGAAAAGAGTTCTGCCCATCGTATCTGCTTTTTACAACACCAGATTATCTTTCTATTTGAAAATGTGGGATAAATTTTAACAACTTTTCGGGTAATCCAATGCTAAAAAATAATGATCACAGTACTGCTATGGTACTGTACACTGCAGTATAAGTCCTAATACTATTTCTAGACATTGAGAATGAAATTTCCACCACAACAAGAAAAGTTTTGTCCGTCTTTGTCTACTTAATTAATATGTGTTCCTTGGTATCGACTGATAATTGCAAGGACAGATAACTCCTCAAGTTCAAAATCAAATGTTATCAATTAGGTTTTTGGCTAACATTTGATCACCATAAATATCGATTTCTAACAAAAGATTTCATGTGGTGAATATCATGGTTTTAATGTAACTTATCAAATAACATTTTCCAAAAGTAATCACAATGTTTATTTCCCACAAAATACAGCTACTTTCTTTAAACATTAAAAGTAAGAAGCAAGTTGTCCTTTATGAGTAAGCCTAGTTGATTTTTTTTTTTTTTTTTCTATTTAAAGAAGGAAATGCATTTGCATTTTCAACTTGAAAAAATATTTATGAAAAGTATAATCGAATTATTTGTTTAAACAAGTGTCGAACGCTAAATATTTAATTACTCTCATATTACAGCTTAATATTTCATCAATCTCATTTATTTGCATTTGAAGTCATAAATATATCAGGTTCGATACCATGTTAATAAATACTATTGCATCCAAATCTTTACTGGGTGTATATTTTCATACGGGAAACATATAATTATTTTCACTCAGGTGCATTTATTAACCTGCTATGTATGTATAGAATGTGACCAGGTTGTAGCACATATGCCATTTCAGACATGTATATCCAAAATAAGAAAAACGGGATTATGGACATACCAAAAAGCGAAGCAGTACAGTCACAATATATCATATTGCGTATATATATTGCATCAGAGGAACGATATTGATTTTGCTACACTCAGTATCTAGTTCTAATAATGATCGGGCACAATACCCTACATTTCGGATATAATATAAAATGTTATTGTCTTTGAAATAAATGGGGTTTTTTTTAAAGCATTACATTGTGCTCTTAATAATACCCTTAAAATGTGACTTAACACTGTGACCCACTATCTTGAACATATCTACAAATTACTCCAGATCCGGATTATTAACCTAGCTCAGAAAAGTTTCCCGGAATATCAGACCCCAGTAGCAGACAGACAGTACACGGACCCCCTATCAACCTTGGATATACCCTCAGAAATGTTTTTTTAATAGACAATAACTTTCTGATTTTCACCTTAACTTTAATATATCATGAACATTATCTCACCTAAAATTCCACCCCAGCAAGATGACCAGAATCTACGGGCAGAAACTCTTATTAATATCACCATTCACATTGTTATCGAATTTCATGAACACCATTTTAACCAAATCGCCCCGGGCAAGATGACCAGAATCTACCGGCTGAATTATATAACCATTTTCGGACTCATGATTATAATGTTTTGAATGTAGCAGCATATTAGATCTATCAGCTAAATCTGTAATTATCCACTGTTGAAAAGACCCTTCCGGCCCAACATTACTTTGCCTGTATTACAAACCTCCCCTTTCTGGCACACTGACCCAGCTTACTAAATAACTGCTAAGTACTGGATATACCATTTTAAATTTTCTTTCTGTCACAGCACACAGTGCCACTGACGCGGGAGGATCACATCTAGTTGAACCTCTCTCACTTTAAGGGGGGTGACTCCGGGGTTAGCCGGCCTCGTCTTAGCAAACCTGCTGCCTAGCTGCCGCACGCTCCGGTGAGCACGCGTGGTAGTTTTCCTATATGCCGTCCGGTGCGTGTGGGAACAGGGGGCGTTTGAGTGGATGGGCCTGGCGTCGCCACCCACACATTTTCTTCGGTGCTCCATCGAATGCGCCGTCTGCGTCCATGTTTTCACGAAATCAAAAAAACCCACCCACCCCCCATTTTTGTAGTTTTACATATATAAACTACCGCCACCATTACCACATTACCCAGACCTACCATCCGTCTTTAGAATATGTTTACCTTCCCTCTTCCTAACAGCATAGGACCTTTAACTTTATTACTGACTTAAGCACTGCGGTGCATCTAAATTCTAACTTAAAAACCTTCCACTCACCCATCCGGACAAATGATTCGTCCGGATGGCTGAATGGAAGATACCACAACGCGTTGTAAACTATTGACCTGTAGTAACAGTAATAATAGTTTCAGAAGGCAGTTGAATTATTTGAGTTGAGCAGTGTGTTATATTAGCTGAATGCATAACGGAAAACAATTATCATTAAACCATTGTATTTATGTATGAAGTTGGGCCAACGTTGGGTCAGCAATGCCAGAGTTGTGCGCATTGGGCCGGCGTTGTGCCAGCGTTGCCACTAGGACAGGTGCGAACATGCCTCATTATATCATTGATAGTGAGGATGTTCTGCCGAACAGACATTTGTGGATCCAGGGCACGGTTGGAAGACCATGAATAAGGTCTACAACGTGACGTCGGATGCTACAGGTCTGCCCACTAATAATACAGATATTATGTAATCCTTATTATATCATTAAGTAGCTAGGTGTGAGTAGTAATTAGATACAAATAAAAGGGTCGATAGTGGTCATGCAAACGTATCTCTGAGACCCCACCTTTAGACGTAAAATGGTGGCAGAGATGATTGTGAGCAGCTAGACCAAAGAATGCTGTTTTGGGGTTGGCCCACTGTCTGCGACGTCGGACCAACATTAGTCTAGCATTGGCTCAAAGTTCCATGTTAGCTGAGTTACTTGTGTGAACACGGCTAGAGGATGGCACAGTTATTCTATGTTATACTCGAGAAGTCTGCCAGTGCGCAGGCGCATAATTTATAACATAGAGAAAGCCAGAGACAAAGAGCGAGAGAGCTCTGAGAGAGATGCGCGAACCACCATAGAGTAAGGACTGATTATTGTCTGTGAGCATGTTATAACCATTATGTAAGTGCATTAATAAAAGAGGTGAGAAGATGATCCTGACCACGAGACCCAGCACAAGAGTTTATTGTCATTATATACAAGCCCGTTATCAAATCCAGCGATGTTGGTGAATCTGGAGTGCGTTAGATTGTTAAATCCGTGGACTTTTAATTTGGACTCGCAGTCCAAAGTATTTTTCATTGGCTTGGTTGCCAGGATTTTTCATTGGCGAGCAGTTGCTTCAGGATAAGTACCTCAGGAGGAGTGTCATCATCTCAGAGGTACGAACAATGATTAAGCTAGGCAATCAGCTTAATTGGCGAGCTACACTTTTTATTGACAAGCGGTGCTATCAGGATTATTCTCACCTCAGGAGGAGTGTCATCACTTCAGGAGAAGTGTCATCACCCCATGAGGTACGTAAAATATCCAAGTTGGAATAGCTAACCAACAGGATTATTTTTGCCTCGTGAGGATGACCAGCAACTCAGGAGGCTCGAAAAATGACTGTACGTGGTAAAACATAGCTCAGGCTGGAACCTGGCCAGATTCAACATTCTACAGCTGGCTGGGCTAGTTTCGGGCAGCGCATGGGAGGCAGAAATGAAGGAAGAAAGAACAAACAAAAAGAAGGAACCAATAAAGTAACGGATTACAGACTTTGATGGCAACCTCCCTGCTGCCACTTTTCTCAAATGAAGGGATTACGTCTCTCCCAGTTGATCTTGCTACGGATCGGCTGCGATTCCTTCAATATGATTTGGTAAGTCAGTCAGATAAACTGTCAGCAGTAGAAGTCGTAGGAGTAAGCATGCATGGACTTACATGTCAGTGAATGTCGCGCATGTCAGTGAACGTCAACGTGGTGAGCATGGTTCGAGTATTGGGCTCTGGTATACTCGTAACAGTCCTATTTAGCCTACGACTTGTGAATTTTGGACATAGCTAGAAATCGCCTCAGACGTAGATACATGTACTTGGCCAGAGGCAGCATTGGCCCATAGTGGTACCGATGTCTGAAGCGAGGGAGGTGAACAATGATTTAATATGAGTGCAGAGAGTGCCACATGTAGTTTTTTCTGAATGCAGACAGGCAGAACGCTGACAAGCGGAAATTCCCAGCAGGATGAGTCAGCGTCAAGCAGATAAGACAGAACTGATGATCCACACTTCAGGCTGATTAAAGACAAAATTTTGGCAGCTGTCCCAACTTTGCCAAAACCAAAACCCAACATGATAACCTGCCGCTGATGAGTCACCGGACATCATACCTGCTACAGTCAACTGGACCCACCATTGTCGGCTGAGAGGAACCCCAGGAGGTGAATCACAGGGAGCTGAGGACCCCACTCCTTTGATTCTGCACCACCGAGTAATCAGCATTATTAATCACACAAGGACTAATCACGACACAGACCATTGGGATTGGCTGAAGAAGGCGGAACGCCCAGGAATCTCTGCTAAGCCATTGGATAAACGAGTGCGTGAACGCCCCACACGTGATTGTGCTACACACCCTCCTGTGCTCTGTCGTGTTTGTGCTCCAAACCCCTTTTAGTGGCCACACCCATGTGGCAGTTGTGTTAGACAACCCCCCCCCCTCCCCCATCCGAAAGTGAATGGTGCGATATACCATGATGACGTCAACAGACACTCACAAAAGAGGTATCAGTAACAATGTTATACAACTTGAGTGACAATTTTGTAAAATTCGCCTGACAATTTTGTACCAATTGAGAGATAATTCTATAAAAAGTGAGTCAAAATTGGGTGACAATTTGATAAAAATTGCGTTAAAATTGAGGGACAATTTTATCAAAATGGGGTCAAAATTAAGTTTGTTGACACTGTTACATAAAGACTTTAAAATACATTTGCTAGATAAGTAGCAACGATAGTTTCGTGAAAATTGAGTGACAATTGAGTGAGATGTGGTTAACAGTTTAAACGACCTTGAGCCAACAATGGACACTCCGATCCGCGGGTGATGCGTGGCTTACTGAGCTTCACATGTCAATTTAAAAAAAAAACTGTTTGGCACGGATATTTAAATACGATTTTAAATTACTTAACCAATAGTAAGTTACTTGAAATAATTTATCTATTGAGAACTGTAGTTGAGAAGAATTCAAGAGACTGTTCCAGACCAAACTACTGTGGTGAATTTAATGTACTGGTACATACAGCTGTCGTGGCTAATCTATTGAATTGTTGCAGATAAATTGAGTAAAATTATTTTTAAAATGTTCACCTCACCAGTAAGCCAGAGACGTGTATTAGTTGGTAAAACTAGTTATTCTATGTCTATGATTAGAATAGAATTTGGGTAGCTTGTGGTGTTTGATCCACAAGGCAGTACGGGCGCCACACGAGAGGCGACCCCAGACCTGAGGGGTACGGGTCAGGGCCGTGATCCTGTAATGTGCTGGGAACGTACATAGTGCATCAGTGCATCGGAGGACGTGAGCTATGGACAGTGCTCATGGGGAGATACATACTGGTTCTTTGCCCATGAGCTGTCTCGGTCACGATCCTTAGGTGCTGCACTGGTACCTGCAGGTGGTACAACGGGGATGTTGTACCGGAGATGGATCGGTATGTATAGTGCATAAATGCACCCGGAAGGTGGCACATAGACATGGTTCATGGAGAGATACGCGCGTTCTCTGCTCCTGGGCTGTCTCGGTCACGATTCTTAGGTGCTGCACTGGAACCTGCAGGTGGTACAACGGGATGTTGTACCGGAGGCTTACGGGTACCGCAGCGCGTCTAAAGGCCAGGCGTTGCATGGTAGCCGAGACGTTAGGCCAACGCCGGGGCTTGTACGGGAAAAGGTTTCTGTAAGGAGCCAGTACAAGCTGAGATAAGCCAGGGATAGCGCTGGTAAGCGCATGGCAAGAGAGCCATTGGTACCGCTGGTCAGAAGCCGTGAACGGCGCTGACGAGCACATGCATGGACGCGTGTCGGACAGGCTGAGCTATTATTATAAGCACGACGCCGCCGCTACGCAATTGCCATGCACACACTTATACATGGCGTGACCATGTATACATTGTTATATTATATATTTTGCTTCATATACTATGCTAAATATTTTAATGTGGATTGCTGTGTGGATTTAGTTAGATATTGACGGACGTGTGCCGTCAGGGTGATGTGCTGAGACAGCAGCACGTTCTCTTCAACGAAGTGGTTGACGGACTAATTGTTATTTTAACTTGTGACAATGATTACACCGTTATGACTGTCCTCACAGAAGGATATAAGACATACCACATAACCAGCGAAGCATGGACAATTAGAGGTGTCCAAAACCCAAATTATACTGTACCTGTTTGCTTATGTGTTGTCAAAATTCAACCGTTACAACTGAATTTTTAGAGTGGAATATATGTGATGATGACTTCTAAAGTGCCAGTATCTCTCAACAATAGTTGAGACTTGTTGGCGCTTCGAACATTGGAAGAAATTACCCCAAATTCATGTTTTACAGATCGTTAAAATATGAGAGACACCATGGTCTACCTGCACGGTGTGGCTCGCCACCCACCGTGGTGGCTAGGGTGTTTCTTGGTGCGCAATGGCTGGTATGGATGTCATAGAATTTACCGGTGACAGACACTCTGTATGAGTGAGTATGACAGGACGAGTGACACCTTTCTCATTTCCTAGGGAGAAGCGTGGTCAATGTAAGTGTTATCTGAATACAGATGTAACCAGTCAGCGATACACGTACGGACACTAATCAATGTATACTTGTGAACTCTGAATAATACTGCAATATACATACGTGTGAACTCCTCTTAATATGTGTTTGACTTATAATCAATATATGTGTGAAATGTAGTAACTAGATGTGTGGCCTATTATATATACTGTCGTATTAATCACACAACCTTCTTTGATATGAGTTAAAATGGGATTTGAACTTTAAGGGAGGGGCGTGTGTAAACTATTGACCTGTAGTAACAGTAATAATAGTTTCAGAAGGCAGTTGAATTATTTGAGTTGAGCAGTGTGTTATATTAGCTGAATGCATAACGGAAAACAATTATCATTAAACCATTGTATTTATGTATGAAGTTGGGCCAACGTTGGGTCAGCAATGCCAGAGTTGTGCGCATTGGGCCGGCGTTGTGCCAGCGTTGCCACTAGGACAGGTGCGAACATGCCTCATTATATCATTGATAGTGAGGATGTTCTGCCGAACAGACATTTGTGGATCCAGGGCACGGTTGGAAGACCATGAATAAGGTCTACAACGTGACGTCGGATGCTACAGGTCTGCCCACTAATAATACAGATATTATGTAATCCTTATTATATCATTAAGTAGCTAGGTGTGTGTAGTAATTAGATACAAATAAAAGGGTCGATAGTGGTCATGCAAACGTATCTCTGGGACCCCACCTTTAGACGTAAAATGGTGGCAGAGATGATTGTGAGCAGCTAGACCAAAGAATGCTGTTTTGGGGTTGGCCCACTGTCTGCGACGTCGGACCAACATTAGTCTAGCATTGGCTCAAAGTTTCATGTTAGCTGAGTTACTTGTGTGAACACGGCTAGAGGATGGCACAGTTATTCTATGTTATACTCGAGAAGTCTGCCAGTGCGCAGGCGCATAATTTATAACATAGAGAAAGCCAGAGACAAAGAGCGAGAGAGCTCTGAGAGAGATGCGCGAACCACCATAGAGTAAGGACTGATTATTGTCTGTGAGCATGTTATAACCATTATGTAAGTGCATTAATAAAAGAGGTGAGAAGATGATCCTGACCACGAGACCCAGCACAAGAGTTTATTGTCATTATATACAAGCCCGTTATCAAATCCAGCGATGTTGGTGAATCTGGAGTGCGTTAGATTGTTAAATCCGTGGATTTTAATTTGGACTCGCAGTCCAAAGTATTTTTCATTGGCTTGGTTGCCAGGATTTTTCAGCGTGTTTGCTCAGATTGTCTTAAAAATAGTTCATTTACATGCTTACCAGGCAGACAAGAGACGTTGAGCCGGAGTTGTTTTGATGTTGGGGCAACGTCGAAGACGATGGGCCAACATTAGAGCAGCGTTGGTTCAGCGTCTCGCTTCTGCTGGGTGGCTTGTCAGCACTGTCAACCCAACTTGTTATTCTACAGACCTCTGTTTCAGTGCTGCGCAAACGTCTCGAACATTGGCCCAGCAACTGACAAACTATTTCACATTTTAATACGTACACATTTTTATATAAAGCATTTGGTGTACTAGGTACGTTTACACGTTCGAACATGTCAATATATTTTATAAATTATTTTTGTCTATTAGGTGCAGCAGTTTCCATCTGATACATGTTTATAACAGAAAAAATATATATAATATTTTCAGCCGCTGTTATATTGTAATCCGCTGCTTCAGTGCTGCGCCAACGTCTCACGCGTTGGCCCAGCATTGAAGCAGCGTTGAACCAACGGTGGCTTTCAGTATTTCACGTTTGCGTACACCTGCTATATTGTTCAACTCTGGCGAACACGAGACGTTGCGCCGGTGCTGGTGGAGAGACGGACCGACATCGTAGACGTTGGACCGTCGCTTTGCCAGGGCCGGGTCGATGAGGTGTGTTCACTGGGGGACCATCACCATCATGACAATTGTACATTGATATGCCTAAACATTTGCACTCCTCGTTTTTATACCTCATTCTCATGCATACTTATTATTATTTAAACTGACTAATAAGCCTAATGGGCTGGGTACTCAATGAAACTGATTATATTTGTTGTTTCGCTTTATTTTGTACTTGTCAGTATAACAAACTAATTGAACTTGAACCACCCCACTTTCATTTCCGGAAACTTAACAATAACGGTTTTTACCCCCCCCCCCCCCCCCAACGCGTGACCGACCTGCCCTTCAGAGTACACACAGCCTGATTACTGTGCGGGGTTCTCGCTTGGACGGTGGGCGCAGTGTTCAAAAGAAACTTAAGCTCCTCGTCACCCAACCTAGACCACACCAACAGACAGTCATACGTTAAGAACACACCGTATTTTCTTAGGCCTACCGTTTTTTGTAGTTTTATACTAGTTGGGATTTCGGATATTGAGACGCCAAACAAGCCTCCGTTTCGGTCACACTGCCCCTCTAAATTGCAGCAAGTAACTCTCGAACCAGGGCATAAGTGGAGACGTGGTGGGCGACTGGCGTCGGGGATCTCTTCATCTGCAACCAGCAGCTATCGCAGAGCTTCCGGATAGTGATATATAGGCAAGGGGCCCCGGATGTAAACGAACCATTGATGCCTCTCCTTATTTTACCAGGCAGAACCTGTATTAAAGTTTTCACTATAGATAGATAGTTCACTAGTAATGAACAGATATACCTAACTAATTTACTCTATACCGCATCAGACTCTATAATGAACATTACAGTATTGTCATCTTCAGATATCCGGAAGTCCTCATTAATACCAGCATTACCATCATCTGTTAAAATCCAACCAACCATTCAACCGGAAATGTCACTATTTTGATGCTAAATAACTGCTGAAAAGCTCTATATCCGAAAAATACACATAAAAAATAAAAATGAAAAGGGTACCTCCGGCGGCTCCCGGACAGCTCTCTCTGGAGAGATGTCCAGAAACGGTCGGGGCTACTCGATAACACTAAGTCACTCTTTCAATCCGCTAAAGAAAAGATTTTGTATTGTGGAAATGTTACCATGACTGTCACTATGACTACTCTGACTTGTTCAAAAGTTGATAAAAGGCTGACTGCCGCCCCTATGCTGCCATTCTGATGAAGCTTGTATAAGCGAAACGTTAATAAACTGGTGAATTATACGAAGTCTTAATCATTGTTACATTTAGCGAAACGCTTATTCACCAGTGTACGTTCCCAAGATGGCGAATATCATTATACAAAGCCTTCTAGAATAAAAACTACACATGCAATCCACCCTTACAAAAGGAGATTGACATTATGTGCTTAAACCTGATCACATTGTATACATACACTTTGTACAATACATTTCAACATATCGTTATCAGTATACAGGGGTCTACAGATACAAAATACAGATACAAAATAATTCGTATCAATCTACAGATTTTTTAACATATATATTTTTTATTTGTCAATTAGAGTAGCATACCTTGTGGTCTAATTAAATTTACTGAACATTCGGCTAAATATAATAAATAAGCTGATAATATGAATAATAAACGTGCAAATTGTACCATACATAACAGGTTAATATATACACCCGAGTGAAAATATTTATATGTTTGCGGTATGAAGGTCTAAACCCGGTACAGATTTCAGTGCGATAGTATTTATTAACATGGTACCGAACCTGTGTATATCGCACAAGGGATAAGCCATGCCAGCCATTGGTTTATATTGATTTGATTGTGTTTTTAAATTCAAAATTCATTCAAATAAGTGGATCGCTAACCAAATTGAATATAATTAGGCCTATGTACAATTATATATGGATGCTTTAAATTTATAATCGGCGCTCAATATTTCAAAATTTCATAACCCTCCTGAACACTTTTTTTAAGCGATATATGTCATGTATTTTTTTAAAAGAAGTGTCAAAATATATTGGTTTGGCCTTTATACATATGTGACGAAAACAAAAAACGCTTTGAGTTAAATTGGCAATATAATATTATTTATATTCAATTCATATCTTAAAGTCCCATCACCATGATCACTGTTAGTTTATATTTTTCTTTCTTTTGTAGCTGAAAATTCAAACGCAATGTCCTGCTGAAAATAACAAAAAAAAAATTGATTTACTGAACATCTACCACAAACAACTTTATCGTTTTCATTTTTTGTTTGCTTGAAATCATAACACCTGTTCATTTACAGTAATTTAAAAGTAAAATTAGATGAAAAATATTTTCATTGTGTTGGCCATTTTGAATTTTCTGGAAAAACAGAACCAAAGTAACAAGGCTCAATGACTAAATTGCATCATTTATAGAAGCTGTGTGCCAAATTTGGTGTTTTTGTCCAGTGGCGCTGCGGGCGCCAAATACTGATCCTACATTTGCTCAAAGTTACCTCAAACAAATTAATAGGATCAATCCCCCAAAACCCCGGCCCCCCCTTTTCTCGGCCCCTTTTATTTCTTCAGATCCGGGATCCGAACTGCCTGCCCCAACGTTGGGTTGATGTGGGCTATTATGTTTGCTTGGTTTGTGAAACTTACCTTGCTATGCTATCTTCTATGCTATGATATTTTCCAATCTGTTTATCTCTGTCGAATGTACCGATATTCTGTTAATACACATGTGAATTGTACGTGACATCTAAAGGTGTATGCATGGTTGGCCTATATTTGTACAAGTGACGAGAATAACTGTGATCGTACATGTAGATTGTATAATCAATATCTATGTAGACTATATTGCGAAAACAGAGCGTGTCATTTATCACCCAGCAAACACGTCACATCTACCAGGAGCGTGCACAGGGGGGAGGGTCAGAGGGGTCCTGATTCCCCTTCAGCTGCAGATTTTCAATAAATTATAGGGATTTCCGGGGGCGAAGACCCGTATTTTTACTAAATCGGAAAGCTGCGGATGCCCCTGTCTACCCAATGTTTGACCAATGTTGGCCCACCCTTTACCACGTTGGTCCAACATTGGTCCAGCATTGGGTAGATGTGTCGTGTTTGCTGGGCTGCACCCAGACAATGCAAAAGGTTCATCCAATGTAGATTTAATGTTGTTTCCAGCATTCCATCTATATTGATTGAACGGCTAAAAAAAAGATTAAGAACAAATTTTAGTCGTCCTTAGCGATTAAAGGGTTAAAGCTGACAAACTGCCTGTTATGACGAGTTATACTATTTTTCTTTTGTTAATTTGTATTTAGAATATGTCACGTCCATTTATTAACCCTTGGAGCACTGAGCCAAGACATTTAAATTTTCAGCCACTTGAAGTTGTGTCTCGCTACCGCGATCCACAACTTCAAGTGACTAAAAATTAGTGTAATTTGCAAAATCTAGGTTGAAATGTACATGATTATCATAGATTAAAGACATATTTAATTTTTAAAATCTGGTTATACAAGACCATTAAAACAATACTATAGAAAACAATACTATAGTCAACTGTAGTCGACATCAGTGTGCTAAGGGTTAAAGGGTTAAACCGCTAAGCACGACTGTAGTCGTTTTTAATCTATTTTTTAGCAGGTTTAAAGCACAGTTATTGATAATGAAATCTGTGTTTAAACATCAAGATTTGCAAACGTTTGGTCTCAAATTAAACAAATATGAGTAATGTGTTAATTTCACCCACTTGAGGTTTTGGATCGCGGTAGCGAGACACAACTTCAAGTGGGTGAAAATTTGAATTATTACATGTAGCGCTTCATGGGTTAATGTGAGGCAGGTACAGTCTGTCGATTGAACTTTGAACCCGTACGTACATCGACTGGCGCACATTGTGCGGATAAAGAGATAAGGCCACTGTGAATAATTTAGTTGTTTCAGATGAAAAATTAAAAAATCTAATGAGGGAGGGCGGGAAAAACATTTAAGAAAACAAACTTCGAGCCTATTTCTGGAAAAGTTAATGAGGGCGATAAAAAAAACATAGCTGGATAAGACGTCAGTCTGTAGACGTCACAATCGGACGTCTAAAGTCCATCTTAATAATTAAAAATGTGTAATGGCCTTAGACCCAGGAGGACGGGAACGCTACCCCTACTCTAAAGGGCGACAAATTCCCATCCATAGATGAACTGACAATAACATCAGAAGGAATAGAAAAATTGCTACGTGACTTGAAACCTAACAAAGCATCCGGCCCTGACTGTGTTCCAGCAATGTTTTTAAAAGAGACGGCCACAGAGCCTGGACCTGCGCTCAGTCATATGTAAATAATTGAGCACGTGATATGTAAACATATCATCAAACACATGCGAGATCATGTGAATCACTACTGGTCACCATCCACGATGTGCTCAACTACTGGAACAAGAACACTCAGTTAGATGTAATTGTGCTGGACTTAAGCAAAGCATTTGATACCGTACCCCATGATAGACTCTTGGGCAAATTAGATCATTACGGTATCAACGGGCATATCCACAGCTGGATCTCAAACTTCCTGAAACACGGGAGCCAGTGTGTACTTGTGGATGGGGCGGAGTCAGACCCTGCGCACGTGGTCTCAGATGTACCACAGGGGACAGTCATGGGACCACTCTTGTTTCTCCTGCATATTAACGAACTACCTGAAATGTCCCCTCTAAGGTCCGGTTGTTTGCAGATGACTGTCTCTTGTACCGACCTATCCACAATGCTAGTGATCAACTTGCACTGCAGCGTGATCTGGACTCTCTGGTCGAGTGGAGTAACAAATAGGGAATGAAGTTTAATGCGAAGAAGTGTGAATCCATCAGAATGTGTCGGACACAGAATCCACTCAGGAGAATGTACACTATCAGTGGCCAAATTCTGCAGGAGGTATCCAGTGCTCTGTACCTAGGTGTGAACATCACAAACAAACTTGACTGGTCCAAACATGTTGCTCTTACCACCAAAAAATCAAACGGCACCCTCCCTTTCCTCCGTAGGAACTTAAAGACCCGCCCTAAAAAGATCAAGGAAAATGCCTACACAAGTCTAGTACACCCTGTACTTGAGTATGGTGCCGCAATATGGGACCCATACCTAGGCAAGGACATCTCATCCATAGAGATGGTCCAACGTCGAGCAGCTCGATTCGTCACCAATGACTACGCCTATATGTATGTCTGATATGATAGACTGATAACCTTTTTCAGAACCATCCATAAATCGATGGAAGTACCAACATCAGACATTCTGACTCCAGCAGATCCTCGAACTCGCTCCAACCACAAACTAAAATACAAGACCATCAAGGCAAGCACATCAGCATACACTAACTCTTTCTTTGTGAAGACCATACCTTTGTGGAATCAGCTACCCTCTGAGATAGCAGAATGCTGCACCGTCGAAGCCTTCAAAAAACAATCAAAACATTTTAGAGATTAAATCTATAATCATTTATCCCCCTTACATTTCATCAGCGTGATACTCCTTAACCTTTTCACTACCATACATTACGGAAATTTCCGTCGTCATTCGTCGATGAACGTAACCATAAAATGACACAATTTATCGTCAAATATATACTACAAATTATGTATTTTTCGTCATTTGAAGCTGGAAATTGCGTTAGCAATTCCAGCTTCAAATGACGGAAAATAGAACTCGTACACTAGTATATCTGGATCCTGGCATGCACCCCGGCCTGGAAGTCAAAGGGTTAAAGGAGGTTTTCTGATTATGCTACAGATACAGATACATGGCCATAGACCCATAACATGGCCATAGACCCATGATATTAAAATGAAGCGAAACAGAGAAACAAACTAGTGGCTTAAGACAACTGTTACTCTGACCTAGCCGCTGACAGAAGTGAGTCGGCATGTCTGCAGCATGCTCGGACCCTGTCTCTGACCCTGTTATGCAATTCTAGTATATGGACAGCATGATGTTTTTTAATGATTTTTTCAAACACGCATTTCATTCGCAATAAAACTGATTAAACACAACTATAGCCGCGCTTAGCGGTGAAAGGTTTAAAAAATTTATAGTCTGATTCACATTAACCATGGTGAATGATTTTCGCCGATTTCTCAGTCAATTCTCAACCAATTTTCATGAAATTTTACACACAATATTTTCCATTCATGACGTGACTACCTTGAAAGTTCCGCAAAGTTTTGATGAACATTTTAGAAGTTAGACCATTTGACATGTAGTAAATAAATAAAAATGTTGCCCTCTATAAACTAGTAGCTTCGGTCCAGAATTTCATTACATGTCAAATGGTCTAACTTTTGACATACTTACCAAAACGCGACATGAATAGAAAATAGTGTGTAAAAAAGTGTGTAAAATAGTGTGTAAAATTGCATGAAAATTGGTTGAGAACTGACTGAGAAAACCGCGAAATTCATTAATCCTGGTTGATGAATTTAATGTGAATCTGACTATAGTGGGACGCTCACCAGGGAATATTTTTATATCAACCATGGAGACCAAAGGGTTTTTTTCAATTTGAAGTCATCATATATGTCTTAATTAGCTCTGTCCGCTTCATTTTGTAAACGTATGCATAGCCGAATGCAGAGATTATGCGACTGTTGACCTGGCCAGAATGGGACACAGTCAAATAACAATCCATTACGGATTGGCATATGATTGGATTCGGTCATTACCGGACTGTCCGGGATATTCTTCCCAAAAGTCAGCCGAGCCATCAAGAGAGGCTGAGTCACTGGCGCCGTCGCCAGGAAATGTATGTTAAATCAATGTGCCGATTATGATTATGTATGATTATGATGATGTAAGGAGCATATAACGGACGAACATCGGCGAGGAGAGCAGTGCGGGAGGAGTGCGGGCCGGAGTGCACGATGTCTAGTGCATGATGGTGCGCGCTCTACTTTAGAGCCAAGCTGGTTTATGTTCTCTGTCATGGTTAGGCAGAGGCTGATGCCCATGTAACTGAATTTTATATTTTATGTGTTTTACACAGAGGAGGAGAAATAAACACGACGTTCGACCAGAAGAATGGAGTTATGTTGAGTGAATCTGGAGTCTTGATTTATAACCAGTCCGTCGACTACTGCCTTGTCGTGTTGGCGTCACGGGCTGACGTCTTTATAATTTGAATACCTATGTTTTGGGTCTACAGACATTAGAAATATTATTTACTCTTTCAGTGCAGGCATCGACATTCGACGTCTAAAGTCTATATCCGCCCTTTAAGGGTTTAACGCCAAGTTATTTAATTGGAATTTTCACCCACTTGAAGTTGTGTCTCGCTAACGCGATCCACAACTCCCAAGTGAGTGAGAATTATTCACATTTGACAAAAATAGAGGTTAATTATTTTCAAATCTTGCTGATTGATGTCACTTTTTCAACATCTCTAAAGGGTGGTACTTGATTTGCTAATAAAAAAATGAAAAACAGGATATAATCATGACCAGCGGTTAAAAAGTTAAGCTGATAGTAAACTAGTCAAACTTAATCAGCACAGTGCATTCATGTAGCAAATTAGCAGCTTAGCTCATCAGTTTTAACCTTTACAATGCTTGAATATTTTTATATAAACCATGGAGACCTAGGTGGGGTTTTTTCCAATTTGAAATCATCACACATGTCTTAATTAGCTCTTCCCGATTCATTTGAATATCTATGTTGTGGGTCTACGGTCATTATGAATGTTTTCATTCTTCCAGTGCGGGGACCGTCTTCATACGTCAGAATCTGACGTATACAGACGTCAGACTCTGACATTTAAAGACGGTCCCCGCGCTGAAAGGGTTACGATGTCCTCAGAACACAGCTGTGATATATCATGAGTCCCCCTCCTCCACTAGTCCTGGAGCTGATTCTTAAAACTTTGATTTTGTTGCATCCCTAGAAGAACATAGGTTTTATTATATATTTTGTTTCTTTAGTTTCCCAGCTTTCATTTAAAAACTTTTCCCCTTTCAAAATGTGTCCGAAAGACCCTTTGAGGACCATTTCCTGCTGTCGGTCATAGTGCTCAGGTGAAAAGGAGAACATAACCATTTCTACACTTGTATCTGACAAAAACGGTAACAATTATAGAAAATTCCACCTTGTACGTATTTTTTTTCTTTAGGACACATTTTCAAAGGGGTAATGTTTTGAAACTAGTTACACGGACGCCGGCAATTATTGAATTTAATAATTATGCATAGGCCTAATTTCTGGAAACATGGCTAATTCGATATAAAAGGGTCTGTACATATACTAGAGTCAAAACTGTTTTCATAGTAGTAATGTTTTTGCAAATGATTTTTACTTTTCAACGATGATTAGGCCTTGTTAATGGTTAGTTTTGCTTGTTTGTTATGTATAACGTAACTCACAAAATGAATAACTTAAGCTGTTATATTTACAGCACCTGTACAAAAAGGTCTGGAGCTGTTTATAGTAGAGGTGCTAAGGTCCAAAAAAACACCATAGTGTTCGAATTGTGATAAAAGCACCAAATTTCACACACGGGTGCCTTTTCATCTTTGTAATCAGATAAGAGGAGCAATCCAGCTGATTTTGACCCGTAAGATGTCGTAATTGGCATTTTTCCAAAATGGCCGACATGACGCATATGAAATGTGGATTTTGTCATTGCATCTTCAGGCTCTAATACAAAATACGATTTTTACATTTTGTGTGTCTTCAGTGAGAATATCCAGACATCTTAAAATATATTTTTCATGATTATTTACGATAAATACAGAAAAAAAATAACAAAATAAAAATAGTCGCTGAATTTTCTTCACAACAGCGGTTTGGTAAGTTTCAATTTACATATAATACACAAAAGATAATGGTAACAAGTGATATGTATTGATAGTGATTTAATACAACTTATGACATATTTAAACAGTTTACATCAATATGAAAAATCATCAGTAACCTTTATTACAATAGTTATATCCACTGACTTGTAACTATGTTTAATTGGTTTGATAGACCAATTATTGAGGCACCTAGTATAAGTAAGCAACCATGTTAAATGAATTTGTGAATGAATTTATTTTAGCTGCCCTCAAAATACGCAACCTCCCTGACTCACACAAAGTTCAGTACATTTGAGTTCATTCTTCTTGCATTTGCAGCGTCCCGAACAGGACTTCTTGCATTTGCAAGAGACTAGTTCTGTGGCCACTTTTGATAAGTGGCACGCTTGCAATGTTGCAGGAGGGCTGCTTCAGATGGGGGGATATTTTCAAGAGTTCTAGAACCACGACAAAATAAGTGTTTTCTTGCTTCATTGACATTACCTAGCTGAGATGTTCTACAATATAAAAGCACTACGAATCTTTGTATGGTATCAAATATCCCCATAGGAAACTCCACTGGAGCACTTGACAGTCTCAGAAGCGCAGTGGTTAATTCAGGGTAAACATGCCAGACTTCCCAGCATGTTTTCTCCCCTCTTCCAACAAAAGATGGCAGAATGTCACATCCAGTCAGGCTGTGAAACATAGGTTATGTTCTGGACTTATCAATTCCGATGTTATGTGCAATGAGATGCGCACCGATGTATCTGAATGATTTGCAGTCCCGAATGCTATCCACAATTCATCAATCGAAAGTTCTCCTAACATTGCCACTACTAAAACTACCACATCTGTGTCTATTGTTCGTATTACAATATTGTTCAGGTCTTCATGTACACAGTCGGCAATGTGAAGCATGATTCTTGCATCTGCTTCTTCTTGAAGACATGGCCTTAATCTAGAAAATGTTTTTATGTGGACTGGTGCATAATGCATCAGTGTGCGGGGTTTTGAGAAGGATTTTCCCTGCATTGGCAACATGCCTGGCCAGAAAACCAAATAACTCTTCTTTGTTTTCATCAATTTTGAGAAAATCTTGCCAATTTGCGGGAAAGAGAGTAGAAGCAAGCACTTGTCTGCGCCTCCCAACTCCCCTTTTCTCTCTAGTAGCCTTCTTGAGACTCATCGGGAGGTACCTATCCCATACAATATCGATTCACTCGACTTTCACTAACTTCCTTAAGATATAAGTCATAAATATTGTCACTACATATTAATCGAATGTCTTGACACTACACTGGTTCTCGTGTTTGAAAAATTCATCCGTGCTTGGCAAGATATATACATCCTTGCAAAGAGGGAACAATTGGATTTCAGGGTAGCAATATGGTTGTTCTTTTCGTTGTTAGATAATTTTGATGCAATGCCAAATATTTTTATTTTATTTTTTCATGCACAAATGTATCATATAGTTGCTACCCAAGACCTTCAATTCTTTAAAGTGAGTCCACAGACTCCCTTATCATGACATATTTTGTATCAAGTCGATACAAATCTGAGCTCTGATTCATGAAAGGGTTTCCCATATTTTTTATAACTTCTGCAAGTTGTTTGACATTACTACGGAATTCTACTTGATTTGCTGGAGTCTGTTCATTGTGTTTATTGTTGAGATTCAGAGAATCTGTTTCAAACTCATTGATAAGTCTGGCTATTTCTGGACCAGCAGTCATCCACCGGAGCAGTGCGCTTTGATTTTCGGTTAGCCCTACTGCTCCACCATCACCCTTTATAATTTTGTTCATCTGTTCATGATTCTGATCAAGTGCCATGGACGAGAATACATGATATGTTTTCTCAGCAGTAAAGTTCCCAAGCATGAAATGACGATAGACATCTGATGTGTCTCTTCGAGCTGTATCATGTCCCTGATGTGAACAATCAGCCATCTCGAGTAATGTGTTAAATTCAGTGCAAAAAACCACTGCATCATTTGTCCTAAGCATTATCTATTTTGTGTGTGTGTGCGCACTACTGACATACAGGCAATTGTTTACTCTGTTATTATCATAAATTGCAACAAAAATAAAAGTTAGAACTAGTCATGTAGTCGCTGGCGTCATCTTGAAGCAGTATAGCCGCAAGTGGTGATGATTTTGAAATGTATCTTTACCAGAATAATGAGTTTGTAGCATGATTAAAAGCTGAGGTGTTTGGAATGTTCGTCACGTTTCAGTGAACAGGTAATGGTGAAAACACATGCACCGCTTGACCAGATGTATGCACATGTTGTACCTGATGACTGACCAGTCAATATAGAGTTGATTTACTGAACACTTTATTATATATCCTCAATCAAGGTGTACGATTTCTTGACTTGTTGACATCAATATCATTCTGCTGTTATGGGATCAAGACGAAAATCACAAAACAAGACAGCGCACACGGATATAGAAGAAATAGAGATGAATCCAGATAAGTTTGCTCAAATTTTACTTAGTTGTCTGAAAGACAAAGAAGTTATTAAACAGTTTCGTGACGTCACGGGATTTCAGAATATTCAGGACAGTGTCAACAGTCTCAGTAGAAATATTGAGAACTTAAAAAAAACTATTGAGGCAAAAGATGTTGTCATCACGGCTCTAAAAGAGGAAGTAAAAACGCTGAATCATAAAGTAGACGACCTGGAACAATATTCACGCCGGAACTCTGTTCGGGTGACTGGTATACCGGAGAATGAAAATGAGGACATTGGTAAAAGTGTATTAGAGATGATCAATAACAGGATGAAAGTAGAACCTCCGGTTCAGGCTCATGAACTTGATCAGGTACATCGCGTTGGACGACTCCAAGAGCACAAGGCACGAGCTGTTCTCGTCAAGTTTGCCACGTATGCCAGTCGTCACAGAGTGTACTCGGAAAGGCGGCGACTAAATTCTAGGCGAAAGATTGACGGTGCAGCTAAAGAGGCCACGACAGACAACGAAACAACAGGAGAGGATCTACCACGGATTTATATAAATGAGGACCTGAGTAAGATACGATCAGAACTATTATTCTTATCGAGAAAAGCAAAACGCGGAACTAACATAATGGATTGTTGGTCCTACGATGGAAAAATTGTCGTCAAAGACTAAAAGGCAAGATCTCAACCGTGACGTCAGAGAATGAACTCAATACCTCTTTTTACAACAAAGCTTAGTTTTATTATTATTATTATCATTATTATTGAACTTTAAAATCACCCGGGCTTTCAAGCTACTGATTTTTCATGATAGACATCAATTTTTGTATCATTATTTTCACTATTACACATTTTAGTTGTTTTTGTACAATACTGTGACGGCACTCACCCACTCTACTCTATCTACCTGGTGCCGATTAACCCGTTAGCACACTGCCCGAGCGGTCAAAAGGATGGGTGCGCGAACGGTCACATAATTAAACTTAAATGACCCTCGGTCAACTAATCTCCTCTATACTCTCATCCAAATAAAATAAGTAGAAATCACTCTCAGATAAACAAAGAAAAGTTTACTGAGAGTGAAAATCAGGTTCTGACACCAGATGTCATTTGACATCAATTAAAAATACGTAACTTAAAATAGGTCCAAAATACGCCAAATAATTAAAAGGAAAACGCTTCAAAACTGCTCAGAAAACGCTTTAAAACTAATCGGCGAAAATGATCCAAAATATTAAAAGTACGTATACAAGAATAAAAACCACTGCTCAATTAAAACTTTATTATATACAGAAAAGCAACATGACAAAATATAACACAGGGTTCTCACACAGGAGAAATATAGTGAAAAAGACAATGGTTTATCAGACTTATAATATACTTCAATATTGCCATATATGACTCAATATCTCACTAAATACAACACACTGACTGTAACTCTACTTCAACCTTTAAAGCGGAATATAAAATGAACTCTTTAATATTTCCACAGATAAAATATGTTATGTAAAATATAACTAAAGGTACGGGTCTGTAAAAACTGTGGCTTCAACTGATCTAGCAAATAGCCCGATCTAACCTGGAGGGAGTACTAACACTGATTCTCCCAACCCATTCGCAACAAGGCGAATCCTGCTGTCAAACAATATATAAAAGCTAGCAAAGGGCTAGATTCCATTTAATGGCTATCTCCTAAAGCAGAGAGACTTTACTGACTAAACAGCTGACAACCAAGCCCAGTCCCACTGACTACTTATATGAAAATAAATGTGGAACGCGATATTAAATATGCCTAATATTTAATACCACCTCACGTAAAACTGCCAATTTATAACATAGGAATTTAGTAGTGAAGACCTCAAAAGTGACCAAAATATAAACCTCACTGGGATAACACATCACAGGAATGGCATCACATGCTACAGTGTATGGCATCACACACCAAACTTAACATAACTAAAGGGGTAAAACTTATCTGTATGCCCAAGGGTTCCATAAAAACAACATTGAGCCCCGCCCAATGTCATAACCCTCACATATTATTGACCCAAATTCGTCAGTCCCTGTAACCATAACTTAATACCTCTATACATTTTAAACCATCGGTATAGATGACTATTAATCTATGGCCCAACGAATTATCCATTAAAAACCAATAATATGGGGACAATCTAGGCTTTTAAAGCCCATTGACTAAAGGTATAATATAAACCAACCTAGCTCACTTCTCCCTCGCTTATATAGGGGTATCTTCGTAACAAGTGTAAGCCTATGACACTTGTGTCTTCGTGTGGACATCGACTTCATACACGCCTCACAGCGTTATCTTCATAGGGTGGAAGGATGACTGATAGGTATAGGTGAAAGAGGTCTTCACGGCAAGAATGGGAAAATAAACTAACACCGATTCCTAGAGGAGCGCGCAGCGCGAGGGCTGACGCGAGATTATGCACTAGTTCTGGTATAAACCTTATAGTGCCTCTCTCTTTTCACCTGGTGAGGTAGGTGATTGTACAAGCAATGGCAAGAAGAAGTCCAGGAGACAACACCGATTCCCGCTAAGGCCCGCCTATTTATGCCCAGCCCCTGGAGAGGGGAGAGGGAATCACAGGACCTGACGTCACTGGGAAAAAGTTCACCTTAAACTGCCTAATTACAGAATAAAAATAATATAAACCCATCACGAAATGTCTTATATATGATAAAACATCCTATAAGCAAAGTGTAACATAAAAATAATCCTTAGTTAAACAAATTAACTCGTCACTCTAGACACACATGACCCAGTTAAAATCAACTTTATGAACAATCCTGCCCCTCTATCGCATCAAAGTATGCAAAAATCCCGCTTGTTCCAATTAAACCACTTATCGCATAATACTGCTGAATAAACAAGGATTAATTTGGTACCACACATATCGACATATATAAACTAAAACCTGAGATACAGCCCTCGGAAATAGTAAAACCATTGACAAAATCCCGGGAAAATCGGGAACGGCCTGGGCCAAAATGGCCGAATCCCAATCTTCCTTGAAAGATCGTAAATTATTCCTAAGTCTACCTTCACTCTAAAACTCAAAAAAACATGCTAAAATATATATTTAATTTACTATAAGATGACCCTGCACCTTTAACAATGAACAATACTTCGTTTAAAACACTTATGAAGTGATGAAACTGTTTAATAGTAACTCTTTCTATTATCGCTCATTTACACGCGATCGCGGCTCACTTAGACTCGTATAAAAATGCAAACTTTTACTTAATACAATGTAAGTAAAGATAATCAAAGTAAATAAAGTATACAAGTTGAAAATAATAAAACAGTAGCAAATAGTTGCACAAGTTTTACTTTCGAATTGACAATAATAAACTCTTAAATCATGCTTTTGACTGACTATAATAGTGAGCTACAGTCACAGTACAGTATAACATACAGTGACACTGTCACGTCCCCAACATCGGCGTGTACACACACTTAAACCACTATATCGTACAAACAGAAATAATAATAATAAAAGTACACAACCAAAAGATCATATAAAAATATTTTCCTTACGAGGACAACAGAGAAAGCGTCACAATACACTCACACTTAAATCGATTGTTAGAGTATACGCTTCATAACCATGGATAGTTATTAATGGTTTTATGTAATATATGTAACAGATATATAAGTAGTCATTCTTATAAACTAAAATGTTTTGCTTGTAAATGTTTATTTCACCTTACGTGTATAACTGGTTTGACAAAAAAAGATTTTAGATCACTTAGTAAATCCAATTGGATATGTAAATTATGTGCAATAGAACTATTTCCTTTCAATCACATTGAAGACGATAACATATTTAGTAATATTATTAGCGATCAGTGTAATATACCTCTATCTTTATCCATTGATGAATTAGAAAAAAGAGTATTTATTGTTTTTGAAACAAATGATATTGATGATACTGGATTTATAGACCCTCTGAATGACTTAGACCCAGATCAGCATTATTTTAATGAACTCGGTTCTTATACGGAGTGTAAAAATTACTTGGAATCAGGTTATAATAAAAAGTTACAGAGCTTAAATATATCTAATGATAATTGCTCATTTATTCATCTGAATATACGTAGTGTGATGAAGAACATGTCACATTTTGAGAATTATCTCCAAAATATACACCATAAGTTTACTTTTATTGGCTTGGCAGAGACCTGGATTAATAAGGGTACTGCCGATTTGTTTTCAATTAATGGATATGTATGTGAACATAAATTTAGATCATGTAAACGCGGAGGAGGTATTTCAATTTTTATTAGGGATCAGGTTCCATATATTTTAAGGAATGACTTAATTGTATTTCAAACTGATTTTGAAAGTATATTTATTGAAGTAGAGGGTAAATACATGAATAGTGATGTTAATGTTATTATTGGCGTCATTTATAGATCACCAGATAATGATATCAATGTTTTTACACAGAAACGTATTAATGTTTTGAATTCTATTCACAAAGAAAAAAAAAATGTTACCTTATGGGTGATTTTAATATAAATTTATTAAATTCAAATATACAAAATCCTACTTGTGAATTTGTTGACACATTGTATGAATATAACTTCTTCCAATTAATTAACAAACCTACTCGTGTTACAAAAGTATCTGCAACACATATTGACAACATCTTTACAAACAATATAAAGCACAAGGGTATTTTATCTTCTATTTTATATACCGATATCACTGATCATTTTTCAATTAGCCATATACTTAACAATAATTTACAACATGAATCGTCAATTATAATTAATAGAGATATGAACAATAATAACGTGATTAAATCCCATAATCTTGCTAAAACTACCGACTGGAGTTTTGTTTGCTTGGAGAGCTCTTGCCAAGCATCATTTTCACTTTTCCATAAAAAATTACTTGAGTATTTTAACGCCTGCTTCCCCATTAAACATGTTAGGTCGCATTATAAAAATAGAAAATGTTGGCTAAGTGATACCCTGAAAAGGTTATTTATTAAAAAGAATAAAACATATTTACTATTCAAAAAGTTTCCTAATGTAACCAACGAAGTTTTATATAAACAGTATAGATCTAAAGTAAATTCTGAAATGCGCGTAGCTGAACGCAAATATTACCAGAACATGCTTGAAAATAACAAATTCAATCTAAAAAAGTCCTGGCAGATACTGAAAGATATCATAGGGAAATCGAAACCAGGTAATATGAGTGATACATTTTTAATAAATGGTAGTATTGTAGAGGACAGTAAAGTCATTGCTAATGCATTTAATGATTTTTATATAAACATAGGCTCCAAATTAGCAGGTAAAATTAAACCTAATAATCCATATATAAATCCGATAAGTTATTTAAAAAATAATGTTACAGATACAATTTTTATTGCACCTGCAACTAATGCGGAAATTCTTAAAATATTTAATACTTTGAAAAAAAAACAGTGCTGGGTGGGTTTAACACAATCCCTGCTCAAACCAATATTTTTGAACGTAACTGAACCCCTTGCTCATGTGATGAATTTATCTTAAGCTCAGGGCATTGTCCCTCTAGAACATAAAATTGCTAAGGTTACGCCTATGTTTAAAAATGATAATAAAATGTATGTAAATAATTATAGACCTGTATCTGTGTTACCATTGTTATCTAAAATTCTAGAACGACTGATGTATAACAGAATATTTACATTTATTAATAAACATGACATATTATATAGATATCAGTTTGGTTTCAGACAAAATTACTCAACAAATTTAGCTTTAATAACATTAGTTGATAAAATTACTGAATCATTACAAAAAGGAGAATGTGTTTTAGGAGTATTTTTAGATTTTAGTAAGGTATTTGATACAGTTAATCATAAAATTGTATTGGACAAATTATATTTATATGGAATTCGTGGTACAGCACTAGATTGGATCACAAATTATCTCTCGGATCGAAAATAATATGTGGTCTACAATTATACTAAATCAGATGAAAAACATATTACTTGTGGGGTTCCACAGGGTTCTATCTTGGGACCTCTTTTATTTTTATTGTACGTTAATGATATTTGCAATGTATCTGACATCCTGTTTCCTATTCTATTTGCAGATGATACCAATATATTTTTGAATGGTAAAAATACTGATGAATTAGTACAATGTATTAACTGTGAGTTAAACAAAGTTGTTATTTGGTTAGCCGCTAATAAGTTATCTTTAAACATTAAAAAAACACATTTTATGTTTTTCCGCTCGAAACGATGTTGTATTGATAACCGACAAGATATAAGAATTTGTGACCAAAAAATAGAATTTGTTGAGCACATTAAATTTCTTGGGATCTACATTGACTCTAAGTTATCTTGGAGTCAACATATATCCTATTTGAAATCTAAATTATCTAAAGGTATTGGAGTCCTAAGAAAGGCAAGAAAATTATTATCTAAGGATATGTTAGTTACACTGTATAATTCCTTAGTTTTTCCTTATCTAAATTATTGTTTAGAGGTTTGGGGTGGTGCTCAAGATATTCATATAAAATCTCTAATTATTCTTCATAAACGAGCTATTAGATTGATCACCTGTTCGTCTCGGATGACACACACAAAACCAATTTTTCTCCAATTAAATTTATTAACACTGAAAGAGTTATATTTGTACAAGGTTGGATTGTTAATGTTTAAGAGTTCACAAAATGCATGTACCAAAACATATTAATGATTACTTCAATGTTAATGCAGATGTTCACACTTATAATACCAGACATGCATCCTTATTTCGGTTACCACTTACCCGTACTAACTTGATGAAAAGAACTTTTAGATATATAGGTGTCAAAATATGGAATAGAATTAGTCGTAGTATAAATCATAAAGTGCCAATTGAATCTTTTAAAATAAAACTTCAAAAATATATTATGTATAACTATTGTATGGATATTTTTGAACATTGATTTGTTTTATGTTTTATATAATCTTTAATATATTGTTAACAAATGTATCGTTATGTGGGTAGTGATAATTTGTGTGTACTTTAGATTTGATTTTGTTATTTTGTTTGCACTACATGCGCATACTCAATGAATGAGTGTTATATAGGCAAATCTGCCTTTTTCCCGTTGCCACCATTTGTATTACGGTCATTTGTTTATATTGATTGTTGGAATTTTATGGCAATAAACACAATTATTATTATTATTATTATTATATACAAATTGAATTGCCCCTGTCTAATAGACTTTATGTATTGGTGTAGTAGAAGTTCCAGGTGCAGAATTAGGCTCCAAAATTTAAACTGGGGATGGACCTCAGACTGTTCTGTACACCATCGTTGATAATGCTCAGGACTGGCACTGCCACCATTTGTTGTAACGAAATCTCTGTATGCTGCTTGTTGGAGTGCATACAAAGCTGCACATGTCACCTTATGGGCCCATCTGGATCTGGTAACATGACTACTCCCAGTAAGTGAATCTGCTCGTTCATTCGTCGTTATATTTCCATCGACTAAAGCTTTGGACCAACCGCTACCATATAGCAATTCTCCTACCACACGTAGAAATGCCATCTCTAGGTGCAAACCTCCAAAAACAATGACAAATTGACTTTCCACGTGACTCTCTGGCCATTTCCACTGAGCCTGTTTGGCCAATGCAAAAAGTGGCTGGTCAGCAGTTATAACTGGGATCTGAGTGGGATTAACATGTATGGATTGCCTGCTGAACAACAAACATAGAATGTTTTACCATGGTCAAAGTGTTTGCATTTTCTACAAAAAAAGGGAGCAAAGCATTTTCACATTTCGGACGAATATGTTTATCTGCTGCTGCAGCATGATTGACAGACCAAGATACATAGTCCCCAGGTTTCATGTTCTCATGTTTGAGAGATTCTGCTATTTTATTCAACCATATTATCTCACTAGCTAAAGACATTTCAAGAGAGTTCGAACAGGTAATCATGTCAGTATCTGGCACGACATATTCAGTGAACTGCGAGCTACATGGGGGCACCTCAGAATATATATCTGGTAAGGGAGTGATTTTTAAATTGTTGGCATGTCCCTCATTTTGGTAATACATTTTTCTGTCTTCTCCGCTGACAGTCAATGAGGGATGTTGGGTTATTGATATTGCAGTGCCATGAAAACTGTTTTTGGCAGAAGTGGATGAGGGATTATGATCAATGTTGTCAACCGCCCCTGTGGTGAACAACCCTGATTTCAGATTTGGAGGGCAAACAACATTATGTTCATGGCAATATGCACAAACTGTATTAGCAAGATCTGTGGAAATCGAAAGCAGTCTCTTATATGATACACAAATTCCATGAGAATATAACTTGTCAATAAGTTCACGTGTGCGTGTATA
Source organism: Flabesymbios commensalis (assembly GCA_964017125.1). Lineage (NCBI taxonomy): Eukaryota > Metazoa > Annelida > Polychaeta > Terebellida > Flabelligeridae > Flabesymbios > Flabesymbios commensalis. The sequence goes on along the minus strand of OZ024909.1, from coordinate 77,781,341 downwards.
GTAATGTATAAGGTCTTTCTCTGGGAAAGGACTTTCTCTATCCCTATTGTGTCTCACTGCACCCATGTTATCGTTATCTGATGTTTTACAATTCTTGGTAAATTTACACTATTATACCACATCAGTTGTGAAATTGTGAGACTAGCAGTATTACATTCATTCATATTTTGTTGTGTTATAATTGAGCCCTTTAATACCATATTCACCAACGCTTTAAGCTTTTGTGGAACTGAGTTTTCTTGACAATTTGGATCAAATGATCCATTAAACCCAACAATTGTATCATCAAACATATCCCTCCTTACAATCTGTGCAGCTTTTGCTAAAATGACTGCTTTTAATTCTTCAGCATTATTACGAGCGTTCTTTATTCCAACCCCAATGTGATCAATAAACATCAGTAACATATGTTTACCTTTACCCTCAGTATGAGCTCTTAAATTTGGAATATGTTTCAACAATTTTATTTGATACGTGTACTGTTAACACGAATGTCTACACTGACACCCAACTGAATTAATCGATCTGTATACATTTTTGACAAGTCAGACAGACGAAATACTGGACATATATCTGGCTCTCCACATTATGAGATAAGTTCTGCCATTGCTATTGCTTTCGAAGATGAGTATGGATCTTTGTCTGAAAAAAAGACTGCCTTGCCAAATGTCTCTCTCGATTATATAGAGTAACCAAACATTTTTTGTGATATTTTGAACGTTGTGCTACCATATCGGTATTAGCGAGCTTCGCTAATAAGTTTCTGTCACTTAGTGCTGTTGCTGCTCTTCTTACAGCGTTATCAACATCCTTAGTCTCTGATAGATGAAGACTCTCCACCCCTTTTTGATCACAGAAAAAACACACGTCAGGTACGATAAGGGGCCCTACCACAGCACGTGTCCTTACTGGACTACAACATTCACCAGGCTCATCATTTTTCCCGTTTACTGTTCAAAGCCCGCGTCAGGTGATCAATCAAACTGAATGTAACATTTCTTGTGCCACCATGCTTGTTGGTTCTCCAGAGATTGTAGTACCTCTACTCCATCATCAAGGCGTCCAGGGTTTATATTCAAGGGGATGTTCCCCAGTTCTATAAATGTACTTAAATTTTCTGAAAATGTTGCATATGCTGATATATAATGTGCCCTTGTGGATTTTGTAGGACATTGTATTTTATCAGTAGTTTTTGTCTGACACAAAGCACACTTATTCCAGTCTGTCACTACACTTACTGTTGGAGGTTTGGTTATATTGGCCTCACCTGATATCACCACCACTTTAGACATTGTCACAATACATTGGAAGCACAAGTGCTGACAAGTAATCTAAACTCCAGACTAAATTAAACTGACAGATCTACAAGGCTACACAATGTGTATGTGTACTGTCAATTGCAGTACCCTCTTCTGTGGGTACACCTAGTAGGTATACCGGAAAACTGACAATGCAGGTACTGTTTTTATCACAGTAACTGTGGGGGCCGTTGCAAAAGCTCGCAATGTTTGAAGATACGAACACAGCTCATATTGGTAGGTGGGTGGTTGACTGCCCCTCTCGTATTGACGTATTGCGATTTTTAGGTGCATTGTTACGTTCTGATATATAAAAAAATATTCATATATTTTGTTCCTTTGTAAATTATGAAAACATCAGCTGGAGATATGTATATATGTTTACAATTTTATATCATAAACAAAATGGGTTTCCTACAAACTTTCTCATGTCTCGTCCTTTCGTACTAGGGGGTGGGTGGTTTCGGGCTCAGTTATTTATGAATCAATTATTTTTAAATGTTCTGACATATTTACAAGATGAAAAAACAAACAACAAGCTATAAAAATCCGGGAGAAACATCGAAATATCTCGTAAAAAAAATATTTCAGGTAAATTTGGCGGTCATTGTTCAATTATGCAAATTAGCGCCTTTACGGGACAAAATCAATTGGGGTGTTCCTCTTATTCGATTATAGTTATGAAAAGACAACTGTGTGTAAATTTGGTGCTTTTATCACAATCCGAACACTATATCGCCTTAGCACCCCTACTATTAGGATGGTTGACCACGAGCTACATTCAAATCTGCCACCATGCACCAATTTTAATATTTTTTCCAGCTCAAATAAAGAACACTTTGTCCCTCAGAACAAAATAAAAATATTTTATAAATGACAATATTCTAGAGAATGGCATTGTTGACATTAGATGTTTGCGTTTCACAGATGATGACGACCTGGAGACGCGGATTCGAGCCTTCGTTGGCACCCAGACCGGTGCTAAGCCAGATGACCTTGACTTGACGATGCCAATGACGCAGTTTGGCGTAGACTCTCTCATGTCTCAGGATATCATAGCCTGGGTGGACAAGTGGTTCTGTTTGTCTATAGAGCAGACGGAAGTGTTTGGTGGACTCACCATAGCAAACCTCATCAAAAAGATCAACATGTGATTGGATGCGTGAATGGGTCGATAGTGGACTTATTGTAATAGCCGCCAGTCAACAAGTGATACAAATGTGTTAAATGGCCTTGTTAACCCTTTAGCCGCTCAGTTATCTACTTAAAATTTGTACCCATCCGAAGCCGTGTCTCGCGACTGCAACCCACAACTTCCAAGTGGGTAAAAATTACTGATGTGTCTAATTTGAGTACAAAGTTACAGCTCATACCAGTCATATTCACATTAATTTGTCTAACCTTTTTTAGGGTTAAGTAATCGTATGTATCTCACCTTGGTATAAATTTGGCAAACATACCACTTAAAAGAGTGTTACAACCAAGACAAGTGTAAATTGGCTTGCGTAGGTGTGACTCTTTTGTTTAAATATATTATTGCAGCGAGTTTTGTTTGAGTGAACATAATGCAGGCTCAATGTAGATAAAAAATATGCTGATAAGTAAATTAATATATTTAGCTGACGTTGAGCCCATCGCTTTGGTGATGTGTCTTGTTGTTGATATTGTAAGTCTCCTCGTGGTTATTTTGATGAATATGGTGTGCTCCGTTTTTTACGGATCACTTTGTTAATTGTCCAACTGTTGTTAAGACATTGTTAAACGAAATTGGCTATTGTAGACGTCAAAGCTATTAAAGTATACTGATATGGTCAGATACGTCAATCGTAAAATAAAATATGTGATCTTACAAGTGTTGTTTTTGTTTGTAATTTTTGGATTCAATATTACATCAGAACCCTTTGGAGGTTCCATCAACGGTGGGGGCTCAACAGGTTTTCCAAATAATAGTTCTACACTGCAAAATTAGCCGAAAGTAATATATTCCTTTTGTGAATTCGTTCTGCCTGCAAGTCTAGCTGACCAATTCCGATGAATGATTGATCGATATTTTGAAGTCAATTTCTTTATATCTATCATCCACTAAATTATTGTTTAGCATATTCTGGAACGGCACTATTTACAATCAATGAATATGTCCAGTAAATCAATAACAAAATCACAATAAATACCAGCAAAAAAAACATTTTAAAATCAATCTTTAAGAAAAATAGTGTGAAATGATTTATTCATACTATTGCAAGTAATCTAGGTATAGAAACAATTTTGGACCTTTTTATGGAGCACCCATTCGATGTGATCCATCTATCAAGTATTAACATAAAAGTACGCATGAATGCAAAATTTCACATGAACACCTACCTTTAATATATTTATAACACAAGTGTTTGCTATATTCTTACAAGACTATGCCGGTTAGGATGGCATTGCAGGTTTTAGTTAGGACATACAATTTTCTCGTACACATCATATGACTCGAACACTATAAATAACTAAATAGGGTTTGATCGTCATCACGTCATATCGAAAAATTACGAGCCTTTATAGGATGCGAGAATATTTTCAAAATTTAGTAGGCAACTGTCCCAAGCACAGCAAAATAACCATCCATCTAATTCATTACAATCGGCATATACGAAACTTCATCCTACAAAACGGCATTATTGGAAGCCCTCTTAATCGACACCCTTGATCACTTACATAAAAACACTTCCGATTGGAATGGAATATCAGGTTTGGCTCAAATTTGACTTTATTCATAAATACGTAGCAAACCACTCGTCCCTACATGTCTATTTTTAAAAATAGTATATTTATGTATGATACTGATATGTGCTTTTTCTGAATTTCCTGGATTTGTTGCAACAGTGATTAGGGGTTTTGTCAATTTAAAAAAATCCGGCCAAAACTCTGAAGTGGGTGGGTGGGTCAAGTCCCAACTCGGATTCTTTTTTTTCTTGGAAATGTTCTGGTTTTATTGTTTTTTGTGTTGTTTCTTGTTGTTGTACATGTTTCAAAAAAAAAAAAATGTTTAGGGAGGAGGGTGTTTAGTGGTCTGGCCAATCCTAGTTTTTCTCGGATTTTTGGATTTTTTTTTAAAGGTACACACTTCGAAGTAATCAGACTATAAAATTGGCTATAAGGCCTGATTTTTCTATTATTGATATTCATTTTGATAAATATCGCCGCCAAAACGACTTTAAAATGCAGTATTGTCATTCAACAATTCTCCAATGTGACCCACAAGTTGCGGGGCACTATCAATCAACAATAAATCATGCATGTCATGTGCCGATCATGTGATCACTGGTGATGTGGCCGTGTCTATTTCTGACAGTTCAGCAAACAAACGAGCAAGGGCTGAGCCGTTTTTCAAGTCAAATAGTCTAGAGTACACCAGGCAGGGTTATTACGGTTATAGATGATAATTGTCTTACTTGAACTGAGATGTTAACATATCTATAGTTTCAGAAGCCCGATGTGAGGTCGGTAGGCTTTAGGCCTACCAGTGGGGTTATCTGCAGCAGGGTAGGCCTACTGTCATGACTGTTGGGAGATTCCCGCTTTGCGGCACAGACTGGCGGTAGCGGGCACTGGGCGAGGACGACCCTACCCAACAACACGAGGCAATCACCCGATGCTGTTTTAATGTTGGGCCAGCGTCGAAGACGCTGTACCAACATTGAAACAACCTTGGTTAAATGCCTTGTGCTTGCTTGGTGTGTATTGGCGCGTATTTTTTGTACACATATACCTCCATACAGCTGTCCGCATGATGTGTGGGACACGCGGCGGCATATAGATGTGGGTCTGTGGTGTTGTCTGGTTGTGTGTATATGAGCCGACCTGAGCTGGCAAACTATCAAGCGTGTGTTCTCACTGGGCACAGAGTCTCAAAATCTGAGATGACGATGAGTTTTTGTCAGGTGGCATTTTTAAGTAAACTGTTATAGTAGGCCCTATATTCATTCTGTGAGAAAGGCAATCCCTCCCTATCTCTCCCTACAGGCTCGTGGGTGTGGCGCTAGTGACAGCATGATATGGATGATGTGTTTACAACTGAACCGTGTCAGACGCTCTCAGTTTGCGTACCCCACGTTCACGTGACCAAAATTAGCATATGGAGTGTTTACACAAAATTCAAATGGCGACAGTTTGAATATCATTCGGCAATATAATCATTAAAATATCTTATATGAGAGTCCTGAATGATGTAGTATGGTCACATATACACGGCATTTTGTATCATAATTAAACTGAAAGTCATGTTTTGGAAACTATACCCAGGCAAATGACATGTCATATTTTTTGGGGGTAATTTCACATACAAAATTGTGAGATCCAATAATTATTTGTCAAGTTATCGCGTTAACAAGGAATTTTTAAGTTAAAAAATCAAGGTGGCCGCATAGCCTCGTTTCGGTCACACATGAAAACAGACGGTGCCAATAGACTCGCAGACACTGAAAACCTACATATACCAGGTTTCAAGGACATTCTGAAAAAAAATGAGTAAAAAAAAATTAGTCGCCAGTGGCGGCCATTTTGATTATCGGTGGAAAGCTGAAAATCTAATCTCCTAGCCTAGTTCCTGGCCCCACGAGCCTAGTTGATTTGGTCTACCCAAAATTCAGCTCATGGGTAACTTCACATAATAAAATAATTATTTTTCAAGATATCGCGTTAACAAGAATTTTTTTGAATCATCAAACTAGGCTCTTGTGTAAAAAAAAATTGCTGAAAGGGTTGAATTTTGGTATGAATCATAAATTGAATCTGTGTGGCGCACGAAGGAGATGACAATGTCCCTTCGGGCCCAACAGGCCAAGGGGTAAAATATCCACTTTAAAACGTTGTCTACAGTGGGCGGAACGCTCCGGCTGTGCCCATAGGCTTGCATTACGTAAATTCCTCTGATGATTTAGGCGCTACAGAAATCTTCTCGTTGTTGGAAGAGGTATCATTTGATTTTAGCAGAATGGTTTGATAAAATTTAATTATTCTGTCAACCATTTTCTAATAATTGTATCTACATTATATTCTGAGCGATGAAAGGCGGGAAATAAAGTAGCTTTGCCACACTAGACCTACACATTTGATGTTGTCGAGCGAAGCGAGGCAACCAGGAAAGTTTAAAGTACACATTAATTTTTTTTATTTCAGCTTCATTACTTTTTTCTGAAAGACTGGACTCACAATGTTTTACTTACTACTTGTTATGCTTGAATTATTTACCTAAAAAATACTTGAAAGTCCATGATCGTACATAAGGATGCAACCCCTCCTCTTCCCCCGACCACCCCCTCCCCCCGAAATACAAACAGCCTTTTATACAATAGATGAATAACTCCCCTGAGGAGGGAGCACATATTCTCTTCATATTGTCTCTATAGGCCACATTTAGGAAAAAAACATTGAATCTATTTTTGGGAAAAGTTAATGAGGGTGACAAAAAAAAAACTTTTGATCTATTTGAAAACAAATTATTGAGGGCGACGTAAAAAACAAGTAAAAAACATACTGGGCAGAACCAAAAACAAGTTTTTTTTGTTATGCTCTGCCTAAATCTAATGCTCGCGCTCATCTAAAACAGAGAAGGAAAACATAGTGGTCTATATAGGCTGTTATTGTGCTTGACCCTACATGGGCTGTTGATATCTGAAATCTCTGTTGTTGTTTTTTCTATATATTTTAAATATTGCATGTCATCAACAAGCTTGTGTCCCATATCAGAACGAAACAATGTGAGGCGTTAAAAGGATAACGGAGGGGGGGGGGGGGTGTGATACATTATGAACCATTCAAATTATATTTTCAGTCTATTAAAGAATTATCCAACTGCAAAACTCGCATGCCTGGGACGGTCAAGTGTAGGCCAACAGTAGCCTATCAAGTACAGATTGACGGCATTAATATAGCCACTGAACTGATTACAAGATACTACTCAAACGAGACATTGATCCAATGCTGTTTTAATGTTAGGCCAACGTCTGCGACGCTGGCCCAACATTGAACCAACATTAGATAAATGTACAATGTTTGAGAGAAAGTCCTCCTGCCCAGCAAGCACAAGACATTTGTACAACATTTATACAATGTCGGCCCAACGTCTTCGACGTTGGTCCAACATTGCATAAAGTCATACAAATGTTTTGTGTTTATTGGGTGACAATACAAGCTTGGGGGTCAAGCAGTTTCCAAATCCCCGCAGTAATACAACCAGTTTGTTTGCAAGCCAGCGACCAAGTAGGGGAAAAGGTCAAGGGCTTTGAATTATCAACTCATAGATGTCGCTCAAGTATATATAAACTTGCTGTGATTTGAGAACTTGCTCTTAATGAGGCTTTGGGTATGAAACGCACTATTGCCTTCTGGGGGACCCTTGTCCTGCGAATTTTTGATAGTTGACTACACCTTTAAAATTTTGTCTCGTTACAGCAAACCACATTTTCAAGTGTCTAAAATTAGTCACATTTGTAAAAAGAATATTGTCATATCGTATATGAATTAAAACATATGTAAGACATTTAAAACTTATAGAAACAGTTTAAAAAAACAAATACAAACGCTGTAGTCGACATCAGTGCTCTTATAGGCCAGGACAGAATGGTTTGTGCAGATTATTGCATTCCAAGACTGAGCTGGTTATAATAACAACATTGACATCTTGACAACTGTTCGTGAGACACAGGAAAAAAAAGTTCCTGGTATCGAAATGCTAATTAATGCCGACGCTGACGTGACAACACCAAACTCTATTTGTAAAATCCCACCTCTATGCGAGAATGACCCAAATAATGTGAAATGTCTATTTATAATCCCACCAGGTGACGCTCAGCTTCATGACGTTGATCTGCTCTTTAAGCAGCGTGTCAGCCAGTTGCACTGTCAATTTGCCAGCAGTTTCGCCAAGTGGACCAGGTGCTATTGGTTTTTCATCAAGTTGTCTTTCACCAGGTGGCTCTGTTACTCTTTCACGGGTTGGGTCTTTAGTATCTATCACCCACACTTCTCGCTTACCCTGTGCCACATACATGAGACCTTCCTCGTCAATACAAAGTCTGTGAGTTTTCATAACGTCATGTAGGCTGAATATTTGACTGACGTGGTGGCCTTCCCGATCCAGCACATTTACACAGTTTTCTTTAGAGCTAGTAACGTAGATATATTGACCGTGGCAGGACGATTGTCCTCGTCCAAACCTTGTTAATGTCTGGTCAGTAGATCCTCGCTGCTGTAGAATTTTCCAGGGCAACAGGGTTATTGGCATGTTTATTCGTCCTATCTCTTCTCTCGAACCACTAAAAATATGTACCTCATTATCTTGTCCATGCACTAACAGCTGGTTGTCATGGACAGCTAGAGCGAGTGTATAATAGCCGACATTCACTGATTTCAATGATGATACATGCCATTTACCATAATGCTGTTCCAGTTTAATCCACAACAACGTTTTAGGGCAAACACTGACTACAAGTTGTGTCGAGGGAAGAGGAAATCTAACCATATCTGTGATCATATCTGATTGTTTGATGTGAACTTTCTGATGATGATAGGGTGGTTTGGTACTATATGCATATAAATATTGCTGCTGATCAGGATGGGAATCGAAGTGTACAACCCATAGTGTTAGTCTTATTACAGCCATACCTTTCACATACCGTGTTTTATCCTCCAAGTGTATCTTCTGGACTTCATGTTCAGTTTTAGTGACATTAAAATCTTCAGAAGGCTTTGATTTTGAATCTGACTCTACAACATCTGCTGTTAATGCTATATCAGCCACCGTCATGTCATTCAATGATGCTTCTTTCCTGTTCTCGCTACGGCTCCACACAAATGATGGGATGCTGGCCTTGGTAACAGCCATCAGCCGTGTCTTTATCTCCTTAACCTGTTGTATCCTGTCCCAATCTCTCCCGTGTTTTAACACACTCTCAGTGTATGACCTGAGACTAGTCATCGCAGTTTTGGTGAAATTCTGCCCATCACGAGCTGCCATTACAACCTTCTTTTTCTGTCCTTCTATTTGATGTAGTGAAGTAATTAGTTTATGTCTCTTCTGGTTCAATTTGTCTATAATTCCATCTATAACTTGATGAATCACCTGTTTCATGTTATCTATGTCAGCTTTTGATTGTTTGTCTTGTTTATCTGTGTCTGCGATATGTTCGCTTATTAGTTCCACTATCACATCAGTTTGCTTGAGAATGTGTTCCAGTTCTCGCGTACTCTGATCAGCTTCATCTTTCAAGTCCGCCAGATGGTGTTGTTTGTGGTGCTGTAGCAGACAAGTGTCACAAGCCGCCAAATCACAATCTTTGCACAATTGGTCAACTCTAATCGTAGGGTGGGTTTCACAATATAAACTATTTATTTTATCTTCATCACTTTCATCCATATCGATCACAACGTGACCTTTTGTCAATTTGAATTTACATTGCTGGTTGATACAATGTGTACATAAATGTCCACTGTGACATCCCTCTGTACAGTACTGTACAGCTCGTTGATCACAGTTATCTGTACTACATATGTCACCTTGGGTTGTTGGATCATATTTCTGTGACATTCTCCCCAGAAGGTCTGATATAAAGAAGTTATTTTTTGTATTTCCCAGGCCTCCCAATCTCTAATCTAAGTTCACTTTGCTGGTCATTTAAAAGGACTCTGGAAACATAAAAGTGAAATTGAGCATGCATATACATATATTCCTACAAATCTTATATTGCAATAATGACCCTCAAAAAAAGTTGCAACAATAAGAGGAATATGTCTATACGACAATACAAATCTTAAATTAAAGTGTATCATATTAATAAGTGATATATTACCCACTCTGCCAACCTGCGCTACCGTGATAACCCAGGTTACACCATGATGCCACCAATTTGGATAACCCAGGCTATGCCGGGATAGCATATCTAACGCATAACTTAAAAAAAATCACAGGTTTTAACAACAGTCAGAAAAATTGTATTGTTGAAAATTTATGAAGCAAAGAAGAATATAATGTGAATTCCAGTGTATAGTGCGAAATTTGCTATTTTGAGCGACAATTTTGTGGATTTATACCGTCTTTTACCATGCTAACCGGGGTGTGGTAGATCATATGTTGCGTGACTATTCATTCATTCATTCTTCCCTTTTAATACAATAGCCACTTCTCTCTATGAGCAAAATAATTTTTAACACAAACTGTCAGACAAGTCTAATTTACAATTATTGTAAACATAATTTGTCACGGTATCTGTGATTGTTTATCCCGATTTTCTCTTTGTCAAGTTGGTTACAGAAAATTAAAATGCAAACCAGAATTCTACAAGCACTACAAACCTGTTCCTCTTTTGAACAATGATGCAAATACAAATATTACATCAATATTTGGCCATTGCAAAGTCTTAAATTTGCTCTTGCAAAGGGAGTTTGTCATTAGATCAAGTACTCTGGGATAAATGCTGTACCTCACCAACGCTTCAGGTGATTCAAAGTGAGTAAATAGTGATACTGTAACTTGTAGAATTCATATTAAGTACTAGACATTTGGAATGAGTGTCCATCAAAACAAAACAATTCTGCCCATCATCTCTGCATAATGTATTAAGTTATTCACCACAGGTTTTATTCAAGAATGTACTAAACAATATTGAATAAAATTTGCTTTCTGTGGAGGTTTTTAAAACACCTTTACCAGTTTCATTCCCTTTTTGTTTGAAAATGTGTAATTCACTAGATCATTAGCTGTAAACCAGGAGCCGTTATTGTTTACCAATTCTTCAGGTAATCCAAAGCCAGCGAATAATGATCACAGTACTGTTATGGTACTGTATGTTTTATTCGAAGTCCTAATAACATTTCTAGACATTGAGAATGCAATTTCCGCCACAACAAGAAAATTATGTCCACCTTCTTCTACTTAATCAATGTGTTCCTCGGTGAGGACAGATAACTCAATCAATTAGTATTTGGCTAACATTTGATCACCATAAATATCGACTACAACAAGAGATTACATGTGGTGAATATGATGACTTTATTGCAACTTATCAAATAATATTTCCCAAAAGCAATAGCAATGCCTATTTCCCACATAATACAGGTACTTTCTGTATACATAACCCTTTCAATATAAAAGTAAGAAGCAAGTTGTACTTTACAAGTAACTCTAGTTGAAAAACAAATATGAAAATGGAAGTGAATTATTTGTTTAAACAAGTGTCGAGCGCTAGATATTTATTTACTTTCATTGTCAATTTATTCACATTGCACAGTTTAATATTTCATCAATCTAATTGTCAATTCATTTGCAATTGCATAGTTGCTTGAAGTCATATATATATCTGGTTCGATACCATGTTAATAAATACTATAGCATTGAAATCTTTACCGGGTGTATATCTTCATACGGAAAAGGTATAATTATTTTCACCACATGTACTTATTAACCTGCTATGTATGTATACAATGTGACCAGGTTGTGGCACATAACCATCTCAGACATGTATGTCCAAAATGAGAAAAATGGGATTATGGACATATCAAGAAGCGTAAGTAAGTAAGTAAATTGTGCAAATTGAAGCCTCATCGCTGATACGACAGCTAAATTCATGATCATTACAGACAAAGGACATAGCTGTCCTCTTGTCTTCCTTTGATCCGTCAGTATACACCTTCTGGTGCCTCGGAAATCTACAAAATAGCTCTAGCAATATGCTCTGGAGGACAAAGGGACAGGTGTCTCCCTTCCTGAGATCTGAGATGTTAAAAAGTATATTAGGCTGTTGAAGAAGCCAAGGTGGACATTCTATGGGCGCACAACGTTAATTGCGTCGAGATCCAGCTCCATGTCTTCCAGATGGGGCTGGAGTCTTATACCCAAAGTAGGTATAGCCATGGCTTGTTATTAAACAGTCTCTTGTACTCGGGGTTGACAACACACGAGTATGCCAGGTTCTCAGGATTTGCTTTCATCTTCATATAGTATTGCAAACTCAGCTTCAACCGGCGAGTCTCTAAAGAGAGCTCCCCGGTCTCCACCTGAAGACTTTCAATGAGCGATGTTCTAAATGCCCCTGAGCATAGTCTCAAACCATGGGTCGCGATTGGATCAAGTACTGCTAAGTACGATCGTCTCGCTGACCCATAAACAATACAACCATACATAATCTGATGTGAAACCGGTAAATCCTTAGTAAGCTTGTCTGGTCACCACCCCAATCCTTGCTGGATATAACTCGTAGTAATTGTAATGCTTTTCTACACTTATCTTTCATATATTTCATGTGTGGAATAAAACTGAGCTTCTTGTCGAAGAAAAGCCCAAGCAAAAAAGCAGTAAACAGCCAGATCATCAACATATAAAGACTTTTCAATACCTTCCAATAAAACATCATCTATACTGTTTATTTTAACAGTAAATAGAGTTAGTGAAAGACTACTACCTTGTGGGACACCCTCCTCCTGTGGGGGGATGGGTGTCACCTCCGCGTGGTCCCCCCTGGGCAACTTCTTAGAAGGCCAAGTACACCCAGACAGACGTATTTTCAAGGATTTATGGATTTGTGCTTTCTATTTGTAAACTTTTTCTCATGTGTGGACTGTTTTCTTGTATGTTGATGTTCTGTTTCACTTTCTAATGCTTAATTTCAGCTTAATTTGTGTCGTAAAGTTTCTTTCTCATGTGTTTTTATGTTTACTTTCAAATAGTTCAGTGTTTTTCACCAAGGGTAATTAGCTTTTCATCTCATTGTTTTAATGGTTTCTCTGTGGCGTCCTGTGTGATGGTGCAGGATGTCAGAGAGAGACCATTGACATACAATTAGCTTGTGGTGCCTTACAGTGCTCTCACGGATTGTGATCGCTCTGTCGTGCTAATTCTCGATAACAGACCTGATCCCCAACTGTGGGGGCATTGTAGGTCTACTCATGATTTGTTTTTGTGTTTGCAGTGGTTTCTCTTTGGCATCCTGGTGCTGGACGGGATGTCCGAAAGAAACCATTGCCATATAATTATTTTTTCACTTCATTGTTTTAATCGTTTCACTGTGGCATCCTGGCGGATAATGCAGCATGTCATAGAGAAGCCATCGCCGTACAATTAGCCTGTGGTGACTTACGGTGTCTTCACGGTTCGTGTTCGCTCTGTGGTGTTCTTCAATATCACAGACCTTATTACCAACTGTGGGGGCACTGTAAGTCTTTAATTTTTGAGAATTTTTTTGTGGTTTAATGATTTCTCTGGCCATACTGGCCGAAAAGTGAAGTAAAGAAGACATTTTACTTACTTACTTACTTAATGGTTTCTCTGTTCATTGTTTATGTCATTCATATTTATGTCAATTTATATTGTGTACATACATACATTATCAAGACTTCATGGAGATATAGTGACTTGAGAAGTCGTACATTTTATAATCACTTCATATTTTACATTATTTATGCTGACATTTTTATACTCATTAAACTGTGTTGTAGTGCGGGCGCTACAACATGTCATCAAACTCGTTACATATAGGTGCCAGAAGCATCATCATATTATCATATCAAGCCTTTTAAAATGAATATTTTAGTACAAACATGCAGTTATTAGTTTGATCTTCTCTTTACCACTTCTATTATACAATATAGGATATTGTAATACTTTTCACTTAAATGGCCATACTGGTCGAAAAGTGAAGTAAAGAAGACATTTTACTTACTTACTCACCCTCCTCCTGTGGATTTAGTGGAGAGTGGGTGTTGTCCACACGTATTTTTCTCCCCTTCAAAAAATTATCAATGAATAAGGGTAATCTACCCTTCAGGCCCATTTCATGCAGATCTTTCATGATACCACCCTTCCAGGTGGTATCATAGGCCTTTTCTAAATAAAAAAATATTCCAACTGTATGTTGATTTTTTTACAAAACCTAGACGAATATAAGTCTCCAGTCTGACCAAATGGTCTGTGGTACGTTTGCCTTTTTGAAAACCACATAGATATTTATTTATTATGTTATTGTCTTGCAAAAACCATGTGAGACGATGATTAGCCATGCGCTCCATGATTTTGCAAATATAACTTGCCAATGCTATTGGCCTGTAATTATTAGAAGCCGTTAGATCTTTTCAAGGTTTAGGGACAGGGATTACTGTTGTTCAAGAAGCTAAGCAGTACAGGCACAATATATCATATTGCGTATATATATTGCAATAGAAGAACGATATTCATTTTGCTACACTCAGCATCTAGTTATAATAATGATCGAGCACAATAGCCTACATGTCAGATATATTATAGAATGTTATTGTCTTTGAAATAAATGTGTTTTTATAAATATTAAATTGTACTCTTAATAACACTTATAAATGTAATCCACCTCAAAATTAATGTTTATCTAAACACTTATTCACCAGTGTACGTTTTCAGGATGGCGAATATTTGTATACAAATCCAACTACACATACAATCAACCTCTTATGAATGGAGATCACACTGTATACCTACACCTTGTACAATATATTTCAACATACAGTCATCAGTACAGAGCGCGTCTACAGATACAAAATAATTTGTATCGATCAAAGGCTTTTTTAACATATGTTAAAATAGCATTCCTTGCGGTCTAATTACACTTGAACATTCGGCTAAATATAATGCGCCGAAAATTAGAAAAATAAACATAAAAATTGAACCATACATAACAGGTTAATATATACAGCCGGGTGAAAATATTGATATGTTTGTCATTTGAAGATCGTCTACACATGGTAAAGATTTCAATGCGATAGTATTTATCAATTTGGTATCGAACCTGAATTATTGCACAACGGATAAGCCATACCAGCAATTGGTTTATATTAATTTGATATTTTAGTTTGTTTGAATCACCACACCTTGATAAATGTACAACATTTTATATTTTTTTTACTTGAAAAAATATCGGTTTCTGCACATCTGAAAATTCCAATAAATGTCCTGTATTATGTGATTATCTGTTAAATCCGCACACACCATGAATAAATCTGCCCAAATTGTAATACCTTATGTTGTCTTTCAATATTTAAAAAAGGTTTTACTGACCTTGTGTTTTTGAAGACATTGAACAAAAATGGCACAGTGAGCTTTCTAGTCTGGTTATTTAATTACCTGGTTACTCAAGTTTCTGTAGGCCTACACATTGTGTCGACTTTGCCTCTAGATATAGGTTTACGTACTTTCGTCACTAATTAGAGGACCACCATTCAATCTCGAGGGGGAGGGGCGGGGGAATTTTTTAAATAAAAAATTGGGGGCAGATTGCAGGGAATAAATAATATAGGCCTATTTCAGCTCTACATTGTGACAGTTTATAAACATGTAGTAAAACTTGATTTTTTTAGCGAGCCGGGTTGAAATAATTAATTTGTCCATGAAAAAATACCCCAGCCCCCCCCCCCTTAAACATGTTAAATCCACAAAATATACAATGGACAAATAAAATAAATCTTGGCTCACATATGCTGACCATCTTAACTGTTTACAAATTACTGATGGTATTTATGTGCTTGCTGTGCTTTTGACTAGGTTCTAGTTTTGTCTGAGAGTCATTATGCAAATTGGATACAAATGAGAAAACATAGTATTGTCGGCTATCATTGCATTTTTTTTACACCTTTTTACTTTTCAATCCCCTCTCTGACACTGGACTACAACCCAACTAATGCATATAAGGCACATGCTGTAAGGTGACAGCAGGACATAAGTGTCTGAACCAGAGGCACTCAATAACAATACAAATTTGTGCATGTTTTAATGCCCCCAATGCTGATTTTAATGTAAGATGTCATGTAAAATTATATTTTAAATGTTGCGGTATTGAAACCACAGTAAATAGGCTTGTGGTACAAAATTGGTCAACTTATTTTCATACGCAATTCTGAAATCTTTTTGTAGTTGTGAAAACTTCAGATTTCCAGACACAATATCCTGAACAAATCCGCCTGTAAAACATCACATAAAAATGTCTGGACTTATACATAAAGAAATGCAAAAAAAGAAAATAGACTATGTCCACTGCCCTATGAGGAAGTTCTGGGAGAATCATTAAGGCCGATCGGACAGAACAATGTGGGAATCTCTAAGATTTGAGATACCCGGGGAAGGCTGCACTAGTTTTCCCAGGCCAGGGTAAAGTTTCGTTTGTCGGCCCTATATGCTTCCTCAAGGGGTGTACCGAGGGTAAAAATGAAAGTTTCTTAGCCATAAGGATGAAAATTCAGCAATTTTTTTCTTCTTTGATGACCCCCTCGAGGAAAAAGAGAGAGAAACTGGAGGCTATGCACACATTTCTGATTGTTATGTGCATATCGTCCCTCGGGAGCAACAAGGTGCCAAGTCCATTTTTGATTGAAAAGTCACCAGGAGTGCAACAATGTATCATGTTGCGTTGGCACATTCTTGATCAAACGTAATAGTTTAAAGATACAAAATAAAAAGGTGCCATTGTAAGTTGGGACCTTCTTGTGTGAATTGCTCTTCATTTTAACAAGTTTGGTGAGGTTTGCAAGAAAGTCCCAAAACAAGATGGCACCTTGTTGCAGTAATCAAATATTGACTTGGCCCCTAGTTTCACCAGTGGGCCTGGGCTAGGTAATGTTTTGCTCAGTGTAACAAGGTGCCATCTTGTTTCAGTCCTGAAACAAGATGGCACTTTGTTACACTGAACAAAAAATTACCTAGCCCGGGCTATTGTCGCACAAGAGGGTAAATAGAAATAAGGCAAGAAGTTCAGTTCAGTTAATCTAATTATTTGGACCAGATAATGGTGTCCCCTGGATGGTGTAGGCCGTGATGCCAAATATTTGTACACAGGCCTATTATATGTAGCTTACCCACTGGTGAAACTAGGGGGCCAGTCAATATTTGATTACTGCAACAAGGTCTTTGGAATAAATATTTAGTGCGATGAAATCATGAAAGATAATAAAACCGCGTAAATTTTGACATACAAACTTGTGTGCTATGACCATATGTCACCATGTTCATACAAACATCATTGACCACTCGGTTTGTTTACAATTATTTCACATCGCACTGACGTCCATTCTGACCTCAGATATTATATTATCTTGACACCACATGCTCATATGATTATCGTCGTATGAACGCATTGACTAGATTGACCAGATTTATCAGCCGTTTGTTTCCAAGTGGGTTTCAAGTTTTGAATAAAGTTCCATCCGTATAACCACGGGATTCACTTCGACTCATTATTTATCTGTTTTTACTATTTCATTTGATCTGAGAGTTTGCTGCAGGTAGGAGCTATTTATTCTGTTCAAAAATGGATAAATTGAGCCACCACAATTCGCATGTCATTCAGTAATTTATATTTGCCAGTGTTTTAATCCGATTGTAAATTCTGTCAGAAAAATATAAACATGAACCTTAACACAGCAGCGCGTAGGCGGAAAAGTAATCCCTTGATTTTTGTTCTATTTCTCTGTGAATAGAAACCCAAATTTTGCGTAGTAGTGGTGTTTTATGGGGTAATATGAGCATAGCAGGTAATATGAGCACTAGCTATAATATTCTCAATAACAACGAACATTGGTTAAAATTTGGTTTGTAATATAGTCATGATACGGACATGAACTCGTTCAGTTTTTAGAAAGTTTTTTTGAAAAACTAGTCCAATTATGACAAAATGAAGTTTTTGGGCTGTTTTATTAAAAAAATATTACATTTGATTTGTTTGTACGTCCACAAATCTCTAGGTATCATGAAAGTAATGTGGGTGAGTGCAAACCATAACGGTTCTTAGCGAAAGAAGGGACGATAATAAAGTGATTTTGCATGTTCCGGGGCCCATCCCACAAAGAATCTTAAAATTAAGATCATCTTTCTCTTATTTGCATTAGAAAAGTTAAGATGATCTTAACTTTTCCAATGCTAATAAGAGTAAGTTAAGATGATCTTAATTTTAAGATGGTTAGTGGGATGGGCCACTGGACCCCCATTAGGTTTGTTACCAAACCCCCCCCCCCCCCATTTTACTGGGGTAATATGAGCAGCGTGTTTCAATCTATTATGAGTATGGTGCTCATAATACCTTTATTGCAAGATATATGTGGAACAAAATAGTATGCTCATAATACCCTGACCATATTATACAATGAAATGAGAAGAAAGCATTTGGGTCATATCAAGGTACAAGAGTGCCACTTCTATTCGGTAAACCAGGCCTACTCATAAAATAAACATTTTGGAAAAATCTTTTTTTATGGCAAAGTGCTCATATTACCCTATTGTCAAATGGTAATTAATTACGCATGTTCATATTCCCCACAACACATGCTCATATTTGCCACACGCAGGGGTAATATGAGCATGTTTTCATAATTATGTTTTTTGAAATAATTATTTAATTATATTTAAATTAAGTATTTTAATATTATGAATTACTTCATAATTCTACAAACATGCAATCAAGTTAAATTTGAAATTTTTCACTTAATTGATTAGCCCAAAATAGCTAATTAAAGTTAAGTTGCTCATAATACCCCTCTTTACCCTATATATTTACGACACGCAAGCGACGTTAGCGTGTTTATCACTCTGAGCATTGGTTTACACTATGAGACGTATATTAGTATCAACCCATATCGCACTCTAGCTGTAAATTGAGCACATGTATGGTTCGATATGTCATGTGGGAGTTGATCGTGTGAGAAAATACAGACGGTGTTCATTTTTCGTGCGATATGTAAAAATACAGCACATGTTCAATGAATAAGGTGCTCGTCTAAAGGCTCACACCTTGTTCATTAAACGAGTGCTGTATTTTCCCATATCGCACTCAAATGAACACCGTTTGCATATCTTATAAGCCTACAGTTGTTATATCCGATTTTTCTTATTGTGACTGTTTCAATAAAAAAGGCCTCCACTGCATTCATTTAAATGCGCGGACTTTACTTCCCAAAATTCATGAACTTCGGCAATACTCTATTCGAAAAGCTAAAAGACATTTTTAGAATAACAAAATTGAAGATCATAAAAATTCCTCATCAGACCTTTGGAAAACACTGAAATCACTTGGAACTTCATCCAAAATGAAATCTGGTTCAACCTCTATCGGCTTAGATGTTGACAAACTAAAGGTAGCTGATACTTTTAATGCGTTTTTTACAACAGTGGCTAATAAACTGGTGTCTAAACTGCCGACGGCAGACAACATTTTCAACAGTAAATGTATTCATCAATATTATAAACAGAAAGGAGTTGTTTAAAATGCTTTCTCTTTCTCTTTGCTCAGTGAAACCGAAGTGTGTAAAATGCTCAAAGGTTTATCACCTAGAAAGGCTACTGGTCTTGATGACCTACCTGCAAGATTTATTCGTGATGGTGCCGAAGGGATTGCCTACCCTATTTCATACATTATTAATCTATCATTGAAAACAGGTGTTGCTCCAGATAAAATGAAAACTGCCATTCCTTAGTACAAAAAGAATTCCAAATTAGAACCGGGTAACTATAGACCAGTATCCATTCTGAGCACTCTATCTAAAATTTCAGAAAGAGCTGTTCATATTCAACTTTATATTTATTCGAAGGAAAATAATTTAGTTTATAAATTTCAATCAGGTTTCCGTACTTCTTTTTCGACCGATACATGTTTGACTTATTTAACAGACTATATTCGGCATGGTATGGATAATGGCCTTTACACTGGCATGGTCATGATAGATCTACAGAAGGCTTTTGACACTGTAAACCATTTTTTATTATCAGATAAACTTCAAGCTTTAAGGCTTAATAATGTTTCAGTTTCCTGGCTCGACTCGTATTTAACGAGTCGAACCCAGAAAGTAGATATAACTGGTACCTTTTCCAAACCCAGGATGGTACCCTGTGGTGTACCACAGGGTTCCATCCTGGGTCCATTGCTTTTCCTAATATATGTTAATGACATGGAATCCGCAGTAAAATGTAAACTCATTTTATATGCGGATGACTCTGCTTTATTAGTTTCCGGGAAAGACATCAAGGTCATACAGGAAACGCTTGGAAAAGAGCTCTGTGCTTTGAGTAGTTGGCTGGTTGATAATAAACTTTCTTTACATCTGGGTAAAACAGAATCTATTTTATTTGAATCATGCAAGAAAATCTGCAACTCACCATCATATTAAATGTGGGGATACGAAAATTTCTTCAAAAAAGTCTGTTCGGTACCTGGGGTTAGATCTAGAACAAACATTAAGCGGTAAATTGATTTTGGAAAATATTTTGAAAAAAGGAAATTCACGTTTAAAATTTTTGAAAAGACAAGCCAAATATATAAATTTAGCATCAAAAACATTACTTTCGTCAGCATTAATTCAATATCACATGAACTATGCATGCTCTTCATGGTACCATGGTTTGCAAAAGAACCTAAAGCACAAATTACAAATCCTTCAGAATAAAACCATTAGATTTGTTCTAGATCTTACTCCACGTAGCCATATAGGGTACTCTGAATTTAATTGGGTAAATTGGCTCCCGGTTAGATTCAGAGTACAACAAATTGTTTCAACTAACATGCATAGACTGACCCATGGGAATGCTCCTCTGTAGGACACTCTATAACACCAGAAATAGTGTTCTCTCTTCGGTCCTGCCTAGGGTCAACAGTTCGGGAGACAAATCGTTCTCATACATTGCTGCTAAGTTCTGGAACCAGCTACCAATCCCCATTCGAGCAACTGAAAACCCTTACATTTTCGCTCATTAATAAAAAAACACTTTATGTCATTGGTAAAAACTGAAGAAGAAAACATCTTTATTTAGCCAGCTAATTCTCGGGCCCAACTGAAGCACAGACACAGAAAATAGTCCCAGTGGAAGGAGAGCAATGGTGATATGGTTAATTTGCATTACAATAGAATGGAGAAAAGAAAAAGAGCGAGAGACACAGAGAGAGAGAGAGAGAGAGAGAGAGAGAGAGAGAGAGAGAGAGAGAGAGAGAGAGAGAGAGGGAGAATATATATATAA
>OZ024909.1:77591220-77759847 GCA_964017125.1 Flabesymbios commensalis | reverse complement strand
CAAATACAATACGTCCTCATAATCATACATAATATTTGGTACAGCCATAGTCTATGCAGATAAGAATACATGCACAGTTATAACTATCATATTCACAAATCTATACACCTGTTATAATAGGCATTCACTCATTGTTCTCTGACATTGTCATATCATATATCAGCTAATTCGACAGCAATATACAGATTCATAGCAAGTAAGTTAAGCATAATAAACTCATTGTGATTCACCGATAATCTGACTTAACAGTAATAGGTTGCTCAACAACAGAGGGAAATATCCTCAGCATTTTTTCAACTTCAATAGCACGTAAAATCAGAATTAATATCACTAAAATGAGGGCTGTTCTATGTTCCAAAGGTTCTATATTCCGAAAGTTCTATTCTACAACAGCAATATTTGTACACCACAGCCCATTTTATTCGACAACAGCAATATTTCTACGCCAGAGCCCATTTAATGGGACCAGTAATTGGCCTTTACATTAATGCAGAGTAAGCTATGTGGCGAGCAGTCACCAGTAGTGCAATCCATTGATGAAAAGAATGATGTACGGATGATGACGTGGGGGTGGGGTAATAGGGCATGGTGGGTTATTGAGAGTATTTTTATCATTTGTCTGATAAGGGGTTCAGGGCATGTCTAGGGGATTTACCCCCAGACATGCCTAGACGGTCGGAGACTTCGGTTTCGCTATGCAATTTAATGCTGAAATACAGTGGCCTTTCGCACAGCTCCGCTATCCTAGCGTCGGATAGTCCCCATGTCAAACACTCTATTGCTGGAAGTTTAAGGCCCTACCATGGCCTACATCAGTGCCTGCACTGATGCCGGAGATGCATTTGCACCACTGTTCAGCGAAGGAACCAGGGTATCTGCCCAGCACGTGGAGGGTGCAGCTTCCCTTGGAAGATCGATGTAGCCTAGTGCTTACATAGCATGCCGTACACTATGCAACAGACGAAACAGATCCGTAATGACCTACCCCAGGTGGGGGCGAAAAGTACTACGAGCAACCATCCCAGTACCCCCCAGCCTGGCGATTATAGGCCGGTTAGGAGACCTCTCATAGACCAGGGTAAACAAACTTCTGTAATCTTGGGTTTTGTTACGTCCACTGATCATAATGTTTAATTTTAGAACACACAATGTGGCAGTGTGTCTACTCTAACGATTAATGGTCTGTCGCTTTGTGTGACGTAATGCAATTTCAAAAAAAGAATAGTAATAAGAAAATGTATAGATACTATTTATATATTCGTGTATCTTTATATGTAAGCAAATATTCACATTCATATATCAAAAACGCCAATGATCATTTGCTATATCTCAGTCATCTTAGTCATTCATATTATACATTTGTGATTCATATTTTTAGGGGTTACACTGGAGACTTCACCTATAAGTATTATTTATGAATCCGTATCTGAACTCTACACACCCACCCACCCAATAAGAACTGTGTTTGTAATGTGGAACATTATAAATATTTTCGAAAGTCTATAAGGTTCATTATAGGATGTTAATGCCATATCTACACTGGTAACATTTATTATATGCTAAATTTCACTTTTCTATTTTTTTCAGATTCCATTTAACAGTGTTTAAATGGCCAACAGAGTGAGCTTCGAGTACCCTGGGCTGACCTGTGAATATTATGAAGTCAATTGTAACTACTCTGAACTAACTTGTTCAATCTGTTTGAAGATATACAGTGACCCACGTAGCCTACCCTGTCTCCATAGCTATTGTCTAGCCTGCCTAGAGGGATGGGGGAAGAATTCAAGCTCAGGTACAACCATCTGTTGTCCCCTGTGTAAAGAAACATCCACTGTACCACCAGGAGGCCTGGTACATACAAAACAAAACATGTTTATCTCCGATCTCGTTGGACGAATGCCACAGAAATTTATAAAGCCAACAACCCAAGGTAACGTATGTAGTACAGATGATTGTGAGCAGCCAGCTGTACAATACTGCACAGAAGGATGTGGACACCTATGTACACTTTGTATCAATCAGCATGGTAAATTCAAAGTGACAAAAAGTCACATTGTGGTCGATATGGATGAAAGTGGTGGAGATAAAATCAGTAGTTTGTTTTGCAAAACCCACCCTGCGATTAGAGTTGACCAATTTTGCCTGTGACTGTGATTTGGCAGCTTGTGACACTTGTCTGTTACGTAATCACAGACAACACAATCTGGTGGACTTGGAAGAAGAAGCTGATCAGAGTACGCTAGAACTTGTACATATACTGAAGCAAGCTGATATGATGATGAAACTTATAGACGAACAGATCACTGACACAGATAAACAAGACAAACAATCAAAAGCTGACATCGATAACACGAAACAGGTGATTAATCAAGTGATAGATGGGATAATAGACAAATGGAACCAGAAGAGGCATAAACTAATCAATTCACTAAATAAAATAGAAGAACAGACAGAGAAGGCTGTGATGACAGCTCGCGATGGACAGGACTTCACCAAAACTGCGATGACTAGTCTTAAGTTGTACACTGAGAGTGTGTTAAAACATGGGAGAGCTTGGGATAGGATACAACAGGTTAAGGAGATAAAGACACGGCTGTTGGCTGTTACCAAGGCCAGCATCCCATCATTTGTGTGGAGCCATAGCGAGAACAGGAGAGAAGCATCATTTAATGACATGACGGTGGCCGATATAGCATTAACAACAGATGATGTAGAGTCAGAGTCTAAATCAGTGCTTGCGGAAAACACCCATCTCACTAAAACTGTCCACGGAATCCAGAAGATAAATTTGGAAGAGCGATTAATGTATGTAGAAGGTATGGTGGTAATAGGACAAACACTGTGGGTTGTACACTTCAATTGCCACTACGATCCCCAGCAATATCTATATGCATATAGTACCAAACCACCCTATCGTCATCAGAAACTGAAAATCAACCAAATAAGTAACATCAAAGATATGGTGAGATTCCCTCTTTCATCCACGCAACTTGTCATCAGTAGTTGTCATCAAAAGCTTGTGTGGATTAAACTGGAGCAGCAATATGGTACATGGCGAGTATCAGGATTAAGGTCAATAAATGTGAGCTATACACCATTAGGACTCGGTGTCCATGACAACAAGCTGTTGGTGTGTGGAGAAGATGGTGAGGTACATGTGCTGTCTCCTTCAGGTGAAGAGACAGGAAAAATAAACATGCCTACGATCCCATATCCATGGAAAGTTATAGAGCAGCGTGCATCCCCAGGGTACGTAATTATCGACCAGAATGCTAATATTATGTTGGTGAATGAGAAAGGTCTAGAATATCAATCATACGACAACTGGGGTTTCAGGGGATGGACACCGGGGGATATATTCTGTCATGGACAATTTATCTACATTGCAGATTTTCACAATCA
The DNA here is from genome assembly GCA_964017125.1 of Flabesymbios commensalis. Classification (NCBI taxonomy): domain Eukaryota; kingdom Metazoa; phylum Annelida; class Polychaeta; order Terebellida; family Flabelligeridae; genus Flabesymbios; species Flabesymbios commensalis. The sequence continues at coordinate 77,756,445 of OZ024909.1, read as the reverse complement.
CTGTGTCAATGTACTGGATCAGAAAGGTCACCATGTCAGTAGGATGTTCAGCTGCCAAGATATTATGAAACCTTACAGACTTTGTGTCGATAAGGCGGGTATTATGTATGTGGCACAGGGAAAGAAAGAAGTGTGGATGATAGACACTAAAGCCCCACACCATGAAAGACAAACAGGGCCACCTGGTGAAAGGCAACTTGACGAAAAACCAACCTCACATGGTCCATTTAACAAAAGAGAAACAGCACCAACTGCTGATAAGCTAGCAGAGCCACCTGGTGACATGATGCTTAAGCAACAGGTCAATGTCATGAAGCTGAGCGTCACCTGGTGGGATTATCAATAAACATTTTTTATTATTTGGTTCATTCTCACATACTAATCTGGAAGCTAAAATTTAAAAGACATACGTTAAAACCACCTGTTTAATTTATTTAAAAGTGGGCTATTGCATTTAAAGTTTAGCGTTGTCACGTCAACGTCGAGATTAATAAACATAACTTAACAAACTTTCCATGTGTTCTACAAAAGTTGCTATGCATGTTGTTATTAACCATCTTTCAGATAAGTTTAGTAATGAAATATTTTACAAATAATATCATGTGGGTACAAACGATTGTGTCTGTACAAACCAGCAGGCGCGGATCCAGAGGGGGCGGGGGGGGGGGCACAGGGGGCGCACGCCCACCCGTTTTTGCGCTGAATTCTTTAAAAAGTCCCCTAAATACCCGTCCCCGAGCCACCTGCACCCCCTTCTTTTTCAAATTCTGGATCCGCGTCTTTGTACACATCATTTTACCTATAAAAACATTGTATATGTACAAATGGTGCTATTTGTAAGTATATTGTCGCTGTACAATCCATTGCGTTTGTAAAAGATTGTAACTACAAGCTGTTGTGTCGTCATTAAGCATTCTCTAGATAAACAATCGTAGGGCTATTAGTACATTAACCCTTAGTCGACCATAGTGTTTTTCTATGTTTTTTGTGTAACCAATTTCTAGAAGTGAAAAAATGTCTTAACCCTTATCCTACAAGGTTAATTTATTTAAATGTTCAACCACTTGAGGTTGTGTCTCGCTGTCGCGATCCACAACCTCCAATGCTTGAAAATTACACGTATTTGTTTAATTTCAGAACAAACATTTACAAATCTTCATGTTTAAACTGTCATTTAATTCCCAGTAACACTGGTTTAATCGGCTAATAAAACGGATGAAAAACAACTATTGTCGTGATTAGCAAGCAAAAGATCTTAAATCTGTGAAACGTTAGCGGGATACAACTTCTCTTGACTAAAAATATAAAGTGAATAGCTTAGAGCTCCAGGGGTTAATATAATAATATCACCAACGTGCCACGTTGTCCCTTTAACCCTTAAAGCGCTGAATTATTTTGCATATGCCATGAAGACCAAATGTTTTTTTCCAATTTGAAAATCTTCATAAATGTCCTCGTCAGCTCTTTCCGCTTCATTTGAATACTTATGTTATGGGTATACGAACATTAGAAATATGTTTACTGTTACCATGGTAACAGTGCGGGGGTCAACTTTAGTCTTCAGAATCTGACTCTGAAGACTGAAGTCGACCCCCGCACTGTAAGGGTTAATGTAATATCACACCCGTTGTCCCTTTAACGCCTGATCATAACTATTTTTGCGTTTACACATGAGGTGCAAGCTTCTCAATTACGTGCAAACTTGTAATTTTAAAATGTAATAAAAGTTAAAAGTGTAAAAACATGTAATTGTTGAGATTTGAAATATCCATCACCATCCATTACTCTTTGCGGTAACGGATGTCTGCTTTCGTGTTTGTTTCCGACAACTCCCTCCAGTTACTTAATGGTATCTCACCATTTTAACTGGGTTTGGTCTGTTTTGATAACAGATTGTCAGGATTGAACGTCGCACCAAAAGTTTCAAGTAGACTGTCAGGACCATTGCTAACTACATTAAAGCATTTGTATACCGCTCTGTGTACGTTTTCACCATATTAACGGTATTTGAATTCCGCTTCTTATGGTATATAAATCATCGCAATACATCAAATATTTATGGCTCCATATATGCCTAAACATAATTTAAATTAAAAAAATCAGCGAAATCCACGACGAAAAAATACCGTTAATATGGTATATCAGTTGCAGATCAGTTTACCAGAACAGAAATAACATACATAACATTCAAGTAACCATACCCCCTTATTTAAAACTGCGCGACGTTGTTAATAATATATATTATATATAAGTCGTCAAAATAGGGTTTGCACTCCTATATTTTCAATGTTAACATTCAATTTCTTGTTCAGTATATCCCAGGGCTCTAATTTTTTCTAGTTTCGTTGAGATGTGGGGGGGGGGGGTGCATGGTAGCTATAGGTAGCCCATCGCCTATTACTCTTTGCTGTAACAGAGGGCTGCTTTCGTGGTCGTTTCCAAACAACTCTTCCTAGTTACTTAATGGTATCTCACCATTTTAACTGGGTTTGGTCTGTTTTGATAACACATTGTCAGGATTGAACGTCGCACCAAAAGTTTCAAGTAGACTGTCAGGACCATTGCTAACTATATTAAACATGTGTATATGGCGAGATGAACGTCAGGGTAACCAATATGGCGTGATGGGACGTCGTAGTGACCAAAATGTCGTGGTAAGCCTACACCGGGAGTTCCGTTATGGGGTCACAACGGCCGACGAAGGACTCCGCCCAATCTCGCCATCAAAACTCAAATATCCTCCTCATCCGTCTGGTCGACGGTATCAAACAAACCAGGAAACTCTCTTCTCTCTTGTCATGTTTATTTGATTAACATGCGATAACAGCAAAGCACAACCATCCGTGCACGGCACGTCTCTATGGACTTAGCGAGAGCGAGCTGCGGCACGTCCGCAGTCGCTGAGTATTACGCTTGAAGTGTGGGAATAATACCAAGGCCGCACCACACTGCTCTGTGTGCGCACGTCACCACGGTATGAAAACGAGGCGGTCATCCCCGTCCGCCCGCGTCCAGGAATCTGGGGATAAGCGCCACATTGACTAAGCGATGTCAGGATCCTACATTACCCCCGGCTGAGTGACAACGTAGGACCAAACTGACGTGTAGGAGACTGCTTCGTGCAAGTAGCGGGGTTGTCAAATATGTAACCTCTTATACTAAGCATAGTTTTCTTAAAAAAAATATAGCGATCAACCCATTCATTTAATTAACAGAATTGCTATTAATGCTTTAGCAATGAACTTGCTAAAAGAAAATGTCTTTACATTTATATATCTGTACACAATTCTGCCAGGCCTGGCATATTCATTTACAATTTAACAACATTGTGATTACGAGGTATGCGGTTGGGCCCGCCATAGACGTCATTAGGCGCGACTATGGCGTGAACCATCTGCACAAATCGAGCAGGAGTCTGGATTATGCGTCCGACTCTAGTTTTTCGCACTGTTTGGTCGGTCGAAATTTTTTCGCGATTAGCGATATTCGCATGTTTGCTTTTTGTCGAGTCGATTACGGCGTCAGCAGCACCCGGGGTTTTACCCCGTAGATGTAAAGGTATGCAGGAATACGTTCTTAAACCACCGCCGTTCCCGTTAGCGCGGGACGCGGCAGGGGCTCGCGAATGCGGCGCTACATAAGTATTGTCTCTGTTAGACAAGTTGACTTTAACATCTAATTGCTTTGGGACTGTGGCCGATTTTTGATTGCTTCTGACTGCCGTCGACTTTTTCGTGTTGACTCTCGTCCCGTTGGACGTCGGAGTGTCCGCACTACCAGGTCTAGGTGGACCCTGTGGATTCTTACTAGATGTCCTGGTAGCCGTTGACTTCCGTGGTTTGCTTGGCGGTTTACGCTGTGTTGTCGTACCTGTTGTAGGCTCGCACTCCATGTGAGCGGGTTTAACGCGATCTAAGGAGACCGTCTCAACCTTGCCTTTAACTGGGATTTTCATTACTCTGCCACTCCTCGCGACGACCTTGTATGGTCCGTCGTAAGGGGCGGTCAGAGGCGGTGCAATTGCGATTCGGCGCAAGAATACATGAGTACATGTAGCGATTTCCTTGAATTGGAAATTGTTGTGTTGTTGTGTGTCACGTGGCGGACATAGACGGAGACGCGACATGGCTACGCGTAGCTTGTCTGAATAATTCTCCAAATCAGTGTTAGCGTCGACGTTGTACTGTTTAGTAAACTCCCCTGGGAGTCTAAGGGTTGTCCCGTAAATCATCTCAGCAGATGACCTGCCCAGTCTCTCTTTTACGGCTGAACGAACTCCTAACAGTACGGCAGGTAACGTGATAGTCCACGGATTGGGTGACTCGTGCGCCATAATGGCGGCTTTCAATTGACGGTGGAAACGCTCGACCATGCCATTCGACTGAGGGTGATAACTCGTGGTACGATTCCGAATAATCCCGAATTGGTTACATAAACTATCCCACAATTTGGACTCGAATTGAGCGCCCCTATCAGTGGTGATAGTGGCTGGGGTACCATAACGTGCTATCCACCCGCTGAAGAAGGCATCAGCGACCGTTTCGGCTCTAATATCTACCATAGGTATAGCTTCGGGCCAACGTGTAAAACGGTCGACGCAAGTCAGTAGATATCTAAAACCATCGGCATAAGGTAAAGGTCCGACTATGTCCACGTGGACATGATCGAATCGCTCGGTAGGTTCAGTGAACTTTCCGAAAACAGGATTGTTATGACGTGAAACTTTAGCGGTCTGGCAACCCTTACAGGTACGACACCATCTAGCAATATCTATATTCATGCCGTGCCATACAAATCGGGTATTAATCAAAGGTCTGGTGGCTCTATGCGATGGATGGCCTAAACCGTGCAAGTTTGAAAAAACTTTTCGGCGAAATTTCGCGGTAAGTTACGGCCGGTTGTGTCCCGTGGACACATCGCACCAGATCAATTGATCATCAAACGATATCAAAAGTTTGCAATTCATAGTTGATGTAGTCGAATGTCTCAAACGTGTGAATTCCGTGTCATTAGCTTGATCGAGACTTAACGCTTTATAGTCTATCACTGGTCCATCGTGTATCGCTGACACTGATGGTCGTGACAGCGCATCAGCGACGAAATTTGTCTCTCCTTTTACATATCTAATATCGGTGGTGAATTCAGCGATGAACGCTAAATGACGTGTTTGTCGTAGGGATGCGCGCTCAGTCACGGATGACATTACGAATGTTAACGGTTTGTGATCGGTATTAACGAAAAAATTTCGTCCTTCTAAATTGTGTCTGAAATGTTTATGTATACTGCCAAAAGTTCACGATCGAACGCGCTATAGCGTGTCTCTGCTGGGTTCAGCTTCTTGCTGAAAAACGAAAGTGGCTGCCACATACCGTTTAAAAATTGCTGCAAAACGCCACCGACGGCGACATCACTAGCGTCACACGTGATGTTAAGCTGGGCCGTAGAATCTGGGTGCACCAGAAGCGTAGCGTTTGCTAATATCTGTTTGGACTCGGAAAATGCTGACTCTGCTTCTTTATTCCACTTCAAATCGAAATTTGATTTCGGTGACAATCTGGTATGGCCTTCGTTGGCAGAAGTCAGTAGATTATTGAGTGGCGTCAGCTTCGCGGCGCAATGCGGTATGAAACGGTGGTAATAATTCACCATTCCCAGATACCTACGCAATGCTCGTTGCTTTTCGGGTTTATTGAAATTAACGATCGCGTCAACGGCGCTAGGTAACGGCGAAATGCCTTCGGCGCAAACGTGATGACCTAAGAAACTTAATTCAGATGTTCCGAACTGACACTTTTCAGGACCAATGATGATTCTGTACTCCGATAGTCGAGTAAAAAGAATTCGTAGATGTTTCTTATGCGTTTTATGATCTGGGCTGGTTACCAGTAGGTCATCCAAATAAACAAAAACGAAATCAAGTCCGCGTGTCACGTGGTCTATAAATCGCTGAAACGTTTGACCGGAATTTCTCAGACCAAATGGGGTTCTAGTGAAATTAAACAAGCCAAAAGGTGTGTTAACAGCAGTCTTGTGTACGTCGGACGGTTCCACCGGAATTTGGTAATAAGCCCTGACTAAGTCTATCTTCGAAAAAAATTTCGATCCGGCTAACCCCTGCGTAAAATCTTGAATATGCGGAATCGGATAACGGTCCGGTACGGTCTGTGCATTCAAACTACGGTAGTCCCCGCATGGTCTCCAATCGCCGTTTTTCTTTGGCACCATGTGAAGCGCTGAGGACCACTCGCTGTCGCTGGGTTCAATGACCCCTAATTTAATCATATCGTCAAACTCACGTTTGGCGGTGACCAGCTTATCGGGAGCCAAACGTCGTGGTCGAGCAAAAACCGGGTGACCTTTAGTCACAATCTTGTGAGTTATGCCGTGTTTGACGGGCTCACCCTTTGTCGTAGGGCGTGTCAGTTCCGGGAACTGGCCGAGGAGTTTAGTATATTCATTTTGAACTGTATCAACTCTGTTCAATGACAGAGGTTTAATCGAAGATAATGAAGCGGCAATGGCTAAGCCTGTACGCATGTCTCTAAGACATCTGCTTCTCAAGTCTACGAGCAAATTGTAGTGGATTAAAAAATCAACCCCGATTATGGGTTGCTGCACATCTGCCACTATGAACGTCCACGGATATTCGCGCTTTAAGTCGACATCGACGACGCGTTTACAATTGCCGTAAGTCTTTATAGTGCTGTTATTAGCTGCCACCAGGGGGAGACTGTCAGCGCCCGAAATCCCGTTAGCGCAGGATTTCGGCAGAACACTGACAGCTGCACCCGTGTCGATTAAATATCTGCATTTATGTCCTTTATCTGCGACATATAATAACTTAGAGTGAGATAACGCGATATTCGCTACTTCGCGCTGACCTAATGAAACATAGTATGAACAGGGTTCACTGCACAAGCGCGCCTTTTCACCGTAAGTGTGGTGGTAATAGCAAACCTGTGCAGTGGCTGTGTCGGTCGGTTGTGCGACATTATTTTGCGGCGTTTGCGGCGGCGGTGCGAAGGGTCGGACATTATGTTGTGCATTAGTACAATTATTTGATTCATTAACAAACTCAGTGGCCTGTGCATTCGGCGGCGGAACGAAAGCTGAAGCATTATTCTGTTCATTGCTATATTGATTATTTTGGTTATTAACGAAACCTGAGGCCTGTACATTAGGGGCAAATGCAGGCGCGTGAGCGTAGTTATTTGCTCGTCCACGTCCTTTATTTCGTTTCTTCTCCGATGTTTTTACTGTTTCTAATCTCTTGATGCGTTTGGATAGATCTTCTAACAAACCAACTAATTTGCTGGTCTCGTCGACTTTGATCTCTGCGACCCCCGGCTTACTCTCTTCAACGTCTTGTTCTGCAGCCAGTGCCCTGTCAGCCAAAACGGCCAAACTTTCGAGGGAGGCACTGTCGGGTTGAGTCGCCAAATGGGCTCTGATGGAAGCGGGCATCTGTCGTATGAACACTTGCCGAATTACAGCCTTTCCAACAACAGCTTTGGTGCCGAAACCTGCAGTCTTCTGCAGACGCCTCAGGAACCGCGAGGGAATATCACTTCCAATCTTTTCGCCAGAGATAACTTTATTAACCCTTTCAGGTGTTTTCAATCCTCGCCTCTCAATTAGTATTGCTTTCAGGCTGTCATATTTGTTTGACCTGAAAGGCTGCAGCAGCACGTCTCTCACGTCTGATGCAATCTCGCCAGAAAGTGCAGCGCAGGTTAGGCTATATCTCTCGTCGTCATCATCGATCTGGCGGAGGGCGAATTGCGTCTCGATTTGATTAAACCAGAGCTCCACATCAGAGGCGTAGAAAGTTGCGATTCTAAACTTGGGCAAGTTCGTAGCACGTTTCTGCGGCTGTCTACCAAGCGGTGAAGAACTCCTTGATGAGTCACTCCTCGAGTGGGAATTCAGACGTCTATCCCGAGCAATCCGAGCGAAATCGGCTTTGAGGCGTTGATATTCCTCGTCAGCTGCTCGGAATCGAACCTCATTGTCTTCACTGTCGGGATGATAGCTATCTTTGGGTCTAGCACCCGCACCTTCTAGAGGCGTTGACATGAATCCTTCGCTGTCGTACTGCTTTGACATGATGAAGTAGTGTTTGTAAAATTATTTAATTAATGAAGCATCTGGGGCAGCTGGCCTATTGGCTCTGTGCCTATCCCAACTGTGTTTAAAATGGCATGTCGTATTAACACATGCCAACTATTTTTGACGCGCCGTGCGCGGACAGGTTGTGCAATGCCGTAAAAATCAGATGAAAAATGTCTGTAATATGTTGAAGCTAGAAGTGTAAACTGTAGAAAATGTTCATGCTATGTCGCATGGTGCGAGAAACGGGGGTTGCAGATTAGTTGCAGAAATATGCGTCGTTTAAGTTTCACCTAAGTGCTGTTTACAAAAGGTATGTATTGATTGAAGTGAAAACTGGAGGTCTATATGAGACATAAAACGTTTTCACTGAGTCACACACATGCAAAATGGTACCGTGAAAACCGTAGGTCGCAGTGGTACATAAAAACAATATGCCAGATACAACTGTGATAAGCTGTGAAAAACACATTCAAATATTTGCAATGTTTCGCAATAGCGCAATTGTCAAATCGAATATTTCTGTATTTATAAAAAATTTAAACTTCAGAAATAACTATCGTGAGAAAATTTCGTTCTCAAACTGATAGACTAAATGTGACTGTGAAGAAAAACAGTGACATTTATGATTTAAGAATAATATCTAAAACGTGACTGACAGTAGTCTATGCTGATAAATGATAAAGTATATCATTTCGCTGAAAAATGATATCTGTGATGAACATTCCACGTTTTTTTTTTTATAATGGTACGTTCATCACCGAATCATTCTCATGAACGTCCAAAGCAATCGCTCGCATCGATTCATTGGTTGACGTATAAACCGACTGTGTTCGGTGCGGTTGTTTTATGTCGTCTGTGGTGGGTGTGTGTGTGGTGTATTGTCGGTGCTCACAGCCTGTGCAGCAGGCAGCATGTGGCTTATAGTCTGTGACGGTAGGCTTTGAGCGGTGCGTACATAGTATACAGTCAGCATCCCTGTCTCGCCTCACATTAGCATATTCATCAGCTACTGCGTGCCCAAATAAGGCGCTGAATAGCCTAGCACGATTACAAACACCAAAAGGCGTTTCAAAGTGAACAAAAAGTCTCGCACAATTAGTGGCTGAATTTCGTTTTCGAAACGACTTATTTACACATTTTCTCCCTCAATCGATTGAATCGTGTTGAAAAAGAAAATTTACAAACAATTAAAAAAAAATAATTTTTTATTACAATCTGTCCGTGTAAAATTTGGAACACGTGACTAATAATCTCCACCAAATCAAAATGGCGGCTTACTTTATGCTGATGTGATGCGGCGACACAGGTTCACTGTCCCGATGCATGCCGGTTAGGGGGGAACACGTGGGTGCCCACGACGGGCTTTGAGCTAAGTTAGGGAAACCAGCGACCAAGATGGCGCACACCTACCAAATACAAATACAATATTCAGCATTCTCTGAAATAACATATGATAATAGTACAAAATATTGACCTACGGTCCTGGGAATATTTTTAAACACACCAAATAAGACCGTTTATTGACATTCATTTAGGGAAACAATTTATTTTGGCCCTAAACCTATTAAAGGTTACCCGAGTCGAAGCGATAGTAAAAATTTCTGTCGATTTGTAGAAAAAATCGGGAAAAAATGACGAGATTTCGTCTGTGGACTTTAAGATTGAGTTACCCAATTGTGGTAATCAACGATAAAAATGAGTTACAGAAAATACCAACTTCCTACTCGCCTACAGTGGCATTAGTAGGATGAAGGCTTTAAACAAACTCTTACGATAAAAAATGATAGACTATGTCTATAAGAATAATTTTCTGGATTCTTCTAGAGAAACCGGCAAGGCCGCCATCTTGAAAAGGCGCCAAACACGTGGGACTTCGACCAAAAGTTTAGAAATTTATGCCGTTTTCGACGTAAAGAAACGTGCTTCTCGTCTGATAACTCTTTCTGACTAATTTAAACTGGCATATATATATTTTGACCTACAGCTTTCACGTACCTTGTGAAAAAAATGCTATTGATTTTTTTCAAAAAATCCCCTGAAATTAATGAAACTATCCTTGAAAACTGCGGTTTTCAACTGGCGTCTAGGTGAAAAACACTGTTGCGTAAACGATCAGTCGTCAGGGGTCACCAATATGGCGAGATGAACGTCGGGGTAACCAATATGGCGTGATGGGACGTCGTAGTTACCAAAATGTGGTGGTAAGCCTACACCAGGAGTTCCGTTATGGGGTCACAACGGCCGACGAAGGACTCCGCCCAATCTCGCCATCAAAACTCAAATATCCTCCTCATCCGTCTGGTCGACGGTATTAAACAAACCAGGAAACTCTCTTCTCTCTTGTCATGTTTATTTGATTAACATGCGATAACAGCAAAGCACAACCATCCGCACACGGCACGTCTCTATGGACTTAGCGAGAGCGAGCTGCGGCACGTCCGCAGTCGCTGAGTATTACGCTTGAAGTGTGGGAATAATACCAAGGCCGCACCACACTGCTCTGTGTGCGCACGTCACCACGGTATGAAAACGAGGCGGTCATCCCCGTCCGCCCGCGTCCAGGAATCTGGGGATAAGCGCCACATTGACTAAGCGATGTCAGGATCCTACATGTATACCGTGCTGTGTATGTATTCGCGTACAATGGTGCGTGCAAACAATTATCGTCAATCAAATACATAGAGTCCCCCCACTGACTGGAGGCCGGGGAGTCAATGCTATTCCACAGCTGCTAAAATGAAGACACTGGTGCCTTGTTCTGAGGACATTGTAACCCTTTCAATGGGGGGACCGTCTTTATACATCAGAATCTGCCATCTGTAGACGTCAGATTCTGACGTATAAAGACGGTCCCCTGTAGACGTCAGATTCTGACGTATAAAGACGATCCCCGCACTGGAAGAACTAAAATAATATTATTTATAATGGCCGTAGACCCATAACATAGGCTAGGTATTCAAATGATTCAGAAAGAGCTAACTAAAACATTTATGGTGATTTCAAATCGAAAAAATTATTTCGTCTCCATGGTTTATATAAAAATATTTAGGCGTTGTAAAGGTTAAAACTGATGAGCTAAGCTGCTAATTTGCTACATGAATGCACTGGTTAAGTTTGACTATTTACTATCAGCTTAATTTTTTAACAACCGGTCCCGACTATATTCGTTTTTTTTCATTAAATATAAATATAAAATGTGATATCAATCAGCAAGATTTGAAAATAATTAACCTCCATTTTGTCAAATGTGAATAATTCTCACTCGTTTGGGAGTTGCGGATCGCGTCAACTTCAAGTGGGTGAAAATTCTTGTTAAATAACTTGGCGGTTAAAGGCATTCTGACCTCAGAGATTATATCTCTGACACCACACGCTCATATTGCCGTATGCACGCATGCTGATTGACCAGATTTATCAGCCGTTAGTGGGGGTTACCACGTTAGTTAATAACCATTCCCATGACCACGGAACTATTCAGGTGTTCACTTCACTCATTATAATTTTGTTTTACTATTTCAATTGATTTAAGAGTTTGCTGCAGGTAAGAGTTATTTATTCTTTTCGGTAATTGATAATTTGAGCCAGCACAATTCGCATGTCATTCAGTACTTATGTTTGGACCTCTTGGTCCAAATATAGTAAGTTTTGTTTGGATCTCGACACTTTTATTATTCCATGTTGAGGTTTATTACTCCCTGAGTTTTTATCCAATCGACTTCAAGCGTTGGCACAATGATCCTTAAGTTTTGGGGAAGTGTGCTATGATTTTTCCGGATTTATTCAGGATTTTCTGAATCACTAAGTGCTAATCAATGTTTGGCCAATGATGTACATGTCGGGGGGCTTATAATGCGAGTTTTTATCCAATCGACTTCAAACCTTTGCACAATGATCATTATGTTTTGGGGAGGTGTGTTATGACTTTGCTAGGTCATACATTAAGTTCTTCGGGATTTATTCAGGATTTTCTGGATCACAATGTGGATCAATGTTGGTACATGTCGGGAGAAGCCCATGAATGAATCTTGTCCAGTCAATATAGGGGCCATTGTCAGAGGCGACAGACCCACTTGTACCCTTTGAGCACCCGCTACATTTAATCAATTAAAATAGAGAGGCCTATATCCAATAATGTTTCAATGTGGGGTCAGCGTCGCAGAAAGTTGTTCAGCATTGAACCAACATCAGGTGTTTGAGATAAAAAGTAGAACCTTTCTAATGCTACATTTTAACATTGAACTAACAGTTGTAATTCCATCAAACATGAAACGTCGACGCAATGTTGTTTTAATGATTGGCCAGCCTCGCAGACAGTGATACAACATTAAACCAACAAAGAAGTCAGAATCCAGAAGTCTAAAATTACAAATCAAAATGCCTTAAAAAAAACATAATCAAAATTCTAATCAATCCGTCATAATAAAAATAACCCGACAAAATTCAAAATGGCCGCCAAAAAACCTCATTATTGTTATGACACTTGAAAAGTCACAATTCTCCTCTAGTTTTTATTTGCCAGTGTTTTGAAGCCGATAGGGCCTAGTAAGTTTTGTAAAAAAAAACATAAACATGAACCGTCTTACAGCACCGCGTAGGCAAAAAAAGTAATGCCTTGATTGTTTTCTATTTCTCTCTGAATAGAAACTCATATGTGGCGGAGTAGTGGTGTTTTATAGCGAGCGCAAGCTAGGCCCACTTGTGTCACGTGACAACTCTAGGCCTATGGTCTCACTACACAAAAAGTCAGCATGCTTTGCATGCAGCCTGCAGCCACATGTTGACCAGCATGTTCCAGAATTCTAACTTCAGCCTACCTGATAGTCCCCAGTGATACATCATGCTAAATGCTGTAGAAATATGTAGGCCTACTCGTGATCATGTAGACCCCTATGTCTAGTATTGAAATAATAGCCCACCACCGTGGCCACGAAGCGGCCACCACGTGAGCCTTATGGAGTTATGGTTACCATGCGTGATCAGTGTGTGATTCAGGTCAAAGGTCAGTACATACCTACAGATAATTCTCTCATGCAAAATTTAAAATGGCCGCCATGAAATCTTCATAAAAAATTGAGATAGGGACAAGATCAACTTTGTAGACAGGAAATAGATAAAGTAGGCCTATTGCAGACGGGAAGTGAAATAAGCCTACATAGACCTGATTTGTCCAGTTCAAAAACTCCAGCCCCCCCCCCCCCCTCCCCTCCCTAGTAATTTAGTAATTGATTAGTAATTGATTTGGCCGTGGGCTCTCTGGATATTGTCCATTTCATATAATAATTATTTATTAGAGAAGATAGTGTCTATGGATTGCAGCAAAATTATAGGCTTATACTTGTATACTATAGACCTAACCTCCTAGGCCTATACTGTAGGCCCTACAGGTTTTGGAACTGCTGCTTGCAAGTGCTGTGCCTGTAAGTGTGACAGGCAGTGCCAGTGGCCGTGGCTTGCTGGCAGGAATAAGTCCCAGCCAGAGGAATAGAAGGACATGAGCTGCCTCACACTCACAGTCACAGGTCAACGCGGAGCAGTAGGGTCTAATTCCATGAGTTCAGGTAGGCTACACAATCAAAAGAAAGGAATGTTATCACAATCCAATTCTCAGAAACTGAACGGCCTTGAAGGCGTGACCTTGGGTGCGAACTAGGTGATAGAAAGGCAGTTTGGTCCTGATTTTTCACTATGTCAAGTATAAAAAGTAGCGACGCTAAAACACATCTCCCGAAGTAAGATTATGCTTTATGTCGCTATAAACATGACAGTCTAATAGGAATATTATCTCTGTTCATTCATATTATGTTTTTTTAACTCCGGAGAGATTGTATGTAGGCTAAAAACGACATTTATTCAACACGGGAGCACAACTTTTGGTAGTGCTTTTTGTAAGTTGCCATGGTGGCACGTGTGACCTCGTCTGTTCAAAGCCAATCATGATGCCGTCTTGTTGCGTGTCACACCATGCACTCGGGGTCACGAGGTCAACGCATGATAGGCGCGTGGACATGTACTGTTTAGCACATAAAATCTGTCATGTTCTTAAACTTTGTCTGCAATTTACGTGCATATAATATAATTTTTTATAGTTTTCAGTGTTTCTATTTGCGGCTAAATATATATTAAAATACACATTGGATTTGAAATGTTATGTTATGACGCGATTCTGGCAAAAACGGGGATTTTCAAGGGGATGTCCCAACTTTTTGACATTAAATCAGTACATTGAAGTATAATCCCTTTGACAGCTCAGGCGTCGTTATCACCTAGTAGCTGTCCCGCAGTAAATGCTGACCTGTGATGACGTAACACCGTTTCTGAGAATAGGCTATTGGACTATAGTCCACACCCGCCGTCAGAATAACTTGTATCGCATGTTTTCGGCCGATTTATCAGTCAATTCTCACCGATTTTGATGCAATTTTGCAAGGTTTAGGACTGCTTACGAGTCACGTGGCGACTACCGTGACATTTTCATCAACAAATATTATATAGTCCAAAACTTGGGCTATTTGACATGTAATAAATTTGTAATTATGACGTCCCTAAACCTATTAGATCCTAAACTGGTTAAATTAAAGTTGGTTTTTAGCCCTGATTTTTTATTCAAGTTTTTAGCTATACAATATTTTCCAATGAAAATTTCACGGTAGTCGCCGCGTGACTCGAAAATAGTTCTTGCAAAATTTCATGAAAATCGGTTGAGAATTGGCTGAGAAATCGGCGAAAAACGTGCGATACAAGTTAATCTGGCGGCGGGTTTAGTCTAGGCCCCCTATGGCAGCCCCAAACAAACAAACATAGGGCCTACTATCTATAGGCCTAGGCTATAGACTCTAAGTATATTAAACTGTACAAGTGACAAGTACGATAGGTGATGCATGGCATCACATGTAATAGTCGCGACCAAAATATTTTTTAAGTGCTGAAGGCAATTTAAAGACCTATTGAGCATTGTTGGATATTGTGCCTATCACGGCGCAATGTTGGAGATCGCCTGGGACTGAACGGCCGCTGTCACGCGGTCTGGAAGGCCTTGAGCCAATGTTGGAACAACATTGGCTCTGGGTCCTCTGGTGGTGTGCGTGATTGGTTGAAGTTGTTATTTGTTATTCAAACGCTGAGGTGCGATTGGCCGTGATCAGAGGCCTACTAATTATAATATACGGCTCCTGATGCCTAATTAATTTGCATTGGTCTATTTACATCTCTTCTCGTTGAGAATGTTAGGACGGCTGAGCGTATACATGGTATATAGTACTTCTATAGGAGAGGTATTATGTGTGAGACATTATTTAAGAAGGAGTGTTCAGTATAGCATCCGGGTCACCAGCTGAGAATGCCAGGGCACAAAAGAACTTGGTTGGAGAAGCTTGATATACCCCAGTTTTATTTTTTAACGACTGTGTTTTAGATGAGCGCACACATTAAATTTAGGCAGCGTATTAGCGCATTGGATTCCCGAAAAAACCCAGTTTATTTCAGGAGATAAAAAACATTTCGAAAAAAAAAAATATATATTTCAGGAGATAAAAAATATTTTTCGTGCTATGTTTGTTTTTGCTTGTTTTTTCGTCGCTCTCATTTTTTTTCAATAGGTCAGAAGTTTTTTTTATTTCGTCGCCCTCAATAACTTTTCTATAAATTTGTCCATTGTTTTTTTATTTCGTCGCCCTCAGTAACTTTTCCAAAAATAGGCTCAATGTCTTATTTTTTTCTTAATTTTGTTTTCCCGTCTCTGATCTAAAACAGAGAAATTAAACATAGTGGCCTAAGATTAGGTTAGCAAGCCTTTCACACAACTGCTTGCGCCCACGTATATTTAAGTGTTATCAATCACGATTGTTCAGCCGATATGTGTCAGGTTCTTGGTGGGTAGACTCAGCATTACTATTAAAAATGAATTTACATGTCAGAGTAAAAACTTATGTAAAAATTGAAAATACATCAAATAAAGGTTAGTTTATCTTTTAATGGCCCCAACATCAATGTTTCTCAAAGTGTGCTCTAAGACTCATTTTGCCAGATCGGGTCACTTATGCTATCAAACAGAGTAAAGCAGGGGCCATCTTCGATTGATGGCGAGGAGTATCAAAATACTTAGTTTCAGTCGCGGATCCAGAGGAGCCCACCCCTTTTGCCCCAATTTTTTTAAAAAGTCCCCTAAATTGGCCTAAAAGGTCTTGGGAGCGAGCCCCCGAACCCACTGCGCCCCTTCCTTTTTCAAACCCTGGATCCCTGAGTTTCATTGTTTGTTGTCGACATGTTAAACCTTTTGTGTAATCATTAGCAACTACAAAGCATAATCAGAGCTAAACATGTTAAAATAAGCTCAATATATGCCGACAAATGAAAAAAGGTACCGAATAAGGTAAAACAGCGTCCATCTTGGATTTATGCAAATGAGTTTAAACATGTGTACATTCAACTTTATTTACGTATGATCATCCCAAACTACAGAGTGACAGCCTAATTTGGGTAAAAAACGCAGGAAGTTAGCAGTGCTTTGTTGTCATATTCCACTTGCTAGATTAAAATCTACAGCTTTAAATATATATTTAATTATGTTTTATAGTCGCTGTAATAAGCCAAGCTTCACAATTCTGCTGAGAAAGTGTGTAATTGATTAATAGATGTGATAACCAAGGGTGAAAGTGATCTGAGAAAGCCGTGTTTTCAGGATAATTCATGCTTGATTGCTGGTTTGCTTGTCATTTGGACATGAATAAAAATAAAATAATATGAATTTCAGAGTTCGTGATACTGATAACAGTTTACTCTTATATGAGTGACATTTTTCAACAACATTTTTCAAATTGCAAGGTAGCCATAGCGACTTTTAATGACAATATATTGGCGGGAATAACATCTTTATTCAATTATTCACTAGATTGCGACTTTCACGAAGATATGGCTCATTTTCCTAACATCAATGATGTTTCAAAGTGATCCAAGTGAGTGCAACAGTTTTCAATTGATCTATCTAATTTAAAAACGATATTGTTCAAATCAGCTTGAAGCTTCATTCTGGGTCAAAAGAAAAGAAAGAAAAAAAACATATATTCTTATATATGGTCTCACCACCCTAAATAAGGCGAAATCCGACCAGGTGTCTACTAATAATGGAATCATAACACAAAATATTTTTAAAGCTTCTGTTCTAACCTCTTTTAAATTAAAAAAAATATATAAACAGGCTATAATTTGGGAATATTTAATAAGCACGCTTTGTTTCAGTCATGCAGGATATCAGATATAACTGTTTCATGATAATCTAGCAGGGGTACAGTGGGTTAAAAGGACGTGTGTCTGGTCTGTAACAGAGGGTAAGAATTAGAGCTAATTTTGAGCTGTTTTGACATTTATACACGTCATGGACTGTAGCTCAGAATCTGATTGGCTACCAAACAGATATGGGACCTGTTTTTGAAAAAGGACAGATCAGGTTTTGTTATGATATGCGACACTATATATGGATATTGTCGAAAAGAGGTGAAATTGGCCCATTGAATTGAGAAAGTTTACATGTATTTTAATGGGAGCGGCATTTGGGGTTGTGAGACCACATGGGCCGTTGTGCGCATGCGTGATCATTCTGCGCATGCGCACAGCGAAATCGCGTTGTTAAGGGCAACGCAGACAACATTATTGGTCAACACCTGTCAGTAGGCCTATGTCTACAGATCCACTCGAATACAGGTGAGTTCGCCACACGGTAAGTTCACCACAAGTTAGTTCATCACAACTATGGCCAAGAACTGATATTTCATGTCTCTAACGGCCGCTAAAATACTACTTTACGGAGCCGGTGCAGTTCAATAATTAATGAAGTCAAAATTCAGCCATTTGCCCACAACTTGAATTTAATAGGAAGTTAGTTATAGGCCTATATAAAGTGCTATCGACAATCCAGTACTTTAGGCCTATAATTCCTTTAGTATTTTATAATATATACCTTCCTGAATAATAATCGTACCGCAAAACTTGATAGAAAGCACAATAAGGGTATTACGAGCAACAAAAGGTCAAAATTAGCCATCATCGTAAGATCCGGCGGTATTGCAAGATTCGACGTGATGACGATCGACGTCAGTCATCCTCCAAACATAGATGTCGCTCAGGTCAACCCCCGCTCTCTCTCTGTAACCGCACGCTATGTTTTGGCAAAAACTGCTCATTTTGATCAGTTTTGTTGATATAGATAGATAGATAGCTTTATTCAGTGAAAAGTACATGTACACATCACCATATATAAATACAGGGTGCCACCATACTTGCTACCAGGGATAAAAACACTGAAAGAAGTCTAGTGACAAAATCTTATTTCCACAGTGGTCCCTGTTGGCAAGATGGCAGCGGCAAGAGTGAGGATGGAAATATTTCCAACCTAAATAAATATTAAAGGCGTCACATAGGCCTATCACATTAAAAAGTATGATGCCCAATATAAACATGAATAAGCATATCATAATATAAATTAGCGAAAAATAATTTATAGACTAGAATATATATCCAGTGATAAATTACAATAATATAACTAATTACTTTACTCCTACCTCAGGCAGCTCAGCCACGGGACTAGTCCAAGACTGAGCTGACTAAGGCAGACCTGGACGCAGCTACCAACCATTAGAACGAAAATTAGCTGGCTAAATAAAGATGTTTTCTTCTTCAGTTTTTACCAATGACATAAAGTGTTTTTTTATTAATGAGCGAAAATGTAAAGGGTTTTCAGTTGCTCGAATGGGGATTGGTAGCTGGTTCCAGAACTTAGCAGCAATGTATGAGAACGATTTGTCTCCCGAACTGTTGACCCTAGGCAGGACCGAAGAGAGAACACTATTTCTGGTGTTATAGGAGTGTCCTACAGAGGAGCATTCCCATGGGTCAGTCTATGCATGTTAGTTGAAACAATTTGTTGTACTCTTAATCTAACCGGGAGCCAATTTACCCAATTAAATTCAGAGTACCCTATATGGCTACGTGGGGTAAGATCTAGAACAAATCTAATGGTTTTATTCTGAAGGATTTGTAATTTGTGCTTTAGGTTCTTTTGCAAGCCATGGTACCATGAAGAGCATGCATAGTCCATGTGACATTGAATTAATGCTGACGAAAGTAATCTTTTTGATGCTAAATTTAGATATTTGGCTTGTCTTTTCAAAAATTTTAAACGTGAATTTCCTTTTTTCAAAATATTTTCCAAAATCAATTTACCGCTTAATGTTTGTTCTAGATCTAACCCCAGGTACCGAACAGACTTTTTTGAAGAAATTTTCGTATCCCCACATTTAATATCTAAAGATGGTGAGTTGCAGATTTTCTTGTATGATTCAAATAAAATAGATTCTGTTTTACCCAGATGTAAAAAAAGTTTATTATCAACCAGCCAACTACTCAAAGCACAGAGCTCCTTTCCAAGCGTTTCCTGTATGACCTTGATGTCTTTCCCGGAAACTAATAAAGCAGAGTCATCCGCATATAAAAGGAGTTTACATTTTACTGCGGATTCCATGTCATTAACATATATTAGGAAAAGCAATGGACCCAGGATGGAACCCTGTGGTACACCACAGGGTACCATCCTGGGTTTGGAAAAGGTATGAGTTATATCTACTTTCTGGGTTCGACTCGTTAAATACGAGTCGAGCCAGGAAACTGAAACATTATTAAGCCCTAAAGCTTGAAGTTTATCTGATAATAAAAAATGGTTTACAGTGTCAAAAGCCTTCTGTAGATCTATCATGACCATGCCAGTGTAAAGGCCATTATCCATACCATGCCAAATATAGTCTTTTAAATAAGTCAAACATGTATCGGTCGAAAAAGAAGTACGGAAACCTGATTGAAATTTATAAAATAAATTATTTTCCTTCAAATAAATTTCAAGTTGAATATGAACAGCTCTTTCTGAAATTTTAGATAGAGTGCTTAGAATGGATACTGGTCTATAGTTACCCGGTTCTAATTTGGAATTCTTTTTGTACAAAGGAATGGCAGTTTTCATTTTATCTGGAACAACACCTGTTTTCAATGATAGATTAATAATGTATGAAATAGGGTAGGCAATCCCTTCGGCACCATCACAAATAAATCTTGCAGGTAGGTCATCAAGACCAGTAGCCTTTCTAGGTGATAAACCTTTGAGCATTTTACACACTTCGGTTTCACTGAGCAAAGAGAAAGAGAAGGCATTTTGAACAACTTCTTTCTGTTTATAATATTGATGAATACATTTACTGTTGAAAATGTTGACTGCCGTCGGCAGTTTAGACACCAGTTTATTAGCCACTGTTGTAAAAAACGCATTAAAAGTATCAGCTACCTTTAGTTTGTCAAAAGTTGTTGAACCATCAACATCTAAGCCAATAGAGGTTGAACCAGATTTCATTTTGGATAAAGTTCCAAGTGATTTCAGTGTTTTCCAAAGGTCTGATGAGGAATTTTTATGATCTTCAATTTTGTTATTATAAAAATGTCTTTTAGCTTTTCGAATAGAGTATTGCACTTTATTTCGCAATTTGGATAAGTGTTTAAAATCATCAGCAATTTTACTTTTTCGAAAATTATGTAAAGCTTGATCTCTCTGATTGATTAAGTCCAAAATATGTCCGTCCATACAGGGTTCTGATCTCTGTTTCAACCGTACCTGCTTGATAGGGGCCACTCTGTTAAGAACCTTAATAAAAAGATTATGAAATAAGGCCCAAGCCTTATTAACATCTTCTATGTCAGTAACTTGAAACCAGTTTATTTTATTTAACTCCATAAGAAAATTTTCATACGAATAGTTTTTTCATGGAGCGAATTTTTACGGAATTATGAGTGTTAAAAGATCCCCTTTAAACCTTTCGTGTACAATACGTAAGAAAATGATCACTGAGTCCTATATTTATAACACCAGAAATGCTGTCCCTATGGGAAACAAACATTAAGTCTAGACAAGATTCACTTGTGGGGGTAATTCTGGTAGGAGTGTTTATTAGTTGTACCCGATTGAAAATAAACATCAAGTGTTCCAGCAGAAAACATGTTACTCTGTTGCTTAAGTGCATTAGAGTTAAAATCTCCAAAAACAATTGCTTCTGAATCTGAAAAAAATTCTTTATGATAGCAACATTCTTCAAATAGTTTATAAAAGTCAGACATGTCAGGCGGCCTATAACAGGATCCAATGAGAAGAGGTTTACAGTGTGGAAATAAAATTTCTACCCAGACCATTTCTATTTTTTCATGATATAAATCTTTTCTGTGATTAAATGCCAGATCTTCTTTTATAAAAATACAAACTCCTCCCCCCTCACGATTTCTGTCCTGCCGAACTACTATGTAGCCGGGAATATTAATTTCAGAGTCCGAAATTGTAGAATCGAACCAGCTTTCCGTGATGCCACTTATGGAAGCACTGGACTTCTGAACAATATGCCGAAGTTCATGAATTTTGGGAAGTAAAGTCCGCGCATTTAAATGAATGCAGTGGAGCCCTCTTTTATTGAAACAGTCAAAATAAAAAAAATCGGATATAACAACTGTAGGCTTATAAGATATGCAAACGGTGTTCATTTGAGTGCGATATGGGAAAATACAGCACTCGTTTAATGAATAAGGTGTGAGCCTTTAGACGAACACCTTATTCATTGAACATGTGCTGTATTTTTACATATCGCACGAAAAATGAACACCGTCTGTATTTTCTCACACGATCAACTCACACATGACATATCCAACCATAACTTGTGCTCAATTTACAGCTGGAGTGCGATATGGGCTGATACTAATATACGTCTCATAGTGTAAACCAATGCTCAGAGTGTGATAAACACGCTAACGTCGCTTGCGTGTCGTAAATATATAGAGTAAAGAGGGGTATTATGAGCAACTTAACTTTAATTAGCTATTTTGGGCTAATAAATTAGATGAAAAATTTCAAATTTGACTTGAATGCATGTTTGATGAATTATGAAGTAAATCATAATATTAAAATACTCAATTTAAATATAATTAAATAATTATTTCAAAAAACATAATTATGAAAACATGCTCATATTATCACTGCGTGTGGCAAATTATGAGCATGTGTTGTGGGTAATATGAACATGCGTAATTAATTACCATTTGACAATAGGGTAATATGAACACTTTGCCATAAAAAAAGATTTTTCCAAAATGTTTATTTTATGAGTAGGCCTAGTTTACCGAATAGAAGTGGCACTCTTGTACCTTGATATGACCCAAATGCTTTCTTCTCATTTCATTGTATAATATGGTCAGGGTATTATGAGCATACTATTTTTTTCCACATATATCTTGCAATAAATGTATTATGAGCACCATACTCATAATAGATTGAAACACGCTGCTCATATTACCCCAGTAAAATGGGGGGGGGGGGTTAATAACAAACCTAATGGGGGTCCAGTGGCCCATCCCACTAACCATCTTAAAATTAAGATCATCCTTACTTACTCTTATTTGCATTGGAAAAGTTAAGATCATCTTAACTTTTCTAATGCAAATAAGATAAAGTTAAGATGATCTTAATTTTAAGATTCTTTGTGGGATGGGCCCCGGAACATGCAAAATCACTTTATTATCGTCTTTTCTCTCGCTAAGAACCGTTATGATTTGCACTCACCCACATTACTTTCATGATACCTAGAGATTTGTGGACGTACGAACAAATCAAATGTAATATTTTTTTAATAAAACATCCCAAAAACTTCATTTTGTCATAATTGGACTAGTTTTTCAAAAAAACTTTCTAAAAACTGAACGAGTTCATGTCCGTATCATGACTATATTACAAACCAAATTTGACCCTGTTTTCGTTGTTATTGAGAATATTATAGCCAGTGCTCATATTACCTGCTATGCTCATATTACCCCATAAAACACCACTACTACGTAAAATATGAATTTCTATTCACAGAGAAATAGAAAAAAAATCAAAGGATTACTTTTTCCGCCTACGCGCTGCTGTGATAAGGTTCATGTTTATATTTTTCTGACAGAATTTACAATCGGATTTAAACACTGGCAAATATAAATTACTGGATGACATGCGAATTGTGGTGGCTCAATTTATCCATTATTGAACAGAATAAATAACTCCTACCTGCAACAAACTCTCAGATCAAATGACATAGTAAAAAAAGATAAATAATGAGTCGAAGTGAGTTCCGTGGTTATACGGATGGAACTTTATTCAAAACTTGAAACTCACTTGGAAACAAACGGCTGATAAATCTGGTCAATCTGGTCAATGCGTTCATACGACGATAATCATATGAGCGTGTGGTGTCAGAGATAATATAATATCTGAGGTCAGAATGGACGTCAGTGCGATGTGAAATAATTGTAAACAAACCGAGTGGTCAATGCTGTTTGTATGAACATGGTGACAGATGGTAATAGCACACAAGTTTGTATGTCCAAATTTACGCGGTTTTATTATCTGTCATGATATTTATTCCAAAGACTACATATATAGGCATACTCGCCGTCAAATTAAAAATGATCAACCAGGATGGCATGATTTCGACGATTTCTCCGTCAATTTTGAACCGATTTCCTTGAAATTTTGCAGAGGCCATTTTCTATTAAAATCCTAACAAGGGTAAAAAAAATCGCAAAATTATATTTAATATGTCAAAAGTTAGACCATTTACCATGTAATACAATTCTAGAATTAGTTTAATGGGGTTTATGCAAATTTGAAGGAAATTGAGAAATCGACGAAAATCATGCGATCCTGGTTAATTTGACGGCGAGTATATGTTATGGATTAAAATGAACTATGCATAAATTAAAAAGACATAATATGCAGATTACAGCCACTCTGCACCGGGCCGGGCCGGAGCATGTCGCCATGCCCCATTCTCCACACATAGATGTCGCTCAGAATCTCTGAGGTCAGAATGGCCCATGTGCTCAGCACCTCAGCGACAGTGACACACGCAGTCCCCTCGCACAGCCGTCACTCGGTCACTGACTGTCACATTCTGAGCAGTGGTCTGTCGATCAGTGCAGTGAAAATAATTATTTTTAAAAAGGCCACACATTCTTTCAAATATATTTTTTGACGTGATGTTGACTGGTAATTTGAAGCTAGACTACTTTACCAATTATCGCCCTGTGAAGTTGAGGCTTGCC
Source organism: Flabesymbios commensalis (assembly GCA_964017125.1). Taxonomy (NCBI): domain Eukaryota; kingdom Metazoa; phylum Annelida; class Polychaeta; order Terebellida; family Flabelligeridae; genus Flabesymbios; species Flabesymbios commensalis. The sequence continues at coordinate 77,732,184 of OZ024909.1, read as the reverse complement.
TAGACACTCCCCAGCAAGCACGAGACGTTGAACCATTGGCAATGTTGTTTAAATGTTGGTCCAACGTCGAAGACGGTGGCTGAACATTAAAACAAAATTGGCTCAACGTCTCGTATTTGCTGGGTCAGCCTCTCAGGCTGCATTTTCGCCGGGGGACAGGTTCCAATCGCTGTCAAATGACAATGAAACTTGCAAGACACTTGACAGTCTGGGGGCCTTCCTGGAAGTAGCCTTTTTTCAATTTGCTCGGTGGCTCTTCGAATTTTTTTCACAATTTTTTTCTCGGATCATTTTTTCATCTTCCCCTAACATCGCTGATTGAAAATTTGGTGTAATTTTGTTGCATATTTTAGTTGGACCATTTGGCATGTAATAGAATTCTAAATTTTTTTTAAACAGCGATCTATAGGCCTAGAGTAAATTGAAAAAAGGCTACTCGATCCCAGGACATGGTGAAACAGACTGTAGACTAAAGACAAAGCAAACTATATAAACCTAGCCTCCTAGGCCTACCTAATAATATTATGATTACTGTGAGCCTCACTGTCAGGAAGTGACATGTCAATACCAGCCCAGCCCCATTTTTCATCAAGCTCTTTCTAACATGGCGCAGCGCCATGCTGCCTTTTGTGAGCACCATGTTGCCCTTCATGAGCGCCATGCTGCCTTTCATGAATGGCATGTTCTTTTCATGTGCGCCATGTTGCCCTTTTAATATTCAGACAGCGAAATGCCTCTTTGAACTTTTGTTGCGTCATAGGCCTATTCAACCCACCCAGGGCATTGTGACAGGGAAAAACACCCCAGTCATTGATGTTGCGCGTTCACACCTATGAAGCAATACCTGATAACAGCCTGTGTACATAGTGGTAATAACTGGTGATATTTACATACTTAAAGCAGCTCCTTGGAATGACATCGATTTTCTTTTTTAGTTTTGTAATGAAGTAGTGTACCCCAGATCATGATTTTATTTTTTTCAGAGTTTTTAGATTTTTTAAAATATTTTTTTTGTCAACATTTCTGTGAATCCGATTAAAACCCAAACAAACTTTGTGTATACCTAAACACTTGCTAAAGGACGGTTGAATATTCCTACAGCATTGGGCCACATGTTGATGCCGTCGGCCCAGCGTTGGGCAGACAATCAGTGTTGCAGGTGTATACCCTCATGTCCTGACTAGAGGACACCAATTAGAGGCAATTGCTTTGATCTTACCGTCCAAGGGGTGGGAATATGTGGTGTAAAGTGCTGTATATTGCTGACTTGTTTTGTTTACATGGCAATACGAACTGGAAATATAACGATTTTACTCTTAAAATTGTTTTTTGCCTTTCTTGTATTTTTAGTTAATATCAGTAGGCTATATGGGCAGCTCTCATTAGGTGCGTCGAACAAGTGGGACATTTGGTCCCGTTTTTTTAAAGCAAAATTTTAACTTATTTACTTAACAGATCGATTAAATTAAAGATAATTAGTCATACAATTAAATTTGGAAGCAGAAAATGGAGGGTAAATGTGAAAAATACGTGTTTTTTAGAACGGTCGAACAGAGGACACCAAATGTTTTTTGGTGTCCTCTCAATAATGCCATGTTGACCGCAGTGAATGATTTTCTTGGTGTCTTTATGTCTTTATACTTTCTAGTATAGATTTCAATGTTACGACCATTTCGTGTCCTATGTTACGACCACTTTCGTGTCTCACAATGTTTTGTGATCATAACTTTTCACTGGTTTGTAGGTTTAATCTCCGATTTTCACAAAACTATATAAATATAGATACAGACGAGATTCAACATCGATTCTGCTATTTTGTGCAGTCATTGTGAAATAAAAACAATATAAATGAACGGTCGAACGGTCGCACATTTTACCATATTTTCACCCCCTATACAAATACCTTTTTTTTCTGCCTACCATACGTGGGCTGTATTTTACGGGTTAACAATTGATAGTAATCGGATCAACAAATGAATGAATGAAAAGGGTTTAGGTCACCTTTGTGCACATATAGGCTAAACTGGGCCAGGATAAACTCCCGAGAATGGTAATATGAATGAGATGATACTGCCTTCCACACACAGGATTCGAAATTCGAGTCCTGGCGGAATGAGGTCGAGCACGCTACCTCTCAGTCACAGAGAAAAACATTTTGTTTCTTTTTTTTATCTCCGACTTTCCAAGCAGGCAGCTTTAATCACTGCACAATCTATCTGCCCTATCTATTATCGCAAAGTTATATGTTTAATATTTTATACAAAGGATATTTGAATTCCGAGTATAGTGTATAATTATGATGTGACACAAACAAATTCCGGTTATAACGGTACTGTATTAAAACGATGACTGAATAATTATCTTCTATATGATAATAATTACAGGCAAAAGAGCAAATGATCTATTTCTTCGACCCAGTAAACAATAGACCTTGGCCCACTGTTGGTTTAATGATGCACCGCTAGCTGCGACACGGTTGACGTATCGTGTTATCTGGAACGCGCTCTCAACCAGAGTTTTCAATTGTGTATGCCGTGTACACAAATTGTATGCATTTTGTATGCGGGTAACCATCATTTGCGGGCATGAACGTTAAATCAAACTGTAAAACCAGCCTGTTGAAACTGCATTCTAAAGTTTTGTTAAACTGGAGCAAAACTGCTTGTGTGAATACGGTTTATAAATTATTTAAACGTCTGTTTATTTACACTCTTGTGAACGCTAAGCTCGGGTTTTGTAAAACCTTCTTTATGAATACGGCCGCTATAGTCCTATCATGTATAGGCCTACTTCTTTAGCTGTCACGTACAATTCAAAGTGTAATAACAGAATATCAGTAAACTCAACAGAGATAAACAGATTGGAATATATCGTACAATAGAAGCATAGCAAAGTAAGGTTAACAAACCAGCAAAGATAATAGCCTAAATTAACCCAACATTGGCAGTTCGGATGCCGGATCTTGGAGGCTTGATCCCAAATCTGTGGCGGAAATTTTGGCAAAAGTAGGATAATTTTTTTAAAGTATTAGGCGCTGGCTGCGCCCCTGTATCGGCCCATGGTTAGACCACCATCCACGATTCTGACAATAATAACCAGAGGTGAATTGTGACTTTTCAAGTAACAATAATGTTTGGACTAGGTTTTATGAGTTTTGTGGCGGCCATTTTGAATTATGCTGGGTTATTTTTAATATGACAGATTGATTGGAATTTTGGTATTGTGTTTTTTGGCAGCCATTTTGAATTTGAATTTTAAACTTCAGAATTCAGACTTAAAATTTAAAAAATGAGAAGTCCCCACTGAGCTTTTGTGCTTTTAAATACACTGATATTTGTTTGTCAAATGGAAACACATTCAGAGGGCCCCGAGTCAACACATTGACTTGTCTCTCTGTTGGCTGAATGTTGAATCGCTGTATGTGACGCTGGCCCAACATTAAAACAACATTGGATCGACTAGTGACCATTATGAACATGCAAGGTTCCACCCTGAGTCTATCGATGCAATGAATGGATATCAGCCGACATGTAATGCTGTCAGCCGCCATTCTAATAGCATGAAAATTAAAACCGCCTCTCCTTGAAATGTTATTAGTGCAGAATCTATAATAGGTAAACATATCATACACACATGTGGCTAACGTACTTGTGTGTGTGATCATGGTACACTAAACAGATATTAAAAATATTGAAAACTCGATGAATGATCAGCCTCTGAAAATGGAGAAAAAAGCTAAAATGACATTCCCTCATTCAATACGGATACATCTTTTTGGATTTATACCTTTTTTTGGGGAAACCAAAATCCGGATTTGATCCAGTTAGCTATCCCTATCTCTTAAAAAAGTTATAGCATGAAAAATCAATATATAAGGATTGTTGTGGTCCCGTGGCCCTTCAACACAATCCCGTCAAAATCCAAATAAACTCACATGGGTGGCGTTTCACTAAGCGATCTTTAAAGCTAAAATGATCTTTAAATCGCCACATCCTCCTTAAATAAAGATTTATCCTTAATTAAAGATTTGACTGTTTCACGAACGATCTTTAAGGAGTGATCTTTAGGTCATCCGTTTCACTAAAGATCTTTAAGGCGAAATCTTTAATTATAAAGATGAGTTTTAAAGAGTGGTCGGGGGCACTCTTTAAACAGATAAAGACGATCTTTAACGTATATTTATTCATGAATTTGACTCTGTATTTATCATTTGCGTAAAAAACGACATCGCATCAATGATCAAAGTTGTAGTCCTAATCAGATGTTAGGCCTGCTGTGTATAGGCCTACCTTTTCAACTCTAGAATTAGTCTAAGCCTACGTGCGGTATCTGCTGGTAGGTGAAATATACTATAGGCCCCATCCCATAGAGGCAGGCGACATGCTTGGTTGCCTTTCTCCCAGAGGCTATACAATATAGGCCTAGGCAAATTACATTATAGGGGTGGCACGTTGTGAAGTTAGGCTAATATAACCTAGGCCTATAATTAAATCTATAATTTCACCAGGTAGGCGTCGATATCTTCATGTTTACCAATAGGCCTACCCTGTGCTCTTGTCCTGTCACGGTCTGACGCACTAGTATATGCCCTTAAGTGTTGTTTTTTGAGTTCGTCGAATTTTTTGGTACATTTTCCGAAACCGATTTTTTAATGTAGTTTGGATGTCAAGTTATGGAAAAAATATGGTTGGCATTTTTTTGGCGGCCATCTTGGATGCTTGGCGGCCATTTTGATTTTTTTTTACTGAAAACAGATTTTGTCATATATTTCAGCTATTAATTGACGGATTTGTGAGATTTTAATGTCTAAACATATGTTTTCATGGGCTAGGAATCGTTTAAAACACATATATTTAGCGTGAATATAATATTACGCTTTCAATTATATACAATACAGGGAAAAATCTATATAATGACATCATTTAATTAGATCTTGTTATGTTATCCATTATATTGGCAACATTAAAATTAAAACTAAATATTCAACACATAAAGTACAACCTTGCTGAATATTTATGTGACTAGTAATATAATAAATTTTACCTAACCCTTCAGCCTCACAGGTCTTTATTGTCTACTTGCGTTTCGATTGTGCAAATTACTACTTCTAAATAAAAACACATTATACAATTTAAAACAGAAATACTCAATTTTTGTATCACGTGTACACGGTCTAAAATCGAGATTGATATAAATTTACTGTTATTCAAATTGGTTTGAATATAATTAGACCTATAGTGTCGACAATACGCTATTAATTATTATATTTTATATATATATCCTTAATATTATTATCTAAAAACTTGACTGACTTAATTACATTTATAAACAAAAAACCTTGGCCTATCGGTAGTGGTTCATTATTGTATGGTAGACTACACGTGCTCCGGTGAATGTTTACAAAACAATGACAGCACCAGCAATGAAGGTGGCACGAGGCACGACGTCACAATAGTGAAATATCGGTTGGTCGGGACTGGCTCAAAAACACGTTAAACATCACTCACCTCGAACTGATCTTAAAAGAAGTTATTAATTAACAAACTACCGAATTCTGTCAAGAAACCAAGCTGTCCGTGTATCGTTCAAATCAGAGAATAAATCGACATACAGATTTAATGTCAAAACATAGAATAGCTAATAAATCACACAGGATGGTACAGGAAGGTAATCTGTCAGTGGGGTCTTATGAGGGCTGTGACTCTATCAAATTAAACTTATGCTATGAACTGGGCTAGGATTAGCTCATAATGGATTATCGTACGAGACAAGCCGAGGAGGATTCGCCAGCTGACCAACGCAAATAAAGGTATAGTGTACCCCAGATCCACCTGAACAATATATTAATATAAATATAATTTACTCGCTTTACATTATTATATCGAGCTCATTAGGATAGAGTGGTTATCTATAAGAACAAAGCATTTCTAGCAATCTGATGGTCTCTGAACATGCTGAACGCCAAGCGACCTCCCAGCTTACGTTAGCAGCCACCCTTTAACTTAGTTTTACTCACCTAAGACTCAATATTCATTAAATTAATAACATTGCTTTACTCGCATAAATACCAGGGAATGAGGTTAAACTATACCTAGTAGTCTAACTCCAATCCTTACACCATAACTGACTAGTGGATAGAGTTACGCAGTGAAAATTATAACAAGGCTATATTATTACTAAGCTTATATATTTGCTAGTCGTCTCCAAGGGTCTCTGAATGCGCCAATGCGGCCCGGCACGTGACCTACCTAGCGGCACGTGACCTACCTGTCATACTCAACCCCCTGTCCACTAAAGACTAGTTTTATACCACATTAATACTCTAATGATAAATAATCATTACCAATTATTCCGACCCTCACAACAGGATCATTGCGCCAAGTCGATCGGAAGAAAAACAAGTAGCAAGAATTTGTGCAAACTCAATATGTCTGGGCTTAGCCCAAACATAACTAGAGAGGAAATGTGACTTTTCAAGTAACTATAATATTTCGGCTAAGTTTTATGATTTTTTTGGTGGCCATTTTGCATTTTGTTTGGTTATTGATTGGAATTTTGTTTTTGGTTTTTTTGGCAGCCATTTTGAATTGGAATTTTAGACTTCTGGATTCCGACTACTTGGTTTAATACTGTATCGTTGTCTGTGACGCTGGGCAAACATTAAAGCAACATCGCGTCGACGTTCTATGTTTGATGGAATTACAACTGTTAGTTCAATTTTAAAATGTAGCATTTATTAGATTCTACTGTTCATGTCAAAGACCAGATGTTGGTTCAATGCTGGGCCACTGTCTGCGACGCTGGCCCCGAATGAAACATTGTTGGATATATGTATTTCAATTATTAAATGTAGGGGGTGCTCAAAGAGTGCAAGTCAGTCGTGTCACCTCAAGCAAAATGCCCCTATTGACTGCTCACCCGACATGAACATTGTTGAACCGACATTGATTCACATAGTGATCCAGAAAATCCTGAATAAATCCGTAAGAACAACGGTGAATTCTTAAAAAAAAGTCATAGCAGAAAACTTCAATACCTAAGAATCATTGTGCCAAGGTTTGAAGTCGATTGGATAAAAACCCAAGGAGAAATAGCGTCTCAAAAATACTTGCATAGAATACTAGAAGGGAATTGTGACTTTTCAAGCAACAATAATGTTTGAAACAAGTTTTGTGACTTTTTTGGCTGGCCATTCTGAATTTTGTTTTATTATTACAGATTGATTGGAATTTTGATTATGTTTTTTTAAGCAATTTTGAATTGGACTTCTGGATTTTGACTTCCTTGTTAATTTATTGCTGTATCACTGTCTGCTACGCTGGCCAAATATTAAAACAACATTGCGTCTACGTTTTATGTTTGATGGAATTACAGCTGTTAGTTCAATGTTACTATGTGGCATTTGAAAGGTTCTATTGTTCATATCAAACACCCAATGTTGGTTCAATGCTGAGCAACTCTCTGTGACATAGGCCCCACAATAAAAAATTATTGGATATATGCCTATGCATTTTAATTTATTAAATGTAGAGGGTACTCGAAGAGTGCAAGTCGCTTTGTCGCCTCTGACAATGGGCGGTCCCCTATTGACTAATCAAGATTCATTCATGGGGCTTCTGCCGACATCTACATAATTGGACCGACATCCATCCAGATAGTGACCCAGAAAATCCTGAATAAATCCAGTAGAACAACTGTGAATTCTTAACAAAGTCATAACATAAAACTTTGATACCTAAGGATCATTGTGCCAAGGTTTGAAGTCGATTGAAAAAAAACTCAAGGAGAAATTCGGAAGAACAACTGGGAATTCTTATTAGGGAGAAATAGCACTACGGAATTTTGACACAGATGTATAAAAATAAGCTAGAACCGTTACAAAATCAACATAGCCCAAACCAAAACACCGAATTTGGCCCACAGCTACTATTGGAGATACTGATGAAATTTAGTCATTGAGTTGTTTGTGGTAGTAACTGTGTCGTCCTCTCCGAGACCGTGGATTGATGTATTTGCTTTACCCGAAAAATTAAACATGGAGGTAACTGAAAGCGCTCTCGACCCCAAGGTCCGAAAAATGTCCATAACTTTTTAATGACCGTGCGAGCTGAGCATGCGGGCATGTAGCTGAAAAAAAACATTTTCCACCTGATTATTCGAGGGCAAGTATGGCCGTCCAAAGAAATGTCCCACAATTTTGTACGGTGTCAATCTTTGGCTGAAACTTGTTTCAGCCACTGGGGCTATTTGTGGTAGATGCTAAATAAATCATAAATCAAACATTTCAAGTTGGGACTTGTCAATATTTAAGTAGAAAGGCTTTTTGTCATTTAGAGCAGGATATTGCGTACAAATTATTAGCTACAAAAGAATGAAAAATATAAACTAACAGCTCACAATTTATGTTGACTGTACTTGGTCAAAAGACATCTCTATCAAGTATTGCTGTAGCTCACCTTTAACAATGGGCACTCTCAGAATATCTACAACGGCATTCAGATTGTTTCTCACGTTTGATAGTAATTAAAGCGACACAATCAGGTTAAAATCATAAAAAAAACTGTAATTTTACATGCAAGTCCAAAATAAAAAATACAGGAATTTCGTCTCTATATCTCGCTTAACTCGTTAATGCGCAGCACAAAAAAAAAAAACTTTTGCAGTTCTAGTCTATGGACATATTTATATCAAATGGTCATATTAAGAAGCCAAAATAAAATTACCGATTCTTTTTATGATTTTAGCCTGATTGTGTCGCTTTAAAGTAGTAGTATTGAAGTCATTGATGGGACTTTATGACATTGAATTGTCACATGTGTATAGATATAAAAGGCCAAACCAATATATGTTGACACTTCTTCAAAAACTTATATAAAATATATCACTTAAAAAAAACAATGTGTTTCGGTTCAAATGTTACATCAAGAGGGTTCTGAAGTTTTGTAATATTGAGCGCCGTTTATAAATTCATCCATTTATAATTGTAGGCCTACATAATTATATTTAATTTGTTTCATCAAGGGTAGCAACTCAATTATTTAAATACATTTTGAATTGAAAAACACAATGGTCAGTAAAAACATTTTTTAAATATTGAAAGACAACATAAGGTATTACAATTTGGGCAGATTTATTTATGGTGTGCGGGATTTAACAGATAATCACATAATACAGGACATTTATTGGAATTTTCAGATGTGCAGAAACCAATGTTTTTTCGAAGGAAAAAAAATATAAACTGTTGTACATTTATCAAGGTGTGGTGATTCAAACAAACTAAAATATCAAATTAATATAAACCTATTGCTGGTATGACTTATCCGCTGTGCAATAATACAGGTTCGATACCATATTGATATATACTATCGCATTGAAATCTTCACCATGTGTAGACGATGTTCATACAACAAACATATAAATATTTTCACCCGGCTGTATATATTAACCTGTTATGTATGGTTCAATTTTTATGTTTATTTTTCATATATTCAGCGCATTATATTTAGCCAAATGAAATGGGCCCGAAGGGTAAATTACCCTTATTTATTGATAATTTTTTGAAGGGGAGAAAAGTCCGTTTGGACAACACCACGCTTCACTAAATCCACAGGAAGAGGGTGTCCCACAAGGCAGTAGTCTTTCACCAACTCTATTTACTGTTAAAATAAACAGTATAGTTGATGCTTTACCGGAAGGTATTGAAAAGTCTTTATATGTTGATGATCTGGCTGTTTACTGCCAGTCCAGCAATATGGCAATAATCGAGCGGCGCCGACAAGGGTGCCTCGATAAGTTGGTGACTTGTGCGGATGAGAATGGCTTTAAATTTTCTCCCACAAAAACTTTATGTGTACATTTTTGTAGCAAAAATGGCTTACAGTCTGAGCCTAATCTCAAACTATATGGACAACAGCTTCCTGTTGAAGAGCAGGTCAAATTTCTTGGGCTTTTCTTCGACAAGAAGCTCAGTTTTATTCCACACATCAAATATATGAAAGATAAGTGTAGAAAAGCATTACAATTACTACGAGCTATATCCAGCAAGGATTGGGGTAGTGACCGGACAACCTTACAGAGGATTTACTGGTCTCACATCAGATCCAAACTGGATTATGGTTGTATTGTTTATGGGTCAGCGAGATGATCGTATTTAGCAGTACTTGATCCAATCGCGAGACTATGCTGGTTTGAGACTATGCTCAGGGGCATTTAGAACATCGCCCATTAAAAATCTTCAGGTGGAGACCGGGGAGCCCTCTTTAGAGACTCGCCGGTGGAAGCTGAGTTTGCAATACTATATGAAGATGAAAGTAAATCCTGAGAACCTGGCATACTCGTGTGTTGTCAACCCTGAGTACAAGAGACTGTTTAATAACAAGCCTGAGACTATACCTACTTTGGGTATAAGACTTCAACCCCATCTGGAGGACATGGAGGTGGATCTCGCTGCGATTAGCGTTGTGAGCCCAGCAGACGTCCACCTTGGTTTCTTCAACAGCCTAATATACTTTTAACCTCTTAGATCTCAGGAAGGGAGACACCTGTCCCCTTGTCTTCCAGAGGATATTGCTAGAGCTATTTTGTAGATTTCCGAGGCACCGGAAGGTGTATACTGACGGATCAAAGGAAGACACGAGGACAGCTATGTCCTTTGTCTGTGATGATCATGAATTTAGCTGTCGTATCAACGATAAGGCTTCAATTTGCACAGCAAAGCTATTACCTATTGAAGCAGCTATAGAATACATCTGGGAGAGTAGTGACGAGGAATTTATGGTCATCACAGACTCGTTATCTTCATTGCAGGCTCTTAGGAGTCAAAAACTCAACAACCCAATTGTTTCCAATATTTTGAATATGTGTCACTACTTGTCTGGGCACAAGGACATTGTTTTTTTGCTGGGTACCCAGCCATATTGGAATACAGGGCAATGGACAGGCTGATGTTTTGGCCAAGGCTGCCCTGTATAAGTTTTATTATATACCATATACTTATTTCAATGTCACCAGCAAATTGTTTGAGGTACAACCAATCATTAAGCGATCTTTCACACCAATGGAACGCCGAAGAGATGACGTTGTCTTATGCAGGGCCAGAATTGGCCATGCCTATTTCACAAACGGATATTTATTGAGAGGAGAATTGCAACCTATGTGCTGCAATACTCGTCTCACTGTAAGACATGTCCTTCTCAGTTGTGCGAAATATGCGCATATCAGAAGGAAATATTTGGCATTTAAGTCTACCCGGCTAAGCCAAGCTACTCACATTGCATGGAGCTCGGCCGCAGTGACTGACATTTTTCCACAGCTGCCCGTGTAAAAAAGACAGTGACTCCGCCTATAGATAAGACGGTAGCGGTGTTGGCCCTAGTCAGCTAGCGCGCTCTGGTGATCACCGTAGAGCCAGGCCCGCTAAAACATGGTGGTCAGTTTGTCAGAGCCTTGCGATGTCATCAGGGTAATTTAACTCCATATTTGAACTATTCAGGGATATCCTGCAGGTTTTATTATTCAGTTCCTACGGGAATGTAACCTCTATTATATGTTTTATTTATTAAGACTTGACTTGATAAGTAGTTCGATTTATAATCACTTCATATTTTTATACTCATTAAATTGTGTTGTAGTGCAGGTGCTACAACATGTCATCAAACTCGTTACATATAGGTGCCAAGATGATCATCATATTATCATATCAAGCCTTTTAAATGATTATTTTGGACATACATGTCTGAAATGGTTATGTGCTACAACCTGGTCACATTGTATACATACATAACAAGTTAATAAGTACACCCGGGTGAAAATAATTATACCTTTCCCGTATGAAGATATACACCCGGTAAAGATTTCAATGCTATAGTATTTATTAACATGGTATCGAACCGGATATATATATGACTTCAAGCAACTATGCAAATGCAAATGAATTGGCTATTAGATTGATGAAATATTAAACTGGGCAATGTAAATAAATTGACAATAAAAGTAAATAAATATCTAGCGTTCGACACTTGTTTTTAAAAACAAATAATTCAATTCCATTTTCATATTTGTTTTTCAACTATATAGTTACTTGTAAAGGACAGCTCGCTTCTTACTTTTATATTGAAAGGGTTATGTATACAGGAAGTACCTGTATTATGTGGGAAACACACATTGTTTTTGCTTTTGGGAAATATTATTTGATAAGTTGCACTAAAGTCATCATTTTCACCACATGTAATCTGTCCTTACCGAGGAACACATTGATTAAGTAGAATAAGGTGGACATAATTCTCTTGTTGTGGCGGAAATTGCATTCTCAATGTCTAGAAATGTTATTAGGACTTCTTATAAAACATACAGTACCATAACAGTACTGTGATCATTATTCGCTGGCATTGGATTACCTGAAGAATTGGTAAACAATAACGGCTCCTGGTTTACATCTAATAATGAAGTGAATTACACATTTTCAAACAAAAAGGGAATAAAACTGGTGAAGGTGTTTTAAAAACCTGCACAGAAAGCAAATTTCATTCAATAGTGTTCAGGACATTCTTGGATCAAACCTGTGGTAAATAATTTAATACATTATGCAGAGATGATGGACAGAATTGTTTTGTTTTATTGGACACTCATTCGAAATGTCTAGTACTTAATATGAATTCTACAATTCATAGTATCACTATTTACTCACTTTGAATTACCTGAAGCGTTGGTGAGGTACAGCATTTATCCCAAAGTACTTGATCTAATGACAAACTCCCTTTTGCAAGAGCAAATTTAAGACTTTGCCATGGCCAAATATTGATGTAATATTTGTATTTGCATCATTGTTTAAAAGAGGAACAGGTTTGTAGTGCTTGCAGAGGAGAGGCAGATTATCTGTGATACTTATTGTTGTATAACGATCTAGTGAATCACATCATATTTTACAGCTTGTAGAATTCTGGTTTGCATTTTAATTTTCTGTAACCAACTTGACAAAGAGAAAATCGGGATAAACAATCACAGATACCGTGACAAATTATGTTTACAATAATTGTAAATTAGACTTGTCTGACAGTTTGTGTTAAAAATTATTTTTCTCATAGAGAGAAGTGGCTATTGTATTAAAAGGGAGGAATGAATGAATAGTCACGCAACATATGATCTACCACACCCCGGTTAGCATGGTAAAAGACGGAATAAATCCACAAAATTGTCGCTCGAAATAGCAAATTTCGCACTATACACTGTAATTCACATTATATTCTTCTTTGCTTCATAAATTTTCAACAATACAATTTTTCTGACTGTTGTTAAAACCTGTGATTTGTTTCAAGTTATGCGTTAGATATGCTATCCCGGCATAGCCTGGGTTATCCAAATTGGTGGCATCATGGTGTAACCTGGGTTATCACGGTAGCGCAGGTTGGCAGAGTGGGTAATATATCACTTATTAATATGATACACTTTAATTTAAGATTTGTATTGTCGTATAGACATATTCCTCTTATTGTTGCAACTTTCTTTGAGGGTCATTATTGCAATATAAGATTTGTAGGAATATATGTATATGCATGCTCAATTTCACTTTTATGTTTCCAGAGTCCTTTTAAATGACCAGCAAAGTGAACTTAGATTAGAGATTGGGAGGCCTGGGAAATACAAAAAATAACTTCTTTATATCAGACCTTCTGGGGAGAATGCCACAGAAATATGATCCAACAACCCAAGGTGACATATGTAGTACAGATAACTGTGATCAACGAGCTGTACAGTACTGTACAGAGGGATGTCACAGTGGACATTTATGTACACATTGTATCAACCAGCAATGTAAATTCAAATTGACAAAAGGTCACGTTGTGATCGATATGGATGAAAGTGATGAAGATAAAATAAATAGTTTATATTGTGAAACCCACCCTACGATTAGAGTTGACCAATTGTGCAAAGATTGCGATTTGGCGGCTTGTGACACCTGTCTGCTACAGCACCACAAACAACACCATCTGGTGGACTTGAAAGATGAAGCTGAACTGGAACACATTCTCAAGCAAACTGATGTGATAGTGGAACTAATAAGCGAACATATCGCAGACACAGATAAACAAGACAAACAATCAAAAGCTGACATAGATAACATGAAACAGGTGATTCATCAAGTTATAGATGGAATTATAGACAAATGGAACCAGAAGAGACATAAACTAATTACTTCACTACATCAAATAGAAGGACAGAAAAAGAAGGTTGTAATGGCAGCTCGTGATGGGCAGAATTTCACCAAAACTGCGATGACTAGTCTCAGGTCATACACTGAGAGTGTGTTAAAACACGGGAGAGATTGGGACAGGATACAACAGGTTAAGGAGATAAAGACACGGCTGATGGCTATTACCAAGGCCAGCATCCCATCATTTGTGTGGAGCCATAGCGAGAACAGGAAAGAAGCATCATTGAATGACATGACGGTGGCTGATATAGCATTAACAGCAGATGTTGTAGGGTCAGATTCAAAATCAAAGCCTTCTAAAGATTTTAATGTCACTAAAACTGAACATGAAGTCCAGAAGATACACTTGGAGGATAAAACACGGTATGTGAAAGGTATGGCTGTAATAAGACAAACACTATGGGTTGTACACTTCGATTCCCATCCTGATCAGCAGCAATATTTATATGCATATAGTACCAAACCACCCTATCATCATCAGAAAGTTCACATCAAACAATCAGATATGATCACAGATATGGTTAGATTTCCTCTTTCCTCGACACAACTTGTAGTCAGTGTTTGCCCTAAAACGTTGTTGTGGATTAAACTGGAACAGCATTATGGTAAATGGCATGTATCATCATTGAAATCAGTGAATGTCGGCTATTGTACACTCGCTCTAGCTGTCCATGACAACCAGCTGTTAGTACATGGACAAGATAATGAGGTACATATTTTTAGTGGTTCGAGAGAAGAGATAGGACGAATAAACATGCCAATAACCCTGTGGCCCTGGAAAATTCTACAGCAGCGAGGATCTACTGACCAGACATTAACAAGGTTTGGACGAGGACAATCGTCCTGCCACGGTCAATATATCTACGTTACTAACTCTAAAGAAAACTGTGTAAATGTGCTGGATCGGGAAGGCCACCACGTTAGTCAAATATTCAGTCTACATGACGTTATGAAAACTCACAGACTTTGTATTGACGAGGAAGGTCTTATGTATGTGGCACAGGGTAAGCGAGAAGTGTGGGTGATAGATACTAAAGACCCAACCCGTGAAAGAGTAACAGAGCCACCTGGTGAAAGACAACTTGATGAAAAACCAATAGCACCTGGTCCACTTGGCGAAACTGCTGGCAAATTGACAGTGCAACTGGCTGACACGCTGCTTAAAGAGCAGATCAACGTCATGAAGCTGAGCGTCACCTGGTGGGATTATAAATAGACATTTCACATTATTTGGGTCATTCTCGCATAGAGGTGGGATTTTACAAATAGAGTTTGGTGTTGTCACGTCAGCGTCGGCAATAATTAGCATTTCGATACCAGGAACTTTTTTTTCCTGTGTCTCACGAACAGTTGTCAAGATGTCAATGTTGTTATTATAACCAGCTCAGTCTTGGAATGCAATAATCTGCACAAACCATTCTGTCCTGGCCTATAAGAGCACTGATGTCGACTACAGCGTTTGTATTTGTTTTTATAAACTGTTTCTATAAGTTTTAAATGTCTTACATATGTTTTAATTGATATACGATATGACAATATTCTTTTTACAAATGTGACTAATTTTAGACACTTGAAAATGTGGTTTGCTGTAACGAGACAAAATTTATAAGGTGTAGTCAACTATCAAAATTCGCAGGACAATGGTCCCCCAGAAGGCAATAGTGCCCGTGGGTAGGCCAAGGCCCTATTCCATAATAATAATAAATATGCGTTTCATACCCAAAGCCTCATTAAGAGCAAGTTCTCAAATCACAGCAAGTACATATATACTTGAGCGACATCTATGAGTTAATAATTCAAAGCCCTTGACCTTTTCCCCTACTTGGTCGCTGGCTTGCAAACAAACTGACTGAATTACTGCGGGGATTTGGAAACTGCTTGACCCCCAAGCTTGTATTGTCACCCAATAAACACAAAACATTTGTATGACTTTATGCAATGTTGGACCAACGTCGAAGACGTTGGGCCGACATTGTATAAATGTTATACAAATGTCTTGTGCTTGCTGGGCAGGAGGACTTTCTCTCAAACATTGTACATTTATCTAATGTTGCTTCAATGTTGGGCCAGCGTCGCAGACGTTGGCCTAACATTAAAACAGCATTGGATCAATGTCTCGTTTGAGTAGTATCTTGTAATCAGTTCAGTGGCTATATTAATGTCGTCAATCTGTACTTGATAGGCTACTGTTGGCCTACACTTGACCGTCCCAGGCACGCGCGTTTTGCAGTTGGATAATTCTTTAATAGACTGAAAATATAATTTGAATGGTTCATAATGTATCACACCCCCCCCCCCTCCGTTATCCTTTTAACGCCTCATATTGTTTCGTTCTGATATGGGACACAAGCTTGTTGATGACATGCAATATTTAAAATATATAGAAAAAACAACAACAGAGATTTCAGATATCAACAGCCCATGTAGGGTCAAGCACAATAACAGCCTATATAGACCACTATGTTTTCCTTCTCTGTTTTAGATGAGCGCGAGCATTAGATTTCGGCAGAGCATAACAAAAAAAACTTGTTTTTGGTTCTGCCCAGTGCGCGCATTGGATTGTTGCCGATTTCCGAAAAAAACAGTTAATTTCGGGAGAGAAAAAACATTTAGAAAAAAACAAGTTTATTTCAGGAGATAAAAACATTTTTCCAGCTATGTTTTTTACTTGTTTTTTACGTCGCCCTAAATAATTTGTTTTCAAATAGATCAAAAGTTTTTTTTTTGTCACCCTCGATTAACTTTTCCCAAAAATAGATTCAATGTTTTTTTTCCTAAATGTGGCCTAAAGAGACAATATGAAGAGAATATGTGCTCCCTCCTCAGGGGAGTTAATCATCTATTGTATGAAAGGCTGTTTGTATTTCGGGGGGAGGGGGTGGTCGGGGGAAGAGGAGGGGTTGCATCCTTATGTACGATCATGGACTTTCAAGTATTTTTTAGGTAAATAATTCAAGCATAACAAGTAGTAAGTAAAACATTGTGTGTCCAGTCTTTCAGAAAAAAGTAATAAAGCTGAAATAAAAAAAAATAATGTGTACTTTAAACTTTCCTCGTTGCCTTGCTTCGCTCGACAACATCAAATGTGTAGGTCTAGTGTGGCAAAGTTACTTTATTTCCCGCCTCTAATCGCTCAGAATATAATGTAGATACAATTATTAGAAAATGGTTGACAGAATAATTACATTTTATCAAACCATTCTGCTAAAATCAAATGATACCTCTTCCAACAACGAGAAGATTTCTGTAGCGCCTAAATCATCAGAGGAAAGAGCTCAGAAATAATATGATCATGCGTCATGGCAGAGATTTTGAGGAATTTACGTAATGCAAGCCTATGGGCACAGGCGGAGCGTTCCGCCCACTGTAGACAACGTTTTTAAAGCGGATATTTTTACCCCTTGGCCTGTTGGGCCCGAAGGGACATTGTCATCTCTTTCGTGTGCCACACAGATTCAATTTATGATTCATACCAAAATTCAACCTTTTCAGCAATTTTTTTTTACACAAGAGCCTAGTTTAATGATTCAAAAAAATTCTTGTTAACGCGATAACTTGAAAAATAATTATTTTATTATGTGAAGTTGTCCATGATTATGGAGATGACTAGTCCCATGTTCGTGACCCGCTGAATTTTTGGTAGACCAAATCAACTAGGCTCGTGGGGCCAGGAACTAGGCTAGGAGATGACCTGATTAGATTTTCAGCTTTCCACCGATAATCAAAATGGCCGCCACTGGCGACTAATTTTTTTTACTCATTTTTTTTCAGAATGTCCTTGAAACCTGGTATATGTAGGTTTTCAGTGTCTGCGAGTCTATTGGCACCGTCTGTTTTCATGTGTGACCGAAACGAGGCTATGCGGCCACCTTGATTTTTTAATTTAAAAATTCCTTGTTAACGCGATAACTTGACAAATAATTATTGGATCTCACAATTTTGTATGTGAAATTACCCCCAAAAAATATGACATGTCATTTGCCTGGGAATGGACCTTTAAACGTGGGAAATGATTTAATATTTTTCCATCCCCACAATTTGAAGAAACTGTCTTGCAATGCTTAGGCCCAAGCTTCAACAAACCCGCCCATTAAGGGTCTTGTCAAGTTAAAGGTTCTCACATTGAAATATATTATCGTATAGTTTCCAAAACATGACTTTCAGTTTAATTATGATACAATATGCCGTGTATATGTGACCATACTACATCATTCAGGACTCTCATATAAGATATTTTAATGATTATATTGCCGAATAATATTCAAACTGTCGCCATTTGAATTTTGTGTAAACACTCCATATGCTAATTTTGGTCACGTGAACGTGGCGTACGCAAACCGAGAGCGTCTGACACGGTGCAGTTGTAAACACATCATCCATATCATGCTGTCACTAGCGCCACACCCACGAGCCTGTAGGGAGAGATAGGGAGGGATTGCCTTTCTCACAGAATGAATATAGGGCATACTATAACAGTTTACTTAAAAATGCCACCTGACAAAAACTCATCGTCATCTCAGATTCTGGGACTCTGTGCCCAGTGAGAACACACGCTTGATAGTTTGCCAGCTCAGGTCGGCTCATATACACACAACCAGACAACACCACAGACCCACATCTATATGCCGCCGCGTGTCCCACACATCATGTGGACAGCTGTATGGAGGTATATGTGTACAAAAAATACGCGCCAATACACACCAAGCAAACACAAGGCATTTAACCAAGGCTGTTTCAATGTTGGTCCAGCGTCTTCGACGCTGGCCCAACATTAAAACAGCATCGGGCGATTGCCTCGTGTTGTTGGGTAGGGTCGTCCTCGCCCAGTGCGCGCTACCGCCAGTCTGTGCCGCAAAGCGGGAATCTCCCAACAGTCATGACAGTAGGCCTACCCTGCTGCAGATAACCCCACTGGTAGGCCTATAGCCTACCGACCTCACATCGGGCTTCTGAAACTATAGATATGTTAACATCTCAGTTCAAGTAAGACACAATTATCATCTATAACCGTAATAACCCTGCCTAGTGTACTCTAGACTATTTGACTTGAAAAACGGCTCAGCCATTGCTCGTTTGTTTGCTGAACTGTCAGAAATAGACACGGCCACATCACCAGTGATCACATGATCGGCACATGACATGCATGATTTATTGTTGATTGATAGTGCCCCGCAACTTGTGGGTCACATTGGAGAATTGTTGAATGACAATACTGCATTTTAAAGTCGTTTTGGCGGCGATATTTATCAAAATGAATATCAATAATAGAAAAATCAGGCCTTTATAGTCTGATTACTTCGAAGTGTGTACCTTTAGAAAAAAATCCGAGAAAAACTAGGAGTGGCCAGACCACTAAACACCCTCCTCCCTAACCATTTTTTTTTGAAACATGTACAACAACAAGAAACAACACAAAAAACAATAAAACCAGAACATTTCCAAGAAAAAAAAGAATCCGAGTTGGGACTTGACCCACCCACCCACTTCAGAGTTTTGGCCGGATTTTTTTAAATTGACAAAACCCCTAATCACTGTTGCAACAAATCCAGGAAATTCAGGAAAAGCACATATCAGTATCATACATAAATATACTATTTTTAAAAATAGATATGTAGGGACGAGTGGTTTGCTACGTATTTTTAAATAAAGTCAAATTTGAGCCAAACCTGATATTCCATTCTAATCGGAAGTGTTTTTATGTAAGTGATCAAGGGTGTCGAATAAGAGGGCTTCCAATAATGCCGTTTTGTAGGATGAAGTTTCGTATATGCCGATTGTAATGAATTAGATGGATGGTTATTTTGCTGTGCTTGGGACAGTTGCCTACTAAATTTTGAAAATATACTCGCATCCTATAAAGGCTCGTAATTTTTCGATATGACGTGATGACGATCAAACCCTATTTAGTTATTTATAGTGTTCGAGTCATATGATGTGTACGAGAAAATTGTATGTCCTAACTAAAACCTGCAATGCCATCCTAACCGTCTTGTAAGAATATAGCAAACACTTGTGTTATAAATATATTAAAGGTAGGTGTTCATGTGAAATTTTGCATTCATGCGTACTTTTATGTTAATACTTATAGATGGATCACATCGAATGGGTGCTCCATAAAAAGGTCCAAAATTGTTTCTATACCTAGATTACTTGCACTAGTATGAATAAATCATTTCACACAATTTTTCTTAAAGATTAATTTAAAAATGTTTTTTTTTGCTGGTATTCATTGTGATTTTGTTATTGATTTACTTGCAGGCAGAACGAATTCACAAAAGGAATATATTACTTCATTATTCATGTTCGGCTAATTTTGCAGTGTAGAACTATTATTTTGAAAACCTGTTGAGCCCCCACCGTTGATGGAACCTCCAAAGGGTTCTGATGTAATATTGAATCCAAAAATTACAAACAAAAACAACACTTGTAAGATCACATATTTTATTTTACGATTGACGTATCTGACCATATCAGTATACTTTAATAGCTTTGACGTCTACAATAAGCAATTTCGTTTAACAACGTCTTAACAACAGTTAGACAATTAACAAAGTGATCCGTAAAAAACGGGGCACACCATATTTATCACAATAACCATGAGGAGACAATATCAACAACAATACACATCACCAAAGCGATAGGCTTAACGTCACCTAAATATATTAATTTACTTATCAGCCCCTTTTTATCCACATTAAGCCTGCATTATGTTTGACGATACACTCAAACAGAACTCACTGCAATAATTTAATTAGGCTCAAATCAATGTTCTTTATTGAAACAATTAACAAAATAACTAATTTATTTACCATGCATACATTATATCATG
Organism: Flabesymbios commensalis; assembly: GCA_964017125.1. NCBI lineage: Eukaryota > Metazoa > Annelida > Polychaeta > Terebellida > Flabelligeridae > Flabesymbios > Flabesymbios commensalis. Next base: position 77,711,146 of record OZ024909.1, on the reverse strand, counting down.
CTTTTCAATAAATTATATAATGTGACGATTGCCGTTGGAGGCAAGTATATTTAAACAAAACAATATGCGAGCCAATTTATACTCGTTTTTGGTACTAACACTCATTCAATTGGAATGTTTGCCAAATTGATAAATATCAAGGTGAGATACATACAAAAACTTAACCTTAAAAAAGGCGAAACAAATTCATGTTAATATGACTGGTATGAACTGTAAACTTTTTTATCAAATTAGACACATCAGTAATTTTTACCCACTTGGAAGTTGCAAGACAGCTTCAGGTGGGTAAACATTGTAAGTAGATACCTGAGCGACTGAATGGTAATTAAGGCTATTTAACTAACACATTCCTATCACTTGTCGATTGTCGGCTACCACAATAAGTGTACAATTGACACATTTACGCATAAATTCACTTGTTGATCTTTTTGCTTTGCTATGGTCAGTCATCCATTCACTTGTTTATCTTTTTGACGAGGTTTGCTATGGTCAGTCCACCAAACACTTCCGTCTGCTCTATGGTCAGACAGAACCACTTGTCCACCCAGGCGATGATATCCTGAGACATGAGAGAGTCAACGCCAAACTGTGTCATTGGCATCGTCAGGTCAAGGTCATCCGGCTTAGCACCGGTCAGAGTGCCAACGAAGGCTCGAATCCGCGTCTCCAGGTCGTCGTCACCTGCAAAAAAAATTGTATGTCAACAAACAAGTGTTAATATCTAGGATATTGTTATTGTGAATATGTTTAAGGGACAAAATATTTCCCATTTGAACTGTACAAAATAATTATTAAAAGTGTGTGCATGGTGGCCGATTTGGATAGCTCATAATAAACCATCCTAAAACTGCCCCATATAGGTGCTATGAATATAAAAGCGCAAGCTGTTCGTTCTGTAAGGTACGTTTAACATAGACAAGCAAACCCAACAATCAACACTGCCTAATCATCTTTGAAAAGCGAACATAATTTGGAAAAACCTATACAACGACTCTTTTTATCTCATAACATAGCCGATATTTCAAATTAGTCATGTTTCCACATATTGTGTGAAGGCAAGCGTTTTGTTTGATAGTAATGGTCTAGCTATCTGGCACGGTTTTCCAGCAAGTCTGCCATTTAATTTTGATTGGCATACCCCCGCACACTTTTTTCTATTGTAATGATATCTAATTGTTTCATTCGGGACATTTAAGTTATAAAAAATTATATTTGGAACGATTAAAATGAAAATACAGAAAACAATTAAACTCAATTTTCACCGTGATGCAGCTCCACTTCCACCACAATTGTAGTACATTTGCAGTAAGAGAAACTAAGCAGGCCGCCTATTTGTAAGTGATCTGTGGTCCATGGGAGCACATGAGAAATTTACTTTGTGCCATCCGTGCGTTATCTGTGTCGAATCGCACAAAGAGTGATTCTTCACCTACACACGTACATCTCACGTGCAAATGGATGGCATACTTTACACCTTTTTATCAGCCACCAACTGCAAGTCTAACATATCGTTCAACTATCCTATCCAATTTGTCTGGTGGCAGTCTAATATACCATTACATTATGACATTATCCTGCTCACCTATGACAGTTTTTCTGGTGATAGTCCTGTTCACAAGGTGGCTTGTCTTCAGAGAGCGACGGATTCCATAATTACTGTCCACCAGGTTCCAATCCTGACAAATAAGAAGGATAGTTAGCCATAAACTTAACGTCTGGTTAATAAAATAGGTATAAACTAAAATAACTTATCTTTAAATTAAAGTTTTAGATTAATTGTTGGAAACACTGCAAACATGATGTTATACTAACGGTGATTTATTGTACGCCCTTATCCCAGACAGTGAACCAACATAAAAGAAATACTGGTTCTGTATTGTGCTAATAAATCGCAGTGTAGCTGTTGTAAATTAACAAAATAATATTACACATTATTAATCCTATCGATCAATTGAATACATTAACAAATAGTCCCGTGGGCATAGAGTTTTTGAATAATGTAAATCTATTTTTTGGATTTTGTTTATTTATCATTTCAATACAGTAGTTCTGTTTTTGTTCAATGTTATCAAGTCAAATTTTTGTAGTTTATTCCTTCCCCTTGACACTTTTTGAATTGTCTTGAATTTTTCACTAAACAATAATATTTACATAGCGGTGGACTCACACTCTTTGTCGACGATAATGCTGTGCATGCGGCCATTACATTGTGCGCCCACAATATTTCCTTGCGAATGGTGATCAAATACCTACTTTATCATCTTAATGTTACCATTAGACAAAATAAATGTCTTATAGCATCCTACAACTTTCAAAAGTATTATGTCACCTGAACAAAACTGGTATATAATATTAGGGTACGAGGATTGTGAATGCTTGCCTGATTTGTTATCGCGACAACAGGTGGTCCACCATCTTGGCGGAGTAGTTTGCCGAGTGTAGAGAGGACCTCATTTATATGTAATGACTTCATGCCAGTCTGCTCCAGAGCTTCATAAAGGTCGATGTTCTCCCAGATCCCTCCAGCTCCTCTGACCAATCCCAGCTGGACAGATAGTGCAGATAGCCCCATGTCATGCCGGGTCTCTGATAGACTGTCCAGATAGCTGCCAACTGTATTCAAACCTGGTAAATTAGGATCACCATAGTTACCACTGCTGCTAGAAAACATAACAAAATGATCCAGTTGTACATCTTTCCCTAATATAACAGAGTGTAGATTTCTTGCCCCTTTTGCCTGTGAACTAATCATCTTCTCTGCAGCCTCGTTATTCGATTTTCCAACTTCAGAGGTGTGGCCCGCTAAATGAAACACCCCACGTAGTGGAGGTATACTATGATCGTCACTAAGTTCTGTAATTACTTCGGCAACCTGGGTCTTCTGAGACACATCTGCTCTAAAATCACAAAGTTTAACATGATTTTTCTCCAGTAAGTTTTTGATCGACTTCTTAAAGCAGTCTCCACATCCGCTCCGTGACATGATAGCGATACATCGGGCTCCTTCGCTTACCAGCCACCTACATAACTCCTGACCCAGCCTCCCATACCCACCAGTCACCAAATATGTACCGCCAGCATTAAACAAATGTGAACTTCTAGAGATTTGTTCCGTTTGTGATGAAACTTCTCTGCTTGAAAATATTTCCATTTCTTTCCTTCCATCTTCAACAACATATCTGTTTCCAAAGGTAGATATGGGGTGGATGTCGGCACACATCAGTTTATATGAGGAAGTTTTGATGCCTTTCTGGATAAGTTTGACATCAGTCTCTGTTAACATTGGCAGTATAACACCAGAAAAACCTGGGCAAAGTGAAGCTTGTATATTTGACCGAGAATATATTCTACCACCATAAGCCAATGCCTCCAGACATGCTGTTGGTAAATCGCTGCTTCCTGTATGCAAAATAACACTTATTCCATCACCATGTGTAGCCTTCAGAAGATCTTTTGATAAAGACGCATCAGTAGGATCTGCCATAAGCGCAATGCCTATAAACTGCCCGAATGGATGATTAAATGTGTTGTCATCTGCGAGACATATCACGTTAGCCTCTTCATCTTTTGCCACCATCAGTGCTGCTTGTCCCAAAGGTGTATGAGGAGGGTAGACCAACACTGTGTCACCGGGTTTAATCTCTGCTTTGCTCTGGAGTATATATCTAGCTACAGCTGTTAACAACAGGGTCTCAGCGGCTTGCATGTAGCCATATGCCACTGGCTTCTTCACCACTAATTCACTTGCGAGGATAATAGTAGAATCTGCAGCTATTGTTCCCAGAGCTATTACATGATCGCCTCTGCCGACTGTTGTCACAGACGTTCCGACCTCTTGAACATCACCAGCAAAAGAATAAAGACAGCCTTCTTCGCCCCCATACTTAGCTACACACTTAACATCAACACACACTTCACTCGACTTGGGCATCAGTTTATTTGATGGAGATGTATTTGTAATGGTAGTAGCGATATTTGCCTGAATAAGCCTCGGTACCAAAATCTGACCATCTTTAATTCTAATCTCCTGCTCTGCTATGTGGCTGCTCTCTATGGCACACTTTACACCCAAAGATAAATCTCCTTGGTCGTCACTGCAGAGTTCTGTAATGTTAATGTGTAACTGGTTCTCCATTCTGTAAGATTTTAGCATTCCACCACATAAAGCTGGATACATAGACCGTTGGTTCTTTCTCACAATAAATGATATGCGCATGTTATCACTTTGTGGGTATTTCGAGATTATTTCACATACGGCTTTGATGTCTGCTACAGTCATTTCATCATCCCAAACAATCAGAACATTAACTGGAGTCTGTAGATCTGGGTCCACATCTGGTAGATATGCATGAGGCATCCCTATGAACATCACCGTGCTACATGTAACCGTATGAGCAGAGGCTGGTATCAGGTCGGTGACTTTCTCTGCTTCAACAGGTTTGTTACATATAACAATATTATAGCTTTCGTTTGATATATCTTTGTCTAATTTACTTGATTTACATCCCACAAAAAGAGCAAATGGCAATGGTTTAGGATTTAGTGACCTAATCTCTGACAAACCCACTAGTCTTAATTGCTTGCTCCATTCAATGACTGACAACATTTTGGTAGGTCCATTGCCTGCCATTAGTAGATTAATAAGCTCCAGCTCTTTGACAATTTCCATCAAAACCAGCCAGCCACTGTTGCAGATATATCGAGAAAGATCTTCAATATGTTCAGAGTGGAGACCAAGAGGATCAAAGGAAAATAATATATCAAAGCTTGCCAAGTGTTCATCTAGAGGATGTGAATAGCTCATCAGGTCATAATTAATATCTGGAAGATCACCAAGAGAATTCTGGATATCTTGGAAATGATCCTCTTGTGGATACATGTATATAAACTCTACTCGTCCATCTTCAATATGTTGTTGCAGTCTGGATACAACGCATCTAGTCAGCATGCTTGATGAATCACCTATCTGCCCGATTCTCACAACACATTTGTTGTCCAAGGCTTTTTCTACACCTTCACATAATACATAAGATATATGGGAATAGTACTCGTTCAACACACTTGATTCATTTAGATAATCCAGAATGCTCTGTCCCAGTGTGAACTTGTCATCTGATTGAGTAGACAGTATACCCGAAAGCGTGCTTATGTTGGCTTTTAGCAGCGAGACCTCACTGGACAGCTCCTGAACGTTCTCAAGCTCCTCCCAGCATTTCTCTTTCTGAATACCATTTACCTTTGATGCTAATCTCCTTACATCATCATGCAGACCTTTCTTCTCAGGGCTGATGAGGTTTTCATCCATACCCTCCTGAATGGTCTCTTTGCAGTATATAGCGGATACACCCAGTAATTTCTTCACATGTGAGCTGAAGATATTGGCCACCTTCTCCAAACCTTGAGTAGAGGAGGTTATGATTTTAGTTGAAGGTAGCGAGCTTTCTATTGGTTGCCATACAGTTGTAAACATACACTTGGCGAGATTTACTCCTGTATCACGAGATGTTAAATTATGTGCCACGAAACCCTCAATTTGCACCATCACATTACTGGCTACATCACATATACTTATATCTGCTGTGAAGTCCTTGCTGCTCCAATCAGTCAGTTTCGAGTAAAATACTGCTTTTTGATGTGCGGGGATTTTAGGTACAAACATCTGCAGATGCTGAACCTTCTGAGGAAAATACAAACCAGGACCTTTACCGAATGCAGCCATGGCAACCTGAAAGGCAGTGTCGAAAACTGGGGTGTTCAATCTCTCGTGTCGTATAGACGAGCCATCAGTCCATCCAATCGACTCATTAAATCCTGTGCACAATGTATGTAGCAGTTTGAACTCCCTGCTGTAAACAAGGCCTTGTTTAGTGAAGGTATCATACATTTCACGAACATCTACTTTTCGATTGCAGCGAGCTTTGATCTCCGTCAAATCCAGTTTAGGTTTACAATCAGTATTGCCACCCGATATTGACCCCTCAGCAAGCAAATCATCTTCATCAGAAAACACCTGGAACTTCATCCCATTTTTCTTGGTTACCAACTTGGTGTCGTTGATGAATCCATCGGGATGTAGAGGAGTGATGGTTATGTTCTTCTTGATTTCAATATCTTGCAGACACGCTAAAACAGATTCATCTTGCTCTATGAGGTATTCTATATACCCCGCAGTAGGGAATACCTGTTCAGCTCCCAATGTGTAGTCTCTCAGGTACGCATGCTTCTCTATGTTAAGTATACCATTCTGCACCACGAATGATCTGTCATCAACACCACATCTTCTGCCGATATATTCTATAGATTCCAGTCTGATGACCTGATGGTCCCAGGCATAGAGCGGTACAGGCACATATGAAGCTGCCGATCGCGTGATATTAGTCCAGTTCAGCTGATGACCTGCACAATATACATGTGCCATAGCTTGTAATGTCTTGTCCCAATCATTCTCCCTTTTGCCGCCACAGCATAATGCCATCCCTGTTGATTTTTTCAAATCAATCGCTTCCTGAATTTTAGGAAGTAACACAGGTGATCCAGAAATTTCTAAGAAATATGTATTCGGTTCAGCATCCAAAACCGATTGAAAAGTTTGTTCCAATTGTTTAGGCGCAGCAACATTTTTCCACCAGTAGTCAGCATCAAGTGTTCCTTCATATTTAGCACCCGTTATGGTGCTATAGAAGTGCATGGTTTTGGCTTTTGGGCCATTAACCACAGCTTTCATCTGAGAAATAAATGACTCTTTCGGTGGAGCTCCCATGCGTATTTTCATGCATTGCATCGCAGAATCTAGCGTTATTGCATTAGCGGCTATTGCAGCGCTCAACTCCCCCAGACCTACGCCCACCACAGCATCTATTTTGACGCCCCAGTGACGAAACAGTTCAGTAAGTCCTACCTGAAGGAACAGAATAGCAGGTTTACATGCTTCACGGTCAATCAATCCTGCCGGCATCTGCCCGTTACCTTCTGGAATAAAGATCTTGTATTTCTCTAAAGCAGACCACCCCACCACCTTTTCCAGGGCTATATCACATTCATCCACAGTACGCCTGAAGAATGGTTCATTAGCATACAAACAGCGTCCCATGTCGTCCCACTGCTGAGTATATCCAGAAAATACCAAGCAGATCCTCGGAGGCTTCTGATCAGAATCTGTGCTCAGTATCACATCAGGGTTTTGAGTACCAGTCATTAGCGACACAAGGTTAGCTCGGAACTGATAACAGGAGTTGGCCAGAATCACAGCTTTGTGAGGGTGATGTGCTCTTCTGGTCGCCTGCCAACCTACAGCTTCTTGCGCATCTGCGTCGTTTGTAAATTGCATCCATTTTTGCGCTGTATTTCTTAGAGCTTGCTTGGTTTTTCCCGAGAGAATTACAGGTATTTTTCGCCCCTTGCCGTTCTTACCAAAACTCCACCCAGCCTTTTGATCTTCTGTTAACTCCTTTTTCTTCTGAGGACATTCCTCAAACACCATGTGCACCAGCGATCCACCAAATCCAAATGTATTTATTCCTATCAGGAAATTGTCATCAGCAACAAAATGTTCTTCTTTGGTTTGAATAGATAGATTTAGCTTCTCAAAATCTATGCGAGGATTAGGGGAGGTCCATTTCGTTTGCTTGTAGTATTTCTTCTTTTCTATCATAATAGCCGCTTTGATCACTTGTACCATTCCAGCCGCTACCTCTAAATGACCAAAGTTACTTTTAGATGAACATATTTTCAGAGGGTCATCTTTTGGCTTCGCTTTTCCAAATGTGTTCCCAAGGGCCACTGTTTCAATAGGATCTCCCACAGGTGTTCCAGTGCCATGCGCCTCCACAAATTGTATTTTTTCTATTGGGATCTTGAATTGGTCGTAACACCTGCTGATAAGTTCCTGTTGAGCATCGGCTGATGGTAGTGTCAAACTCATACTATAACCATTATGTGCGGACGTAGTGCCCCGGATAACACAGTAGATGTGATCGTCATTCTTCAGGGCTTCTTCCAGTGGCCGCAAGACTACGATACCCGTACCCTCTCCTCTCACATAACCATTGTTAGTCACGTCAAACGGGGCACTATTACCGGTAGGTGACAGTACACCAAGATGACTGAATGCCACCGTGGTTTCTGGAGCATATAGGTTACTAGTGGCCCCCACTATTCCCATATCGCATTCTCTGTTCCACAGTGACATACATCCTACATGTATGGACGTGAGAGATGCAGCACACGCTGTGTCCAGCGCCACACTGGGTCCGGTCAGACCATAGTGATAAGATACTCTGTTCGCAGATAGAGTGTGTGTGAATCCGGGTAGGGTGTGAGCGTTATAATAGCTCTTGTTCTCTATGGTAGCTCCGGGGAAGTCTATGATCCCCATACCTATATACACGCCCGTGTTATTAGGTATCGTATCACGAGTCAGACCCGCATCCTGCAGAGCTTCATCAGCAACCTCCATCACCTACAACAACAAGAGGACTGAAGTCTTATATCATCCCTCGCCATAAATTAGTTAAGAGTTTTTTGCGGCCACAAATATTTTAAAAGTCGACTTGTGGTGGCCATTTTAAATTTCAGTAAAATCACCTTCACATTATTTCTACTTCAATTTTTGGATTTTAGCGCCCACAAAAAAATATGAAGTTCATGTATGGTGGCCATTTTGAATTTCCGTAAAACCTTGAAAAAATCACATTCACATCTTCATCTCGTGGGGAATGTGATTGTAAAATTTGAATTTACGACTCAAAAAAGTTTTTGCAACGTCAAAAAAATTGAAAATTGATCCGTGGCGGAAATTTTGAATTTTAGCAAAACCTTACAAAAATCACCTGCACATCTCCATATTCTGTGGAATGTGATTTTAAAATTTGAATAATTTCTGACGTTAAGTTTTAAAGTTTTTGCCCCCACAAAAAATTTTTGTATTGAGTTCTGGTGACCATTTTAAATTTTAGTAGCATATTTGAAATATCACTTGCACATCCACATGTTGATAGGAAAGTGATGTTAAAAATTCAAAAAAAAATGACCAAACTAATTTTTTGCGTTTTTGCGGCCGCCACAAATTAAGTTAAAAGCGTATTTTGCGGTCACAAATAATTAAAAAGTCGACTTGCGGTTGCCATTTTAAATTTCTGTAATATCACCTGCACATTATTTCTGACTTCAATTTTTCAGTCTTTGAGCGCCCACAAAAAATTATGAAGTTCATGTATGGCGGCCATTTTGAATTTCAGTAAAATCTTGTAAGTCACCTGCACATTTCCATATGGTGGGGAATGCGATAGCAAAATCTGTATATTTTCTGACTTGGGTTTTAGAGTTTTTGTGCCCACAATTTTTTAAATAAATCACTTGCACATCCCCATATTGCTAGGAATGTCATGTTAAAATTTCAAAAAAATTATCCAGTAGTTTTTGACTTTTTGCGCCCACAAGAAAACGTGACGCCGTGACACCAGCCGCTGCACAGAATCCTGGCGCGATTAAAATCTCCCTTCCCCGATGGGCGGGGTATAAAAACGGAAATCAATTACATTTTTAAACCTAAGTGACTATGCTGCAATGGCTAAGACAGTATTAGTGACTTCAAATAAAATAAAATTGGTTTACACATTGCTTAAAATTGGTTTATACAATAATGCGTTGTTAGGGTTTAAACAATATTGTGTCCGCATCATATTGTCAGATGTACCTGTCTGTGCTGTGGATCTACAAACTGCGCCTCTCGAGGTGACATGTTGAAATATCTGGGATCAAAATGGTAATACTTCTCACAGAACGCCAGCTTAGTGATGCAGTGATGACCACGCTGCCCCACGTCACTCGTGTAGAAGTCATCATGACTCCATCTGAAAAAAGAAAGCACAAAATGCCAGTTTAGTGATGCAGGTGATGGCCGCATTGCCCCGCGTCACTCATGTAGGAGTCATTATGACTCCATCTGAAAAAAGAAAGCACAAAAGGCCAGCTTAGTGATCCAGTGATGACTGCGCTGCCCCAAGACACTCGTGTAAAAATCACCTGAAAAAAAAAACGGAATGCCAGCTTTAGTGAACTATGCAGGTGAAATGGAAAGAGCTCAACATAAGCCTATACGTCACAACTTCCATGCCAGAGCCTCTAAGCAAGTGACGACTTGATTAGAGATCATCTCATCTCGCAGGTATCTCGCAGGTACCGCAGATGCCACGTATCTGAACAGCAAAATCAAAGAGACTGCGATGTTGGTACTGGAGTCATGCAGTTATAAACCTAATGATTATATGATGGTGATATAGAGTTTGATAGCATGTTGCAGCGCATGCTCTACATCACAGTAGTCAATAATGTACGTAAAATTAGATCACTAGAATAATGTGACAAGAGCGCACTGACAATAGCCCGGGGCCATTATTAACTTGGAAGTTATCGTGCCCACGAGGACAAATTATTGACGTAAAATTAGAAAAATCCCATAAAATCAGCCATTTTAATTTTTTTTCAGCTATAATCTAACTTGTCTGTCTGAGAACTGATTAGTAATATGCATAACAATTTTGAGCAGGATACATAAAAAATTTTGACGTAAAATGCGAAAAATTGCAAAAAAGCGGCCATTTTGATTTTTGTTATTATCGAACTTGTCCGAGAACTGGTCATTTGCAACATGTAAATGTTAACGCCACCACCGACAACGCCGAACTTCAATTGAAATAGCTCACCTATTTTAGTTAAAAATTAAAAGGCGGGCTAAAAATGACTATAAAATGACTTGAGTCTAAATACAAAAATAACAACCGTAACTCCGAACATAGCAGACAAGACATTGAATAACTTGATTTAACTTCGGTGCAGCGTCGAAGACCGTTAAGCCAACATTGATTCAACGCATTGCGTATGCTGGAACAGAAACAACAGTATGTGTACACAATCGGAGTGACTATCTAAACTGTTCATAAAATTACAGTGGATATCCATAATTTCAAAATATTTTTAAAACATGTGTGCTTTTTCAGAAACGAAACATCAATGTTGTCTCTGTGTTGAAATAATATATTATGTTACAATTTTTGTGTGTTGTCACGTACTAGGTTGTCACCAGGTGTGTAAAGCAATTTACTGCCAATTATATTCAGTTTTGATGTTTTCTGGCAGTTTAGTGCGAGCCCTGTCAACTTCCTTTCTCTGTGCAGCCATTTCAAGCAAGAATAAACTCCATGTTTGGTTAGAAAAAATATCTGTTTCCATCCAGCTTAAGATTACTGTAAACTGATCAATGTTTGGTGATATATGGAGTAATTTAGTTATTTAATTATACCCTGTAATAATAATATTGTTAATCTGACTTATTGCTGTTAAAATGACACATTTAACCTTGGTATAATTTAGTGTAATTGATCAGTTGCGGGTGTCTAGTGCTACACCCCTTTCAGGCCCAGCAGTAAGAGTATGGAATCTCTTGATGCTGTGTGGGGGAATACCGGGAGATGCTAATTCTGTGAGTGCATCTTTACCTAGAAGCTGTATTTATTTGAAGTTGTTGAATTAATGACGATGTTTGTAATGATATGCCCGATTGATTGTTTATTTGTAATGTTTACAGAATCACCGTTCGCCATAACGCGTGAAATTTGATTACTCAATCTCCTAAGTGGTGTTCGTGTTTGTTCTTTCTTCGCCCGCACACACCAATCAGAATATGTTTAAAGAGCTCTTATCAATAGTAATGTCTATCATAATATGGTGTGTATGTTTTATTGTCTATACGAATTGATCGATTTATAAACTTTGTACCAAGAATATTTATCACTTGTATTTCATGATGTTTATATGTGTATTTGTCACTACTAGGAATACAATTTGAAAAACAGTTTACCTGTCTGGTGGGATGGGAGTGATTGCATCCACCTCATGCGCCAACACATCAGCAAACTCCTGAACAGTCTCACAGTATGGCATACGAACACCTAGTAACACAATAATAGATGCTGGATGTGCACATAGTCCATATAGCAAGGCTAGGCATCTCTGGAAGTCACAGTATGATTGATACATGGGGGGAGACGCCCACCCTTGCTATAGAGAAGATGGATTTGCATGGGAAATATGCTAGCCAAGCCATTTTATGATTATTTCAAATGAAAAATCCCTTTGGTTTCCATGGTTTATGCACATGACGTGAAAAAATAAAGGCCCTAAGTCAAGGTGTTATGCAGTTATGGCGCTTACAAGTATCTGCACCAGATCGCCCACACGCCCGACCGCCACTGGTGATCACTATGCACCACTGCCTTTATAATGGCTGAGGGGTGAATCCCGCAGGGGGCGCTTAACAATATATGGCAATCTTCTTTTAATTCGCAACAAATGAAAACATTTAACCACAAATCGTTTATTTTTTTGGAAGCTTTTGACCAGAGGCGTTGATCCAGTGCTGTTTTAATGCCCAATATAAGCCTTTCCAGTGTGGGGACCGTCTACATAGACGACACATTCGTTCTAAGGGCTAAAACAGTGTGTGCTGTGTGGGTGTTTTGACTGACCTATGCCCACTATGGCGATGGGGAAGTAGTGATCGCTGTCATGAGTGGCAGTTAAACCATACTTGTCCAGACCAGGCCTGCTACCTTCACCCTGAAACAAAAACACAAACTGAGAAGCCCTAGTGATGACTTTCTAAAGTCACGTCGCCAGTATGGCCATTTAAGTGCCAATTCATAGAACAATCTCCTATTTTGTGTAGTGAAAGTGGTAAAGTGAAAAGACCAAACTAATAACAGCATGTCGCACTAAAATGTTCAGTTTTAAAAAAGATAGATGGTAATAAGATGGTGCTCCTGGCACATATATATAACTAGTTTGACGACACGTTGCAGCGCCTGCACTACAACACAGTATAACAAAGTATAAAAATGTCTATAACAGCATAAAAAATGAGTGATAATAAAATGATAAGACTTATTAAAAGTCAATATATCTCTAGGAAATTAGATTGACTGTCCCGAGGTCACAGCCTGATTGATATATGGAGAGACGCCTACACATATATACCCAAGCCAAAGTCTTAATCAATTAAAACATTATAGGTTATATTCCTGTAGGAACTGAATTATAATACCCTCAGCGTTTCATCACGCATGTCTTGACACCACTCCCCCCTCTCCATCCGGTGTTACGTAATTGTTGTGTTGTATTTTATAGTGCGGATTGTACTACACTGGCGAGCAATTAAAGAATGGCAGATGATTTGCCCTTCTCACACTCACTCTGCTCGTGATTTTCACTATGCGATCCTACACCGGTATGAGTATCAGCCCATATCAAACTCTTGTTTTAATTTGAGCTGAAATCTATTGTGGTATTGGGGCATATCTGTAACTATGAATAGTGACAGATATGACTATTTTGTACCTAACGTTACTAATGATTATATTTGGTTCAAGCGAACACAGTCCAGCAGGCGCGGGACGTCCGCCCGGTGTTCGGACCGATGTTGGGCTAGCGTAGTGAACGATGGGCCAGCTGTGGTTTGGCGTTGGTTGGGTGTCCGTGTTTGCTGGGAGGGTATCCACTCTGTGGTCGATCCTGGTGTTTGCTGGGATTTACAATATTGTGTAATAATGTTACTTTTTGGCTGTCTCGTTCAGCATATATGTTTTTTACCACTCGCATTCTGGAGTGACTTATAAGCCCAAATGGGCTGGGTACTATATTGTAAACATATTTATATTGTCATTGTGATTTGTCTCTACATGTCTCTACAATAAAAATATACAATACAATACAACATGAAAGTAATGTAATATAGGACTTTATTGTGTGACAAAATGGTGCGACATAGGAAAATATCCAGTGAACAAGGTGCTCGCCTATAGGCTCACATCTTATTCAATGGACCAGTGCTGTATAAAGGGTAGCTGTGCCGAAATAGTAACGACAAAAATGGGTTTCCAAACTCCACTCAAGCATAAATATATATATATAATATATATTTTATAAATAATTAAGAAACAAATCACAGAATACTCCAAAACACGCACAAAATCAGAAAATCGATTCTTGTGCAAAAGTGGGATTCAAAATTGTCTTTATGTGCAAAAATTGGATCGAAAAATCGGCTTACTATGAGGTAGGCGCGCTCTGGTTTGTTAAAATGTCTATCCTTGTGCAGAAAACGGATCGAAAATTCTTGTGCAGAAAACGGATCCAAAAATCGGAGTACTGCGATTGGTTCAAAACCACGTCCTCTGATTGGTAGATAGCTATCACCGTCAGGGACTGGATTCTCGATCAAGGGCACAGCATTAGCACTCTCACGTCTTTTCCCAGCTCGAGAAAATTTTGCTATTAGACAACACACATTATATATCTTACTAGAATGAATACTTTCTTAGACTCCTATGCCTCTGGGCCTGAGCAGGCTTGCAAAGCGTTTTCTTACAAGAAGTCAACCGAGAAGGAAAGAAGGAAGAAAGAAGCCTAGAAAACTCAGAGCAGGCGATAGTCATCCTTGAGCTGACTTGCGTTATTGATGCAGCAGTCTTTGATCCAGCTGTGTTCGAGCGTGAGGCTTCAGCCCTGTTTAACGAGGCTCCTCACTCCTTCTGTGGCCCTTCCAGCTGAGGATTGGCGGGCCTAGATGAGACGGGAGATGCGTCTGATGATGCAGAGTTTACTCCTTCAACTCAAGCTCAAAGAACTCTGGGGTCTGTAGCAATGCTACGGACCCCCATCTCTTTCAAGGGTTAGTCCCCTGGCTATACCGGCTGCAGCCGGTATCGGATCTGGAGCAACGCTCCAGCATCCACCCATACATACATCCACTGTTTTAATACATGGGAGTATTTTAATAAACGTTCATTTTTCATACATTGGAGTAGTATATCAAACTTTAATTTGATTATGCGAGAATTATGGCCAGATACGAGGCGGCTTCAGCTGTCTGTCTGTTCGTCAGTGGATTGCTGTATTTAATATACCCCAAAAATATACGTTTTTCGACATGGCGGTGACCGAGAGCGATCTCGACCCCAAGGTCTGAAAATGTCCATAACGTTTTATTGACTGTGCGGAAAATGAGCTGAGCAGGCGAACTCGTACACGAAAAAACAGCCTACGACCTGTTCATTTGCTGCTAAGTTTTGGGTATTACTGTCCAAAGAAATGTCCCACGATTTTGTACGAGGTCAATCCAGGCTGCAGCCACTGGGGCTAATCATATCTTTCTTAGGTGTTTGTGTCTATGCTGGTTCTAGTATATGACGGTGGCCCAATATGACGATGGTCCAACAATGAAACAACAATGTATCATCTGCCAATGTTTTTCAATAAAAAATACTCCGAGATGCTTGATTTTGGTAGGCGTATGGGTAAGTAACAGTGCCTCTAGTTGATGAGGTATAAAAGGACAGAAGGACAGTTTAAATTTACAAACTAAGTTCATGTCAGTTTGTCAACACGTTCTGTTCACGTAGGGGTCTACAAAGTGACGTTATGGATAAAAAGTTTTCTTTCATAACTATATCTGATCCAAGAGAGAGAGGATTGAAGGAGTTTATAATGCGAAATGATCGCTGACTTTGTTTTATGCAAGAAAATCTGCAACCATCTTCAGATATTAAATGTGGGGATACTAAAATTTCTTCAAAAAAGTCTGTTGTTACATGGGGTAGATCTAGAACAAACATTAAGCGGTAATTTTATTTTGGAAAATATTTTGAAAAAAGGAAATTCCCGTTTGAAATTTCTGTGAAGACAAGCCAAATGTCTAAATTTGTGATCAAAAAGACTACTTTCGCCAGCATTAATTACTTGTCACATGGACTGCGCTTGTTCTTCATGGTACTATGGTTTGCAAAAGAACCTAAAGCACAAATTTCAAATCCTTCAGAATAAAACCATTAGATTTGGTCTATATCTTACCCCACGTAGCTATATAGGGTACTCTGAATTTAATCGGGTAAATTCGCTCCCAGTTAGATTCAGAGTACAAAAAATTGTTTCAACTAACATGTATAGACTTGTCCGTGGAAATGTTCCTCTCTACTTAAGAGTAGGGCATTTCCATGGTCCACGAACGACACCCCTATAACACCATAAATAGTGTTCTTTCTTTGGTTCTGCCTAGTGTCAACAGCTCGGGAGACAAATCGTTCTCATATACTGCTGCAAAGTTCCGGAACCAGCTACCAATCCCCATTCGAACAACTGAAAACCCTTTACATTTTCGATCAATAATAAAAAAAGATGTCATTGGTAAAAATTGATGAAGAAAACATTTATATTTAGCTAGCTATTTTTTCAAACGGTGGTAGCTGCTTCCAAGTCTGCCTTAGTCGCTGAGTCTTGGACTAGTCCCGGGGCTGTGCTGACTGAGGTAGGGATAGAGGAATTACTTATATTATTGTAATATATCCCTGGTTATATATTATAGTCTATAATTTATTTTCGCTAATTTATAATATGGCAAGCTTATTCATGTTTTTATTGGACATCATCCTTTTAATGTTATAGGACTATGTGACGCCTTTAATATTTACTTAGGTTGGAATTATTTCCATCCTCACTCTTGCCGCTGCCATCTTGCCAACAGGGACCACTGTGGAAATAAGATTTTGTTGCTAGACTACTTTCAGTGTTTTTCTCCCTGGTGGCAAGTATGGTGACACCCTGTATTTATTATATGGTTATTTTACCTGTACTTTTTCCACTGAATAAAGCTATCTATCTATCTACTGATTTACTCCACTTTTCAGCACTAATGATTATGTAGGCGACATTGTAAAAACAGTGCAGTCAGACTTGCCTGACGCCCTTTGTTTAAAACTGGCTCCGCTATCCTCGAGTTGGATGTCACCAGTGTAACACTAGATGAGAGTAACTCCATTCATCCCTCATGCGAGACTCAAATGTTACAAAACACCATTGATGCATTGCCACTACTGCTGTGAGGTGGTAGTAGTAAATTATTGCTTTAAGTCACTTTTCGACACAAATGATCATTTAAGTGACATTGTAATAAGGTAAAAAGGTTGTGGTCAATTGATGAGATGAATGATGTACAGTGGGGCGAAAAGTACAACCGTCACAGTACCCCTTTGAAACAGGTCAAGCAGATCGTTGAGATTTACTGGGGAGACGTCCTCACAAAAGTCATTGTGATATTTGTACTAGGAGGAATGTGTAATCTAACTATGACGGTCAAGGGGCGTAGAGAAGAAATGAAGTATGTGAGAAGTCAGCAAAAGCTGGATGTTATGAAGCGGGTAGTAGATGATGTATGCCAGAACTGTCTGCAAAATGACAGAAGGATATTTGTGAACACACTTATGCCAGTCGACTTTAAAGCAAATAATTATTTTAAAAAAAAAACTGGAAAATTACTTGCACCCACTTCCACAGATGACTATTGCACAGCAGCAACTTGATTTAGAAAGGGACGTCGTTGAACGACCACATCAAAAGCAGAACTTTAGCTACAAGATATCCATTGTAAATTTCTGTAAAAACGAAGTAGACTCTACAGAGGTCTGAGAGTTCTGATAGAATAAAGAAAGGCATAAGAAAGGTATGATATTGTATTACAGACACGAGAGTTCACCCTGCTGATGATGTTTAGGCTATTTTATTTACCTAGAACAGTGCCTGCAAGATGCATGAGCTGCATTGGCACCACTGCTAAACAGAGAAGCTAGGGTACGACACTTAACAGGTAGAAGAGCAACCCCTTTTTAGCTAGCCATAGTATTAATGCTAGCACCCTTACTTATAGCATCGGTGATGTCGTCTAGCGATAGTATAATTGAGGGCGCCCTTATTTCTAGGGGTGTGAGAAACAAGACATTTTGGCCAATTTTCACCAGTTGGTTTATTTCATTTTTGTTATTATAGCTACAATTAGTTAATTAGGGGCTTACTAAATACTTTTAATGAATTATTATGATCATTTCACTTCATATTGCATACCTTCTAATACCTTCTGATAGCTTAAAGTTCCATATATTTGTCAGACTGTAATTTTACTCTACTAACCCACCTCGTGTTCAATTGAGTTTGTGGAAAAATGTACAGATTGCTGGTTCATACCGTCAACGCCACGTGGAAGCATACATGCAGCTGACCATTTTCCATTCGGCGATTGTAAATCCTATGTGGCGTTTTTATTTTATCACATTTTTATTTTGTCAAACACCAATTACATGTGCAAAAGCAAACTTGATAATCTAAAAATATCAATAGAGTGTAGACAATTACAATGACAAATATCTGTATGTAAAATAAAATTGTTTCTGTGAAGGATAACTCAGTGACAGCCTTTTTGCCACTAAGGGGTGTACTGTTGTGTTACAGAACGCATCAAAAGTATTGAACCACAATCTGATGATACTGGTGTAGCATGGGTTCATATAATTACTGATTATTATTTTAGGCATCCTTTCAGAAGCTTAGATTTAGTTTACCTGGTATAAAATGTTTCTACAAATATTAAATAATTAAATTTGTGTTCACTTTGACGTCACCATACTTTATACCATCAGGGCGCCCTCAATAATGCTATCTCTACGACAAAACCGATGTTATAAGAAAGGGCGCTTATATTATTACTATCGCCACCTAAAAAGGTGTTGCTTTCCTACCTGCTTAATTCGCTCGAAGATTATGGCCAGACACGTGGCGGCTGCAACTACCCTGGGATAATTACTTTAGACAAGCCTAGCCTAGACGTCGTACACTGATCGATGCCGCCACCATTGGCCTACGTCCCCACGGAGTTTTCTGAAGATGAATGTTTAGCGGATCTGCATGTCTTTTTTGATGTCCCACAGGAGGGACGCACGTCCAAGCCTGCCAAATACCTGTCCGGCTATGACCAGAGTCAATACATTGGCCCAGAAACTAATTGTGTGTACACGTGTTGCAGCAATGAGTGGCACAGAGATGACACAGTTGGACTACAATGAGGAGGGGCTGGACGGCTTCACTTCTAAGAACGAGGTCGTTAGATCGCCTGAGTCAGTGGCACCTCCGATGACGGAGGGTTTCATCTTCTACGACAAGCCCCGCCTGTAGGGTGTACAGCAGCTTAGGAAACATGTAAGGGAGAACCACACACCATGGTGAATGTCACCCGAGAACCACACACCATGGTGAATGTCACCTAAAATTCTAAGTTGCGTTGTATTGTTTCAGGTGCTTGTTTAAACAACCACCGTATGTCAAATGTAACCCCCCAAGCTTTATGTTGCATTTCTTCCTCTACTCTGATGACCGGGAATGGTGGTCCGTGTAAGGTGGTTCAAGTAAGAACGATCATGATTTCTGGACGTTGGAGAGTTTATGTATTGATGCACCTGTAATCTCTGACAGATTCAGTGAAAAACGACTTAATGGCGTTTTTCACCGAATCCCTTCAGTACGAAGATAAACGCAATTCCGTGGTGTTACATTGAGAAGTATAATAAGACAAAAAACAGATTGTTAAATAACTAGAAAAAGTTGTTCGGAAGCGAATACGAAAGCAGCCCTCCGTTATCGCTCAACCACTATTTTAAAATTGTTTGCTCAAAAAAATAAATAGAGATTAGAAAAAATTAAAAATTAAAATGGCCGACTGACGGCCATTTTGGATTTTTTAGTGGGAAATTTGTCATGGGTTATCCTTGTGTGAGACATTACATTTTGTTTTATATTCATGGTCCAGTCATTTTGCATTTATTGAGTTAAGTAAATATTACAAAATTCAAAATGGCCAAACAATTGTTTGATCCCAAAAGCTAATCAGGTCATTGGCTGACATAGCTGAACATATTTGCCAAATTAAAAGAAGATCTGCGCTTACGAGCATTTCTTCGTTAGTGGCCATATTACAGGGTTGATAATATGGATGGTATCATGCAAAAATGGTCTAACCCATTTTTTGATGTTTTGAGTAATCAAGCATTGAAGGTTTTGACCTTTCTGGTAAATCAGGCAGCTGAGATAAACCATTTAAAAGCCTAACATGGAATGTACATTGGATGTACATCACTGTACATTGAAATTATATAAAAAAAAAAAAATTAAAACACTTTAAAGTTGGTTACATGAGGGTTAGACCATTTGTGCATGTTGTTTTTTCGTTTGGTCTAACCCACAATTTTTAAATAAATCACTGATTGTTAGAGAATTATGCTGCCTAATCCATGATAAATTAAAATGCATCCACATATTAAGGAAATATGATGAAAAAACAATGAAAATATATGTTATTGATAAAAACAACTTGATAAATTTACGAGTTTCACATTAAGGGTTAGACCATTTGGTCACTGATTTTAGTTACCTGTTGTCTTTGTCTGTGTTTATTCGTGTTATCATGTAATCATGTTGTTGTGCGATTTTTTACATTGTTTTTATGTATAATCACTCGAGGATGCACTGTCGCTGATATCGAGTAAAAGTCGCCTCGCCTCTTCAGCAGTGAACCGTTTTTTTTCTTTAAATTCTTGGACACGTCCATCTCACTCTTTTTGACTTGATCAGCAGTGAGGGTTAGACCATTTGTGCTCAATGAAAATCGACAAAAAAGAACATGCGCAAACAAACTTTGAGCTTGTACCACAGAATGTGATTGGTCTAGACATTTGGCTCTTTTGGCAGATAAAGCTTGTGGCGAGAGCTTTCAAAAACACCCAAAATCTCAAAATCGTCAAAATGTGGGTTAGCCCACTTGTGCATGATGCCATCCATATAGGGATCAAAATGTCACCAAAACAATAACCAGTGGTATGTGATGGCTATGTGAAGTATGAGGAAGCAGAAGTTGATAGATTAGTAGCTATCTTAAAAACAAATAACTGCGTCGGCGGCGGACCATGTGGAATACCGTAAGCAGCTCTCCTCTGTGGTACAATAATCCAGCCTAACTATCAAGGTACGACCCGTATTTGATGCATCTGCCACTGGAACCAATGATGTGTCACTTAAAGATTGTGTCACTTAATGAATACAGGTCCGAATTAATTACCCCTATTACCGTAAGCTATAAACGATATTTCGCAATTGGTGATACGCATATTCCGCTGATATTATCAAGGCATTTCTCCAAGTAGGGGTACAAGAACGATCAAGATGTTCATCGTTGGGAGGATGACAAGGGGGTGACTAGAATTATGAAGTTTATCAGAGTGCCATTTGGCAACTCTGCTAGTTCATTTCCATTAAATGTGACTTAAGTTTCACCTAAATAAGTATGATAGAACTGACGCTACAATGAATAAATTAGAACATAATTTGTATGTGGATGATTGGCTCTCTGAATGCGACACTGTCATGCCATTATTAACCCTTTCACCGCTAAATTTTAACGTCAAAAAATACCTGAGCGCTGAATTAATCATTTTTTTAAATTAAAAACAGTAATTACTGATGTCGCCAAAAAAAGACATCCGCGGTCTGCCAGGTGGTCGCCTTTTGGCACCACCCGCGGTGAAAGAGTTAACGACGATATGATAAATTTAGTAATTTCATGGCGACCTTTTTTTAATTGAGCTTGATATTGATGTCATATGAATATAAGGTTTATTGCATTCCTTGATACCGAAAATTTATGGTTTGGTGAAATCATCTGGTCTATCTAGACAACTTTAGTTATATCATGGCGGCCATTTTGCATTTTGCCCGATAAGAGGGTTTTGATCCCCATTTGCTAACACCATCAAACTTTTCTCATTCTGTGGTCTATTCTGAGCATTTTCATATAGGTGGCATATTTTAACCACTGAATTCCCACGGGATTACACATGGTCCTGCACTATATTGCTGTATTTTCAGTGATTTCAGTGCTGTGTCAAGTCACAAATTTACTTGCCCCCCCCCCCCCAAATGAGATTTTGTAACAAGTTACAATCCGCAGATGAAAAATGAATGATGATGAGACTGTGGCGCAATAGGCCATGGGGCGTTTTTTCTTCACTCACCCAATATGGATTCTGGGAAATCCAATGTGATTTACCCCCAGATATGCCCAGACCATGGGAGATTTTGCTGGGAAATTTAATGCTGAAATAACTCCAGGCTGCAGCGTCTCTTGGATGAACGCTGTGGGCTTGTAAGGGGGTTCTGGGCTTATCCATGGGGATTTCTCCCCAGGCATGCCCAGACGTTCAGAGACTCCACTATCCTCGGGTCGGATAGTCCCCGGGGAAACAATAGCCGAGGGTAACCCTATTCATCCCACGTAAGATACACAATGCCTGCACCGATACGAAAGCTGCACTGGCACCGCTGTTGAATGGAGGAAGTTTCACTGTGGACGCAAGTGAATGAAAGTTGGGAGAGATTCGATTGATGTCAACTTGATGTCAACTCGTATCACAAAGGAAACACGATGTACAATAAGTAAGTTTGAATTATAGCATCACTTCTCGGCCAGTATGGCCATTTCAGTAACAATTCATATAACAATCTCCTATTTTGCATGGTAAAAGTGGTAACGTAAAAAGACCAAACTATGTTCACACTAAAATATTCAGTTGAAAAAGTTTGATGATAATATGATGGTGCTCTTGGCACCTATATGTAGCGAGCTCGATGACTATGTTGGGAGTGCCTGCACTACAAAAAAAAACATAAGCGCCTGCACTACAACACATTTATGAGTAAAAAAAGTCTATAATAGCATAAATAATGTGAAAAAAGAAGGGTTATAAAAAAAGGACTTGCGAAGTAAATATATCAGCCTAAAATTAGAGTGACTAGAAACACTAAAATTAGAGTGACTAGAAACATGACATGTATAGGCTTGTGTCAGGTCAATGTATAATCGTTCAAACATATCATAGAGCTTACATTCCCGTAGGAACTGAAAATGATATTGGGGATATTATATTTATGATGATCACGCTGGATAACCGACAGCATTTGCAAATATACCACATGATAATACATTTCGATGTGTTGGTTTTTTAAGTATATTATATAGGCCTATATAGATATGCAGAATATCCCGACTTTTATATGATGGAAAAATTATAATTATTTATATATAAAACTAACATACAACCACCATCACCACCACTACCCCGAGGCAGTCACACTTCAGACAAGGAGATTGCATTTTGTTATCATAGGCTCACTATTTTTCTCTCGGTATAATCTTTCACACACGTGTAACATAAAGCATGTCGACATGAGAGCATCCTAGGATCTTGTTGATCATTCAGATGTACAGGACACTCATTAGCTGTAGTAGTTTCCGCTGTTTTGAAGACAGTTGCTATAGATTAATCTGACAAAACACTTAAGTCTCTTCAGCTTGGCCTGGTCATCATTTGACAGTCTACTTATGACATCAGCTGTTTTCTAGAGCCACTTGCACTATCTAAGCATTTTCTTCTCTTCTTCGTCAAATTCATCATGTATTAAGTTAAATGTAGACCACGTTTTCACATGCATCATCAATATCTGTCTCAACCTGTTGTGTCGTGCTTCATTTTGGTCTTACAAATATCACTGACACTTTTGTTTCTGTTTGTCAATCTCAATACCTGCTTTTTTATAATTATTTATATATACCGGGTAATTATGCTATTTACAAAGATGTTAATGTTGCAACTTTTTTTTTATGTATCATGAATAACATTGTATAGCTATGTCTAAGTATATCCCATGTCATGTATCTAAAGTAATTGTAGAGAATATTTTGCTTTTAAAAGTATGAATGTGGTTCACATGCTGGCGACTCAATGTCTTAGTGCGCGTTTCTTTGCCATATTATAATTATGCTATAGCCCATGTTTAGTAAATATTTGTATTGGTTTGGTTAAATAAAATAATCTGAATCGGGAATGTCTGCCCAGTCAAGATCCTCATGCCGATTTATGGCCTTTCACTTCAACTGTTAGCATCAGGTTAGTTGAAGGGCAAGTCCATCCATCCCAAAGCAAACACTATTGCCGATAGTTTAAGGCCCAACTGAGCCGCATCAGAAATACTGGGTCACTGATGCTACAGCTAGATGGAACTGAGGTATGTCCGCTGGGCATCTGCCAGAAGACCTTCTAGCATCTGCCAGAAGCTCTATTAGAGAAGGCCGCATTTTCTCTTGGATGTTGTGGGCTAATTACGCATCGCGCTATAGAAACTTCAATAATAAACTCCATGGTGAACTGCTAAAAAGTTAAAAATTACTTTTACCAGCAATTATCCTAGTTCTCCAATTAAAGCAAAGCGCAAATAAAATATGTGAATAATTATATATTTTAAACGAGTTTTCTATAACCAAATGGCTTTATTGTTGGCGATTTAGGTGAGAATCCTCTTTAGCTGGAGGCCTGCTCATTATGTCCAACCCAAGTAATTTGAACAACGAGTGAACACCTATATTTGAGTGCTCCTGGTCCAGGATCTCCTTTAATCCACCGCAGTCACTGTGCTGCACGCACCTTTTGGAAAGCACCATTGTCTGCTGACCGTGTATGGTCTGTATGTCGACCGGTCAGCCCTTATAGCTGAGGGGTGCTTTCGTTGTCATCACCCAAGCCTAGTCTTGGACGTTGTACGCTGTCTGGTGCCACCAATTCACAGCATCGCAGAGCCGTGAAGTGTATCTGATTGGTCAGTTGTGTTAAGGGACATGCCCAGTTCTAAAATCATTTAAAAAATCAGTGATTTAATTTTGGCGTATTAATATGACCAAGACGAAATTCCCGTATTTCTTATTTTTGACACGGTTGTCAATAATTAAAAATCAGGAATTTCGTCAAACGAGCTATCAAGTACTGGCAGACAGGTTTCACCCCAAACATGATGCTACATGATGCTGCATTGAAGTGCTTCTAACTGTCGACCTCATGATAGGGCAAGGCGACACGCCACAGCAGTTACCACAGGAGTACGTACCTCATCTACGTACCATCCTCTCACAGGTACACAATCTTGCCAGGGAAAACCTGCAGGTGTCCCCCAAAAGATGGAAAATGATGTGAGAGTGGCCAAAAGCCTATACTCCGCTAGAGATTGAGTTTACTTACCGTCCACCGTCGTGGGGCAGTGTAGTAAACTGCGTCCGCTGTGGTGGGGCCCTTTTCTCATTTAAGCTAGCCTATCGCCTTTCTTTTTCAGGATCAGAGGAGCACGGAGGGAAAGTGTGGTCCACTATGACAGGCTCAAGCTGTATAGTGGGAGGGACATCCTTATGTGGCTAAGACGTGCCAGGCACGAGCTGTTAGGCAAAATTGACCTATTGGAGGTCATGCAGAATGAAGTGGGCCCAGATACCCCTAAACCCACCAGTAGACAGCCTGTAGAAAGCTCTGATGACTCTAGTAACTCTAAGTAATTAATTTTTTTGATATCATTTAGCACTTCGAGCCAAGGCCAAGACACACCCTCCGCTACCATGGTGTCCGCCCCCACCTTCCGCAGCTGTAGGGTCCGGCCTGACCGACGGGAGATTGATTCTCTGGGAGTGGTCCATGTCTGCGTTGCTCCACCTCTTTCGGGAAAATCTAGGATTCGGCACACAGGGCTAATGATGGGACCACGTCTTAGCCAACCCCGCACTACCTGAAGCAAGTGAGCCCATCTCCAAGGAGGAGGCGTTCGGCCACCGATATTTTGACCGCTTTCTACACGATCAGTCCAGTCACGGGTACTACCAGTCCCAGTTGCAAACTCTCGTCCCTCATTAACTGGAGGACTTTGTATGACCTGGTACAGCGCCTCCCTGCCGGTAAACGAGATGTCTCCAAATTTCAAATTCAGTTGATAAGACAATAGGGTCACCCTATCTTGTCGACAGTTTGTTGATTCCCACTGCCACCTTGACAAATTGTTGGCTCAGACAGGCGTGTCTGACTTACGATCTGTGTTAGCAGCACAGCCACATTCGATGGCACCCAGCGACCAGCTGTTGGGGGTAGTCCCCAACTTTGTCTTTCGTATGGTGTGGCAGAGCCCAATCCACCTTGGGCCTTTATTGGAGGACTGCCGTGTCCGATTGACTTTCGGTATTCATCCTCTTTCTGTTCCCGGTATGGAGATGAGCGACCTCCGGCAGCTCAAGTAGTAACTGTCCTCTGTGCCCCTGTCTTGGGGGAGGTGGGCCTATAATATGATCAAAATGGTGTAGTCAATAGATGAAATGAATTATGATGTGAGGGTGGGGTGATAGGGCATGGTGGGTTATTTAGAGCGTTTTCCTTCGCTCGCCCGATAAGGGGTTCCGGGCATGTCTAGGGGATCTATCCCCAGACATGCCCGACGGCCGGAGACTTGGGTTTCGCTGTGCAATTTATTACTGAAACTCTGTGGCATTTCGCGCAGCTCTGCTATCCTCGGGTCAGATAGTCCCTAGACTAATAGGAAGGGTGACTATATGTATTCCCCGTGAGCTGCATTGGCACCGCAGTTGAGCGGAGGAACCAAGGTACGGCACTGGCAATCCACCCAAAGATTATGGCCATATATGAGGAGGCTGCAGCTGCCCTTGGATGATTGCTGTAGACTAGTGCTTCCGTACATTGCCGTACACAGCATTCAACAGACGGGACAGATCCCTAATGACCCTCCCCGGTTGGGGGTGAAAAGTACTACCACTAGCAATCATCCCAGTATCGTGTACGACGCTGGCCAAACATTGTAGCAACATTGATCATCAGTATCCTTAACATGAAATAGTTCTTGCCAAGAATGAAAATATTCACGGTATTATCAAAATGTCTTCTTGATCTTTTTATGCAGTTTCTCAATTTGTAAATTATATCAATTTGTCTTATGAATATTTCATTTGTCCACACAAAATGTAGCCGTTGATAGAGAGATCTATTGCACTTCAATATTTAGTTGGAAAATGTATATTGCTTATAGGTCTACTTCAAAATACGCTTGGAATCTGGAAATTCCGTTCGTTATACCAGATTTAGATCAGGAACAATACCTGCTTACAACTCAACACTAGGCACACAATGGTTAGGCATGTACTTCAGCACTAGGCACACAATGGTTAGGCATGTACTTCAGCACTAGGCATACACAGGTTAGGCATGTACTTCAGCACTAGGCATACAACGGTTAGGCATGTACTTCAGCACCAGGCATACAACGGTTAGGCATGTACTTCAGCACCAGGCATACAACGGTCAGGCATGTACTTCAGCACTAGGCATACAACGGTTAGGCATGTACTTCAGCACTAGGCATACAACGGTTAGGCATGTACTTCAGCACTAGGCATACAACGGTTAGGCATGTACTTCAGCACTAGGCATACAACGGTTAGGTATGTACTTCAGCACTAGGCATACAACGGTTAGGCATGTACTTCAGCACTAGGCATACAACGGTTAGGCATGTACTTCAGCACTAGGCATACAACGGGTTAGGACGATACTTCTATTGGTTTAATGTTGACCAATTATCGGCGACAACGGCCCAACATTTACAGAACAAAATAAATATAGCTATATACACATATCCAGATTTTGTTGATCATGGTCATATTGTATTTCCTGACCAATTAGATATACAAAATCAACCAATCACGGCACTTTCTTCGCTTCTATGGCATCCATATAAAACAGAGTGTGAGAGATAATTTTTTCTTCACGCTTTTTATTCATAAAATGCAGGTTTATTACTCACCAAATCATCCAACAGGCTGTTTGGCGGTGCGGCCAAGCAATCTGGTGGGTATAGTTACCTGCACGTAGTAGAAAGGAAAAGAAGATCGGGATGGAGTTGAGGTGTAGCAATGACAAGACGTTCACGACCAGCTGATGAGTAAGCTGGTCGTGGATCGCTTCTCTGCACGGAGCAGACAGATTCACTGACCGAAGTGGACAGGCGGTGGCAAGTCTGACAAGGAAGTCAAAGGTGAGTGTATTGCACTGTTTAGAAAGCAGGACGCCATGTTAGAAAAATAGGCTTATCACGCATGACGCAATGTTAGAAACGAGTATCTGCAAGATAAGTCTACAGATGGTTGGTCGTTCCGGACAAGAATATAATGTAAAAACATTTTTTGTTAGGATCATAATGATAATCAGCTATTCACTCAAGGCATGGCACACATAGTAGCCTAATTTACTATTTCTAATAGGTGAAAATTACAAATCGGTCGAAGGGTTCATCAAGGAAATATAGGCCAATTCAGGACCAGCCCTGTTGGAAAAGAGATTATCAGCAAAGTAATTAGCCAAATAAGAAATTCTAATAATTTTCCCGTGAAAAAGTCCAGCCCCCCCCCTCCCCAGAAAATGAATGATATTGCCCTATCATGTTCAGTAAAACATTGTCTACAGAAATGTCTGCCATAAAATCGTGCAGAATAGGCCTACATGACCACCACTATATTAGTAAGTAGGCCTACATTCCCGCCCACAGGTCAGGTTATCATTACGGTTAATTACTATCGACTTGTGTTTTTTTCAGATTTTCGAAATTCAGCATTTGTGGCAGAGGAAGCCGTGAAGGCTATGTACCAGAATGCCCCTATGACGACTATACCGGAGGCCCTGGCATCTCCGGCCAGGACGTGGCTGTCGGCGAGTGCCGTCCAAGATGCACCTATGACAACTATACCGGAGGCCCTGGCAGCTCCGGCCAGGACGTGGCTGTCGGTGAGTGCCGTCCAAGATGCACCTATGACAACTATACCGGAGGCCCTGGCAGCTCCGGCCAGGACGCGGCTGTCGGCGAGAGCCGTCTAAGATGCACCTATGACGACGATACCGGAGGCCTGGCATCTCCGTCGTCACCTCTGAGTATTGTACGACGTCCAAATGTGTTCCGATAGAGGCTTCAGTTAAGGGAATGTACCAGAATGCTCCTATGACGACTATACCGGGGGCCAAGGCATCTCCGGCCAGGACGAGCCGTCGTCACCTTTGTGAATATTGCAAGACGTTCAAATGTTCTGTATCTGATTGGGAAATTACACACAACTGAACAATGTTCAGAAAACACGTGGTAAATTGTAAAATCTGAGTTGATATCGCTTTATAAACGGAAACCTTTAATGCCTAATGAAAAACTTTCGGCACTTATAGTCATTTAGCTCACATTGTAATACGATAAAAACAGTGCATTAATTCGTTTTGTGTATAAGTTTGTTTTTTTGACTGCATGCATGTTTATTTGTTTGTAATTTTATTATGTAAAATGTGTGTTATCAATATTTGTTATATTACAAGGTAGCTTCCCTGTTAACGACTTAATGTCTTAATGGAGGTCTCCCAAGCCATAATTCACTCATAATTTGTAATATACAATTATGGTTGAATTAAAGTTTCTTCTTCTAAAACTTTTACTCCAAAATACCCCAACAAACACAAAACATTTACCCAACGTTGGTGCAGTGTTGGCCCATCGTGTACGACGCTAGCCAAACAGCGTAGCAACATTGATCGTCAGTATTTGTAACATGAAATAGTTCTTGCCAAAAATAAAAATATTTACTAAATTTTCAATATATCTTCTTGTTTTTTTTTATGCTGCTTCTCAATAATAAATTGTATTTTATGAACATTTTATTTGTACACCCAAATATAGCCGTTGATAAAGAGATATATTGCTCGTCAATATTACTACGCCCCAGAGATATATGTAAATACACAGAACGGCGTTTGCGTTTTTTACTTCTAACTCATATAAAGGAACTAGCAAACTTACTTTCTTACAAATACGCATAAAAATGCGGCTTTTAGCCCAAAGCTACACATCACCATGATAGATAAAGCGCCAAGTACGGGTCTATCAGCACCAAATATGTGGTTTCTGATAACATTGAGCACATAAGATGATAGTAAGTAGTAAATTGTTGACAATTTTGACATTCTGATACAATAAAAACAGTACAGTGCTATGATGAGATGAATGATAAACAATCACGTGAGGGTGGGGTGTGTTTTCCGTCATGGTCATGTCTAGACGTCAAAAAAGCAGCTCCTCTATCCTCGGGTAGGTTTGTCCCCAGATTAACAATAGCTACGGTAACTCCATTCATCCCACTCTATTTCAAAATTGTTTCAAGGCTACCACGGTCAACATCACAGTGCCTGCAATGTACCCGTTGATGGGAGATCTATTGCACTTCAGTATTACTACGCATTGCCAAAAGCTATATATTATTGCATAGCACAACCTAATGTTTTTGTCAGTTCCAAGCTACAAGTCTAGATACAACTCAAAATGTCTTTTTTTTTATTAATCACGAAGACGAAATATAATTAAATTTGATATATAACGTCATTTTTTGGCCATTATGATGTCAGTGATAACCAACATACTAATACAAGGTCCATTGAAGAGATGAATGATGTACTAGAGATGATGATGTGAGGGTGGAGTGATGAGGCAGCCCTTATCCTTCATAAGATGAGAACATGTCTACCGATATAATCGATGGTGACTGTTTATGCAATTTAAATGCTTAAACACTTAGTCTTTTGCACAGCTCCGCTATCCTCGGTTCAGTAGTAGTAGTGATAAATCATTGCTTTACGTCACTTTTCGGCACAAAAGGTCTTTTAAGTGACATTATAATACGATAAAAACGCTGTAGTCAATAATTGATGAGATGAATGATGTACAGATGATGATGTGAGGGTGGGGGTGATAGGGCATGGTGGGTTATTGGGAGCGTTTTCTTTCGCTCGCCCGATAATGGGTTCTGGGCATGTCTAGGGGATATACCCCCAGACATGCCCAGACGGCCGGAGACTTGATCCTTGGTTCAGATTGTCGCCAGAGTAACAATAGTAGAGGGCGACTCCTTTCTGTCCCATAAACAGACACTAATGTCAAGCACTTGTCGGTAGTTTAGGGCCCTGCCACGGCCTACATCAGTGTTTTCACCAATGCGGGAGCTGCATCTGCGCCACTGTTGAGTGGAGGAACCAGGTCATACCACTGGTAATCCGTCTAAAGATATAGCCAGACACGTGGAGGCTGCAGTTCCATTGGATAATCACTGCAGACTGGTGCTTCCGTGCAATGCCATACAGCATGCGATTCTAATGACCATCCACAGGTGGGGGGAAAGTACGTTACTATTAGCAACCATCCAAGTACCCCTCACCACGGATTAAAATACAAAAAATGTAAATATTCCCAGCAACTAAATTAAATTGGATGAAACTCACCTATAATGAATCTGCACCTGTATTTAGTGAATGTTAAACGGTACTGAATATATTCCAATCATTCCATTCTCATACAAAAGATACAAAATAAATAGACACAAGGCTGCTTCAATTTTCGTCCACTGTCGCCGACGCTGGTCGAATATATATTCAACATCGATTGGCCGTCCTGTGTTTGGCAGGGTCACGTTACGTATCATCCTGCTGGTATTGTACGTTGTTTTCAATCTAAATAAATTGCTACTGGAATTTTTCAAATATCATCAATGATATATTATGATCAAATCAAAAAGTATCTATTTGAAAAATGTATATTGCATAGGCCTACTTCAAAATACGCTTCGAATCCGGAAATTCTGTTCCTTATACCAGATTTAGAATAGGAACAATACCTGCTCACAACTCAGCACTAGGCATACAATGGTTAGGCATGTACTTCAGCACTAGGCATACAATGGTTAGGACGACACTTCTATTGGTTTAATGTTAACCAATTATCAGCGACAACGGCCCAACATTTACAGAACAAAATTAATATAGCTATATACACATATCCAGATTTTGTTGATAATGGTCATATTGTATTTTCTGACCAATTAGATATTTCCATATACCGGTGGTATACAAAATCAACCAATCACGGCACTTCCTTTGCTTCTATGGCATTCATATAAAGCAGAGTGTGAGAGAATTTTTTTATTCAAGCTTTTCATTCTTGCTAAAATGCAGGTTTATTTACTCACACAATCATCCACCAGGTTGTTTGGCGGTGCAGCCAAGCAATCTGGTGGGTATAGCTACCTACACGTCGTTGAAAAAGATAAGATCGGGATGGAGTTGAGGTGTAGCAACCAGCTGATGAGTAAGCTGGTCGTGGATCGCTTCGTCACTCTGCACGGTGCAGACAGGTTTACAGACCGAAGTGGACAGGTGGTGGCCAGTCTGACGGGAAAATGGAAAGCGAGTATACTGCACAATTTGGTTTATGGGGGGGGAGGGGGGGTGTATATTTTTTGTTGATCGCAAAGAAACTTTTTTCCGTCCAGACCAATTTTGACTTTCGTTGAGAAATTAAGGTGACTGATTAGTGACTTCAATATTATGATCAACCTATTTTACATCAAATCAAAACGTTTTAAACTATTTCAGCCTCGACACCCTCTCAAATATGTAATGGCGTCTCGTTTCTGGGGAACCAAATAATTATTTACATTTTTATATCGAGTGAACAAAATAACATTAGTTTCTTCATTTGTATTTCGTGGAAACAAAATATTTTAACGAAATAAAAATAAGAATTTATTGCCTTCTCACGAAATTATTATAGTTTATTTCATTGAAACTAAATATTTTATTTTTATTTCGGGGGAACGAAATAATGATTATTTTCTTATTTATTTCGTGGAAACGAAAAAAATTATTAAAGTGAAAAAACAATTATTTTGTTCCTTTGTTTGAAATACTAAATATTATTTATTTCGTTGTTTCAATTAATCACAAAGACGAAAAATAAGTAAGATTGATTTTTAACATCCCTTTTTGGCCAGTAAGACGTCAGTGATAACCAACATACTAATACGAGGTCCATTGACGAGATGAATATGTAGTAGAGATGATGATGTGAGGGCGGAGTGATGAGGCATCCCTTATCTCTCATAAGATGAAAACAGTCTACCCATATAGTCGATGGTGACTGTTTATGCAATTTAAATGCTGAAACACTTTTGCACAGCTCCGCTATCCTGTTAGGCATGTGCTAAAGTACATCATCACTAAGCATACAAAGGTCAGGCTTGTACTTCAGCACTAGGCATACAAAGGTTAGGCATGTACTTCAGCACTAGGCATACAAAGGTTAGGCATGTACTTCAGCACTAGGCATACAACGGTTAGGCATGTACTTCAGCACTAGACATACAACGGTTAGCCATGTACTTCAGCACTAGGCATACAACGGGTAGGCATGTACTTCAGCACTAGGCATACAATGGTTAGGCATGTACTTCAGCACTAGGCATACAATGGTTAGGCATGTACTTCAGCACTAGACATACAACGGGTAGGCATGTACTTCAGCACTAGGCATACAATGGTTAGGCATGTACTTCAGCACTAGGCATACAAAGGTTAGGCATGTACTTCAGCACTAGGCATACAAAGGTTAGGCATGTACTTCAGCACTAGGCATACAAAGGTTAGGCATGTACTTCAGCACTAGACATACAACGGGTAGGCATGTACTTCAGCACTAGGCATACAATGGTTAGGCATGTACTTCAGCACTAGGCATACAAAGGTTAGGCATGTACTTCAGCACTAGGCATACAAAGGTTAGGCATGTACTTCAGCACTAGGCATACAAAGGTTAGGCATGTACTTCAGCACTAGACATACAACGGTTAGCCATGTACTTCAGCACTAGGCATACAACGGGTAGGCATGTACTTCAGCACTAGGCATACAATGGTTAGGCATGTACTTCAGCACTAGACATACAACGGGTAGGCATGTACTTCAGCACTAGGCATACAAAGGTTAGGCATGTACTTCAGCACTAGGCATACAAAGGTTAGGCATGTACTTCAGCACTAGGCATACAAAGGTTAGGCATGTACTTCAGCACTAGACATACAACGGGTAGGCATGTACTTCAGCACTAGGCATACAATGGTTAGGCATGTGCTTCAGCACTAGACATACAACGGTTAGCCATGTACTTCAGCACTAGGCATACAACGGGTAGGCATGTACTTCAGCACTAGGCATACAATGGTTAGGCATGTACTTCAGCACTAGACATACAACGGGTAGGCATGTACTTCAGCACTAGGCATACAATGGTTAGGCATGTACTTCAGCACTAGGCATACAACGGGTAGGCATGTACTTCAGCATTAGGCATACAAGGGTTAGGCATGTACTTCAGCACTAGGCATACAAAGGTAGTAGTAGTAGTAAATAATTGCTTTACGTCACTTTTCGGCACAAAAGGTCTTTTAAGTGACATTATGATACGATAAAAACGTTGTAGTCAATTGATGAGATGAATGATGTACAGATGATGATGTGAGGGTGGGGGTGATAGGGCATGGTGGGTTATTGAGAGCGTTTTCCTTCGCTCGCCCGATAAGGGGTTCTGGGCATGTCTAGGGGATATACCCCCAGACATGCCCAGACGGCCGGAGACTTTATCCTCGGTTCAGATTGTCGCCAGAGTAACAATAGTAGAGGGCGACTCCTTTCTGTCCCATAAACAGACACTAATGTCAATCACTATTGTCGGTAGTTTACGGCCCTGCCATGGCCTACATCAGTGTTTTCACCAATGCGGGAGCTGCATTTGCGCCACTGTTGAGTGGAGGAACCAGGTCATACCACTGGTAATCCGTCTAAAGATATAGCCAGACACGTGGAGGCTGCAGTTCAATTGGATAATCACTGCAGACTGGTGCTTCCGTGCAATGCCATACAGCATGCGACTTTAATGACCATCCACAGGTGGGGGAAAGTACGTTACTACTAGCAACCATCCAAGTACCCCTCACCAGGGAATAAAATACAGAAAATGTAAATATTCCCAGCAACTAAATTAAATTTGATGAAACTCACCTATAATGAATCTGCACCTGTTTTTAGTGAATGTTAAACGGTACTGAATATATTCTAATCATTCCATTCTCATACAAAAGATACAAAATAAATAGACACAAGGCTGCTTCAATTTTCGTCCACTGTCCCCGACGCTGGTCGAATATATATTCAACATCGATCCGCCGTCCTGTGTTTGGCAGGGTCACGTGACGTATCATCCTGCTGGTATTGTACGTTGTTTTCAATCTAAATAATTTGCAACTGGAATTTATCAAATATCATCAATGATATATTATGATCAAATCAAAATGTATCTATTTGAAAAATGTATATTGCTTAGGCCTACTTCAAAATACGCTTCGAATCTTGAAATTCTGTTCCTTATACCAGATTTAGAATAGGAACAATACCTGCTCACAACTCAGCACTAGGCATACAATGGTTAGGCATGTACTTCAGCACTAGGCATACAATGGTTAGGACGACACTTCTATTGGTTTAATGTTAACCAATTATCAGCGACAACTGCCCAACATTTACAGAACAAAATTAATATAGCTATATACACATATCCAGATTTTGTTGATAATGGTCATATTGTATTTCCTGACCAATTAGATATTTCCATATACCGGTGGTATACAAAATCAACCAATCACGGCACTTCATTCGCTTCTATGACATCCATATAAAGCAGAGTGTAAGATAATTTTTTATTCAAGATCTATATTCATGCTAAAATGCAGGTTTATATACTAGCCAAATCATCCACCAGGCTGTTTGGCGGTGCGGCAAAGCAATCTGGTGGGTATAGTGACCTACATGTCTTGGAAAAAGATAAGAAGATCGGGATGGAGTTGTAGAAACCAGCTGATGAGTAAGCTGGTCGTGGATCGCTTCGTCACTCTGCATGAGTATATACTATCAGCTGATGAGTAAACTGGTCGTGGATCGCTTCGTCACTCTGCACATATATCCATCTTGGATTTTAGGGGCAGAAATGTGTTTTAATACCAAATTGACGTCAAAAATAGATTCCTTGTGGTCGAATAAGCCAAAAAAGTGTATTTATTCATATTTGTAGCTTTTATATGTCACAAGTTACTTTTTCATAATGGCGCAGGCTGCCATTTTGGATTTACGCCTCTAGAAAAAAATGCCTGGATTTTTGCAAGGGACACTGGGGCTAAATATTTTTTAAAAGGTTCAAGGAAGTCAAATCAATCATCAAAACAATTTAGCCATAAAGTGGTCATGAAAGTTAGGTTTTTCACCCTACTATGTGGGCAACCAACATTTTCGTGCATGAACGTCGGATCAAACTGTATAACTTAAGTTTAAGCGATATTCTGAAGTTTTGTTGAACTAGAGCAAAACTGCTATTGTTGATACGGTGTAATTTGTTATTTAAACGTTTGCTTAGTTACACCCGTGTTAACGCTAAGCTATGGTTTGGTAAAACCTCCTGTTGTATTATAGGTTCAGATTTAGATTTAGACTTCCCAACCTAATGAGTTTTATTGATGAACTGAAAGACGATTTGCAGCATGTAGCTAATATAGATAAATCCTTAGAGCACTGATTTCGATTACAGTGGCCATTCTGCGTTTTTAGTGGCACCTGTATAACCAGTTTTTGAAAGTAAAATGTGCTTTCAATTTTGAAACACTTTGTTGTGACTTTAATTTCACAAATAACACACATTTTCAGTCACTTGAAGTTGTGGATCACGGTAGCGAGACAACTTCAAGTGACTGAAAATATAAATTGAATAAGTCGGTGATCTAAGGGCTAACAGGAACAATGCCCTTTGACCTGCGCTTCAAACATTAGTAGCTTTTTATGCCAGTGGATGTTTTCGGAATTATGTTTCGGGGATGATTGGTGTAGACCGAACGACAGCGTGTAGGGCAATTTGAAGAGTGTCCAAAGCATTAAGTAGAAAAACACGACCGTATGTGTTTATACATATTGCAGAATGCAGTACAATTGCTCCGATCAAAGACCAATTTTATGCAAAAGCACAATTTCTTAATATTATAGCGTGTACTGATGGGACTCGGCGGCGGTGGCAGCAGCGGCGGACCACGTGGAAAAGGCCTACAGTAAGCGAGGGCTGCTTCATTAATGACCGTTAATTTGCAAGAAAAAAGCTGTTGCAACTGCGTTTACTCAAATTGATGTTATATTTATTTTTAAAGCAGCCCCTTGGGATGACATCAATTTTTGTTTTTAGTTTTGTAGTGAAGTAGTGTATCCCCCAGATCATGATTTTATTTTTTTTCAGAGTTTTTAGATTTTAAAAAATATTTCTTAATAATATTTCTATGAAACCGCTTAAAACCCAAAAAAAAAATTTGTATACCTAAACACATGCTGAAGGACGATTGAATGTTCCTACAGCACTGGGCCACATGTTGATGCCGTCGGCCCAGCGTTGGGCAGGCAATCAGTGTTGCAGGTGTATCACTTCATGTCCTGACTATAAGACACCGATCAGACACCAATTAGCGGCGATTGCTTTGATCTCCTCGGCCAAGTCGGGGGAATATGTGGTGTGAAGTGCTGTATATTGCCGACTTGTTTTGTTTAAATTTCAATATACGACCTGGAAATATAACTATTTCACTCTTTTTCGGTGCTTTAAAATTGTTTTTTGACTTTTTTGTATTTTTAGTTCAGATCAGTAGGCTATATAGTTTCATATAAGTGAAATTTTCAAAATTGACAACATTGAAAATGTCTCATCCCAAGGGGTCCCTTTAAGTAGTTTACTTAGGTTTGGGCCTTTAATGATAATTTCATAACGAGCCTTATATTTCCGCTGCATTTAGTAGCGTATACATTATAAAATATAATGTTTTTCCACTTAAGAATTAAATAAACAGGCTGGCCGCAACTATGCATAAACAATGCTTCTGTCTAACGTGTCATACTTTCTGGACTTAATCAAGAGCGACCATTGCCTTTGGGCAGCATTGCAGAGTACAATACTGCTTCTATCATTCTACACGGAGCACCTGGAAGATCCAGGATCTTGGATTAGTACAAAACTACCCACATGAAGAAGAGTTCCGTCTGTTTTGTGGCATGCTGGATGGACTTGCCTTCCTGCCTGTCGATGACGTGCCAGCTGGCATGGCTCATCTGAGAACCTTAGTCCCTAATGGCGCAGATCCTCTTGCATACTACTTTGCGGCCACCTATGTGACCGGTCCTACAGGCAAGCTTGTGGGCACTTTCGATGGAAGAGCCATTCGCATGCGAAGAGCTCCACCCTCTTCTCTCCAGCTCCATGGAAAGTGCACCAAATCACTGGATGGGGGTCGGGGAACCAACAATGTATGTGAAGGATGGAATAATAAATGTGTACATTTAGTTAGACATTTAGTGGGCCACCAGCATGCATCTGTCTGGAAGTGCATCTTTCTGGAAGTGCATCAAGGCTTTCCAGGCTGACCACGAGGCAGCTGATACACTTCTGTAAAATTTGCCACAGCCACCAGAAAAACGAATTAGAAGAGCGTATGTTCAATCACACACAAGATTGTCAACCTTGTGTGAGGAATATACTAACAGAACACGCCATCTTCCAGGATTTTTGCGCAATTCTAATGAGATTAGCAATTTCTAATATCTTATTAGAAGCTATTTCTCGTCCCATTCAATTAACTTTACATCACTACTCCATTTATTTAATGTTCATTCACTTTATTTCATTATACTGTAATATATACTTTTGTGTGTTATTAGTCTTGGCGCATTGCAAGTTAGAGGCGTGAGCGGATGTATATGACTGATCAGAATCCTACCAACACAACCAGAGGTCAAAGAGATTGTACTTTATTTCGAGGCAGCCACATGGAACGCTATAATATCAATAGCGCTCTCCCAGATATATAAATGATGGGGTGCTGCTTCCACTGGACGCAGGCGGTCTGGACGACGAGCGGTTACATGCATGGCGATGCCATGTACAAGATCCTACGAAAATTGATGTGCCTGCCTGCTGAGCACATCATTCCTGCCTCCGGTATACTGGAGAAGAAGATGGAGAGCAAAACCAAGTGCCAGTAATTGAGCAGCTACGTGAGGAACACGTAGATTGTAGGGGGGTAACTGGGCGCAAACTTCCTGGAGTGTCGTGGGTCAATCGATCAGAACGAACAATGATTGTGAAGGGTGGCATCGCCGACTGAATCATCGTGGGAAGACTTTTATACCCCTGTAACGTTGCATGCTCATCGAACTAGTCAACCGCGAAGCAGTCATCAGTGGGAGGGGGGGGGGGACAACTTGAATAGTCCTTCAATTAAAGAGCGTGCCCAAATATAGTGACAGGTACTCAATCGGGGGACATTTTCGTCCCCAATTGAGTGATTTTATGGGTGTGACATTTCTAGCTTTGTTCCGTGACAAAACGACAAAAACCGCTGAA
The DNA here is from genome assembly GCA_964017125.1 of Flabesymbios commensalis. NCBI lineage: Eukaryota > Metazoa > Annelida > Polychaeta > Terebellida > Flabelligeridae > Flabesymbios > Flabesymbios commensalis. Next base: position 77,672,014 of record OZ024909.1, on the reverse strand, counting down.
AGTAAACATCGTTTTCCAACAACAAAAACACCTTTCAAAAAACAATGACGACCTCAAATTTGAATCAAACTTTTTCCAAATTACTTAATGAGGCATAGTTAATCACGATACATTTCCTCATACACATAAAATCGCGAACAAAAGACGGAAACTCCACCCACTGGTCATCAGCACACACTGCCAGTCTGAGAACAAGCTGCGTAGACACCAGCCTAAATACTACCGTCGCCAGCAGGATAATTTTTTGACATGTGGGATCTTTACTGTGACAATTCACAAATGCGCGCATAACTTGCATACATTTATATTTTATTTATTACCAATATAGAAGTAAGACACTACTTGTATAATGATGTGTTTAACGGGTATAATTATGGCTGAAATGATAATCGAAAATAAAAATTTTACTTGTAGCCTATTATATGCTTTGTTTTTTTAATTTAATTTGGCGAGCTCAGTGCACATAATGTGAAAATGTAATGTTATCGTATTTTCATTATTACGTCTTATAAAATACATACATATACTTTCTCGTCTTTGAATTTTATTACTGGCCTGAGCCTTATAAAGTACAATCATAAAATATTTATGAAGTGAAAATCTCGGCGTACTTTGATGAAATCGGCCCAGTGACCTAGCCCCCATTTAGTGACAACAGTAAGACAGCCTCAGAGTGACCTCGGCCCACTTTGGCCTTATAAAATACATACATTATATACATGTGTACCTTCGTCTTTGCATTCCATTGTCGGGCTTGGCCTTATTAAAGAGACATAAAATAGTTTTTAGTTTGCGATATCGGTCCACTTTTGTGAGTTCGGCCTGGCGACCTCTGCCCACTTTGGTGACCTCGGCCAAGTAACACGCCTCAGAAAAGTGGGCCGAGGTCACACACTCTTAGACAACTTTGGGCCGAAGTCGACAAAGTGGGCTGAGGTCACAGGAATCTCGACCGAGGTCACTTGGTCCGAGATGGTCGTGGGCCGAGACCTCCAGTACCCTTATATTTAACATGTAGTAAATGAAAAAATGGCGCCCTCTAGGATTCACATTAAATCCCATCAGCCAGGGTGAATGAATTTCGCGGATTCCTCCGTCATTCTCAACCAATTTTCATGAAATTTTACACACTATTTTCATTCATGTCGCGACTCGCAAAGCTCTGATAAGTATTTCAAAAGGTAATTCTGAGACGAAGCTAATGCAGTAATGGGTCTAAAAAAGGCGGCATTTTTATTTATTTATTACATGTTAAACGACTTTTCAACTATACAATATTCTTCATATGACCATGGTTGAGAATCGACTTGAGAAATCGGCAAAAATCATACACCGCTATTAACAGGTTGATGTGAATCCAAATATATAACCATCTAATACAATGAGGTATGGGGGGGGGGGGGGTAGCCATTTTAAAAGGGATTCCAGTAACGTTACTGCGTTTCACAGCGCTGCATGACCGACAATAGTGTGCAAAATTTCATGGGAATTGTTTCAGAATTGACTGAAGAATCCGCGAAATTCATTCACCCTGGTTTATGAATTTAATGTGATGTGAATCAGACTAGGCTAATGTGAATCTGACCATGAATCATTATTTACCGAAATGCTTCAGAAATAGTCACGGTAGTCGCCGCAAAAAAAGTCCTAGCAAAATGTCCTGAAAATTGTACACTGACCGTGGTGAATGAATTCCGACAAATTATCCTGTCTATTCTCAAAATGTTCACGAAGTTGAGTTTATGCTATAAATTATAGGAGGCGTCATTACTATTATAAGAGCCACTTTCAAAGTATAAACTATTTTCATTTTCAGTGTAGTCACCCTCTGTAGACATGTCATGCAGATATTCTCTCTAATATGGCGTCATGCGTGATACTCTCTCTAGCATGGTGTCCTGCTTTCTAATGAGCCGTCAACAAGCGCATATGACGACCATTAATTAACAGTTTTCGCATATTTATATATGCTAGAAGTGTTCAATTGTTTTATTAGATATTCCATGAATAGCTGTCGCACCACCTTGCAAACACATGTACGAATGGTAATCGATTTGCTATGATTCTAAAGTGAAATAGACGCCTGCTCACTAGATATCGGCATGAAAATTGACACTTTTGTTGATTTTATTTCAACATGGATAAACCTGCCGCGTCAAAAAATCGTCTGAATATACATTGTTGTCGAACACATAAGACGGCTCATTAGAAAGCAGGACACCATGTTAGAGAGAGTATCACGCATGACACAATGTTAGAGAGAGTATCTGCACGACAGGTCTAGAGAGGGTGGTAGTAGCCGCATCACTAGAAAAAATAGTTAGCCGCACTTTCAGCACCCGTGACAGTGACAAAAGCGTCGTTTCGTTCCACTCAAACACGACTGTAAGTCGAGCGTAGCGAATACCGGTGAACCAGAGACATTGCTGGTTAAATTCAAAGAGCAAATCGTTATTGTTCAATTTCATTACAATTGGTCGAGAAATCAACCGAATAATTTTCGCTTATTTCGCGGGTCAATTCTCATCGAATTTTACAAGCACTATTTTCTCTTTTGTCCACTTTACAGATAAATGTGTGTGCAAAATGTCAATGAAAATTGGTTCAGAATTAACCCAGGAATCTGCGAAAATCATTCATCCTGTTTGATGATTTTAATGTGTATTTTATTATAATATATATTAAAGCCTACTTACATGAGGTGAGGTTTTGTCCATTTTCCTTCAATGAATGAGGTCACGTGAGAGGCATGGACAGCAATCTGAGGCACTGAACAGTTGAGGTTCACTGAGGCAATGACGGCCGCGTGAGGTCTGCGATGTGAGTACTGGCAGGGTCTCAAACCATGTGGACAGTGACTGTATGGCATGGGGGACGAGGAGACCATGATCAGGTGCTGGTACCCGCATAATGTGGTGGTACCCGCATAACCTTACACACACTCAGCAACCACGAGGCTTTCACCCAATGCTGTTCTAATGTTGGGCCAGCGTCGAAGACGAGGGCCAACATTGGAACAGCATTGGGGTAATGCCAGGTGTTTACACGTCAACCCTTTAACCCTCACAGCGCTGAAATATGTTTGTACAAACCATCGAAACCAAAGGGCTATTTCCAATTTCACATAATCATAATGACTTATTCAGCTCTTTCCGCTTCATTTGAATACCTATATGTTATGGGTATACGTCCACGATAAATATTTTTAATCTCACAGTGCAGGGATTGACTTTGGTCGTCAGAATCTGACGTCTACAGACGTCAGATTCTGACGTCTAAAGTCGATCCCCGGGCCGTAAGGGTTAATCCCTCACGCTGCATGCAAGCATAATTTTGCTGCTCTGAAGAATGACTTAAATTTCATAAAATCTAGGGCTTTATAACGAAAATTGTCATGGAACTGTTTTAATAATACCGTTTTTTATTCATTTTCAAAGCCACCCGCTTTAAATTATATTACTAATAATGCTACAAGTCGAGAATTGCGACAGCAATCCGCGGCTTGTGGTGGATGAAAATGACAATAGTTAATTCAGGCCTGAAAGGGTTAACACGCCAAGCGCGACTATTGTCGTCTTATATCCATTTTACTAGCCGCTTAAATCGCAGATATTGGGAGCGAAATGAGTGTTTAAACATCAGGATTTGCAAATATTTGGTCTCAAATTAAACAAATTTGAGTAATTGTCACCCACTTAAAGTTGTGGGTCGCGATAGTGACACACAACTTCAAGTGGGTGAAAATTTAATTTCTTTCATTTAGCGGTTTAAGAGTTAGCTTGTGTGTTGGCGCAATGCACGATACATTAACCTAATGCTGGCTCAATGTTGGGCCAACATCACAGACGTTGGGTCAGCATTGAGACATTGACATTATATTTTGTCATGAACCCGCAAACAGTCGACCCAACGTTGTTGTAATGCTGGCCCGCCCTCTTCGACGTCAGCCCAACATTAAAACAACAATGGTTAAACGCCTCTTGTTTGCTGGGAGGGGGGAGGATACCGCGATTAGATGCTGGTACCCGTATGGACGCGAGCGACGTGTACACAGGCGTATATAGGCAAACAGCAGTAACTTCGTGTATGTAGAGTGAGCAGTTACTGTTGTTTACCCTTACAGAGGGAAATCGCAGTAACTACTTACATGTAGAGTAAGGGGTCTTGTCAAGTCAAAAAAAATCCAAAAATCAGAGAAAAACTCTGATAGGCCAGACTTGAACCACCCACCCCCCATCTATTTTTTTATATTTTTTTGGAAGCATGTACAACAAAAAAAGCAACACAAAAAAACACAAAATGTCAAAAAAAAAAGATAAATCCGGGTTGGGGCTTGACTGACCCACTCACTTCCGAGTTTTTCTTGGATTTTTTGATTTTTTTTAACTTGACAAAACCCCTAAGCTGTTACATATCATATTTTATGTTGTATATATGTATATAAATACTTCATATTCCTGTCTGTTTGTATGTCCCATAAATGGTGACATCTATCTTGCATATGTGTATATAAATACCTAATATTAAAGTTTTTGTCTACAACTTGTGTGTATACCTTTCATAACTTAATTATCTACATTTAATATTGTTCTGGTCGTGTTTATATTTTTGTATAATTAACAACTACTTTTGTTTTTATCTTTCACATAGCATATGTGCAGTTTCTAAAAAATTCTAATATCGATATATGTTTATTGTATGTTTGTATGTGAGGGCCCCACGACGGATGAGCTGTATGCTTAGTGGGTTAGTTAGCATGTTCATTTATGCAATTCGTAATATTTGTTTTTACAGATTTGGTAAATTATTGTATGCCTATATAAGTACCCTCGCTAAATAATAATACTTATTATTATACTGCTGTTTATCATTGCAGAGGCAAATCGCAGTAACTACTGACCTGTAGAGTAAGCAGTTACTGCTGTGGGATCTGTAATTCGAAGCAGTTATATACATGGGTCTGATTTTGCTGACTTTATAAAGACAAACAGCAGTAACTTCTTATTTGTAAAGTAAGCACTGTTTTACGTGTTTGCTTTTACCCCATGTTTTATTGCAAACAGTGGTAGCCTACTGCTGGCTATAGTAATGTAAGCCGTCAGGGACGCACCATCAGATATCTGGGGGGGGGAGGGCTAGAGTTTTTGTTGCTTGCAAACTTTCGGCGATCAACGTCCGATCGTTAAAATTTTTTTTTAATGTTTCGTCGAGGAATTTTTTTGTCGTATGCTTCCCCTATTATGTACGTTACCATTTTGGTGTTTTTTTCTGGTCAACATATTTTTCATCAATTTCGACAACAAACTTTTTTTCTGCCCACATTTTCAACAAACTTTTTTTCTGACTTTTGTGGCGACAAACTATTTTTTTCATTTTTTTTTCTAGGCCCCCCCCCCCCCAGATATCAAATGGAGCGTCGCTTAGGGGTTAGTTCTTAAACCCCCACGACCCACAACCCACACCCTCGACCCTGAGAATCCAAGGGGTTTAAGTAATTACTTAAACCCCAATCGACATGAAAATCCGAGGGGATTTAAGTAATTACTAACCCACCCCCCTCGGATTCTCAGGTCGAGGGTGTGGTTTGTGGGTTGTGGGGGTTTAAGAAGTAACCGTGGTTAGGTCTAGGTCTCACTTAGGGGGTGACCATTCAATTTCCAGGGGAGAAGGCTGGTGTATTTTTGAAAAAAATAATTTCGGGCCGACTCTACATGAAATAAAAAAAATATGTTAAAGGGAACCCCTGGGATGAGACATTTTCAATGTTGTCAATTTGAAAATTTAATTTATATAATAAGCTATATAGTCTACTGATCTTAACTAAAAATACGAAAAAGTCAAAAAACAATTTTAAAGCACCGAAAAAGAATGAAATAGTTGTATTTCCAGGTCGTATATTGCCATGTAAACAAAACAAGTCAGAGATATTCAGCACTTTACATCACATATTCCCACGTATCAGACGGTAATTGGTGTCTCATAGTCAGGACACGGGAGGACACACCTGCAGCACTGATTGTCTACCCAACGCTGGGCCGATGCCATCGGCATGTGGCCCAATGCTGTGAGAACATACAATCGTCCTTCAGGTATACAATTAGTTTGTTTGGGTTACTTCTGGATTCATAGAAATGTTGATTAAAAATATTTTTAAAAATATGAAAATTCTGAAAAAATAAAAACATGATCCGTGGGATACACTACTTCAGTACGGAATAAAAACAAAAATTGATGTCATCCCAAGGGGCTGCTTTAAGAACTGTTCTACATAAACATGTAATAAAATTTGAAAATAACTTGTCCGTGACAAAAACTCCACACCCCTTCCCCCCCACCCCCCCCCCCCCTGGACATTTACCATTCAATTTCCAGGGGGGAGGCTGCAGTATTTGTCGCTGATAAATACTTTATTCCACTGAAAATTGCAAATTGTATAAAATGTTTAGCATCTCAGATGACGGCCCCACCGCGATGATACCAAGGCAAAATCTCGTATATGTCTAAATAATATGTGACACATACGAGTATTTGAATTGTCACACGAGATGCTGACCCAATGTTATTTCAATGTTGGTCCACCGTCTGCCATGATGGCCAACATTAAACCAACACTGGGCCAACGTCTCGGTATCAGCCCATATCACACCCTGTGCAGTGGTTTCCACTATAAGACGTATTTCAGTATCGGCCCATATCACACTCTGTGCAGTGGTTTCCACTATGATACGTATATCGGTATCAGCCCATATCACACTTTAGCTGTGTGAACTGCAATCTATGGTAGTTATAAGATGTCATGTGTGACTTGATCGTGTGAGAAAATACAAAGGTGTTCATTTTGTATGCCATTGAAACATACAGCACATGTTGAATGAATAAGGTATTCGCCTAAAGGCTCACACTTTATTCATTGAACGAGTGTTGTGTTTTCCCATATCGCACTCAAATAAACACCTTTTGCATATCTTGTTCTTTGTTTCGTTCTGAGGTAGAACTTGTTGCAGCCATGTCCGTCTCAAGGTCAAACGAAATGAGAATAAATGTCTGGGTATTAGGAGCTGTTAAATACTAAGCTAACCTGTCCATTAATGTAGCATGTAAATGGCTAGCTCCAGTGGCTGAAACAGGTTTGACCCGTACAAAAACGTGGGACATGTCATTGGACGGTCATATCTAAGAATTGTTCTCGAATAATCACGTTGAAAATAGTTTTTTTTAGAATCAGTAACATTTCAATTACATGCCTGCATGCTCAGCTCACACCTCGCACTGTCATTAAAAAGTTAGGGACATTTTGCGAACCTTGTGGTCGAGATCGCTCTCAGTCACCATGGTCACCGCCATGTTGAAAAACGTGGATTTTTTCGGGTAAAACGAATACAGCAATCCACAGCCCCAGAGAGGACGACACGGACAGTAAATTGCATACTTTAGGAACCGCTACCTACTAAGCTAAACTGTCCCTTTAATATACCACGTAAATTGCCCACTTTGAATAAAATTAATGCCACCCGTTCAGCAGGAAAGACCGACTTTAGACGTCAGAATTTGACGTCTACAGACGTTCTCCGAAAGAGAAAGAGTAAAATATTTATAATGGCCGTAAACCCATAGCATAGGTATTCAAGTGAAGGGGAAAGAGCTAAGACATTTATGATGATTTCAAATTGAAAAAAACCCTTTAAGGGTTAAAACCAAACTGTACGTATTATCCATCTCATTAGGACATTCAAGCGTTGCACATAACCCACATACGAGGGCTTCTTATAAAATCGGACTTGCTCAGCCAGGACGTACGAGCATTGCACAGGGCCTATTCTCGGGCTAGCCGTGTCGTCCTCTCCGAGGCCGTGGATTGATGTATTTGCTTTACCCGAAAAATGCAACATGGTGGTGACTGAGAGCTATCCCGACCCCAATGTCCGAAAAATGTCCATAACTTTTAAATGATTGTGCTCTGAGCTGAGCGTGCGGGCATGGAACTGAAATGTAACTGATTCTAAAAAAAAAATTGACCTGATTATTGAGCGATATTTTCAGATATGACAGTCCAAGGAAATGTTCCACAATTTTGTACGCGGTAAATCTGTGGCTGGAACATGTTTCAGCCACTGGGGCTATACTCGGGCATCTTATAAAATCATGGCCGACTTCAGCGACTGTCTCATCCAGGTCACCTTGCATTGAAGTCAATCTTAAAAAGGTGTTGTTCACTGTGTACAAACAGTGGGACACATCTGTACCCAGAAAGCACCGCGCTGATTACAGAGATAGAGGCAACTAAAACTAGAAATGTACACAGAGTGGTCTATGGCTTTAAGCTCACTGATCACGTGTTGATATTTAAGACAAAATGTTGCCTTAACCCGTACAGCGCGGGGATCGACTTTAGACGTCAGAATCTGACGTCTGTAGACGTCAGATTCTGACGACTAAAGTCTATCCCCGCGCTGTGAGAATCAACATATTTATAATGGCTGTAGTACACCCATAACATAGATATCCGAATGAATCAGAAAGACATTTATGATGATTTCAAATTGAAAAAAGCCGTTTGGTCGCGATGTTTTTTTACAAATTATTTCAAGAGTTAAGTCGGTTGGTAAAACCAGGGCCTGGTCATTTTAATTTATTACTTGTTCAAAGAAAAAATGACAGCAGCTACTTACACGTCAAGTTAACCCTTGTGCTGCTAGAACCGTATATATACTGTTTCCAGCATGTTTTAGATCAATAGAAATTGTGTTGAATTTGCATCTTCCTGACAGCCAGGCTCGCTGCTCACGAGGTCGCAGACCGAGCCTTGCTGAATCAGTGTTATCATCCACCTATTGGGGTAGGGAGGATGATTTAGATATTGAATATTCATTAATTTTTCAACCAAATGCCAACTTAATGTTGGCCCACTGTCTGCGACATTGGCTAAACATTAATCCAACCCTGCCGCATGTAACGTCTCGTGTCTGGTGAGATGTGGTGGGAGCTGTCTGTGACATGTGCTGCTTAATACAGGGCCGGCGTCGTAGACAGTGACCCTGCATTAAAGCAGCACTCATGCCAGAGGTCAAACTTGGATGAAACAGAAAAAATCTTTCTTGAAAGTCCCCACTCCAATAGATGGTTTTAACACTGATTCAGCAAAGCCTCGGTCTACGACCTCGAGAGAAGCGAGCCTTGTGTGGGAAGAGGTCTACGACCTCGGGAGAAGCGAGCCTTGTATGGGAAGATGTGAATTTGATGAAATATATTTTGGCAGATGCTTAGTTAGTCCAATAATTCAATATTGGAGAGGTCTTTTTTTTTTATAAATATAGACATTTTTCGTCATTTGAAGCTGCGTATAAGATGTCTGATTTTGCTTCAAATGACGAAAAATAGAAGCACACAATTCAGCAGCAGAGTGGTTAAAAGCAAATGAACAAAATTACCCGTCCAGAGTTGAAGCGACACAATCAGGCTAAAATCATCAAAAAATCGGTAATTTTATTTTGGCTTCTTAATATAATCATATGATGCAAGTCAGACCATTCAACAGTTCTGTGGGAGCCTGAAATATCCAAGCTCCCCCAGCCAGCCAGCGTCTCAGTCACGAGTAGACCGATGCCTGACTCAGCCATTCGCAAGTTTGGACAATGGATTACTGCTTATGACTGGAGACCTGTGCTGGATGCCACAACTGCACAGGACAAAACAACCACATTTTACAACATTATGCAACATCAAGTAGACAATCATTTCCCCATGAGAACAAGAAAGCGCTGTAGCAATGACAAGCCCTGGATGAATGACAAAATCAGACATCTTATACGCAGAAGGCAAAGAGCATTTAAGAGCAGAGATGAGGCTTTGTGGAAGAGTCTACGCAACACCATCAACCGTACAATCATCCACACTAAGCTCACTTTTACAAAATCTAAGCTCTCCCAGATGGACACTACAAATCCGTGATCATGGTTCACAACCATCAAACAGATAGCAGGCATGGATAAAAAGAAAGGCAGTATATCCATACCTGGGCACGAGAAAAACACCGCAGACGAATTGGCAAGTGGAATAAATAACCCACTTTGGTGCCATTTGTTCCACATTGCCCTCTCTAAACACCGCCCAGCTACCTGCATACCTACCCAGTGCTACACCTCCACCAACCATTACAAGATCACAGGCGTGGAAAGAACTCTCGAAAGTGAAGGCCCATAAGGCGCCAGGCCCAGACAACCTGCCTAATCAAGTGCTTAAACGGTTCGCTTTTGAGATCAGCGAACCGTTCTGTGACATCATGAATGCGTCGCTGCGTGAGGGAGTGGTCCCTGTGGAATGGAAACAGGCCACAGTGGTTCCTGTACCTAAAGTTACACCCACACCATCCATGGATAAGCTGCGTCCTGTATCCCTCACACCGACACTAGCCAAGGTTGCTGAATGCTTCATCACCAGGTGGATGATGGCTGACATGGAGTCGAGCCTTGACCACAGCCAGTTTGGTAACCGTAAAGGCAGATCCACCAACCATTACCTTGTGCAGCTGGTACAGTACGCTCACCAGGCGTTACAGGATGGTCAAAGTGCAGACTTCCTCGCAATTGACTACAGCAAAGCATTTGATCGAGTTGACATTACTGTGGCCCTAAATAAACTATTGAATATGAATGTGCGGAAAGAGATACTACCATGGATCGGCAGCCTCCTGTCTGGTCGGAAACAACGTGTTAAGGTCAACGGGGCCACGTCGGACTGGTATGACGTCACATGTAGAGTACCTCAGGGTACCAAGGTTGGCCCAGCTGTATTCTTGGCCATGGTAAATAACGTAGCCGAATTTCAACCTAATCGCTGGAAATTTGTGGACGACATCACAGTTGCATCCCGTAGTAAGCCCACAGCCAATAACAATCCGGCTCTGCAACAGGCAATGAATGAAATATGTGACACTGCCAGCAACGACCACATGCTCATCAATGGCGCCAAATGCAGCACAATGCATATCACTGCTTGCAACAAAGACCCAAGACTTTACCAACATTACTGCGAGGGGTACGGAGATCATACCCCATGTGACAGCCATGAAACTGCTTGGTGTAGTGATCCAGTACAATTTGAAGTGGGACCAGCAAATAGACAGTATGGTGGCCAAAGCGAACACACGCAAATATTTTATCACTATTCTTAAGCGCTCTGGTGTTCAGTTAGGTGACTTGGTGAGGTGCTACTGTACTTTCGTGCGACCTTTGCTGGAATATGCTGCCCCGGTTTGGCACCCAGGACTCACCATCCAGCAGTCTGATGTCCTGGAGCAGGTACAGAGGCAGGTCCTCAGAGTGTTACTACCTGACTCCAGTTACAGCGAAGCCAGACATATCTCAGGACTACCAACCCTGTCTGAGAGACGCACAGAACTATGTGTGAACTTTGCCAGTGGACTTGCCGAAAGCACTGATTTTAGCAACTGGTTACCACCCCGTAGGGGCAAGTGTCATCACCACAACCTCCGTAATAAGAACAAATTATCCACTATGCCTACCAAGTCTGGTCGTTTCAGCTCCAGCCCAATTATGTTTTTTATTAAATTATTGAATAATGTTTGATATATTCTACCTAGTCATTGTGCCTGCAGATCATGTGTTTCCGGAAAATGCCTTTTAACTTACTTAACTTATCTAACTTATTTAACTTATTTAACTCATTCAATTTTAATATCGCATCATGTATATCTTGTATTTAATTTTTTATGTAAAATGACAATTCTTCAGCCTTTCGGCTGCCATGTCTTTTTAGTTGAATAAACACCAATTATTATTATTATTAAACATGTCCATAGAGTAGAACTTTTACATTTTTGTGTTGCGCTTTTACCAGATGAACGAGATATTTAGAATGAATGCGCATATATTCATCCGGATTCACAAATGTTTGATCCCAAATTAACCCTTTAAGCCCTCACGATGCATTGAAGTCTCATTTCAAATCCCTGTGAACAGATTTAATTTTCCCATAACTAAGGGTTTTGGAATGAAAATTTCTATGAAACTGGTTTACCAATACATGGCAATTTTCTTAATTTTTTCACCCACTTGAAGTCATCTTCATTCACTACAAGTCGAGAATTGCGACAGCAATTCGCGGCTTGTAGTGAATGAAGACAATGATGACAATGGTAAACTCAGGCTTGAAAGGGCTAAACAAATATTTGTATTTTTATCCACTTGAAGTTGTGGGTCGCGGTAGCGAGACACAACTTCAAGTTGTTGAAAATTTAAATTATTTAATTTAGCGGGTTGAAGGGTTAGACGACATAATGCTCTATTTGCACTGAAAAGATTCACAGCGTGTCTCTCTCAACATTAGTCTTAATGAGTGGAAGTGGTATTAGGCATTATCGTACTCCCACAGTTGTTATCGACCATGAGACTTGTAATGATAACTTCCTGTATCGACCAAAACCTGTAAAAAATTCGTTTTCCGGTTGCGAATTATTTACGTTATACTGTCGCATTGCAGTCTAAATATATTAGTTATCAGTTAAACATGTGGGTGGTCGTACGATAAAATGCATATGGCACTGCTTTTTGGTCGATACAGGCTGAGATCGGTACGCCGTCGCCAGATACAGGCCGAGCGACAAATGAAATGAATCGGGCTTTAGGCCACCTTTATGCACATATAGGCTAAACTGGGCCAGGAGAACATCCTGGGGATGGTGAGATGATTGAGATGACACTGCCCTCCACACACAGGATTCGAAATTCGCGCCCTGGCGGTCTGAGGCCGAGCACGCTACCTCTCGGTCACGGAGGCTCCACACAATACTGACTTTCACACGTGGATGGGGAAGAAACATTTGTGTTTCTTTCAAACCGCCGAGAGTATCGGCGACAAGTACCGATCTCAGCCTGTACCGACCAAAAAGCAGTGCCATATGCATATCTTATTTTACAATTTATGACAAAATATATTACTGTGTTATTTATAACCATTGCACCCAGACATCACCACTTATCGTCTTAGAATTGTGTCAACGGACCGTTAAATGACAAAAGGTAAGACTACGATGAAATGTAACTACCATTAGACTAATGGTTATTGACCAGTAGTTATTGTTTGCCAGAAATACATGTGGTGTCTATTCGCACTGATTTTATTCATCAATTCGAATGCGCGAGGCAAACAACAGTATCCGTTTAATTGATAAATAAGCTGATACTGTTGTTTAGCTTTGTCTCTTATGCAAAAATCACGGTAACTACTTACTTGAAAAAGCGAGTATTTACTGCTTTTTATCTTTTTAAATCAGTGTTTTTCTGGTCATTGTGCCATTTCCACGAATTCTCAATTAACCATTGCAATCTTAGTATACACGTTTGGTCTCTCTGTCTTAATTTATTATACATATGCACTGCGACAGTTACTTAGAAAGTGCAAACATATTATTTTAAACTCATTTGTATCTCAGTTGGGATATAGATTTGAAGAAATGTGGTGAAAGTTGACGAATTGCTGTGAAATACCCAGTAAACACAAAACATTTGTATAACATTTGTACAATGTTGGACCGACGTCGAAGACGTTGGGTCGACGTTGTACAAATATTATACAAATGTTTTGTGTTTGCGGGGAATATGAATTATCCTGTCTGTTCCCGAATTGGACATCCTTTTACCATGTTAGATATTGATTAACGGTACAAGTAATCAAACCACATAAAAGTAAGCACACCGCCTGGACTTCTAACAGTGGCGATCTATACCGTGAATAGGCTACTAAAGGAAAACCAAGGATTCATACATTTATCTTCAGATTCAGATTCTTTTATTTGTCATATATTTTTGTACATAATAGAATATATAAGAATATATATATAGCATAATTCTAGCTGAAGAAAATCATAAAAAATATATATATATCAGAGGAGACCTTCACTAAGATCCAAGGATCGCTAGTGTGAAGGCCACCTCTTCAAGGTCAAAGAAGACTGTAGGATAATAAAAAGCGCACACAATTCTGGTGATTTTTTAGAATTGAATCCACAACAAGCAGCTATTGGTTTTCGCATTGCGCATCAAGGTATTTGAAGAAAAGACAAGTATATTTTTATTTCACAGTGATAATAATTGTCTATATTATATAGGAAAGACAAAAACGTTGTTCAAAATTGCTGTTAAGAAGACGTCACCTAAGTTGCATAAGCGTTATACGATGAAAAGGTATTAATCTATTTGCGTAATTATTTAATTATCTTTATGTCGCAGCGATTGGTATAGATACTACAATATCAAATTTAGCAATACGATGACACAGAGAAGCCAAACGCCAAGACAACACCCAACTCTTTACGAATTACAAATTCAGCAATATGATGACACAACGCCAAGGCAACACTTAACTACTCACGAATCACACGAATGAATGATCATCACTTTATCACAGTCAAAACAAACAGCTATTGGTTTTTCGCATTGGGCATCAAGGTATTTGACGAAAAAGACAAGTACATTTTTTTTATTTCACAGTCATTTCGGGGATGTAATAATTGTTTTTTTTACATTATAAAACGTATTAATAATACAATTGTTGTTGGCTCCATGTCGTCGTATAACATGTATAACGGTTATGTAACTTACGTTATGTATGCCCGGCATACATAACGTAAGTTACATAACCGTTATACATGTTATACGACGACATGTGATAAATCTATTCATTTAATTATTTTATTATCTTTCAGGAGCCTACTTTATTGAATTCTGAAATATGGTGACACAGAGAACCCATAGGCCAAGACAACACCCAACTCTTCACGAATTACATCGATGATCATCACTTCCTCATAGACCAAACAGACTACGTCTTTGAGCTGTTAGGAGGTGTCATTGGATGTTATTTAGCTGGTGATTTGTTTGGTACAATAGCTATTTATCATTAACAAAGCGCTAATTTAAGTGATTCAATTTTCACCCATTTGAAGTTGTGTCTCGCTGCCGTGACCCACAACCTGAAGTGCGTGAATATTTGTTTAATTTGAGACCAAACATTTGCAAATCCTAATGTATAAATACTCAATTTATTCAAAATAACTGTAATTTGAGGTGCTAATATTACAGATTAAAAACGACTATAGTCACGCCTAATCATTTAAATTTTCACCCACTTGAAGTTGTGTCTCGCTACCGCGATCAACAACTTCAAGTGGTTTAAAACTGCTCATATTTGTTCAAATTGTATAGTGCGGATCAGATCGCAAACTTAACTCATCCTGCTCACCATAGACCATCACCATGTCGACCACCTCTTCGTCTGATTCCATGACAACCACAGACACAGCGTTAGATGACTGCCTGCTGCTAACAGAGGGTGTATATGATGTGCCTCTCACCTACAGAATAACAGGTATTGTGTTTGGTGGCGGGCTCCTAACGTTTGGTATCATAGGTAACCTGATGCTGATACTATCCTACATCAAATACAAACATCTGCAGAATCCTTTTAACACCATACTACTGAGTATGTCATGTAACGATGCCCTCTATTTGACATTCGTGCTGCCGGTACTACTAGCTGTCTACGTCAGAGGAGAATGGCTGCCTCAGTACACAGCAACCGGTGACGTAGACATTATGTGTGTATACGTGGAGCTTGTGTTGTTGTTTTGTGAAATCTCCGCTTTGCTGCACGTGCTGGTCGTGGGTTTCTACAGATATACGGTGGTAGTTCATCCATTTGGAAGACTAGAGAGAATCAACAAGTCCCGTCGTTATGTCACCGTAATAATCACATCGCTTTACTTGTTTGTATTCTTATTATGGACGGTCCCCATGATACAAGGTTTCAGCACAGTAGATATAGATCAGCAACAAGGTTTGATGTTTGTGTCTTCATTTGATACACGCCGTATGCTGTGTCGTGTACCATGTTTGGGACCTATAACTAACGTGGTGCTAATATTCGGGGCGTTTACAGTTATCACAGCGCTATGTGTGATGTACGGCAAAATCCTGATGGCCACTCGCCGAAGCAGGAAAATACGAGCAACAACACAGGGGGGCGGCGACAGCAAGGCAACAAACACACAGAAGAAAGAAGTTAGGTTCATATTGACTGTGAGCCTGCTTCTGTTTGTGTGCATTATCGGCTACACAGCCTTACCTATTATCGCCACCATCGCCAGTCACATCTATTACACTCACGCACTCTTCTTTCCTTTTGTTGTTCTGAACTGGGTTCCTCCGTCTTGTAATTGGTTGATCTATACAGCTTTGACTAAGGATTTTACAGAGGCTTATAAAGCCCTCCTCTGTCCTAGGCTGACAGCTGGTGGGAACACACATAGAGGTAAATCACACGTGACAACCACCGTAGTCACCATCGGTTGAATAATCTTTCGCACTACGAGCTACAATATATACTGGAAGATTTAAGAATTTGTGCTAAGATTCAATACTTAGAGGAGTATGGAGAGGGACACGGCGCAATGGTTAGAGCGTGGCGTTTTGCCGATATCGCTGTCTGCCTCGCGGTTTCAAGCCCTGCTTGGTTCAGGATGTTCAGAAACTTGGGACATTGTTTCAATGTTGTGTCCTTGGGTAAGGCACTTTACCTTCAAATGCTTCAATTGACTCAGGTGAAAATGCGTATCTGGTAGGACAGAGATGGCAATGTGTACGATAAGTTCAATGCGTCGAAATGGCTGCAGGACTGTATGCTCTCCGTGGTGGAGTTGAAATGACACTCTAATAAACAGGTCCAGTGACCAGGGAGTAAATGTATAAGTCAGAAGCTTGGTCTTCAGACTTGATATCAGACCATAAACCTGCATCCTTTACCTTTTTTCCTTTTTTAATTATAATTGTTGTTATTATTGTAATAGATAAAGTATGTTATATTTTCAACATGTAAATTACCATTTATTGTTACATTTTGTTCATCCTTAGTATAAAAACTCAAGTTCCTAGTCAATGGAAAGCATCTAACGTTGTACCATTGATAAAAAAGGGGATAAGAGTAACATTAAAAACTATCGTCCAGTTTATCGCCTAAGCTGTGTATCCAAAATTATGGAAAAGTGTATTTTTAACCATATGATATCCTATTGTCGAACTATCTTTAAACACATCATGGCTTTATGAGGCATACATCAAGTAACCCTCAGCTTCTAGATGCATCAGTGTCTGATGCATCTGACCAAGTTCATATAATTGCTATACCTTGACTTCAGGAAAGCGTTCGATTCTGTAAACAAACGCTTCTGATTTTCTAACGTAAATCATTTGGTATAAGTGGTCATTTTTCGTTTTGATTCAATTCATATCTGACCAACAGAATATAAAAGTTCATACATCTGAATGGTTACCAATCTTCTCTGGTGTACCCCATATATCAATTATGGAACCACTACTTATTATTGTATTTTTAAACGTAATGCCTTTATCTTGTTTCTCTTCTAAAACGGGTCTTTCGCAGACTATGCAAAAGCACACATCGTCGCCTCGGAGCTAAAGGATCCTATCTGCCACTCTAACGAGTGTCAGATAGGATCCTTTAGCTCCGAGGAGACGACATGGAAATTGAAAATAATCTTGATTCACCCTACTTCAAGCTTATCCCAATCAAACACCAGCTTATGTTTCACTGTAAAATACAATTAGAGCAAATCTTTATTGTGAATGATATGTGTTAGATGTCTATTGGATATGTTTTTTTTAAATTATTATTTTACCTCGAGCATTGCTTGCTTACGTTGTTTGGACTTGAACACAATATGTATCGCATTGTTTAAATGTGCTTAACATCATGGTCATGTATTTTATCTTAATGGAAGTTGTCTTACATAGGTGCTGGTCACATGTCGCCACTTCCCTCTTATATGTACATTTTTTTATGCATATTTTATACACATATATTTGTACCCATAGCAAGCCTAATAAATAATGGAGGGCAGTGTCACCACATTCATCTCACCATCCTCAGGAGGTTTTTCTGACCCAGTTGCACAAAGGTGGTCACATACAGGTTAAACTGAGCCCAGAGAACACCCTGAGGATGGTGAGATGAATCGGATGACACTCCCATCTGGACAAAGGGTTCAAATTCCAGCCCGGTTGGTCTGGGGCCGAGAGCAGGGACAGATCCAGAGGGTTGTCCATTGTGTTCCATGATTTTTTTTTTCTCAACCTCATTTGTCTTGCTAGGACTGCAGACATTTTCAAAGCATTTCTAAAGCTTCCGACACAAGTTTCAATTTTGAGGCATATTTTTAAACAAGCATTCAACATGGACTAAACACATTAATAACGTTGCATTGAAATTTGTTGGATCTATAAGAATATTTTGAAGATCTGATATACTTTTATTTTTGAACAAATCTTTTATTCTTTCAATAATTTATTCATTTATTCATTTTTTAATGCTCTCATGTTGTAGCACACCAGCTCACCAGTCACCTCCATGTTGGATTAAAATATATGTTTACAATCCGTACTACACATCATTACCATCTAAAATTAAAATATATTACCATGTAAATACAATATATAACTATTATACTATTACCATCAGCTGCTAGCGGAGTGTAATCATGATGTCACTGTATGTATCTTATCGGTCTGACTGAAAAAAGTGTGATGCACCCCTTTAAGCTTGTGACTTCTATACAATAAAACACTGCATGCTGGTGATTCTCGTCATTTATTGTTTGAATCAAACGTACATCGGAATTGGCGATTTTAAAATGTTTTATATATTTTTTTTTTATTCCTAATAACAAAATGTACAATAGCAATACTTTTATTAAAGTAAAATATGTTATATAATCAAATTATTTATTCCTAGTAACAATGTGTACATTAGTATAACTTTTGATAAATTGATTTTCAAGATATTTAGCATGTCCTACATACAATTCTTCAATCCTACATTACTCCTTGACACATAACGCAGTTAATTATAAGTCATTAGAAGCTGATATTTCTGACAAAATTATCACAGCAAACACAAGCCATTTGTATAACATTTGTACAATGTTGGACCAACGTCTCCGACGTTGGTCCAGCATTGTACAAATGTTATACAAATGATTTGTGCTTACTGGGTATTCCTCTGACTCTATACACTGTTTGCACGATTTTGCGCATAAGCAGGAATCCCAACTAAATAGTTTAGTTGTAATCACTGTTTGGCGTGTTGTAATAGAAAAGAGTGTGACAGGACTCCCAACTAAATAGTTCAGCTTTAAGTCACAGTAGTGTGTGGCGTGTTGCTATTGGGAAAGGTGTATCAGTACACGACCGACATTATAGCCGTCAAAATCTGACGTCTAAAGTCGATCGTCACACAGAAAGAGTAATATATTGATATTAATCGTAGACCCATAGAAACATAAGTATTCAAATGAAGCGGAAATTGAAGAAAATCATTTTATCTCTTTATTTATATAAAAACAATTAGCGATTCAACCCATACAGCGCGGGGATCGACTTTAGTCATCAGAACCTGAAGTCTACAGACGTCAGGTTCTGACGACTAAAGTCTATCACCGCACTGTATGAGTAAAAAATATTTCTAATGGCCGTAGACAACGCTCGCCTGCGATTAAGATATAGATGGGGACACTTAGTGACCGGAGATTAAACCGGATCTGAGACCCAGAGTCTTAAAATATTATTTTCTGTGACAGCATGAAACTTCTGGCTGAACTCCCAGCATGCCCGGTCACTATGAACACAAACACCATCTCAATTGCATGCGAGCGTGCCGTAGACCCATAACAAATGTATTCAAATGAACCGGAAACAGCTAATTAAGACGTTTATGATGATTTTAAACTGAAAAAAACCCTTTGGTTACGATGATTTTTTACAAATTAATTCAGCGCTTCAAGTGTTAAGGCTTAAAGTGTTAATCACGTCTATGGCTGATTTCCGTATTTTTCCTTGTGAGTTAAACTACAAAATATAAAGGAGAATTCAGCTTCAAATTTTCTAAATTGACATATGTTTCGATTCAAATAGTACAGATCAGGCTTTTTCACCCACTTAATGTTGTGAGTCGCGATAGCGAGACGCAACTTTAAGTGTGTAAAAATTGTAATTATATAACTTAGCTCCACGACCCACAACTTAATGTGGGTGAAAATTACTCACATTAGTTTATTAATTTGAGACCAAACATTTGCAAATCTTCATGTTTAAACCCTTTTAGCCCTCATGATGCATTAAAGCATCATTTTACATCCCTGAAAACACAATTGATTTTCCAACAACTAAGGGTTTTAGAAGGAAAATTACCATGAAACTGTTTCACCAATACATGGCAATTTTCTTTAATTTTTAAACCACTTTAAGTCATCTTTATCCACTACAAGTCGAGAATTGCGACAGCAATTCGCGGCTTGCAGTGGATGAAGATGACAATGGTAAATTCAGGCTCAAACGGGTTAAGCACACATTTGATTTCCGATAACTGTGATTTGATCGGCTAGTAAAAAAATTAAAAACGACTATAGTCGTGTTTAGCGTTGAAAGGGTTGAATGCCGTGTCCACCACAATGACTGCTTAGTTCATATACATTCACCAGGTGGCGTTTTTCTTTCCTATATCTATAGTGCGCTATGCTTTTTGGGTATACATTTATCCCGTTAACTACTTCACCCATTGTCATGTTGAATTGCCAATTATTTTTTTCCAAATTCAATTTAACCTCGAATTTCCAGCTTTAAATGACTAAAAAATATTTATGTCTATAAAATATACACATCTCCCACAATGGTTTGTTTATGTTTGACCATATTTATGTGTTTCGTCAGCACTCGTGTACCTAGTTTTTAAAAGCGACATATCTCTGTAGCTCTGTGATTTTTCGTGGTCACTTGAAATTGAATTTTATATCTCAGAGTTCTAGATTAACACCTTCAGCGCGGGGACCGTCTTTATACGTCAGAAATTGACGTCTGTAGACGTCAGATTTTGAAGTATAAAGACGATCCACGCACTAAAAGAATTAAACTATTTATAATGGCCGTAGACCCTTAACATAGGTATTCAAATAAAGCGGAAAGAACTATCTAAAACATTTATGATGATTTTAAATTGAAAAAAAAGTCTTTATACGTCAAAAGCTGACGTTTATAGACGTCAGATTCTGATGTAGAAAGACTGAAAGAATTAAACTATGTATAATGGCCGTAGACCCACAACATCTTTTTCAGATGTATCGTACTTGGTGTGAGACTGTTTAAAGAGCTATATTAGGTATATTAGGCCTGCTACACCTAACAATGACAATGGAGTAGTAACGGTTATTTTTAAATTTAGATGACGAGTAGACCAATGCCTCTTGTGTTGTTGTTCCCAGCCTCTGGTTTCACCACATAAGGATCTTCTCTGGCAATCTCAACACAGCCTGAAAAACATCAACAGTGATCTGTTAGTGTTACCAAAGTTGATGACAGTTGGAATTTTTACCCAATAATTAAAGGTGTAGTCCCCTGTGTACGAACAGCCGGACAAATATGTACCCACAATGCATCAAAATGCATGATCACTACACAGATAGAGCCAGGTAGGTAAAACTAAAACCAGAAACATAAAGTGGTCTATGCCTTTAATAATGCTGTTGTAATATTTTTACATGTTATCAACTGGAAATTTAAATAAATAGGATAAATAAATAAATGTACGTCAACAAAGTATTCAGATCCATGTGGTCTGTTATTTACAGTTGTGTTTTACTATCATACATTTGTTTTACTATCATACAGATAACCAAGTTCCGTCTATAAGCCCCTTATATACCCCATCTTTTATTGATTTAAAGTTCCAACGTCAAAAATATTTATATTTATGAAAAATAGACATAATCATGTCAAATTATCATGATTAAATTATTTAATTAACCCTTTCAGCGCGGGGACCGTCGTTAGATGTCAGAATCTGACGTTATACAGACGGCATATTCTGACGTATACAAACGTACAATATTTCTAATGGCCGTAGACACATAACATAGGTATTAGGATGAAGCGGAAAGAGCTGACTAAGACATTTATGATGATTTCAGATTGACAAAACCCTTTGGTCTCCATGGTTTTATACAGTAATGTTTCAGCGCTTCAAGGGTTAAGTCAGCAGGTGTTAACCCTTGTCCTGCTAAGTTGATTTATTTAAATTTCCACCCACTTGAAGTTGTGTCTCGCTACCGCGATCCACAACTTCAAATGGGTGAAAATTATGCATATTTGTTTAATTTGAGAAACAAACATTTGCAACTCTTGATTTTTAAGCACACATCTCGTTCAAAATAATAGTGATGTGATCGACTATTAAAACAGGTTAAAAAACAAAAGTCCTGATCAGCAGGGTTAATTTGCCATGCCTCCTCTCACCTGTATCACACTCCAGCCTCCAGTGATCCCTGCTCGTCAGACCTGATCCATCTGCCCCAGGCCTGTATCAAACTCCCCACTCAGTACTTTTTCCAACCTGATAACAGATCAAACAATTCTATACATGGCGCAAATGGAAAGGCACAACAAAATCCGCCGAGCAACAGCAAACTGTAATAATTTCCAGTGGCAGATCCAGGATCTGAAGAAAGTGAACACGTCGGAGAGTTTGGAGGCTTGTACCCAAGATTTTTCTTGTAAATTTAGACCAGCTTTTTAAAGTATTTGGCGGAAAATAGGATTCTCGCCTGACTTTCAACTTTTAAAGTAAACATTTTTCCGGGCAGTCATGTGGTGTAATAATCCCAGCACTCATTTGCATATCTCCTCTCAAATTTTATGAAACAACCAACAAAAACGGACATATAAAGCTAAGGGCCTCTTTATTTTAATAGACTACCATTATGTATTTATGACGTTTATTTATAAAATATGCCAATGATATTTACATGTTTTAGCCAGCAGTCGTGTATCTAGTTTTTAAAAGCAAAATATCTTTGTAGCACACATAGTTTTCTCACTTAAATTTTCAAATTCCAAGTATTTTGCAGTCACTTGAATTTGAATTGTATAGCTCAGAACTCTAGATAAACCCCTGCAGATTCTGGACGTCAGATTCAGGCGTATAAAGACGGTCCCTGCACTGAAATAATGGTGGAAAACCCTTCACATAGGTATTCAAATGAAGCGAAAAAAACTAACTAAGACATTTATGATGATTTCAAATTGAAAAAAACCGTCTTTATACGTTAAAATCTGACGTCTAGAGACGTCAGATTCTGATGTATAAAGACGGCCCACGCACTGAAATATTTAAACTATTTATAATGTCCGTAGACCCACACAGGTATTCAAATGAAGCAGAAAGAGCTAACTAAGACAGTTATGACCACTTCATTTTGAAAGAAAAACCCTTTGGCCTCAAAGTCTGGTTTATACAAAAATATTCCAGCGTGGTAAGTATTAATACTACCGTCTATCATCTATCTGTACAAGTCATCCGTGTATTCCACAAGCGACAGAAAAATAACACCAAGAAAAACAACAAATTGAAAAATCCTGGCAACCAAGCCAATGAAAAATACTTTGGACTGCAAGTCCAATTAAAAGTCCACGGATTTAACAATCTAACGCATTCCAGTTTCACCAACATCGTTGGATTTTATTACGGGCTTGTTGACAACAAACACTTGTGCTGGGTCTCATGTCAGGATCATCTTCTCACCTCTTTTTTATGCAATTACATCATGGTCATAACATGCTTACAGACAATAGTCAGTCCTTACTCTATGGTGGTTCGCGCATCTCTCTCAGAGCTCTCTGTCTCTGGCTTTCTCTATGTCATAAATTCTGCGCCTGCGCACTGGCAGACTTCTCCGAGTATAACATAGAATAACTGTGCCATCCTCTAGCCGTGTTCACACAAGTAACTCAGCTAACATGGAACTTTGAGCCAATGCTAGACTAATGTTGGTCCGACGTCGCGGACAGTGGGCAAATCCCAAAACCGCATTCTTTGGTCTAGCTGCTCACACTCATCTCTGCCACCATTTTACCTCTAAAGGTGGGGTCTCAGAGATACGTTTGCATGACCACTATCGACCCTTTTATTTGAATCTAATTACTACTCACACTTAGCTACTTAATGATATAATAAGGATCACATAATATCTGTATTAATAATATCTGTATTATTAGTGGGCAGACCTGTAGCTTCCGACGTCACGTTGTAGACCTTGTTCATGGTCTTCCAACCGTGCCCTGGATCCACAAATGTCTGTTTGGCAGAACATTCTTGCTATCAATGATATAATGAGGCATGTTCGCACCTGTCCTAGTGGCAATGCTGGCACAACGCCGGCCCAATGCGCCCAACGCTGGCATTGGTGACCAAACGTTGGCCCATCTTAATACATAAATACAATGGCTTAATAATAACTGCTATCTGAAACTATTATTACTGTTACTACAGGTCAATAGTTTACAAAATGATGGACAGTCACACGATTTGACGGTTTCTCTTGTAGGATACATTAAAAGCTGATTCTGATATCGGGAAAATGTTGGGAGCATTTTTAAGTAATTACCGACACACAAGTTTGCTTCCCCTAATTTGAGCGTGCTAAATCAGCTTATGGCTGACTAGCTGGGTTTTGCGTTTTCTGGATTTATAATGAAAAAAGAAGATGGTGCCATCAAAAATATGGCAGTTGTATCTTGTAGAGTGACGTCGCAAATGTTTTTCATCTCTGTCAGATTATCAAGAAACAGCTATATCTGATATCCGGCATGAAAGAGACATCGTGTACTTATTAAATATTCACAGAAATATAACTTCTTTGTATTTATTATTAATTCAACTGAGGTTGAAACAGCCCCATTGAAAATATTTTGTGTGATAATTCCATCATTAGTATACACCTGCCGTGATTTCGGCTTATTTAAGGTGGTGAGACCCTATGTAGGCCATACCATGTAAACATTGGACATTTCGAAATGGCGACCACTTACTTATAATA
This sequence comes from Flabesymbios commensalis, assembly GCA_964017125.1. Classification (NCBI taxonomy): domain Eukaryota; kingdom Metazoa; phylum Annelida; class Polychaeta; order Terebellida; family Flabelligeridae; genus Flabesymbios; species Flabesymbios commensalis. The sequence goes on along the minus strand of OZ024909.1, from coordinate 77,647,062 downwards.
TATTGACCACTTACTTATAATATATTATTTTAAATAACCTGTTCTCAAATCCCGAATATGGTTCTCAAAAAGATATTGGAAGCAAAGATGGTTAGGGCCCAGCATAGGCCTACAACAAGTGTTTATCATAGAAAACAACAAGGTTGATTGTGAAATCTGGCCAGAATGTCTTGCCATTTCAGGATCACCATGTATTTCAGGCTGATCAGAGCAGCCTCCAGAGCTGAGTGGCTCATTTTGTTAAAGTCACGGAGACAGACGACCAGCAGGCGTGGCTGAGTGGTGGTGACCTTGACCGGGGTGAAGTAGAGGTCAGACACACGTGATCTGACAACAGCGCCGTCTGGTGGCGAGTCTCATATTGACATGCCCTCACTAATGTGGTACGTGCGGTAAAACGTTACCGCGGTTTGTGAGACCATGACCTCAGATTGACATCGTTATGCGGTTACTCAGCCCACAAAGGGCGGATCCAGATGGTTGTCCATTTGGAAGCACTCAAATTTTATGTATAGATATGATGAGTATCTTCTGAACGTTTCCCAGCAAAAACGAGAAGTTCCCTCATTGTCATATTTTTATTATTTTTAACCCTTACAGTGCGGGGACCGATTTTAGACATCAGAATCTGACGTCTATACTGCTCTGCAAAGGCAAAAGGCAGTATATGCTTACTTGTAAAGTAAGCAGATACTACCTTTGGCTTTGCACGACAGTATGCACGTCTGACGTCAGAAAGTCGATTTTCGCACTGAAAGAAGTAAACATTTACAGACATTTAAGAAGATTTCAAATTGAAGGGGTCAGAACAAAACCAAGGCTAAGTCAATTTTTCAGCTATTTCAGTTTGGGGTACCATAGCACAAAAAAACAGCATGCCATGTGCCTATCACACCATATCATGAAAATAACCAATTTTGTAGATATAAGCGGCCATTTTGTTTAGGACAAAATCAAGGCTAAGTCAACCAGTTTTGTTCTATGGTACCCCAAACTCAAATAGCTGAAAAAATTTAAAAATGACTCAGCCTTGGTTTTGTTCTGATCCCTTCAATTGTAAAAAAACAACCTGTCGGGCATGTTTTTAGACCAAAAAAAAAAATATTTCTCCATCAATTCTAAACCGATTTCCTTCAAATTTAGCAAATGCTATTTTCTATTAAAATGCTAACATCTCTGAAAATTTTGAAAAATTATGTAACGTATTTCAAAAGTTAGACCATTCGACATGTAGTAAATCGAAATGACCACGTTCCTCATTAAACTAATTCTAGAATTTTATTACATGGCAAATGGTCCAACTTTGACAATATTCAAAATATTTTTTTACCGCTGTTAAGAATTTAATAGAAAATAGCCTGTGCAAAATTTCAGAAAAATCGGTTCCAAATTAACGGAGAAATCGCCGAAAATCATGCGATCCTGGTTGATCATTTTTAATTTGACGGCGAGTATAAACACGACTATTCTCGCGATTAGCGGTGTAATCGCCTGTCCCAATTATATTCAGGTTTTTAATTTTTTACTAGGACATTAAATAACAGCTTTCAAAAATGTTAAATATAAAACGTGACATCAATTGACTATATTTCAACCTCGTTGAACTCCTATTGGTCTAATCTGAATAAACTTAATAATTATCACTCACTTGAAAGCTGTGAATCGCGTCAGTGAGACACAACTTTAAGTGAGTGAAAATTCAAATAAAAAAAAACTTCAAAGGGTTAAGGGTCAATATGGAGGGCATGTGTCACCCTCCTATTGTAGGGTTAGTGGACTCCGTGTGCCTGGTATACTGTCTTGATCTGGATTAGGTGACCCTTAGCATCCGTATGGCTTCATTAAATCCCACCCGTCAATACAATCACCCATCAAAACTAGCTTAACCTCATAGAGAACTACATGTAGCCAGAGTTTATAGACAGGGAGATAATGAGAAGTCCATAATAGACCACATCCTCCATCTTGATGAGTGAGTGAGTGAGTGAGTGAGTGAGTGAGTGAGTGAGTGAGTGAGTGAGTGAGTGAGTGAGTGAATGAGTGAGTGAGTGAGTGAGTGAGTGAGTGAGTGAGTGAGTGAGTGAGTGAGTGAGTGAGTGAGTGAGTGAGTGAGTGAGTGAGTGAGTGAGTGAGTGAGTGAGTGAGTGAGTGAGTGAGTGAGTGAGTGAGTGAGTGAGTGAGTGAGTGAGTGAGTGAGTGAGTGAGTGAGTGAGTGAGTGAGTGAGTGAGTGAGTGAGTGAGTGAGTGAGTGAGTGAGTGAGTGAGTGAGTGAGTGAGTGAGTGAGACCGCTACACGTTTGACTACAGATTCGACCATAGTGTAACATTTTCAATGCAGGGAGGGGGGGGGTGTCATTTCACGTCGGATTCTGACGTCAAATATCGGTTCCTCCCATTCATTTCTAACCATTTAACTGCCAAATTTTTTAATTGGAATTTTCACCCACTTGTGTCTTGCTAACGAGATTCACAACTTTATGTGAAAATTATTTTAGATTTGACAAAATGGAGGTGATGGAGGTATTTGATGTGCTATTAAAAAATAAAAAAAACTAATATAAAGGGTAAGCCATGTATAAAGCCGTCTTCAGACTCTTTATACAATCAATATGGAATAGCGGAATTTGTCTATGTTTTATAAGAAATCTTATTTTTTTCAATTTGAAATCACCATAATTATCTCAGTTAGCTATTTCTGTTTCATTTGAATTCCTATATAAGTTATGGGTGTACGGCCATTATAAATGTTCTACTCTTTCAGTGCGAGGATCGACGTCTAAAGACGTCAGAGTCTTATGTCGGTTCCCACATTGAAATGGTTAACATAGGTTCCATTCAGTTTCCACATAAGACATGTATGTATTTTTTATCCACCTGAAGTTGTGGGACGCAATTTTAAGTTGGTAAAATTTAAGAATTTATAATTTAGTGCTTTAACCCTTTAAACCCTCACGATGCATTAAAGCATCATTTTACATCACTGTATACAGACCTAATTTTCCTACAACTGGAGGTTTTATGATGAAAATTTCCTTAAAACTGTTTTACCAATACATAGCAATTTTCTTTAATTTTTTACCCACTTCAAGTCATCTTCATCCACCACAAGTCGAGAATTGCGGCAGCAATTCGCGGCTTGTAGTAGATGAGGTGACAATTGTAAATTAGGCGCGAAAGGTCAAGGGTTACGGAATAAGACGTAAGTTGAGGAGACAGATATTATGGGGGACTTGATTTAATCAGTCTGATTCAATCAACTCACAAAGTGTGAACGAGAATTACTTAGCTGGCAATTATATTGGGTAGATCGGATATGGTGATGAGGCGCATGTCGTTTTATCAGCCATTTCAGAATGGCGATCATGAGTAGTATTTTGCTAGGGGTGATTAAATTTCAAAAATTATATATTTTTTTCGTAATAGTATTTATGTCGAATATCTATGTATGTGTCTATGTTTCTACTTCTATCGTCTACTGCATGTTTCTATGTCTGTCGCATATGTTTGTATGTGTAATGTCTAGCTTCGGTTTTAATGAGCATGTTGCTATTTCTATTGTCATTAAATATGTTTCTGATAATATGGTGTATGATGTGTAGGTTGTACTGTTTTATATAAAATATCAAGTGAGATTGTTTAATATAAAATAAACTTTATATGGCAATAAGTGGCTATGTGAATTGTTGCCTGTATTTATAAATAATTCTTCTGATGGCTCATATTTACATTGTAATAACGTTTTCAGCATCGTGTTTTAGGAAAGCTGCCAAAACATTAGTCTAGGTCTTTTCATTGGGTTTTTTTCCGGACGGTAATTTGCCGTTTTGTGAATAATAGCAACTTACCGTACATGTAAACGTTCCACTGTCATTTTATAACGGTAAATTGCGTTTTTTTTCTTGTACTAATTTACCATTGTTTCAACAGTTAAAGGTTTTATAGTGTGCTTTAACTGGGTAGACCAGATTCGAAAGCTATAACTCAACGTGGTATTTAGGTATCAGTCCATGTCACACTCTGTGCCTTGTTTTTTTCAATGTAAGACGTACATTAGTGTTATATCAGTGGCGAATCCAGGATTTAAATTTAAGCGCGCAGCGCGTCGCTACCCTGCTCGAAATTGACGTCGAAACACTGGTTTTAACCTCCTGCTAATCCATTAAAAAAATATTTGAAGAAATTCATCAATCACTGTTTTATGAATTCAGTCAGCTAGAAAATCTGCGAAGCGAATGTATTCATGTTATGCATATTTTTTGGACCAAGCAGGTTTTCCTTAACGTTATAATTTTTAAATTAACCCTCTGAAGCCTAAATTTGCAATTGTCATCTTCATCCACTACAAGCCGCGAATTGCTGTCGCAATTCCCGACTTGTAGTGGATGAAGATGACTTAAAGTGTGTTAAAAATAATAAAAAAATAACACGTATTGGAAGAACAATTTCATGAAATTTTTTCTCGTCAGCGCTTAAAGGGTTAATTATGCTTAATACATAATGGCATGCGAATATATACCTGTAACCCTTTCAAGCCTGAATTTAACATTGTCATCTTCATCCACCACAAGCCGCGAATTGCTGCCGCAATTCTCGACTTGTAGTGGATAAAGATGACCTGACGTGGGTGGTAAATGAAAAAAATATATCGTTATTATTATAACAGTTCCACAAAAATTGTCATTCTAAAAGCCCTAGGTTTTAGGAAATTAATCATTTTTCATAGATGCAAAATAATGCTTTTATGCATCGTAAAGGTTAATCCTACTTTTGAAATAGAATGAAGGCAGACGAAAGTCCAACACATAAAATTGACTGCTTCCCACGATCGCTCTTAATTTTCAGTGACAGCACCTCGCACTCCGTGCAGTGGTCTGCCGTAATGAAGGTACCACCCACGCCTTCACGTTAACCATTGTGCTCTTGAATTGTTTGTTTCAGTTTTCATTCATGTCAAGTTCATTTCAAGCAGGAATTGCTGAATCATTTCCCTATTGCAAGCGACAAAAGAATATATTGAAATGAAACTGAAAGAGCTGACTAAGATATTTAGGATGCTTTCAAATGGGAAAACCCTTTGGTCTCCATGACTTGTATTTCAATATTTCAGAGCCCAAATGGTTTAGATCTAGAGCTGTGAATGTGAGTCACGCTCTGTAGCCATAAAGTGGCGTCTCCGTCAAGTCAGCAGATCAAAGTGAACATTCAGGGAGGAGTGGATTTACATAGACAATCGTCATTAGCCAAGTCAATGCAGGCAGGCAGACAGGCAGGCAGGCAGGCAGGCAGCCAAGTCAATGCAGGCAGGCAGGCAAGCAGGCAGGCAGGCAGGCAGGCAGGCAGGCAGGCAGGCAGGCAGGCAGGCAGGCAGGCAGGCAGGCAGGCAGGCAGGCAGGCAGGCAGGCAGGCAGGCAGGCAGGCAGGCAGGCAGGCAGGCAGGTAATCATTATGCTACTTAACTGAATGAATTAAAGAAAATCAAACGGTTAATATTCTCAGCTTTCAGCTAAGTTGGCCATTATTCAATTACCAGGGGGAGGGGTTGGAGTTTTTGATTTGGACAAAAGACATTAATAATTTCACTGCATATCAGCAAAATTTGGTTGATTATTTTCACACTCTGCCTCGAACAAAATATGTATAGTTTGTGTGTGTAGATAAATACGATATTTAGTTCACTTCCTAGAATTTATACACAGTTGGATCCCAAACTAGTCCTAGTATTGATTAAATAGCCGAGCAAAGCGAGGCTCATCAAATTTCAGGCCCAATAAATTTTAATAATGCCGAGCGAAGAGAGGCTCGAATTTGTTTACGGCCATTAAATGATGTTACTCATAAGCTTATATAGGTAGTTATTTCAAATTTATTTTAGAGCTAGATATTTTTTTACAACATGTCCTTCAGACAATTAATTTTTTGTCGAAAATTTAGTCTGAAAAATAATTCAGCCCCCCCCCCCCTGGTAATTGAATGGTGTTACCCGTGTTGCGCCCTAACCCGCAACATTGTGAAGGGCAACATTTCTCTCTAACTAATATAAGGACTCATTGACTTCATTTGATAAGAGTAATATGAAGCAATATTCACTCACACACTTAAAGTGAGCTATAATAGAGTGCCCGGCAGATTAACCGTTTGCATCCCTGGGCAGGCACTGTGATGTGTGTTAATCTTTAACCCTTTAACCGCCGGTGCCGCATATATTCGAATTTTCATTTTTTATTAGCACATTAAGTACCACCATTTAAACATGTTAAAGATAAAATGTGACATCAATCAGCAATATTTGAAAACAGTTGGCCTCCAATTTGTCAAATCTGAAATTTTTTCACTCATTTGAAGTTGTGGATCGCGTCAGCGAGACACAATTTCAAGTGAGTGAAAATTCAGATTGAATAATATGGCGGTTAAAGGGTTAATATAACCCTTTCACCGCTAATAACGACTATAATCGTCTTAAACAGATTTATTGGTAGTTTAAATCACTGTAATTGGGAATGAAAATGTGTGTTTAAACATCAATTCAAACCTTGTCGGGTGCATCAACACTCATATGATATAAACGTTGTTAAAGTAATATTTGCCTGATGATATTTTAGGAATAAAAGATAACAGTATACAAGTGTTAATAATGCAACAGCCAATTTTAATCTTTTGTTTACAATCATGACTAAAACTAGGTCGTGGGCCACCCACTTAAAGTTTTCGCCCGCTGACACTATCCACAACTTCAAGTGAGTTACAAAAAACAGATTTGGCAAAATGGAGGTCAACTATTTTGAATTCTTGCTGATTGATGTCACGTTTGATATTCAACATGTTCGAAAACTGGTATACATGTGCTAATAAAAAATCAGAAAAAAAGAGAACATAATCTGGACAGGTGGCTGAATGAATAATCTAGAATAAAAAGAACTCTATTTCTTATTGAAAATATTTTGTGCGCAAATAAGCCCCTAGACGTTAAAGTGTTAATGGTGACAGTGCGGCAGCTAATGGTGACATCGGCAGATTCCCGACCTGATTCTCTCGCCTCATTTGACCTTCTCGTCTGCTGATTTGACCTTCTCGCCCTTCGCCGCCTCGCCCGCCTGTTGCTAATATTCGGTCCTCATGGTAATTGTGGGGCACTTGACCCTTCCAGCTCGGAGATCGACGTCAGAATCTGACGTCTATAGACGTCAGGTTTTGACGTCTTAAGTCAATCCCCGCGCTGTTAGTGTAAAAATATGTATAGTGGTCGTAGACCCATAACATAGATATTCAAATGAAGCAGAAAGAGCTAACTTAGACATTTATGATGATTTCAAATTGAAAAAAAAACCTTTGGTCTCATTGTTTATATGCAAACTATTTCAGCGCTCTAAGGGTTAACCTTGTAAGCGCTGACTTGAAAATGATACAGAGTTATCAAATATATCAATTTATCAAATAGGAGACAAATTCTCATGATTATGCTTACATATTTCGGAAGATATGTTTCAACTCTAGATCAGTTATTAAAAACTCTTAATAAAATGGACGTCAAAGGGATATTTTCGCCGTCAATGGTTACGCACTAACTGGGACGCGTATTAACCCTTGAAGCGCTAAAGCAAATAATTTAGTTGTGGGTCGCGGAAGCGAGACAGAGCTTCAAGTGCGGTAAAATTACTCACATTTGTTTAATTTTAGAACAAACATTTGCAAATGTTAATGTCCACGCGCTAATAAAATGGATTAAAATCGTGCTTAACCCTTTCAAGCTTGAATTTACCATTGTCATTTTCATCCACTACAAGCCGCGAATTGCTGTCGCATTTCTCGTCTTGTAGTGGATGAAGATGACTTGATGTGGTTGAAAAAATAAAGAAAATTGCCATGAATTGGTAAACCAGTTTGATGGAAATTTTCGTTCTAAAACCCCTAGTTGTACCCTGATGACATCGCAAGGCTCTGACACAGTGACCTCCATTTTTAAAGGGACTGGCCCACGCTAAAATCATCAAAAAATCGGTGATTTTATTTCGGGTTCTTAATATGACCATATGATGTAAACATGTACATAGACTAGAACTGCAATTTTTTATAATTTTTGTGCTCCGTATTCACCAGTTAGGCTAGATATAGAGACGAAATTCCTGATTTCTAATTATTGACAACCATGTCAAAAATAGGAAATGCGGGAATTTCGTCTCTATATCTAGTCTAACTGATGAATGCGCAGCACAAAAATTATAAAAAGTTGCAGTTATAGTCTATGTACATGTTTACATCATATGGTCATGTTAAGAACCCGAAATAAAATCACCGATTTTTTGATGATTTTAGCCTGGGCCAGTCCCTTTAAATGTAATAGTTCCAATACGATCAGAAGTTTACGCTTGCTGAAAATGGCCTAGTTTTCGTAGGCACTTGAAATATTCGTCTCCATTCCATGGCATCCGAGTTTTTTGGTGGGCAGCGCGAGTGTCGTTTTTACACAGCTGGCTGTGGAAACAAAATGGCGGTCAGTGTGACTGGGCCTCGCGCAGTAAATGAGCCCAGTCATACCGGGTACCCTAGTTGTAGGAAAATTAAATATGTTTTTAGGGATGTAAAACGATGCTTTAATGCATCGTGAGGGCTCAAAGGGTTAAAGGGACATGCCCAGTCTGAAATCATAAAAAAATCGGTGATATTATTTTGGCGTCCTAATATGACCATATGATGTAAACATGTCCATAGACTAGAACTAATTAAACTAATTAAAAATAGGCCTATCTTGTCCTGACGATCACAACTCATAAGTGCTGAAAGGAGTCGCACCTGAACGTGCTAGGCTAATTGCTAAATAAAAAGATAAGATAAGTTTTTTATTTCAAGTCGCAAAAAAAAGTAAAAAATATAACATAAGCTCTAATAAGCTAATCCAAGCGACATGTAAAATAAATAGAAATGAGGAATTTCGTCTCTATATCTGGCCTAACTGGTGAATGCGCAGCACAAAAATTAAAAAACTTTTGCAATTATAGTCTATGGACATGTTCACATCATATGGTCATATTAAGAAGCCAAAATAAAATCACCGATTTTTTTTATGATTTTAGACCTGGACATGTCCCTTTAAGTTCACCACCACACTGAGTGCTTGACCTCCGTGTCGCGGTTAACGCTACCGGCTGTCGTGGAAATAGCTACAGGTCCGCTGTATAGGTACTCAGATTTATAGAGAACAAAAATCATTCTTCCTTGTTCACTTATAAATATTCAATAGCGAGCTCGATCTCAGACTAATTAGGTTTAAATTATGTGTATGTCATTCATTCATTAATAGTCTCAGTAGTTATATCGGGAACAGATATAGATTCCTTGGTTTGACCGACCGACCGACCGACCGACCGACCGACAGATTGCCAACCGCCTGATTGATTGATTGATTGATTGATTGATTGATTGATTGATTGATTGATTGATTGATTGAATGATTGATTGATTGATTGATTGATTGATTGATTGATTGATTGATTGATTGATTGATTGATTGATTGACAGATTGACTGATTGATTGATTGATTGATTGATTGATTGATTGATTGATTGATTGATTGATTGATTGATTGATTGATTGATTGATTGATTGATTGATTGATTGATTGATTGATTGATTGATTGATTGATTGATTGATTGATCGATTGACTGACTGATTGATTGATTGATTGATGATTGATTGATTGATTGATTGATTGATTGATTAATTGATTGATTGATTGATTGATTGATTGATTGATTGATTGATTGATTGATTGATTGATTGATTGATTGATTGATTGATTGATTGATTGATTGATTGATTGATTGATTGATTGATTGATTGATTGATTGATTGATTGATTGATTGATTGATTGATTGATTGATTGATTGATTGATTGGAAATTTAAATTTATATATTATTGTTGTAAAAAAAAAATTTAAGCAAGTTTTTTCTGATGTGATGATTTAAAGTAATCTACGCGTGACTATTATTATTGACGACTGCGTAAAGTAGGAAAATTTAATAAAAATCAAAAGTGAATTGACTAAGAAATCAGCGAGAAAAGTGCGACACATGTTAATATGACTTCTAACATCAGCATGTTTTACAAGGACGCGTCCTGTCACACCTATAAGATATGTATTGGGTGGCGAACTAATACAATCACTGGAGACATAACAGAATGAAACCAATCTAAAATAAGAGAAGCAATCTGCGCCAAGGGAACTAATCTCTGCCTGACCTGGCCGATGTAATGGCAATTTACGACTGCTCTATTTCCATGACATCTTGGATTTGTAGATGAAACATAGGTCAGATTATCCCAAAAAGGCAAGAAATTAATTACTCATATTTGTGACAAAACATTTGAAAATCTGGATTTTGAAACACACATTTTATTCCTGATAATTGTGATTTAACCTGCTAATAAAACACAATAAAACCACTATATTCTTGCTTAGCGCGAAAAAGGTTAGGATGAACTGTATACATGATATGCCTCATGGTGAATACAGCAACAAGGGTGTTTACATATGATATATAATCATTTTCTGGACTCACGGGATTAAAAAGTGTTTGCATTTCATATATCTAGTCATTCCCTGGATTCAAGAGAATAAAGGGTGTTTACATTTGATATATTTAATCATTTCCTAAACTCAATGGTGTATACATTTGATATATATCATCATTCCCTGGACTCAAGGGACTAAAAGGTATTTACTTTTGATATCTAATCATTTACTGGACGCAAGTGACTAAAAGGTGTTTACATTTGATATATCTAATCATTTCGTGGACTCAAAGGACTAAAGGGTGTTTACATTTGATTTATCTAATCATTTCGTGGAATCAAGGGACGTATAACTTATCAATTCTACTTCCAACGAATAAATTCATAAATAAAAAAATATTATATAGGTTAGGTTATTACTTTTTACACTGTCGATATACTAGTATTTATATTCGAAATGCAATCGTAAAGGTTCATATGATTTAACAGATCCACGGCTGTCATTGTAAACAATCTAAAAGCTTCATATGATTTTATGGATCTACGATTATCATCATTAACAGTAGTAAAGGTTCATATGATTTCATGGATCTACGATTATTATCAATCACAATAGTAAAGGCTCATATGATTTTATGGATCTACGATTATCATCATTAACAATAGTAAAGGTTCATATGATTTTATGGATCTACGATTATCATCATTAACAAAAGTAAAGGTTCATATGATTTTATGGATCTACGATTATCATCATTAACAAAAGTAAAGGTTCATATGATTTTATGGATCTACGATTATCATCATTAACAATTGTAAAGGGTTATATGATTTTATGGATATACGATTATGATCATTAACAATAGTAAAGGTTCATATGATTTTATGGATATACGATTATGATCATTAACAATTTTAAAGGTTCATATGATTTTATGGATATACGATTATGATCAATAACAATAGTAAAGGTTCATATGATTTTATGGATATACGATTATGATCATTAACAATTTTAAAGGTTCATATGATTTTATGGATATACGATTATCATCATTAACAATCGTAAAAGTTCATATGATTTTATAGATCTACGATTATCATCATTAACAATCGTAAAGGTTCATATTATTTCATGCATTATAAATATCTCCAGTGAAGGGATTGACTGTACGTCGACAGTTGATCACAGCACTGAAAAAGTAAAATATTTATAACGGCCGTAGACCCATAACATAGGTATTCAGCGCTTTGCACTGAGGCGAAACTTGCTTAGCTAACGCCCGCGTTCGCCTATCCAAAATGGATGCACCAAATCACCCATAGTTTTATGTGAATGTAAGTGATAATTAGAAAGTAGTGGGGATTGTTAGATACGTAAAGATACGTAAGAGTTCTGTAATTATGACTTCCGAAAAAGCACGGAAAGATTGACTAACGCATTTGATAAACAATACAAAGATAGACTAACGGGATGGTTGTATGGGTTAAAATTGATGGGTTATTCTTGTTCTGATGCCACGAGACGCTAGAGCTCCACACAGTGTACAGTTTGTCGACTGGTGACATTGCACACTGTGTTCTGCGTAATTAGACGTATGATTAGATCAACCCATCTCACACTCCCACACGCTTCACTATCACTCAGCTGATCAGTTTGAATTTGGCATGCATTATTATTGTAAATATGGCTGGGGGCGTTGGTGTGAGGCAAACGTTTCCGACACATAAACATTTTTTTTTAAACCTGGTCTAGTTTTTTAGATAGCCGTTCGGGCCCAAGTATGATATTCCACCCCCGTGATTTAACCCTTTAACCGCCAGTGCCGCATATATTCGGGTTTTCATTTTTTTATTAGCACATTAAGTACCACCTTTTTAACATGTTAAATATAAAATGGGACATCAATCAGCAATATTTGAAAACAGTTGACCTCCATATTGTCAAGTGTGAATAATTTTCAGCCACTTGAAGTTGTGGATCGCGTCAGCGACACACAACTTTAAGTGGGTGAAAATTCGGATTAAATAATTTGGCGGTTAAAGGGTTAAATAACAACTGAATGACGGTGGTGATTTGCTGATCTTTTCATGTGACAGGCTGGATCACTCTTCCATTATTCGGGGGTCAAGGGGTACAATACCAGACTTGGGCCGATATTCGTCGCCACATCAAGTCTGAGCATTTACCTAGTAGACGCAAAACATTTGTATAACATTTATATAATATTAGACCAACATCGAAGCCGTTGGACCGACGTTGCATAAATGTTATCCAAACGTTTTGTGCTTACTAGGTAGGGATCATCTGAAAAGTGTCCACAACGCAAAAAATGTATAGCGTTTATTACTTTGTCTTTGATCACCCACCCTTCCAAAACGTAGAGTGGAATATGAGCAAAAGCGTGATTTTCCATAAAAGAGATAAGAAATTTTCTAAACATGTTCACGTGATAAAGACGTCTGGTCCATAAAAACGCAACCACGATGACTCATGTAAAAAGTATTATTTTTTAAATAGTACAGATTGCTGCGTGGATTGTAATTATTATCAAAACGTATGTGTCGCAAACCACCACCCACCTATACGAAATACTATATGTATTTCTGATATTTGTGATTTATGCAGCTCTAGTGCTGAGATCAGACTAACCCATCTCGCCTTGCAAATGATGCCGCATGCACAGCATGCATTTAAGATGAGCATGTCGACCTGATGACCTTCACTTTATGACCTTCACGACCTTGATCCGCGTACAGTGGCAATCTACGATGATGTGTAAATAGGTATTGTATATTTATGTCATATTCTGCTGATTTTGCTGCTAATAATTTAGAGGTTTTGTGCTATGATGACCAAGCTTATCGAGAAAAGGAATTAACCATTAATGAATCATATACCCTGTACGCATCAACCTTTACAGCAACTTTAGTCGTCCTGTCGACTAAAGTCGATCCCCGCGTTGTAAGAGTAAAAAATATTTGCAATGGCCGTATACTTATAACATAGGTATTCAAATGAATCGACAAGAGCTAACAAAGGCATTTATGATTATTTCAAATTGAAAAAAACCTTTGGTTGTGATGTTTTTTCCAAATATATTCAGCGCTTTAAGCATTAATTTTAACCCTTTAAGTTTCACTCACTTGAAGTTGTGGATCGCGTCAGCGAGTCACAACTTGAAGTGGGTGAAAATTAAAATCGCGACTATAATCGTTTTAAATTCATTGTATCAGCCGATTAAATCATTGTTATAGGCATTGAAATATAGTGTTTAAACATATAGATTTGCAAATGTTTGGTCTCAAATTGAAAATTATGAGTCATTTTCAGCCACTTCAAGTTGTGAGTCCTGCTGGGATACACAACTTCAAGTCGGTGAAGACTTAAATGATTTAATTTAGCGCTTTAAGCTTTATAATCAATCAATCTTTCATAGCAGACTATTATTTTCTGATATTATTACAATATATATAAAGCTATAATGTATTTTCTATGTCGTATTATGCAAAAATGCAAACAATGGTAAATCCTCAATTTAAATGTAAGCAGTTACTATTGATAGATAGATACATGTAGAAATCCAGCAACAATAAAAATCCTATTTCCCAGTGGTCCCTATCGGCAAGCTCCAGGCAACGGCAACAGTGAGGGTGGAGGTGATTACAATTAAATTAGGCATCATATAGGCTTGATATATTAAAAAGAATGCTGTTCATCAAAACATGAATAAACATATCATTGTTATAAATTAGAAAAACAATTGTTCATGTGGTTATTACAATAATAATATTAATAAAAAATATGCAGCCCTGGAAATACTCCAAGTATGTGCTAACAAATGTACTGTTCGTCTTTGTGGAGTAATAAAAAAAACTGTTGCATTTTTTAGTCAGAAAGAGTAGGTCTCATTCACTGATTAATCCCAGAAAATTTATGTAACTACCTATAAATCCCAGGCCCCGTTGATATAATCACTAATTCCGTCTATTATATCACCAACACATCTAATTATTAATATAAAGACAAAGGTGAAGTACAGGCCTACATATAAAAAGGTAAAAAAACAGTTATTATGCAATCACAAAAATGGATGAATTCGAATTTGACGTTGATCATCAATGTTAATAATTCCAATGTTGGAGTACTGTTGGGTCAACGTCAATACATTAAACCTTAGAGTGCGGGAATCAACTTTAGACGCAAGATTCTGACGTCTAAAGTGGATCTTCGCACTGAAGGAGTAAAACTATTTATAATGGCCGTACTAAACCTACAACACAGGTATTCAAATGAAGCGGAAATAGCTGACATTTATGATGATTACATTTATGATGATTCGTTTGATTTCTTTTTTTATAGAAAAACAATTCAGCGCTTTAAGGGTTTCAGGCCTGAATTTACCATTTTCATCTTCATCCACAACAAGTCGCGAATTGCTGTCGCAATTCTCGCTTTGTTGTGGATGAAGATGACTTAAAGTGGGTGGCAAATAAAAAATAGATATTATTATAAATAAAATAGTTCCACGAAATTGTTTTTTTTAAACGCTCCATAGGTGTAAGGAATTTAAGTAATTCTTCAGAGATGCTAAATGATGATTTGATGCATCGCGAGGGTTTAAAGGGTTACCCCTCACAGTGTGAGGATCGTGTAGACGTCAGATTCTAACAACTGAGGTCGATCTCGTAACTGTAAGAGTAAAACTATTTATAATGACCGTAGACCCATGAGAAAGGTATTCAAATGTATCGGAATGACCCGAATAAGACATTTATGATGATTTCTAAATGAACAAAAAACTTTTTGTCTCCACGGCTTACATAAGAATAATCAGCGCTTGACGGGTTAAACCTATGTGCTGTTAGCGTCTCGCATGTATCTAATTTGTTCTGACGCTTTATGATGGCGCCCAATAAATTGTCTCCTAAACAAGCTGATAGCCAGTAAATCTCGCCAGTTTGGGAGGATACACCATAAATATCCTGAATTATTTCACAGGGTGTTATAACAATATACGAGAATGTACAATAAAACCCACAAGCTCGTAAAATAAATCATATTGCTACTCTATTTACCCTTTCAGCGCGGGGACTGTCAGATTCTGACGTCTGTATCTGACGTCTGTAGACATCAGATTCTGACGTCTAAAGTCGATCCCCGCACTGAAAGAAGTAAAATATTTAAAATGATTATGGCCGTAGATCCTTTACGGCCAATATAAATATGTTTACTCGTTCAGTGCGGGGATCGTCATAATCTTAGATTTAGACGTCATAATCTGACCCCTATTCTGACACTTTTAATGTCGATCCCCGCGCTGAAAGGGTTCAATATCGATATAAACACAATCTTGTGATTACATTTTATTGATATTTTTTAACAATAGGTAGCGAAGTAGCCTGCTCGGCCTAAGACTACCAAGGTTCGAATTTCGAATCTAATGTCTGGATGACAGTGTCATCACATTCTTCTCACCATCCTCATGAAAATGCAAACAGTGTTTAGTCACTTGAAGCTGTGGATCGCAGTAAAGGAACACAGCTTTAAGTGACTGAAAATTTAAATCCATTTGTTTAGTGCTCTAGGGGTTTACGCCAGTAGGCTACACCAGGGTCCTCTCCAACAATCAATTTATTGCTTGGATCTAATCAGTAATTCTGAACTAAATAAAAATCGTACATTTTATTGTTTATCCAGTTCAGACAATTTTATCAGATTGAATTATTTATTTCTGGTTGTAGGCTATTATTTGCCTCAAAGTACAAGTCAGAAAACACCTGCATGAAATGAAGGAATATGCTTTGAGAAATATGTCAAATCTGCGATCGTTATTTGATACTGCCAACAACTGAAAATGATCTGATAGTATTAAATTCCCAAAAAGATAAATATCCTTCATCGATTCATAAGATCTGGATATCCGATAATTACCAGAGAATCCGTATGTTGTAAAATAACCTAATTAATTATTAAATTAATTAACCCTTTCAGGCCTGAATTTACCATTGTCATCTTCATCCACTACAAGCCGCGAATTGCTGTCGCAATTCTCGACTTGTAGTGGATTGAGATGACTTGAAGTGAGTGAAAGATTAAAGAAAATTGTCATGTATTGGTAAAACAGTTTCATGGAAATTTTCTTTCTGAAAACCCCAGTCATAGGAAAATTAAGTCTGTTTTAAGGGATGTAAAATGATGCTTGTATGCATCGTGAAGGTTTAAAGGGTTTAACTGCACATGACAATCTGATATGAGATTGGCTGTGCAATCATTTCACCGATGCGGCACTGCCCAATAAGTGTTGGTTCAATATTAGGTCGGCGTTGGGGATGCTTCCAGGGAAACATACAAGTTACTGGTCAACAGCGGTGGCTCATTTGGCTTGGCCGTAGATCAATACCCATAACTTGTATGGCATTGTGTTTATTATCTAATTGTGGTAACTTGTTTAATTATTCTTATCACTATTATTTTCGATTACAATAAAGAAAACAACTATTTTATTCTTTTTACCATGTTGAAAGTATCGAGTGTATATACCGTACATGATAGTATTGCTGTCATTTATTTGAAATTTGCCACTTTTTTCGATTATAATTTCTTGTATTACGAAAAATAGCAGTGCTTCCAACTAAAACTGAAATCTTAAGTATTCACAAACTCAAGATCACGAAAAATGTTCCTATTCATGCAAAGACGGACAAGTTTACCACAAATTGAATTGTTTCACTCTCTGAGAATATATCACTCAATATTTTATCAATTTCAATATCTCCATTTGGTTTTAATCTTAACCCTTTCAAGCCTGAATTTACCATAAGCATCTTCATCCACTACATTTCCCTTGTTAACCCCTTAGTTGCAGGACACTTAGAGTTTTAAAATTGCTTTAACCCTTTTATTGAAATTTTCACCCTTTTGAAATTATGTCTCGCTACCGCGACCCACAACTTTCAATTTGTGAAAATTACTCATATTTGTTTAATTTGTAGCAAATAATTAGCAAGTCTTAAACGCATTTCATTTTCAGTGACAGTGGTTTAACCTGCCAATAAAAAAGATTTAAAACGATAAGATTTATGCTTAACGGTTAAACGTATATATAGGCTGGCGTAATTTACGGGTCTAGCAGGACAAGGGTTAGCGTAATATGCGGCCTTAGCAACACAAAGATTAACGTAAAATACGGCTCTAGCAGGACGAGGGTTAATCCTTTCAACGCGAGGACCACTTTTAGACGTCAGAATCTGACGTTTATAGACGTCAGATTACGCACTGAAATAAATGAATAAACATTTACAATGGCCGTACATCAATGATATAGGTATTATGCAAGTGAAGCAAAAAGAGCTAACTACATGTATAAGTCATTTGTGATGATTTCAAATTGAAAAAAACACCTTTGATCTCCATGGTTTAGACAAACATTTATTTTAGCGTTGTAAAGTTCAACTCAATATACGGGTCTAGCAGGACAGGTGCTGAAATGAGGAAGTGTTTCTGAGGATTTAATTAGGAATATCATTATTACACTGTAATAGACTCTTATTGTTTTTTCATCGTTAGTAATCATTTCATTTTGTCAGTAATATTGTTTCGGATCACATTTATAAAGATCAAGAGCACATGTATAATTGGATTTTACGTTTTTAATTTGATCGTTTTGTTTAATCGAGAAAGCGTACGCAGTTAATCATAGCAATCAATTACCTAGAAGATTAGATTTTATTGTGAATAATTATAACGTTGTATGAGGCAATTGCCAATATTGCTTTACGTTGCTTATTGTATAACAGTCGATATATCGCGACAGAAAAAGCCCGAAGTCGAAACTTTGTCACACTTTTATCGAATGACTTCAATGGTTCTTTTTGCCTTGCGAGCCCGGCCAATTTCATTTATGGCCGGGTATTGGCCAAGGTTCTTAGTCACGTGACCATCATGCCTATGCTATTGAGGCCGGTGAATAATTTTCTGGGTCAAGTCATAGGAAATGAGTCAGAGGGGAAATACAATACTGTGAACAACTCTTCATCCGGGGAAGTGACCTTACAAAAATGCCTGAATTCGGGGATCACCCTATTTTCATCTAAAAATAAAAACAAGTCACAAACATTCGCCACTGTGGCATACCAGAGGCTACATGAAGCTCGGCCACGCCGCGTAGTGTGGCTCTGGGAACCAGAGAAGAGTTCTTTATAGTGCACAGTGCCTCAGCCATTGCCAGGTACGGGTCCAACCTTTTATAAATGGCCGCCTGTTGTAAAAAACCGTGCGTTTATAATCACTCGCAGTGCACTTCCGGCGAGTGTTTATAAACGGGTGGCCAATATAGCTGGTTGACTGTATCTTTTATTCCATATTATCAGGCATTTTTTCTTCATTATAAAGATCACTACTTAGTAAAGCACTTGGGAAGCAAAATACGTGAAATACGATACTTCAATTGGTAACAAAACCGCCAGGAATAGGCTTATTAACTGACCCCCATCTCCTTGAAGTGTCATTGACCTGCTACTATCACTCCACTTCTGTATAGCAAAGGGACCAGCCTTATTTTAAACAGAGGAATCCTCTAAAACGAAATTCTGTGGTCATAAGCTACCACACTAGTATCATTTTAGCGTTACATTTAGCAAGATGATGCTATGATATAATAACGTATATAACGCCAGTATTTCTCAACAAGATCGATCATGATACTTCATGACGCGCTTGTGATTAAAAATAATGTTCAATTATTCAAGTCTATTTTGAGAAAATATTTCGCGCTAGCACTATAATGTTGCCATTATGGTTCAGCTTCATGATTAAGTAGGCCTAGAATATTAGCTTTGTGATAAAATTAAGATGACGAGAAAAAGAACAGTAATGGAATTGGGAAAGCAACTACACAACATCTCCCAATTTAAATGTTTTCAGAAAACCAAGCATACACTTCAAATTCAAATTCCCTACTATACACACAACTTATATACTAGCAGCGTGAGTGTTGACTGCTGGTGAGCCCGGGCACGTATGTAGGCTATTAATCAGGAAAGAAGTGAGTGAGTGAATTGCTTTACGTTGCTTTCTGCACAACCATGGCATATCGCGACAGAATGAAGGCCGAAGCCGGGACTATGCCCTACTCTTTTTTTTCTATGACTTCAAGGGTTCTTTAAAGTGTAGAGTACCACAGGCAGCAATGTACATTCCATGCCTTTGAACAGTTTGGAGCATTTTATATGCACAACAAATATCCGGCTTGACCTGGATTCGAACACAGTACCTCCAGGTTACAAGCCCCAGTCGATACGAGTGAGCCATCGGTGCTGGCCTGGAGAGAAGAGAGCGCGCGGATTACGCAATAGTTCTGGTATCAATCTTATATAGAGCCTCTCTTTTCATCACCTGGTGAGGTAGGTGTAATGTTCTGTACATAAAGCAAGACAAATGTTGTGGAGCCTGAGGCCCATCCCACTAAATATCCTCACCCTTATTCTGCTGATCACGACTATTGTCGTTTTAATCTGTTTCATTAAGCAAGCAAATCACTGTTATTGGAAATGAAATGTGTGTCTAAACATTTAGATTTGCAAATATTTGTGCTCAAATTGGCCAAATATGAGTAATTTTCAGCCACTTGAAGTTGTGGGTCGCGGTAGCGAGGCACAACTTCAAGTGGCGAAAATTTAAATAAATTAACTTAGCAGGATAAGGGTTATTATTAAGATTATCTTCACTTTCTCTCATTTTTCATTAGACAAGTTAAGATACATCTTAGCATTTCTAATGAAAATGAGAGAAAATTGTATCATCCTAATTTTAAGCTATTTGATGGGGTGGGGGCCTTGGACAACCGAGATCAGCCATTGATATGCCCGCTGCATGGAGAGAGGGATAAGGACTGACCTCTTGAATCGCCATATCTAAGCTGCCCACATCCATGTCTGCTATGATGCATCCCGGTTTTAATGACATGATAATTAGATCACTTCATATTTCGAAATTATAATGACACAATTAATTATGATAATGAGTTCATTGCATATCAAAATTTCAAAAAAGTGTTATTATACAACAAACGACCTTTGAACCCCTAGAAAGACTGAGCTTTACTATTTAAATGTTCTGTAACTCAAACTTGTGTCTCGCTAACGCGATACACAACTTTAAGTGACTGAAAGTGTAGGTGATTTGTGAAAGCTAGGTCCCATTATATATAGAAGTTTCAAGATGTAAAACAGTTTGTTTTTAACAACTGGTTATACAGGTGCTAATAGGACACAAAATCTACTGTAGTCGAGGTTAACCCATTAACTGACAAGTTGATAAAAATACCATCATTTGTACTTGTGTCTCGCTGACGCGACTTACAACTTCACGTGACTGAAAATTATTCAGGTTTGTAAAAATGGAGGTCAACGACATCTGGCTGATTGGTGTCACGTTTTATGTTAACATGTTTGAAAGTTGCTATTTAATGTGATAATCATGATCGGCAGTTATATTAGGTTGCCTCGTACCACATTGCGTATTGTGAATAAAAGTCATTGAAAGAAAAATAGTTTTCATGTTTCATTTCAGTTTTGGCTTCCATTTTAGTTTTTGATCGTGTATTTTATTAAATGTAAATTTTTTTATTTACTTCGCGATAAGATTAAAGCGCTGAAATATTATTGTAAAAACCAGAGACAAAACAGTTTTTAAATTTGAAATCAGCATAAATGTCTTTGTTAGCTCTTCCTGCTTTATTTGAATACCTATGTTATGACCAATATAAATATTGTTACTCATTCCGTGCAGGGATCGACTTTAGACATCAGAATCTGACGTCCACAGTCGTCATATTCCGACGGCTATAAAGTCTCATGAAAAGACAACGTCAATAAAGTGCTTTACTTATGCCCTATTCAATATGGAATAAGTAACAGTTACTTATTCCTTATTCGAACGAATAAGGGATAAGTAACAATTACTTATTCGATATCCGCTCGAATAAGGAATAAGTAACTGTTACTTGTTCCTTATTGAATAAGGAATACGTAACTAACTTGACGTGAAAATACACTATATCATCGGTAGCTTATACCCTTTAGACGTCATAATCTGGCGTCTAAAGTTGATCTCCGCGTTGAAATGTTTACAAGTGCTGTTCTCACCTGGCTTGACGTGAATTCTTCATGTAGTTCCTCAGCTCCCTTAAGTAGGTCATGAACTCCTCCATACTCTCAAACTCTTCTGGTCTCATGGGTAGCGTGGCCTCCGCGGGGGTTAAACACGTTACCATGACTACCATCATCACCACCACTATCAGCAGCATCTGACCTTGACTCATCGTGAGGCTGTGTGACCTTGGCTGATTACTGATGACCTTCAAGTTCAAATGACGTGACTGGTACTTCTGAAAGAATAAATTGTTCTTAATATTATTGTAATAACCCAGCGTTGCAGATGTAGTCCAGCATTGTCATTGGTTTAACAGCCCGTGGTTGCTGGGTACATATAGCTTTTCTCAGGGTGGGAGCCCTGGTAAAAATGAAATGAATCGGGCTTTAGGCCACCTTTGTGCACATGCAGGCTAAATTGGGCCAGGAGAACCTCCTGAGGATGGAGATAAGAGTGAGATGACACTGTCCTCCAGACACAGGATTCGAAATTAAAAACCAGGAGGTCTGAGGCCGAGCACGCTACTTCTCGGTCTCAGAGGCTTCCCCACAATACTGAGTTTTACGAGTGGATGGGGAAGAAACATTTTTGTTTCTTTCAAACCGCCGAGACCGGGAACGAATCCCGAACTCAGGCGTGAAAAGCAGCGGTGCTAATCACTACCCTAGGGCCCCGCCCGGGGGCCCTTGAGTAGTGGTTAAAAATGAATGAAATAATGAATCAATAAATAAATGAATAAATAAATAAATAAATAAATGAATAAATGAATAAATGAATAAATGAATAAATGAATAAATAAATAAATGAATAAATGAATAAATAATTAAATGAATAAATGAATAAATGAATAAATCAATGAATCAACTAATTAATTAATTAATGATTTTTGAGTGAATGATTGAATGAATGACCAAAGAACCAACTAGCGCAATAACAAACGCATTAACAAAAGCACTAACAAACGAGTGAGCAAATAAAAGAATGAATTACTGCATGAGCAGTGAATGAACAAACGTATGTACGAACAAATGAATGAATGTACATATTGAGCAGTTGAATGAACGACTTAATCGACCAATGACTGCGACTAAACTACATTCAAGCAAGTATGTGCTATCTGCTGCATTATTATTGAAGTCATCCGAACGACTGAATGCCTGTCTGAATTATCAGTGATGATCTAAGCCAAAGCTTAGAAAAGAAAATATTAGATCAAAGATTTAAATTTTGACCGATAACATGGCTTGAGCTTGAGAGTTTCAGTTAAAAAAGTTATTTTAAATCGCCAACACCCACTGGAAGACCAATTTATAGCAACACATTTATGTGGGTGTTACAAATCTTGCCTCTCTTTAGAGGCTTCAACACCACACATTGGTCATGGAGCAGGACACCACTCTCCAGTCGGCTATCTTTCACCACACGGCCGACCCCGATGACTCATTCGATCCAATTGTATCTCAAAACTTAGAGATAGGGCCTACCGAATTCGATTCCCGGTTGGGTCAGATGTCTGTCATCGAGGCTGTGCATATACAATGCTCTAAACTGTTCAAAGACCATGGGCGTGCAGTGTTTCTATGGCACTCTGCACTATAACGAACCCTTGAAGTTATTCGATAATAGTAGGGCATAGTCCTAACTTCGGCTTGCCTTCTGTCGCTATATTGCCATGATTATGCAAAACGCCACGAAAGCAATAGGCCTATTCACTCACTCACCTTTCACCACACATGGTCCCCCATTCAATGGCTGCTATTGACGTTGATGACAACATGTGGATCCATCTATATACATGATATACCGATGCGGCTTTCAATGGGCTCCTCACACAGTCCCATACCTAATAATGATGGGAATGCCGCGTGAAGGATGACACACAAATGACAAAAAACCTCTGGAAGAAGCCAGGAACCACTTCACCTGAGACCACAGATCATCAGCCTCAATTCATATTAAGAATCAATTAATTAATTATAACGTCATAGTATACTATGAAGGTACTCTATATCACTATGGTGATGAAGATTTTTAAGTGGTAATAAATCACAGTTACTCATGGCGGACAATAATTGACCATCGCTCTGGCACCTCTGTTGGAACAGTCTCGATATAATTATCACTTTTTAGGGCCTTTTGCTCACATTAGATCACACAATTACCTGTGGTATCTAGTGGGTACAACAGAGTACACCAGAGTACACCAGATTTTAACCAAGCGGTTTTCCTAAAACAATTTAGCCATCTGGGAACCACAATGACTGAGATGTTTGCAAAAATCTCCCATTTGACGACGCCAACCAGCGAAACAGCAGCTGTCATGGTCCTGAATAAATAAATCTTTCCAGCCTTCGTTCCAGGTCTTTTTTATTCAATCCTCATGTTATGAATTTTATAATATAGCGTTTTGTCTATTGTTTATTGCAAAAAGCGATACTTTTTAGCATCGCATACAAGTAATTTAGTTTTTGTTAACATTTGGATAAATGCACATCTTTTCATTGGGAAGATAAAACTTTTAAGTTATAGCACAGAAAACGGCACAACAATTTGGTGATGTTGAAAAATGCTGTTATAATTTTATTATCTCTATATCAGAGGGAACCCACGAAGTGTAACACTTTAGGCCTATTAGGACTTTACTTTTACGTTAAAGTGATATTTATTTTAAATATAATTTAAAAAATAAAGATTATTGCCGCAGTAATAAACATTGCACTGAATTCTACTGTTTGTTTCGGCTAGCTGTGTGCGGCTTGTGTTTGCTGGGGGCTGACCAGTTGTGGTTTTACAACGTTCTTGTACAAGGTGTACACATTTGGTCACGCTGTCACCTTGTGAACAAACTCTATAAGACAATCCAGCAAAGACAGATCTCGAAATTTGGCGGCGGATCTCAGTCGCGCTTTAGTTCGGGCTGCGAGCGGGTGCACTTTGAACCCCACCCACCCACAACCTCTTTAATACGGATTGTTAATAATATTGTATTATTTTATGTGGACAAAACGTTATAAATCACAGTTACTCATGGCAGACAATAATTGGACAACAGTTTACGTTTATTCGCGCGCGCAGCGCTTGTGCTCACATGGAACTTTTAGTAATAGATTGATAGTTTTTAGTAAAACTCTTATTCACCTACTATGTGTCTTGTGTTTTTAAACTACATAAAAAACTGATAATGACCTGCACAACTCATTAAAATGCATAACCATGGTAATGTAGTTACAATGGTGATTAAATAAATTTAGGTTGTGTACTGCGCTGTTTTATCAGCCCTTCATCAATGTCTAACAGCCCGCCATAGTCAACAGCTGTTGACTATGGCGGGATGTTAGACATTTATGTGTTAACTGTGGCAGCGTTCAAGAGTCAGCTGGTCTGTCAGCCTCTTTTCCCTCCTCCATCCTAATACTCCACTTAGGAGGTGCTGCTGGAGTAGCCAATTTAAAGTCAAGAGATGTGTGTTGCTGTGTTTTATCATCTTCCTGGCAGCAAGTCTTGACACAGCGAGGCCGTCAGGCCAAGCCTTGCTGAATTAGCCATACCGTCCACCTATTGGGGTAGGGAGGAATATTTAGATATTGAATATTCATTAGTTTTTCAAAAAATGTCTTTTTAATGTTGGCCCGCTGTCTGCGACGTTGGCTCACCATTAATTCAACCCTCACGCACGTTTCGTTGAGATGTTGTGGTCTGTGTCTGAGACGTTTCCGGTGAGCTACTCGGCCAGCAGACATGTGTTGTTTAATGTAGGGCCGGTGTCGTAGACAGTGGCCCCACATTAAAACAACACTCATGCCAGAGGTCAAACTTGGGTCAAACAGAAAAAATATTTTTAGAAAGTCCCCACTCCAATAGGCGGATTCAACCCTGTTTCAGCAAGGTCGGTCTACGACCTCAGGAATAGCCAGCCTTGCAGAGGAAGATGTGTTTTATCTGCCCGCCATCAACATCTAACAGCCCGCCATATTCAACAGCTGTTGATTTTGGCGGGCTGTTAGACATTGATGGCGGGCTATAAAACATCATAACGCCCTCATGAAGTATAGTTTCTATGACCCAAGTATGATATTCTACCCCCTAATTTAAATAACAACTGAATAACTGTGGTGATTGGTTTATCTCGTCATGTGACAGGCTGAACCACTCCTCGATTGGTGTGAGGTGGAATACAAAAGTTGGACCGAACCCTGCAAACACGATACATCAATCCAATGTTGGTACAATGTTGGTACACCGTCTACGACGCTGGCCCAGCATTGGACCAACATTGGGGTGATGTATCGTGTGTGCTGGGAAACGGTCACTGTTGCTGAACCCTTAAAGCGCTGACAATTTTTTTATAAACTTTAGAGTCCAAAGGGTTTTTTCTATTTGAAATCATCATAAATGTCTTAGTCAGCTCTTCCCGATTCATTTGAATACCTATGTTATAGGTCTACGGCCATTAGAAATATTGTTCTTCTTGCAGTGCGGGGATCGACTTTTGACGTCATAATCTGACGTCTACAGGCGTCAGATTATGACGACTAAAGTCGATCCCCTGCGCTGTGATGGTTAACCCTTACACGGGTAAGCACGACTATAGCCTATGGGGGCCACTAATAACTACTAGGAGTTTTGGAATTGGACGAATTATTTACTTCACTTCCTATCTGCAAAACATTAATTTTCACACTCCGTCTCAAGCAAAATATTTATTTCAGTTTCTTCAATTTTTTTTCGGTGTACTAAGCTGGATCCATAACTTGTCTGCAAATATTTATTTTTACATACTCTAACCTCCCCTCTCATCCCCGCTAATTAAACGGTGCCCCCCCCCCCCCTCAAGAATGAATCAGCGACTGGACAGAGTTTTATCTGAGGCAGTGTACCATAATTTGATAATATTAACTCTTTGATCGCAGGATAGTTTTAATTCAATTCCCCACTCACGGTGCGCCACAGCTTCAAGTGAATTAAATTTATTCAGATCTGTGAATTTGGAGGCAATGTTTTTGTCAAAAATTTAGAAATATGTGACATATTTAAAAGATGTTTTTTGAACCGTTCATAAAAAAGTTTGAATAAGCCTACGATTATAATCGCGCTTAGCGCTTCAAGGGTTAACCCTTATACCGCTAAATTAAATAATTTAAATTTTCACACACTTGAAGTTGTGTCTCGCTACCGCGACCCACAACTTCAAGTGGGTAAAAATTACTAATATTTGTTTAATTTGCGATAAGCATTTGCAAATATCAACGTTCAATCACACATTTCGTTCCCAATAACTGCGATTTAAACGGTGAATAAAACAAGTAAAAAACGACTATGGTCGCGCTTAGCGACGAAAGGGTTAAAACGTACCTTGTTTAGTTATCAGTCGCTCCTAACTGTTGGATCTGTCAGGTTATTAACGGTTGTGGAGCTGGCTGTAATTCCTATGGGAGGATTCAGGAGGAGAGCGGTGACTTGCTGTCAGATGATGATCTCAGATTGGGGGTGTCTTCTGGTCCTGAGTCTGATCCTTGCTACTCTGGAGGATTCTGCTGCTAATGTCGTCAATCAAGTTGACGCTGCTGCTGCCGCTGCTCATGTCGCTGTGGCTGCGGCTGCTTTTGTTGCTGCCGTTGCTGCTGCTGCTACTGCTGCTGCTGATGCTGCTGTTGTTGCTGCTGCTGCTGCTACTGCTGCTGCTGCTGTTGATGCTGTTGCTGCTGTCGCTGCTGCTGCTGCTTCTATCGCTGATGTTGTTGTTGCTGTCGCCGCTGTTGATGCTGCTGGTGCGGCTGCTGTTCTGCTGTTGCTGCTGCTGCTGCTGCTGCTGCTGCTGCTGCTATCGCTGCAACTGCTCATGTCGCGTTTGCTGCTGCTGCTGCTGCTGCTGCTGCTGCTGCTACTGCTGCTGCTGCTGCTTCTGCTGCTGCTGCTGTCACTCCCACAATCGCGCTGGGGTTGTCACTGAATTTAACCCTAAAAGCGCGGGGATCGACTTTAGTCGAGTCTGACTGTAAGAGTAGAACTATTTATAATGGCCGTAGACCCATCACAGGTATTCACATGAAGCGGAAAGAGCTAACCAAGTCAATTATGATGGTTTTAAATTAAAAAACCCTTTCATCTCCATGGTTTATATTAGAGTATTTATCGATTTGTACAATGTATTTGTCATATATATTATGTTTTGAATGAACGAATATATAGTGCATGTCGCTATGTAGCATATCAAAATTATGTGTCAGGTTCATGTCGATTTTGATTGATGATAATTTCTCACATCTATATATCCCAACTGAACAAATAAAAACTGTTCCCAATTTTTTCCGATTATTGACAATTTTGTACATCGGTGGCGGCCATTTTATCGGTGGCGGCCATTCAAAATCAACATGAACATGACGCAGAATTACACACTAACATATACTAATTACAAGTTTCTGAATCTGCGTCTATGGCCCGCAATTATTGCCCCCTACTTGAAGTTGTGTCTCGATATTGTGACATCAAACTTAAAGTGGGTAACAATTACTCACATTTTATGTGTAGAATTTGAAATATTTTCTAATCCAGCAAATTGTATTTTTCAATTTTTTCCAATTTCCGTATTTCAAGGACAAATAAAAAGACTGGACTGAAAACTGCTATAGACGTGACTAGCAGTTTAACCCTTTGGTCGCCGGTCCCGAATATATTCGGTTTTTCGTTTTTTTCTTACCACAATATGTACCACATCTTAATTATTATTGCATTTATATTGCGCCTTATCTCAATTGATTCTAGGGCGAATGTGACATTAAATCAGCAAGATTTGAACATAGTTCACGTCAATTTTATCAAAACTAAATAATTTTCATTCACTTGAAGTTGTGGATCGCGTCAGCGAGACACAACTTCAAATGGGTGAAAATTCAAATTGAATAATTTGGCGGTTAAAGGGTTAACACTCAACTTTTACAACGCTGAAATAGGTTTGTAGCAATCATGGAGACCAAAGGGTTTTTTCAATTTGAAATCATCATAATTGTCTTAGTTAGCTCTTTCCGCTTCATTTGAATACATATGCTATGGGTGAGTGTTGGTCAATCAGATTTTTAACTTGTGCAAAAAATGATAACGAGAAGCAATTCTGGGAACACAGCTTAAACCCGTTACTATGGTTACAGAGTGGAATTATTGCTAAAGCAAGGCTATTTTAAAGCTCTCAATTAAATTTTCACCAACTTGAAATTGTATCTCGCTACCGCGACCACAACTTCAAGTGAGTAAAAAATACTTATATTTGTTTCATTTGTGAGCAAACCTCAAAAAAATTCAATTGTTGCTGTTCCTGTTGCCATCACCATCGCTGCTGCTGTTACTGTTCTAGTTGTCACCACCATCGCTGCTGCTGTTGCTGTTCTAGTTGTCACCACCATCGCTGCTGTTGTTGCTGTTCTTGTTGCCATCACCATCATTGCTGTTGTTGCTGTTCCTGTTGCCATCACCATCGCTGCTGCTGTTACTGTTCTAGTTGTCACCACCATCGCTGCTGCTGTTGCTGTTCTAGTTGTCACCACCATCGCTGCTGCTGTTGCTGTTCTAGTTGTCACCACCATCGCTGCTGTTGTTGCTGTTCTTGTTGCCATCACCATCATTGCTGTTGTTGCTGTTCCTGTTGCCATCACCATCGCTGCTGTTGTTGCTTTTCTTGTTGCCATCACTATCGCTGCTGTTGTGGTGTTAATGTTACCATCACCATCGCTGCTGTGGTGGTGTTAATGTTGCCATCACCATTGCTGCTGTGGTGGTGTTAATGTTGCCATCATCATCGCTGCTGTTGTGGTGTTAATGTTGCATCACCATTGCTGCTGTGGTGGTGTTAATGTTGCCATCACCATCGCTGCTGTTGTGGTGTTAATGTTGCCATCACCATCGCTGCTGTGGTGGTGTTAATGCTGCCATCACCATCGCTGCTGTGGTGGTGTTAATGTTGCCATCACCATCGCTGCTGTGGTGGTGTTAATGCTGCATCACCATCGCTGCTGTGGTGGTGTTAATGTTGCCATCACCATCGCTGCTGTTGTGGTGTTAATGCTGCCATCACCATCGCTGCTGTTGTGGTGTTAATGCTGCCATCACCATCGCTGCTGTGGTGGTGTTAATGTTGCCATCACCATCGCTGCTGTGGTGGTGTTAATGTTGCCATCACCATCGCTGCTGTTGTGGTGTTAATGTTGCCATCACCATCGCTGCTGTGGTGGTGTTAATGTTGCCATCATCATCGCTGCTGTTGTGGTGTTAATGTTGCATCACCATTGCTGCTGTGGTGGTGTTAATGTTGCCATCACCATCGCTGCTGTTGTGGTGTTAATGTTGCCATCACCATCGCTGCTGTGGTGGTGTTAATGCTGCCATCACCATCGCTGCTGTGGTGGTGTTAATGTTGCCATCACCATCGCTGCTGTGGTGGTGTTAATGCTGCATCACCATCGCTGCTGTGGTGGTGTTAATGTTGCCATCACCATCGCTGCTGTTGTGGTGTTAATGCTGCCATCACCATCGCTGCTGTTGTGGTGTTAATGCTGCCATCACCATCGCTGCTGTGGTGGTGTTAATGTTGCCATCACCATCGCTGCTGTGGTGGTGTTAATGTTGCCATCACCATCGCTGCTGTTGTGGTGTTAATGCTGCCATCACCATCGCTGCTGTGGTGGTGTTAATGTTGCCATCACCATCGCTGCTGTTGTGGTGTTAATGTTGCCATCACCATCGCTGCTGTAGTGGTGTTAATGTTGCCATCACCATTGCTGCTGTTGTGGTGTTAATGGTGCCATCACCATCACTGCTATTGTTGCTGTTCCTGTTGCCATCACCATCGCTGCTCGATTTGCTGTTCTTGTTGCCATCACCATCGCTGCTGTTGTTGCTGTTCTTGTTGCCATCACCATCGATTCTGTTGTTGCTGTTGTGGTTTGCCATCACCATCGCTGCTGTGGTGGTGTTAATGTCACCATCACCATCGCGGCTGTTGTGGTGTTAATTTTGCCATCACCATCGCGGCTGTTGTGGTGTTAATGTTGCATCACCATCGCTGCTGTGGTGGTGTTAATGTTGCATCACCATCGCTGCTGTGGTGGTGTTAATGTTGCATCACCATCGCTGCTGTGGTGGTGGTAATGTTGCCACCACCATCGCTGCTGTGGTGGTGTTAATGTTGCCATCACCATCGCTGCTGTTGTGGTGTTAATGTTGCATCACCATCGCTGCTGTGGTGGTGGTAATGTTGCCACCACCATCGCTGCTGTGGTGGTGTTAATGTTGCCATCACCATCGATGCTGTTGTGCTGTTCTTGTTGCCATCACCATCGATGCTGTTGTGCTGTTCTTGTTGCCATCACTATCGCTGCTGTGGTGTTGTTAATGTTGCCATCACCGGATATTTGTTATCGTGGTTTTGCATATACAGTGCTCCAAACTGTTCAAAGGCTTGGAGTGTACAGTGCTGCGTATGGCACTGTACACTATAAAGAACCCTTGAAGTCTTTTGAAATAAGAATAGGGCATAGTTCTGGATTTAGACTTCCTTCTGTCGCGATATTGCCATGATTGTACAGAAAGCGACATAAATAATAATAATAATAATAATAATAATAATAATAATAATAATAATAATATTAATAATAATAATAATAATAATAATAATAATAATAATAATAATAATAATAATAATAATAATAATAATAATAATAATAATAATAATAATAATAATAATAATAATAATAATAGTTTATTAGCATTACACATTACAGTCTGTGAGCATACAATACAAAAATAATAATAATACAAACACTGTTACATTAAGCAATATTCACTCACCCTTGTCCGTTTGCGTTTCTACGGCCAAGTGTTGGGGGGGGGGCATAAACTGACAGAATAGAATGATGACAACGCTACCAAGAATCACGACACGTTGATCCAATGTCGGCTCAATGCTGGTCCGCCGTCTAAGACGTCGGAAAAGCATTGAACCAACATTGACTAAGCGTTTTATCTACATTCCCCACTGCACGTCATATAGAGCATTCTTCTTCACAATGGGATGATAATTGGTTGTTGAGGTATCCACCGATAATTACATCTTAACTCGAATCACGTCATCTTTTAATTGGATGAGAACCCAGTCAACCCAGACGTCCAACCAAAGTTGACTCGATGTTGGTACAACGTCGCAGACTGTGGCTCAACACCCTTAGACAACCATCGTTTTATTCCGTTTTATGAACAGTTTAAAGCGACTCAATCAGGCTAAAATCGTAAAAAAATCGGTGACATAGAGACAAAATTCCTGATTTCTCATTTCGGACATGCATGTCCAAAATAAGAAATACGGTGATTTCGTCTCTATATCTAGCCTAACTGGTAAATGCGCAGCGGAAAAAAATAAATACTTCTGCAGCCATATATATGATCATATTAAGAAGCCAAAATAAAATCACCGATTTTTTTACGATTTCAGCCTGATTGAGTTGCTTTAAATCGCTGTTATTGGATTCAAATGAGTGCTCAAACATCACGATTTTCAAATGTTTAGTCTCAAATTACACAATTATGAGTAATTGTTGTGGGTCGCTGTTGCGGATATATAATAGTGTGCCCTGTGGCTCAATGAAATGAAGATGGAATGAATGGGGTCTTAGGCCACCTTTGTGCATATATAGGCTAAACTGGACCAGGACAACCTCATGAGGATTTGTGAGGTGAATGAGATATCACTGCCCTCCAGACAAAAGATTCGAAATTCAACCCTTCGAGTTCCGAGACCGAGCATGCTACTTCTCGGTCACGGAGGCTCCCGATAATATTGAATATTTACGAGTGAGTGGAGAAGAAACATTTAGCTACTTTGAAACTTGAAGGCCAGAGTGGGGTTCAAACACACGATCTCTGACTTTCCAAGCATGCAGCTTTTGCCACTGCTAAGTGAGACTATAGTCGTTCTATTCCTTTCATTAGCCGCTTGAATCGCAGTTATTGGGAACAAAATATGTGCTCAAACATGAAGATTTTCAAATGTTTGGTCTCAAATTAAACAATTAAGAGTCATTTTCACCCACTTGAAGTTATGCGTCGCGGTGGCGAGACACAACTTCAAGTAGGAGAAAATCTAAATTATATAATGTAGCAGTATGATTGTTAAATAATAATCATAATAACCACATATATAAGGAACTGTTGCTAAAACTCAAATCACCGTCCCAGAAAACACACACGGTAATTCAATGTTGATTCAATGTTGGCCCACAGTCTTCGATGTTTGCCCAACATAAACCCAACATTGTCTGAACGTCTGGAATTTCTGGATTAGTGCGCATGCCCAGTAAACAGGACACATTGAACTAATGTTGTTTTAATGTTGGGAAATCGTCGCAGACGGTGGGCCAACGTTAAAACAACTTTGGTTCAACATACATTGTTTACTGAGAAGATCCCAGCGAACGTGAGGCATTGACACAATGCTGTTTCAATGTTGGGCCAACCTCTACGACGCTGGCCCAACATTAAACCAGCATTGTGCCAATGCCTCATGTTGCTGGGAGGTCAATTATATGACATCCTACAACTACGTGTTCAATTAGGGTCTCTTAGCAACGTGCACAAATCCCACACAGAAAACACGAGACATTGAACCAATGCTGGTTTAATATCGAACCAGCTTTGCAGACGGTGGGCCGACTTTGGACCAGCATTGGTTCAATATATCGTATTTGTTGGGGAGAAAATGATCATGGATTGTAATTAATCAGAATTCCTGAGATTGTGCTGTCATCCAAATTATCGCTAGCCATGACACCGCCGACACTGTCACAGCGGACACTGCCGACATTGTCACTAGGTCACTGCCGTCAATGCTGGCACTGTCAATACTGACACTGCTGGTGTTGGAATTATTTGTGACATGTTATTAGCAGGATATCAAATTGAAGAGAGGCCGGTATTAGCAGCAGGGTGTCGGAACAGGTCCGGCTGGTACTGCTCAAACCAATATTCAGCCTAAGGAAAACCAAATTAATGTG
This sequence comes from Flabesymbios commensalis, assembly GCA_964017125.1. NCBI lineage: Eukaryota > Metazoa > Annelida > Polychaeta > Terebellida > Flabelligeridae > Flabesymbios > Flabesymbios commensalis. Next base: position 77,613,359 of record OZ024909.1, on the reverse strand, counting down.
GTCTTAAGCCACATTTGTAGATGGTGAGATGAATGAGATGGCACTGCCCTCCAGACACCGAATTCTAAATTCGAACCCTGACGGTTTGAGGTCGAGCACGCTACCTCTCGGTCACGGAGGCTCCCCACATTATTTAATATATTGTAATGTTTAACACAGACAATAATTATTAAAAACTGCACACACACCTAGAGAACCAAACGTCTCGAATAGTTTTATCGGTTTCTGTCCTCCGCGTCAAGGTTGGGACAGAGTTAGATACGTTGGCCCAACATTTAGAAAGCGTTGAGCCAACGTCCCGAACTAGCTCTGTTGACCCTTTCAGGCCTGAACTAACCATTGTCATCTTCATCCACTACAAGCCGCGAATTGCTGCCGCAATTCTCGACGTGTAGTGGATGAAGATGACTTGATATGGTTTAAACATTAAAGAGAATTGCCATGTATTGGTCAACCAGTTTCATGGAAATTTTCGTTCTAAACCCCTTGGTTGTAGGAAGATTAAGTCTGTTTTCAAGAATGTAAAATGATGCTTTAATGCATCGTGAGGACTTAAAGGGTTAACCCTCGTCGCATTTATATACCAAATAACATATTTATTTAACTCTTACCACGCTGAAATATGTTTGTATTAACCATAGAGACCAAGGGGGTATTTTCAATTTGAAATCATCATAAATTTCTTAGTTAGCTCGGTTGTGGGTCTTAGATTTTAATTCTTTCAGTGCGAGGATCTACTTTAGACGTCAGAATCTGACGACTTTAGACGTCAGAATCTGACGTCCATGGAAGTCAGATTCTGACGTCTAAAATCGGTCTGAAAGAGTTAAATAAAACTTATAGCATCAAAAATGGTGGTCCATAGCAATTAAGAGGTTCTGACCTTTAATTTTAGATATTATACGTGGATATTTAATAAAATCGGGTCATGTTTATTCAGCTTGAGATGAGAATTGCTGCAGCAATTCTCATCTCAAGCTGAATAAACATGTGAATAAATACAAAGAGCGCACTACCTTGGGACTCCAAGGGTTAATGATTCAGAGCCTTCTCTGGTATAGAATGATATGGATATTATATTTGGTTATAGAATGATATGGATATTATATTTGGTTATAGAATGCTCTGGATATTATATTTGGTTATATAATGATATGGATATTATATTTGGGTATAGAATGCTATGGATGTTATATTTGGTTATATAATGCTATGGATATTATATTTGGGTATAGAATGCTACAAATATTATATTTGGTTATAGGATGCTATGGATATTATATTTGGTTATAGAATGCTATGGATATTATATTTGGTTATAGAATGCTATGGATACTATATTTGCTTATAAAATGCTACAAATATTATATTTGGTTATAGAATGCTATGGATATTATATTTGGTTATAGAATGCTATGGATATTATATTTGGTTATAGAATGCTATGGATATTATATTTGGTTATAGAATGCTATGGATATTATATTTGGTTATAGAATGCTATGGATAATATATTTGGTTATAGAATGCTATGGATATTATATTTGGTTATAGAATGCTATGGATATTATATTTGGTTATATAATGCTATGGATATTATATTTGGTTATAGAATGCTATGGATAATATATATGGTTATAGAATGCTATGGATATTATATTTGGTTATAGAATGCTACAAATATTATATTTGGTTATAGAATGCTATGGATATTATATTTGGTTATATAATGCTATGGATATTATATTTGGTTATAGAATGCTATGGATATTATATTTGGTTATAGAATGCTATGGATAATATATATGGTTATAGAATGCTATGGATATTATATTTGGTTATAGAATGCCATGGATATTATATTTGGTTATAGAATGCTATTGATATTATATTTGGTTATAGAATGCTATTGATAATATATATGGTTATAGAATTCTATGGATATTATATTTGGTTATAGAATGCCATGGATATTATATTTGGTTATAGAATGCTATGGATATTATATTTGGTTATAGAATGCCACGGATATTATATTTGGTTATAGAATGCCATGGATATTATATTTGGTTATAGAATGCTATGGATATTATATTTGGTTATAGAATGCCACGGATATTATATTTGGTTATAGAATGCTATGGATATTATATTTGGTTATATAATGATATGGATATCATCCTTGGTTATAGAATGATATGGATTTTATACTTGGTTATTTTCTGGATTCAGGTAAATACAAATGAGAGTGAATACAAAGAGCGCACTAACTTGGTACTCCAAGGGTTAACCCTTATCCAGTTGATCACGATTTTTGCCGTTTTTAATTTGTTTTAAATCACAGATATTGAGAGCAAAATGTGTGTTTAAACATCAGGATTTGCAAAAGATATATCGCAAATTAAACAAATATGACTAATTTTCACCCACCTGAAGTTTGGTTCGCGGTAGCGAGACACAACTTAATGAAAATTTAAAAAAATTACCTTAGCAGGATAAATGTCATTGATTTAGAGTCATCTCTGGTGTAGAATGCTATGGTCCTAGGTACTAACATAGACATATGTCATCAGTCGAACCAAGACGTAATTGATCCTAGTAAATCTGTGTACATAACAATTATTTCGAAGTGCTTGTGTTTTGGGTTTCACATGTGTTATTAGGGCACTCAACTTAATTAGCCCAGTCGGTCGGTAACTATATGTTTACGAGATATTCTCATGATAAGCACATAAGGGCGGAACAAAATATAATTCCTAATAATTAAGTAGTCCACAGCATTGTGATTTAGAATGTAAGGGACCGTAATTAGCTTTTAGACATATAATTAGCGAACTAAGGGACAGTTCCTTTCCACCAAACTTTGCCGCATTTTGTCACTCTGTGATTGTGTTCACAGTGGGCTAGACTTCATATCTAAGTTTTTTCTCATCAAATAAGAATCTAAAATGTATAAGGAGTCTGTTTTACGTGCTAAGACCAAGCTGACAGAATGTGGTAAATTGGCAGCCCGTCATTGGCCTCTGTCGACTAGTGTTCTCTTGTTGACTATAACAGTCATACTGTTGGTGGAAAACGGACACAGTGAAATTAACAAAGACAAGCATGATAATGTAAGTACAATGGTCTGTGGTGAGTACATGCTCGCCTCGCCTTGTATCTATAAAACGTCGTCTATCACCTTCTACCTTAAAGTGCTGAAATATGTAGATGTCCCAGTAGTCCTAGTAATTAGCTATTCCTGCTTCATTTGAATACCTATGTTATGGGTCTACAGCAATTCTAAATATTTCAATTCTTACAGCGCGGGGATCAACTTCGATCCCCGCGCTGTAAGGGTGAACCGACAAGATATGTTATTGGTTGGTCTGATGTCACCCTGATAAATTAAAAACAATGAGATGATTTGCATACAACTTTCACCAGAGCTGTCTTTCAGGCTAAGGGACGATCGATTAACGATGGAATAATATGGACTGCTAGTAAATACATTTGATGTAACTGTTTTGAAGACTACTTTATGAAGTAATAGGCTCACAACTATTGTGTATGGTTACTAGACATAGAGTAGACCTGAATGAATGATTGAATGAATTAATTAATTATTTAATGAATGAATGAATCTATGACGTCATAATTGATCATCTACAGTGAAGTTTTACAATGTATGAATGCAGCAATACTACTACCATAGGTTTTACTCTCATTATGATCATTATTTTCGGCGGAGTTTTGCTGTTTCTGACCAATTGACTGTTTAGTTATTAGTACATATTGATCTCTGTCCACATAATCTATAGTTATTATATATGTTGCAGATCCGGGCCATGAAGCAATCTGCTAGACAGAAAAGGAACTCTCCCCCGCCAGCTTTAGGTAGTAGAGTCATCACAATATTTCAACCCAGTGTTGGGTTAATGTTGGTCAAGCGTCGCAAGCGGTGGACCGACATTAAACCAACACAGGGTCAATGTCTTATTTTTGCTAGGTAAACAATCACCGCGAAACGTTGACCCAATGCCCGTTTAACGTTGGGCCAATGAACAATGTATGTCTGTAATTACTCATTTTTATTGATTTGAAGATGAAATTGCTAACGCAAGATTCAGTTTCCAATGACGAAAAATAATGAAAAAATAATAACCCATAAATTAAAAAAAAAATTATCATCTACCACAAACTATTTTGCTGATATCAGCCACCTTCAACTATCAAGTTGTCTGCTACCGGGGTAAAACAGTAAGAAAAAAGCCATCCAGCATACTATGGAAAACCCTGTGGATCCGCCAGCTAAGTGGATGATTTATATACAGAAAACTATAAGTATCTCTTGTTATAATATAGTTTTTATTTTTGTGATTCTTGTGTATTTTCAGTTAGCAGTGTGTACACCAGGTGGGGTCGTACTGGATGCCAGGGTGGTGCTTCATTGGTCTACGCTGGTAATATGCCTTAAGTTGTATGGCTGGGGGGAATACAAAAATCCACAATCCATCCAATGTGGGTCAGTGGGTTTGTGGTCGGCTTGCATTCCGACAGAATTCATAAATTATTAAACAGCATCGTATTTAAGCATTGCGTTTTTTTAAAAAAAGTGCTCATGTATAGGTTTCTAACTTTTCTGACGAATGCATTATAAGCAGAAGGTGTTGGGTGGATGGGTAACTTTATTCAAACTATAATTATTTTTTTGTATTTTTTTGTATGTAGGCCTACTTCCCCTTAACCCTTTTGAATATCTATGTTATAGGGTATAAGGCCCCTATGCATTTTTAATTACTTCAGTGCAGGAATCGACTTTAAGCGTCAGAAGCTGACGTATATAGACGTCAGGTTGTGACATCTAAAGTCGGTACCCGCGCTGAAAGGGTTAAATTCTAATACGTTGTTTTGTTATATAATTTCCTCTATGAATACTATTTCTAACAGGTCATTCATTATGTTGCTTGAAATGTAACAAATGTCATTTTATCCACTTGAAAATCTGATAGATTACAGTTCGCGATCGAAAGGTGGGAAAGGTGAATGATACAAAAGTCGTTTAAACAACATTTAAGATGGTCATTAGGCATACAAGGTAGAGCTTGGCATTAACCTTGAGACGCCAGCTAACTGAATCACGCAGTTTCATGCTATTCAGTTTATCCCAGTTTTTATCCACACGTCCATGCAGTTGTGTGCGGCGTTATTATGTACATTGCGACGCAACCCAAGTAGGCCTAGTCCGACAGAGCTACCACTGGACCTTTTTTGAAATGTGAAGTTATTTATTGTTGATTATTGATGGAAGGATATACGTATAAAGAAACCGCCATCAATTTCAAGGTCAAGTAAGCATAAACATGATTTTTAACAAATGCTAGAAACAACTGTAATATCTCTTTTCCATGTAATTTTGAATTGAAAATCCATTTTAGTATTATTTTGGTGATTTAAGGTCATCATTAAAGTCAGCAGGTTAATTTCAATGTTAAATATGAATTTAACATATATGCTACAAATTATAAATATATTACATTGTTTATGTGTGATTTTGACCAGATAATCTAACTTTTGTACAGTTATAATGATTTAAAAGCTCAAGGTAAAAAGATCAGGCAAAGATAAGGTGCTAAAGAGTGACGGTGAGATACTAAAGTGTGACAGAAAAGCGTTAAAGGTCGATTAAGAGGCATTAAAAGGTGAATGATAAAGCGTTAGAGTGCAACTGGGTACGTTAAATGGTGTCATGGATGCATTAAAAAGCTATGGAGAAATGTTAAAGAGCGATGAGGAAGAGTTAAAGGACGCTGAAAAGGTGGTAAAGGATGATGTGGAGGCATTAAAAAGCGATGGCGAGGCGTTAAAGGGCGATGGAGAGGCGTTGAAGGGTGATAGGGAGGCACTTAAGGGCAACGGAGAAGTGTTAAATGTGGACGGAAAGGTTTTGAAGATCAATGGGTAGGTGTTAAAAGGTGACGGAGAGGCGTTAAATGGGCAATGGGGGGTATTAAAGGGCGACGAATATGCGTTAAAGGGTGAGGGAGATGCCTTCAATTGCACTGAAGAAATGCTAGAGATCTGCAAAGACACACAAAATGTGACAGGAAATCGTTAAAGTGTGATGGGTAATGGTTATACATTAAAGGGAGATGTAGAGTCCTTAATGGCTTACTGGAAGGCGTTAATGGTCGATAGGAAGGCATTAAAGGGTGATGGAGAGGCGTTAAAGGGTGACGATGGGGCAGATGGGTTAAATGGCGATGGGAAGGCGTTAAAGGGCGATGGGGAGGCCTTAATTGGCAATGTGGAGGTGCTTAATGGTGACAGAGGGGCATTGAAGGTCGACGGAAATGCATTATAAATTAATGGGCAGGCACTAAAACGTGACGGAGAGGCAATAAATGGCAATGGGGAGGCATTAATGGCCGACAAATAGTGTTAAAAAGCCACGGAGATTCGTTAACGGGCAACGGAAAGGCCTTCAGTAGCAGCGAAGAAACATTAAAGCACTACAAAGACACATAAACGGCGACGAAAAGAAGTTAAAGGTCGATGGGGCGGCATTAAAGGGAGATTGAGAGGCACTAAAGGTGATGAGAAAAAGCTAAAGGCTGTCACAGAGTTGCTAACTGGCGATAATAATGCGTTAAAGGGCGACAGAAAGGTCGATGAGGAGGCATGAAAGGCGATGGAGACTTAAACATGCGATTAGGAGGTTTAAAGGGGCGACACAGAGACGTTAAATGGCGATGTGAATGAGTTAAAGGGTAATGGAGAGGCCTTAAAGCGCAACAAAAAAGTGTTAAGGGTCGATGGAGAGGCGTTAGATGGTGACGGAAAAGCATTATAAGTCAATAGAATGACAATAAAAGCGACGGAGAGGCAATAAAAGGCAATCGGGAGACATTAAATGGTGATAAAGATGGCATTACTTTAGTTATTCTTTGAGGGAAGGTGGTGAGGAAGAGAGTGGGATATTGACCACAACGCAAAATTAAAAAAACAAAATTTCTCATCCGACATGGATATTTAGGCCTGGCATCCTACACACACTGCTGCTTTGTACAGTAAAACTATGCTTTCTGTATTATCTGGTTATATACACATAGTTTTGTATTTAGAGTGACTTGTAAGCCATTTTTGGCTTGGCATTTCACCGTGCTTGTCACTAAAATCAATAAACATATATATACATGCGTCTATGTTGACAATCTCGGTATGTAGTAGAACTAATGTTATGTAATTGCACCATAATCAAGACGCCTTGAGTCAATGTTGGTATATATGGCTTAGCCCTTACAGCGCGGGCGTCGACCTTAGACGTCAGAATCTGACATCTGTAGGCGGCAGATTTTGACGTCTAAAGTCGATCCCTGCACTGTAAGAGTTAAATTGCATACTGGTCGTAGACCCATAACAAAGGTATTCAAGTAAAGCGTAAAGAGCTAACTAAGACAATTATGATGATTTCAAATTTAAAAAAACCCTTTAGTCTCTATGGTTTAAACAAAAATAATTCAGCGTTGTAAGGTTTACTGTTGGCCACTATGCACCAACATTAAACAGTGGCTGATATTGTCAGTATAGCTCTGGCAGAATAAAAGTACACCCATAATGCACAATAAAATTTTATCATTAGAAGTTAAATATTCAAACTTCAAACGTATTTTCTCGTACGAATGTCTATCAGAAACGGCAAAATCCAACTGAGCAGTGAAGCATGCATGCACGGAGAGAGTGCGAGATGGGCTGATCTCACCATAGGCCTACGTCTCGTTGTGAAAGCCAACAGCACGAATGCGAGAAATGAAATGAATCGGGCTTTAGGTCACCTTTGTGCACATATAGGCTAAACTGGATCAGGAGAACCTCCTAAGGATGGTGAGATGATTGAGATGACACTGTCCTCCAGACACAGGATTCGAAATTCGAACCCTGGTGGTCTGAGGCCGAGCACGCTACCTCTCGGTCACGGAGGCTCCCCACAATACTAACTTTCACACGTGGATTGGGAAGAAACATTTTTGTTTCTTTCAAACCGCCGAGAATGCGAGAAATCATAGTATTTTACTTTGTTGTAGGATTTGCAGCAAGTGCGCATTATACTCACGCTGGTGGCGGCGCTAACACACTGTGTATGAGTGATACTCCAGAATGGGGCAGATATAACGATGGGCTGCAACAAAGCGCACTGCTATATGGAATATGAAAACAATCCTGCGTCATCTAGCTTTCCATTTAGAGGAGATAACGTACATAGTGGTAAACTGCACGACCAGAACATGCCATGTGCAATCTGCGTAAAGCGGTAAGTGTCTTAATCTAGTTGCCAAAGCTCTGTAAACAGTTTTTTGCAGCAATGTCTTCTATGTGCCCTAAATTGACTTAGTTGCTACATTTGCAACATTGAGCATGTTTAAGAAACAAAGATGGCGGCCGCGGCCATCTTGGATATAGGGTCATTAACATATTTTGACTTAACGATGATATGTACATAGGTGTTTATCACGCCAAGCTTAGTGTGCTAAGGTCATTTATCACAATACAATCCAGACAATATTTGCTGCTTAAATAAAACAAAACGACAGCCATAAATCTAGGGCATGCATTACCCGACTTTTGAAATGATAAACAAATGATTTCACGAAGCAAATAATTATATTGAAAATGTTAACACACTATCATCCAATTTTAAATTTGTATTATTTTAAATTGCCAAGAACACTGTATTATCAGGCTTCTGGCGAAACATGTTCGCCTATGTCTCAATAAAACAGCGTGATTTTATGTTTTTAAACAGTTTTTATTTGCTCATTATAGACTTGTGTTTGTGTTTACCACTTTATTTGTACAAAATATTACTTTATTTTTCCTATAATATGTTTCAGCTTCTTATAGTTTTTTTTTTTGATTCTCTAATGCATTTTATATAATTTTTAACATTTGCCTGTGTTTTGTTTTTGTTTTCTGTTGCATACCATGTATACACATGACATGTAAGTCCAGTTGTGACTTTTTATTGTCAATAAAATGTCTGTCTGTCTGTATGTGCTACACTTTGTATATCCATAGCGACTGCAGTCTCTTCAAGATCTAACATGGTTGCACTGGTTTCTCGTGGTATTGTATGAAGACTTTGTATGTAATTATCCAGTAACTTACGTGCAGAAAACTTGCTTTTGCCTATATGAAACGACACGGTATCATGTTGCTGCTAATATTTGTCTTTCCTGCCAATTAAACTAGAAGGACAAAAATGTCCGAATCATCACTAAGAATAAGAATTGCTTGAGCATCATCTTCAAGATCTTATAACATATAGATTCAGAGTGCGATGTCTGCCTTACAATAACTGTTTATCGATTTTCGGTGATCGATTGTGAACTGTTACTTCACAAAGAATGCTGGCTTAAAGCTGATTTTTGCTTTGAAGCCGTATGACGGATAGCATGCAGGAGGCAGGGAAGTTCGGTGGTTGGTGTCAGGAAGATTTCTGTTCTTCGTGCGATTGTACTTGTTTTGACACAGACATTGCTTAGTAGTTTTTGTATTGATCATTGTTCCAGTTATTGATATGTGTGCTAATTTATGTTGTATATCGGCGCTGGCGCTGTCTCAGGTTTTTAGAATATACATCCAATACAGAGACAAAATAATAATATTGTTAGATTTTAACTCATTAAATCTAGTGCAAACATAGCATGACCTTTCCTCAAATTGGTCAAATTACATAATAATTCTCTTTGATGCAGTATATTTTGGTAATTTATTATCTATACTAGCTGTATGAAGATCTTCTGTATTTCCTGCAGCTTGTTTGCTTACTTGACATAATATAAGCCCTCCATCGATTAACATAACATCTGGGACAGGTAATTTGTTTTTAAAATAAAACCATAATGACACCAACATACACTTTTATTCTCAAAGAGTCATCTAGCAAATCTGGAATAACAAGAACAAACGGCAAGATATCAGAAATGTCTATATTGCGCTGTTGTTCAACAACTGCCAGTGGACTTATAATTGCCTCCACATCATATACTACCGTTCTCCTATTCCTTTATTTTTTTCCAATTTTTAGGGCTGTATGAAAATTATGTTTACTGCCAAGTGAAACATGATTCACTCTGCTCAGGGCCGATGAGCAGTCACCGCCATTTTGTATCCACAGATACGACACTTGCGCCGCCTACCGAAAAACTCGGATGTCATGAAAGTGAAACGATAATTTAGTACCTATGAGAACTTGGTAATTTGCAGCAGGCATAAACTTATGATTTTATTAAATAATGGAGGTCACTGTGTCAGACGCTTGCGATGTCATCAGGGTATTCTAATGCTGCAACATTAGAGCATCCACATCATTTTGCTTTATCAGATTACATAATTATACAACTCAAAAAAACTCATTCCCAGATGAAGTATTCATGAGGTTCTTTTGACGTTCAGGGTCATTGCTTTGTATTAGACAGGCAACTTGGCATAATATAAGACCGACTTCATTTAATAATGCAACGGCATGCCGTGTGATTCCATGACGTGGGTTATCTTGATTCGTGTAGAGAATAAGTCATCGTTATGAGCCCAGTTTTTTGTAGAGAACTTTGTCATTGCATGTATATTCCCGTGTTATATCTGCACACATTAGTTGAATCTCGAAGGTCTTTGAGACCCGTCCGTCGCCATGCAATGGGTTAATAAAAAATGAATTTTACGCCCCGTAATACCCAATTAGTAAGGTATTATACAACGTTGTGTGAAGAAAATCAAAATGGACAAAAAGTTAAAATCGAAAGCAGATATGGCGGCCATCTTGTATTTTGTTAAAATGCTCAAAGTTGCAAGTTTAGCAACTAGGTTAATTTAGCTCTCTTACACATGTGTCAAAAATAAAAGTTTACAGGAATAGACATTGCAGGATCAAGTACATGCATCATATAGGCGGCAACTAGACTATTTAGATCTACGTACGTTAGAAAAAAATGGTATATCGTTCTTAACCTCGTGGCAAGGTCTTGTGGCAAGAACATCTGAAGAAAACTTCTTGTCGTAGAGTTGACGAGCTACATACCGTTTTTTCGTTTCTTACAACCTTATTTCAAAGTTGAAATGATAGAAATTGCATAAACTGGAAATTCCGGGAAGCGTGGTGCTGTCCTTAGGTTAGACATAATAAGAAATCATTTACCCGATTTAGGCATTATAGACTATCAGCTTCACAGTAGGCTAGGTAGCCTGGACTGGACTGGATTATGACGTTACTGAGTTACATCCATCTCAACACCACCTTGACGTAGTTTCAGTTCTCAGTTTGAGATTATTCTCAAATGAGAAAGTTTCTTGAACCGGCGAATGGTCTCAAGCGCTACCTGGGTCTCAGATTGAGACCATTACCATGGATACTGAGACTGAGATCGCTTCTTGAACCCGTGCAAAGGTGTGGGTAAGGGGGTCGTGATGCGATAGTAAGGTGTTCACATAGGATTCAAACTAAACTAAGACCTTACAAAATTCGTATTATGTTTACAAACGCCAAAAATTGTAGGAAGTGATAATTCTGACGAACCCTTGTGATTGTTACAGATGTGATCAGGGTCTTGAGCTGATGATACCTGGCAGACTCACGTGTCCTTCAGGTTGGAGTGTGGAGTATGACGGATACCTCATGAGTGCTTATCATGGCCACAAGAAATCAGATTGGATCTGTGTGGACAAGGATCCAGGTAAGGCTACTCAAACCCTGACATAGCTAAGCGCGACTATTGTCGATTTTAATTTGTTTTTTATTGTCGATCATCTCACTGATATGAGGAATAAAATGACTGCTTAAACATCAAGATTTAGAAATGTTCGGTCTCAAATATGGGTATTTTTCAACCACTTCTCTTGAGTTTGTGGATCTCGATAGCGAGATAGAACCTCAAGTGATTGAAAATTTAAATTAAATAATTTAGCGGGATAAGGGCTAGCATAACTTTACAGTCTGTCAAATGGGGGTTTCTACAAGACATGAAATGTTTCATAAAAGTAATATTGTCCACAAAGTGTGTCTTTAATCATGTAAAATAAGTTGTCTACATCAAATTCACATTTCAAAAAATAAAATATATATGATCTGTGAGTTTTAATATGGTAAAGAGTAGAAATTAAAACTATTTATTTAAAAAAATAATTTCTAGACCATTGCTAGATGTTTTGTATTTATAAATAGCAAAAAGGATTTTTGACACATCAATATTATATTTGTAAAAATTATGATCAGGCATGGTTGACCTGGATCTCAATCCATTCATTAATCAGAATGGCGATCCCAAAAATCATCGTTTAGAGATATAACTGTACATACGAGCCAATAAGACAAAGTAACTAGCATGATGTACATATGCTTTCAGAGGGTACAGAAGGTGGCTCAGCAGACGAGAATGGAGCTCTGTTTTACGGAGTGAGTGGGATGTGTGGTAGTCTCCCCTGTCCACCATATGTGAATAAACGAGAAATCACCTGCGTGGTCTGCACCAAGTGAGAAAAACAAAGAGGACGTCATCAGCAGATCCCAGTAAACACGACGCATCCATCCAATGTTTAACCGATGTTGGGCCAACGTCGTAGACGGTGGGCCAACATCGGATAAACATTGGCTGGATGTGTCGTGTTTGTTGGGATGACATGTTGACCTATCACTGACCTGGCCAAAAACACCTCATGGTCAAAGTGTCAGATAGAGGCACACTAATGATCCGACGTGGTCGATATAGGCCCTTTATTAATCTGTAGTATTAGTTTAGATTAGTTAGTTAGATATCTTTTTATTAGTATAAGATTGCAATAATTATATATTTTGTTCATTTTAGTCACACTTGACAGATAATCTAGTGGGCTACACTTTTAAGATCATACAATTTATAATTTACAAATGCAGTGCGTCTATCATAAAATGTAATTTCTTCAATCTTATTAAATAATGAAATTTTCTGCTTTGAAAAATGTTAAACAGAATATTGTTTCCAAGCTTTAATTGCTTGAATAAAGTATCATATCCATATTAATAAGAAATATTTAAAAATTGCACCATTTAAAGATGTTTGATGCTTAATGGAAATACATACACACCAAAATATCATCGCGAATTGAAATATTCAAATTGACGTGATTTTGCCAGGTCATATGTATAGCAGTGGTGGATTCAGAAAGAGGGCGCTATTCCCAAAACATTGGTATTTGACACCAACAAAATTGCTAAGAATGGGCATCAAACCGTTATTTGTTAGCTGAGAAGATGAACAAATCTGTGTTTGATATTTACATTATTTTCGGCACTAGGCTACATGAAATTTTCGTCGGATTCACCCCCCCCCCCGTTGGCAATCTGGGTCCGCCCCTGTATATCTATACAATTTTTACTTTTAATATACATGTAGCCCATATGGCGATATTTTTAATATGTTTGCTTTACTGTGTATGCTTTAGTTTCTAGTTGATGTGCATTTTGAACTATTTTGATGTATCCTGCACTGCGTGTATTATTAAATTTTCAAATTCAATTTTCTTACAAGTTTTTTTTGTGATGTGTTTCCTCTCTAAATGAGAGAGAAAGTACGAAACATGAGACATCTAACACGAAACACTGAACCAAAGTTAGTATAAGGTTGACCCACAGACTTATGGTTGTACCAACATTGGGGCCCATCGTCATAAATAAAAATTGTGAACAGCCATTTCATAGAAAAAAATTTAGGCCAAATTTCTCACCCATATGCCAACTCTTGTGAATGCGGCCGTATCCTCAGGAGTTAGCATGCACAACGTTAAATTGACAATTATAACTTTTCTAATCTATTTGATTAACCCTTTAAATCCGCACGATGCATTAAAGCATCATTTCACATCCCTGAAAACAGACTTAATTTTCCAACAAACAAGGGTTTTAGAACGAACATTTCAAAAAAACTGGTTTGCCAATACATGACAATTTCCCTTAATTTTTCACTCACTTCAAGTCATCTTAATCCACTACAAGTCGAGAATTGCGACAGCAATTCGCGGCTTGTAGTGGATGAAGATGACAATGGTAAATTCAGGCTTGAAAGGGTTAACTAATTAAAGCACGTTTATTTGGAATTAGATGTGTGTTTAACCCTTTACACCCTCACGATTCATAAAAGCAGCATTTTGCATCTCTGAAGAATGACTTCAGTTCCAGAAACCTAGTGGTTTTAGAACGGAAATTTTCATGGAATTGTTCTAAAAATAACTGTATATTTTTCATTTGTCACCCACTTCAAGTCATCTTCATCCAATGCAAGTCGAGAATTGCGACAGCAATTCGTGGTTTGCAGTGGATGAAGATGACAATGGTAAATTCAGGCTTAAAATGGTTAAATATTAAGATTTACGTATGTTTGGTCTTAAAATGATTAATCAAACATGAGTAATTTTCACCCTCTTGAAGCGAGACACCACTATAGGAGGGTGAAAAATTAAATGAACCCTTTCAAGCCTGAATTTACCATTGTGATCTTCATCCACCACAAGCCGCGAATTGCTGTCGCAATTCTCGACTTGTAGTGGATGAAAATGACTTGAAGTGGGTCACAAATGAAAAAAATATACTGTTATTTTTAAAACAGTTCCATAAAAAAATTCATTCTAAACCCCCTAGGTTTCAGGACATTAATTCATTCTTCAAAGATGCAAAAAAACGCTTTAATGCATTAAAGGGTTAAATGACTTGGCTGACAACCCTATTGCTAGGTTTACACTAGGTTCCCGGCGGCGGCCACGTTTCAGGTCACCGTGGAGCAAACGGGATGGACGTGGGGCATGGACAAACTTGGGAGGCCGTGATTGCCGTGACTGCCGTGCCAGATTTTAAAACTGTCGAAAAATTGGACCGTATGTAGACAGTAAGAGTAAAAATATTTCTAATGGCCGTAGAACCATAACATAGGTATTCAAATGAATCAGAAAGAGCTAACTAAGACATTTATGATGGTTTCAAACTGGAAAAATCCTTTTGATTGCGATGTTTATTACAAATCAATTCAGCTCTTTAAGGGCTAAAGGGTTAATCGGGGGCTCACCGGATGCGAACCCGAAGACGTCTGATCTCTACCATCTCAACATTTTACATCGACCTATTATCTGAAATTGAATCATTTACTATAATTTAGTTGTATTTGAAATGTATGAAATTAATCGAAACTAATATCATTTATATTATGTCAAATTACTATAGTATTTTAGTGTTTGGAAACACCATAAAAATAGTCAAATTACTAAAGTATTCTAGTGTTTGGAAACACCATAAAAATACGTCGCTTCAAGAAAATTGCTGTCTGATTTCAATTTTAAGAATTGTTGCCAAATTAATGATTACTTCAACTAAGTGATTTATTCTACAGTGATCTGTAATGCCTTAGAAAAATCGTTTTAGTATATTCTTGCGTTTCAAAATGCCGACAGCTCACCTAGCAAACACGAGGACTTGACCCAATGTTGTTTTCTGTTGGTCTAGCGCCGTTGGGGGTGAGTCAATATTGAAGCAACATTGAGTCATAACCTCGTGTTTGCTGGGCTTCCCACAGGTGTCTGTCTACACCCACCCCTCCCCGTCCATAATATATTCGCCAGCCAATCAGTGTACTTTTAGCATGACAGCCGGCCAATCACGAGCTTACCACAATACTTGAAATTGAGAGTAGGGGAGATATGACGTCAGCCATCTGCAAACTTTACCATGCTGCAGAGCAGTGCCTAACGGCGGGCAGTGTATTAAATAAATAAAAATGGGGAATGGCAGTACACCAATAACATATACATGCATAAGTATTAAATGAAACAGTAAGAGCTAACTAAAACATTAATGAGGATTTCAAATTGGAAATAACTCTTTGTTATCTTTGTTAATATACAAATATTTGATTGCTTTAAGAGTTAATCTATATGTTATATCAAATAATGAATTTATATAATTTCGATAAAGGGAAATACCGTTCACAAAGAAGCTTCCAGTGGTTCTATCTGCGACTCTCTCTTATTCATTATTTTTGTGAACGGTATTTCCCTTTTAACGAAATTATATCAATTCATTATTTGCACTGACGACACTACAATATACCTTAACTTCTAAAATCTCAACAGTGGGGGGGGGGGGGGGGATATTATTGAAGAAGATGAAGAATTTTAAAAATAAGCTCCCAGTTGATTGTAAACAAATTATCTCTTAATTCGGCTAAATTACAAAGTAACGATATTTAGAAAACCACAGAAGGAAATTGAATTACCACCAATTGTCAAAATTAATCGAATACAAATTAAATGCGTCGATAACGTTATTTTTTATGGGTGGTCATAGACAAAAAAAACAATTTGAAGAAAATAATTTAAACAACGTTTCACATAACATAATCAGAATAATACGTATAATGAACAAGCTAGAATTCGCGCTCCCACAAAATGTTCTGTTGGATATACAACATTATTTGGTAAATGATACCACATATGACTACTTTATTATTTTATGGACAGCGAAAAAAAACGATATTTTAGACTAAAAAAGAGCGATATCAGTACTTTATAAGGTATCTAGCGTGCTTAATACATGTCCGATATATATAAAAAATAAACCTTTTAAAACTACATGACATATATTGCCTCCATTTTTTTCAATGGCGACACTTTTCTTCCGATGCATTCAGTCTAAGGCTTAACTTTGTAATCCATGTTCATAATACAATAGACCAACCCTTTATCAAACAAAATTTTGCCAAAGCTAATAGTGTTCGAAAATAATTGCCAAAGGATGTGAATAACATGCCAGATTGCAGAGAAGCGAACATATTGTGAGCGACAGGTTTTGTAAAATAAAATAAAACATATTTTGTAGAATATAATAAAAACACAATAATATTTGACGTTGAAGGACGTTGGGAGTGAAACATCTACGTCGTTCTGGGTACGGTACGCATGTTTGATTGTGGACATTCACCAAACGTTGGCTCAATGGTGGTCCACCGTCCGCGACGCTGGCCCAGCATTGAACCAACATTAAGTGAACATATCGAGTCTACTGAGTTTCATATTTTTGCAGGAAGTGAAACTGAATCTGCGTGTAAATATCATGATTAGCTGCAATATACGACGTAACTTCTTTCAAATTAATAAACTAGCATGAGAATAATACACTGTAAATGCGTGATTCCCCCCCCCCCCAAAAAAAAATAACACTTTCTAAAAGCACTCACCATGGTTGTGCATATACAGCACCCCAAACTATCCAAAAGGAGAGGGTGTGTATGGTGCTTCAGATATAGTGTTATGCACTATAAACATGATAAATAACCAGTTACAATACTGAATCTTTATGAAATGACGGGTCGGAAACATTTTGTTTCTTTGAAGTATAAATACTTGTTGGGTACTTGTTGGGTGCGAACCTGCGAACTCAGAGACAGTAGCGGTTAACCGCTGCAGAACGCGGTGAGTTAATGTAGTGTTACGCTGCAGCAACGTCGCAGAGTGCGTGCCAGCATAAGGCCACATCGGGCTGGCATCGCGAGCTAAGTGGAATTATATTATTGATGTCTTAACCGCTAAGCTATTCCTTTTCAATTTTCTCCAACTTGAATTTGTGTCTCGCTACCGCGACAGACAACTTCAAGTGGGTGAAAATTCCTCACATTCGTTTAATTTAAAACCTAACATTTGCAAATCTTCGTTTTTTAACACACAGTTCGTTCCCAATAACTGTGCTTTAACAGATAAAAAAAACAAATAAAAACGACTAAAGCTGCTCTTAGCCCCTTAACCCTTTCATCGCGGAGACCGCTTGTATACGTCAGAATCTGACGTATAAAGACGATTTCCGCACTGTTAGAATTAAAAAATAATAATGCCCGTAGACCCATAACATAGGTAGGTCTATTCAAATGAAGCGGAAATAGCTAACTAAAATATTTATAATGATTGCAAAAATTGAAAAAAAAATTTTGGTCTCCATGGTTAATGCAAAAATATTTGAGGGCTTTAACCCTTTAACCGCCAAATTATTTATTTTGAATTTTTACCCACTTGAAGTTGTGTCCCGCTGACGCGATCCACAACTTCAAGTGAGTGAAAATTATTCAGATTTTTCAAAATGGAGGTCAACTGTTTTCAAATATTGCTGATGTCGCATTTTATCTTTAACATGTTTAAAAGGTGGTACCTAATGTGCTAATAAAAAATGAGAACCTGAATATATGCGGCACCGGCGGTTAAAGGGTTAAACACGACCATAGCCGTGCTTTAGGGGTTAATTATTTCTTATCACACTCTACCACACCTGTCCCGATCACACTACAATAACTGATAATCAAGAGCGGTGTCAGCCACTGTCCCTGTAAATACCAGACGCTACCCCAATGCCGGGATGATGCTGGCTCTACGTCGTTGACGGTGGGCCAGCATTAGCCCAGCATTGGGACAGCATCCCATATTTGCTGGTTATCACCAAACTACCATTGTATTTTAAACATGATTTCAGTTGTATAAAATTGCATCAGTTAATTATAAATTATATTAATAATTTTAGAGGATTTCACCAATTGATCCTCAAACATGACGACCTAGCGCTGTATTTTATCTCGCTGAAGTTATGAGTTTTAGAAACCCCCTAGTCTTCTCTGGGACATCCCCTGAATAATCAGCCCAAGGTGTACGTTATAGATTTGTACTGCAATTTATCATTAGTACTCTGTCTTACACAATACAAGAGGTAGGTTTATTAAACTTTTACATTTATGTTCTTAAAGAAGTTCCACAATTTAATTGGCCTTTGTGATAGGGACATCTGATTGCTTAACTGAGAGTATCCTTTTAATGTCTGGTCGGTTCTTAGGTTATTTTGTATATGTTATTTTTGACAAACTAAACTACTTTAAAATTGATGGAGGTATGGAACAATAATGTTGTATATCGACGTCAGATTCTGACGTCTATAATGGTCCCCCGCACTGAAAGATTTAAATATTTATAATATTCGTAGACCCATAACTATTCAAATGAAGCGGAAAGCGGAAAAGATATTCACGTGGATTTCAAATCGAAACAAACCCTTTGGTTTATACACAAATATGTCAGCATTTTAACCCATTGATCTCCCTAGTCGCAGTTATTCACAATACGACATATTTTTGATAAAATTCAAATTGTAAAAACCATCACAATTTTTGAGATTTTATATCAGATTTTATGCAAAATTTTGAGCAATTTAAAAAAATGAATACATTTTCATTCAACTGCAGGTGGGAGTTGCGGTAGCAATTCTCAGCTTAAGGTGTGAAAGTAAGATTTATCAGCTGGGTTCTAAAGGGGGGGGGGGATAAACACAACTAGTTATTCTGTGAAAATCAATGACCGTGACCTCCTTTGTTTTCACCGAGCTGGCTAATACAATGAAGTATGGGGGGAGGGGTCTTATATAACCTTGTTTTTACTGCGTGACGTCACTGCGCTTCACAGAATGAAGTATGGGGGAGGGGATCTTATATAACCTTCTTTTCACCGAGTGACGTCACTGCGTTTCACAGAATTATGATAACGAAAAATGTTGGTATGAATTGAAGTGTATGATTTGATGTGGTTGATAAAACAAAATTGAGGATTTACATTTCTGCCCAATTTCACAATGCGACTTATATTACCATTTTTTAGCCCTTGTGCTGAATTACTCGCTTCTATCTTCATGATCTCATTCATTTGACGCTGGAATAGCTAAGGCAATTTTCCAGCGTCAAATGACAAATACTACTACTAATAAATATGAATCTTGTAAATTTAATTATTTGATTAATCTTTCCAAGCTTAAATTTAGCATTGTCATCTTCATCCTCTACAAGCCGCGAATTGCCGTCGCAATTCTCGACTTGTAGAGGATGAAGATGAGTGGGAAGTGGGTATTATAAATATATCGTTGTTATTAAAGCAGTTTCAGTAAATGTGTCGTTCTAAAACCCCTTAGTTTTAGGAAATTGATTCATTCCTCGGAGATGCAAAATGATGCTTTGCTGCATCGTGAGGGCTTTAGACGTCAGATTCTGACGACTAAAGTCGACCCACGCACTGATCGTAGACCCATAACATATTATGAGGTAATCAAATGAATCGGAGAGAGTTAACTAAGACATTTATGATAATTTCAAATTGAAAAATCACTTTGATTTTTATGCTGTTGTGGGGACTAGAGGTCATACGCCCAATAGCTCGAACCACGTTTTTTGCCATTTAAAAAAATATTTGGTGACTAAATTGTATTTTTTCCAACTCCATTCAACTTGCCAAGTTATACGGCGCCTATTTCTGCCGTTTTTTAAAAATACTTTACATCGTCTGATCCTTTCTTTGCCATGTATGATGACAGGTGCAAGTCATTCATTATTAAAGCGGTGGGCGATATTAGGTGAAATTCGGGAAAAACGGTATACATAACAAAGAAAGGATCTCCCAAGTTGAAATAATTTTCAAACAAAAATTATATCTGGAGATCGCCGGACATGTTAGTGAGTTGAATAGTAGTAAAAAAAAAAAATTCAGCCAGTAAATATTTTTTAAATGGCGAAAAACGTGGTGAGCGATATTGGGCGTACGACCTATAGTGCTACTCAGCGCTTTGAAGGTTAAAGGACTAACTAAGCATCGGCCACAATCTATCACAGTGACATCTTGTTTGGTGTGAAATTAGTCCGAGCTTGACGTGAACAGCATGGTTAGACGTCAGAGATTGACCGCATAGCAAAAGCTGTGGTTTTCTATGCTGGTGGTCAGTGTATGGCGTGATGGAACGTCGTGGTTACCAGTATGGCGAGATGGATCACGTCGGATCACATCACGTCGGGGTCACCAATATGGCGTGATGGGCCTACGCCGGGAGTTCCGTTATGGGGTCACAACGGCCGACGAGGGACTCCGCCCAATCTCACCATCAAAACTCAAACATCCTCCTCATCCGTCTGGTCGACAGTTTCAAACAAACCAGGAGACTCTCTTCTCTCTTGTCATGTTTATTTGATTAACATGCGATAACAGCAAAGCACAACCATCCGCGCACGGCACGTCTCTATGGACTTAGCGAGAGCGAGCTACGGCACGTCCGCAGTCGCTGAGTATTACGCTTGAAGTGCGGGAATAATACCAAGGCCACACACACTGCTCTGTGTGCGCACGTCACCACGGTATGAAAACGAGGCGGTCATCCCCGTTCGCCCGCGTCCAGGAATCTGGGGATAAGCGCCACATTAACTGAGCGATGTCAGGATCCTACAAGTGTACGCTGAGACCAAAAATTGTATGAAAAATGTGAGGGTAGCCCTATTTAGATGGTAAATTTACCTATAAAGACAGGGCTTTAAGTCCCCACGTTAAGGCATTAATCTAATGAGATGTACATCTGTCATTACAGAATGATATAAAAATAATTGATCAAACAATGATGTAGTTTTTCATTGCGCGATCGATCGGATGCGCACCGTATTTTGGGGGCACAAATTTACGAATGGCAATGATTACAGACTCTGTATCGCACACAGGGTCTGTTATTACGGACCAGTGTGAAATCGGCTTGAAGCCGTATATATTTATACGGCCCCAGCAGCAAATGAAGTATCTGTTACAACGCTGATTTTTTGTATAAAACATGGGAATTAAATGGGTTTTTCAATTTGAAATCATCAAAAGTGTCTTACTTAGCTCTTTCCGCTTCATTTCAGTACATACATGTATGTTATGGATCTACGACCATTGTAAAAATTCCATTCTTTTAGTGCGGGGAATCGACTTTTGACGTCATGATTGTGCAGAAAGCGATTCACTTATTATGTTTTATCTGACATCTTAAAACACACCACTACATTTGTTTCTTCGTCCGACCACTACATTCTAAGCCGGGAATTGAGAGTTATTGTTGATCACCTACAGACCAGTTATCATGGCAGGGCTATGGTACTATAATCAATCAGGTGTGACCCAGTTGTTGATTATGAGGGATCCTCATTATGGTCGGATATTTTTTAAGTCAGTTAAAACCCTCGGGGCTCTCCATTTTTAGCAGTGAAAAAGGCTTAGGCCTTCGGTCTCGACCTTTTTCGCAGCTAAGAATTAGAGCTCCTCGAGCTTTATCC
>OZ024909.1:77506716-77591020 GCA_964017125.1 Flabesymbios commensalis | reverse complement strand
CATAAATGTGTTTTTTGAAAGAAATTTAGCCAATTTTAGCCAAAAAGCCTTGTCCCACATTCTAAATTCCACATAAACAGGCGATTTATTCTAGACTTCCTGTATTATATATTATATTTGTTTCTGATATAATGCTAGTGCACAACACTATCTATAAGATATACAAGTTTTTTAAAATAATTTTATTATTTTACCACTTTTTATGCAATTTATGTCTGTCCCACGCTGCAGCGACTCTCCGTAACGCTTATAGTTTTCAGGTAATTTCTATACTTTTTCTGACCAAAATATCACTTGTCTGGTGCCAAAGAGTTGCGCCAGACCTTCATGCAGTGAATCGTGAAAAAAAGTACAATAAATGTGGTTTTGTTTAGAAATAATGTAAGGTTTGTGCAAGTCTTTGGGTGAGTATTTTAACTCAACGTCTCTCCGTAACGCGATTTTTTACACATAAATACTGCAATTAAACTTTTAAGCACCCTACAACCTCCAAGCCTCCTACAACCTCATTTGAAAAAAACAAAAATACTCATAGTATAGCATAATACATAGATGCTTCGCACGATTTAGTAAAAAAAACGTCTCTCCATAACGCGTATTTTCTGTCTCTCCATAACAAAAATAAAAACGTTATGGGGAGAAAAAGTAGTCACAAATTACCCTTTTACTCATTTAAAAATAGCTATAAACCTTTATGAATTTGGTATTTTAGCCAACAAGTGACACTTGTTGAAATAGTAACTTTTCTTTCTGTCTTTCAAATTGTGTTAGCATCGATATTGAGTATTTGTTTATTGTCACTCCATAACAGAAATAATTGTCGTTATGGAGAGACAATGTTCGTTATTATTACTCTCCATAACGACAATAATCGTAACAGAGAGAAATTCTTATTTCATTATTTAAGGGTTATTGTCATAATGTGATTCTTTCTAAATTAAGTGATCAACATTATAATAACCATGTTCAACTACTTGTTAAATATTGTATACTTTTGTAGAAGGGTCACTGAGAAATTTAAGTTTGAAGATTACTCCGTAACATAATTTGGTCTCTCCATAACGGTAAATTATAGTACATGGGATATGTGAAAGTATTGTGGGTTTTATCATAAAAGTATGAAATTTTGCACACTACTAGATTGGGTCTACATGCGTCTTCTCAGCCATGGAGCCAACGCGAAAATGACCCATATAAAAAATGGCGGCCATTTTAGTACCGCCATTATCGAAAAACAGATTTCGTCCAATATCTTCATTAATAACGATGGTAGAATAGCAAATAATGTGTCTACACCCATGTTTTCATGGTCAAGGATTGCAATGAAGCCATTTTCGACAGCATACAATTTACACCTAGCTCACAAATGCTATGATGGTTGAATATCGCTGATACTTTGTGCTTATTTCATAAGACAGTCATTAGGCCTACTAATTATTTCATATTTTATGAATGCACATAACTTTTTTTCTTCGTTTGCAGGTAAATAACAATATACAATGTTAGATGAAGTCTTAGTACTAGTTGTAGTTTTGGTGGTGGTCTAATCATGGCAAGTAAATTACAGATCGTCGATCCAGAGTTTCAACCTACAGCTGGTCCATCAGAAAGGGTGCAGCCTACAGACTGGACTCGGTGCATACTATGTCAAGAAGTGACATCTGAATCACTGCAGTGCCCAGCTGCAGATACTCGACTATGTGCAAAAGGTTCTGGATACCTAACTTTGTCTCAGAATATTTTAAGGTTCCACAATCTGCATGCACTACCGATGCCCATTGACATCAGACGCCTCGATGATGGTTGTGGTATCGAACAGTCTCTCCAGAAGCACAAAGCAAAGTGGCACAAGCTGTGTAGTATCAAGTTTAACACTACAAAGCTACAAAGAGCTGAGAAGAGACAATCAACCAAGGATGATGATCCACTCACCAAACCAAAAAAGTTCACCAGAGTGAATGACCCACATGAAAGAGCACGTCAGGATGTATGTTTTTTCTGTGATGAGACATCATCGACTGACAAACTACATAATGCTTCTACATTCCAGTTAGATAGCCGCGTGCGCAAGTGTGCTTTAAATCTACAGGATGATAGACTTCTAGCGAAGCTGAGTGCAGGGGACATGGTTGCACAGGATGCAAGATATCATGCCCGATGTCTGGCTCGTCTCTACAATAAAGATACTGCACTTCAGGACAAAATGCAGTCAGACACCAGTTACAATATTTCTCATGGCATTGCTTTTGCAGAGCTCGTGACGTTCATAGAAGAATTGAGAATGGATGAAAAAATTGCTCCTGTCTTCAAGCTTTCTGACCTCACGAAGTTATACTCCTCTCGTCTAGAACAATTAGACATTGAGCACTCTTCACGTGTCCATAGTACAGACTTGAAAAACCGTATACTGGCACAGTTTCCTGATATGAGTGCCCATAAAGAGGGACGAGAGGTCTTCCTTGCATTTAACCAGGACATAGGACTGGCACTGAAGGGAGCATCAAAGACAAATTTTGATGATGAAGCAATATGTCTTGCCAATGCAGCAAAGATTGTACGGAGAGATATGCTTGAATTGACAACAAAGTTCACAGGCTCATTTCAACCGAACTGTCAGCAGAGCTCTGTGCCAAAGGCATTGTTGGCACTTGTGGTCATGATACTGGACAGTCCAAATATAAAATCACAGTCTGATACCACATCTCAGGCAGCACTCAGTATATCACAGCTCTTGCAGTACAACAGCCATGTTCGACGTCGCAAAGGAAGCGTGAATCCACATCATACCAAAGCTCGGGAAACGTCACTACCTATGTATGTGGGCATTACTGTTCATACCCGCACTGGTAGCAGTGATCTTGTTGATACTCTCTTTAACCTTGGGCTATCGGTCTCTTATGACAGGGTCATGGATGTTTCCACAGATATGGCAAACCGAGTATGTGAGTTATACAATCAGAAAAAACTTGTGTGTCCTGCAAATCTCCTGGGTGGCTTGTTCACAACAGGTGGAATTGATAACATCAATCACACCCCCAGCTCCACTACATCTGCTGGTGCATTCAATGGGACAGGTATCTCTTTATTTCAACCGAGGGGACAACTTCCTGGGACTGACCTCCAGGAATTGCGTATTCTTGAACCAGCATGCCCCACCAGACGTGTAGCTGAACTCCCAGAATCGTACACTACAATACCACCCATTACCTTGAAGAAGAAGGACGCACTGGTTCCTCCCGTTGCTGGTGCTCTCAGAGGAACTGGACAAGCTTACAGTGAGGCATTCCAAGCAGAAATTAGGTTTGTATTGTGGAATCTGAAATTTAGAGCTCATATTAGCTAACATTATTTCAACTATTACATCATGTCAATGATATTACAAAGACTTAATGTGTCTCTGTTTCAGATGGCTGGAGTATGTAGACAGCAATATTGGACGGGAACTACTTGGCGAAGCAAATATCTCATGGGCTGCTTACCATGCCAGTCGACTGCCAGGACAAGACCTCACACCAGCAATCTCAACTTTGCTGCCACTATTTCCTGATAGTTCCCAGTCTGTTGCCATGATTCGCCATGCCATGGATGTTGTTAAGCTGGCTGTGCAAGAAGTCAATCCCGGTCAGATTACTGTTGTCACTCTGGATCAACCTTTGTATGCCATAGCCAAACAAATACAATGGAATTGGCCAGAAAGTCATGGAGAAAGCCAATTTGTTATTATCCTAGGAGGACTCCACATTGAGATGTGCAGCTTGAAGTTGATTGGCGATTGGCTCGAAGACAGTGGCTGGGTAGAGGCCTTAGTTCAGGCCAAGGTGTCTTCTCCAGGAACGGCAGACTCCTTCGTCAAAGTATCGCACATCACTCGTACCAGACGAGCACATCAGGTAACTGCCAGCTCTCTCCATATCTTACTGAAAAGGGCATACAATCAGTACAAGGAGGGCTTAGCACCTGATCAAGAGCCTAATGATTTTAACGATTGGTGTGTCCAGAGGAAGAACAACTGCCCACAATTCCTCTTCTGGTACACAGCTCTGCAGCTCCAGCTCCTGGTATTTACCTACATCAGATCTCTGCGTGAGGCCAACTTCCCCCTCTATGTAGACTGTCTCACGAAACTGGCCCCCTGGTGTTTCGCTTTGGACCACACTAACTATGCTCGATGGCTACCTGTTCATGTACGAGATATGGCCAGTCTGGGCGAAACACACCCCGACGTGGCTACTGAATTCTGCGACGGCAAGTTCACTGTACAGAAGACATGCCGTGTGTTCTCCTCCATTGCCATTGATCAGGCCCATGAACAAAATAATGCTATAGTCAAGGGTGATGGAGGCGCTGTTGGACTAATGCAAAGCCCAGAATCTCTTCGACGCTGGTGTGTTGCTGGCCCTGAAATGGCAAGAATGATCTCTGAATTTGAATTAGCTATGCAATCAGGTCGCAAGACTGACAAAGACACACGACATCATGATCAAACTTCAACTACACAGATGACATTTGCTAAGAATGTTAAGTCTATGGTTGAGGTGATTGAAGAAATGGGCAACCCATTTACAGAGGACACCAAAAATCTCCTGAAACTGGATACTAGAGAGATTGCAGACGAAGCTACAATAATTGCAGTTCAACAGGCTGAAGAAATAGGATACACACAGTATGACAACTATGTTACTGAGCGCCTGCTTGGCCAGAAATCCATATCCGATACCATCAGTAAAAACAAACTCCCACTCTTCAATAGACCTCCACCAAAAGCACAGTCAAGGGAAAAGCTTCAAGTATCTTCTCTGAAGAATGACTGTGCATTATTTTCAAGGCTCTACATTGCATGCCAGACAAGGGATGGTAACCTTGATGAGTTTTTTAAGCATGAAAACCAAGCATACCCCCCATCTCTCTCACAGCATGGCAGCTTACGACTGGGCACGAAGTCAGATATACTGAGTTGCGTCGAAAACTGTGCTCAATCACAAACCAGTGCTCCAGAAATAGAAGTTACCATCCTTGATGGGGCTGCAGTGGTCCATATGCTTATGCCTGGTATATCAAAAACCTTTGATGAGTATGCCCAAAACGTCTTTCTCCCATACATCCAAAGTCATCTTCATCGGTCCAGTCGAGTGGACATAGTATGGGATGTTTATGTGAAGAACAGCCTGAAGTCACAGACCAGATCAAAGCGTGGAAAGGGCATCCGGAGAAGGGTTCAAGGATCCCAATGCATACCATCAAACTGGCAGAGCTTTCTTAGGGTTGAAGGGAACAAGACTGAGCTTTTCGCATTTCTCGCAAGACATGTTGTACACATTATGACAGATAAGCAAGTAGTGACAACAGATGGACCTAATGTCCTGTGCATGCCCCCACAAGACACAAGCAACCTCTCTCCTTGCAACCATGAAGAGGCGGACAGTAGGATGATGCTGCACATAGCTGATGCAGTGAACAAAGGTTTTCAGAAGGTGTTACTGAGAACAGTGGACAGTGATGTGGTGGTACTAGCTGTTGGAATAGTAGCAAAGCTTACAATCCAGGAACTGTGGGTAGCTTTTGGGACAAGTCAGAATTATAGGTTTATCCCAGCACATGAGATTGCAGCATCTTTGGGACCAGAAAGGTCTAAAGCCCTCTCAATGTTTCATGCCTATACAGGATGTGACACAGTGTCATCATTTGCCACAAAAGGCAAGAAGACAGCATGGGATGTATGGAAAGCATACGATGAAGTCACTACAGCATTTATAGCAGCTTCAGCTGGTCCAGAACAAGTGTCTGATGAGATAATTGCTGTCCTTGAACGTTTCACTATTCTTCTTTATGACCGCACAAGCAGCAAACTAAACATTAATGATGCTCGCCAAGAACTGTTCACCAAGAAAGGACGTGGAATGGATGCTATTCCCCCCACCAAGGATGCCCTGATCCACCACATCAAAAGAGCAGTTTATCAAGGTGGATACTGTTGGGGGCGGTCACTCGAGGCAGCACATGAGCTACCATCACCAGCTGACTAGGGCTGGACAAATCCTAATGAATGGAGACCACTCTGGACGACACTCCCTCAAGCAAGTCAATCTTCACGTGAACTCCTGTGTTGCGGCTGTCGCAAGGGATGCCGTGGAAACTGCAAGTGTACGAAGGCAGCATTAAAGTGTACAGCCCTGTGCCAGTGCAGTGGTGACTGTGATGCTTAGCAAACTCTAAATGTACTGTCATGCAGGCTCTGAAGCCAGTACCAAGTCACAGTTGCACGTTGATACATTTGTCTATTACCTTTGCTAATTCATTATTACTAAGCAACATATTATGTGTATGATTATGCAACATAATGTCGCTCACTTGATATTCTGTAAACAACGAGTTCCATGTGAAAGTTTTCTTTACTCTTCATGATCAATCAAAATCTACAGTAGGCTGAAACCTGCTTGAAACTACAATTGAGATTAACATGCAGGCTATATGCCACCATTAACATCACGATTTTGCATCATATAATGTTGCATCAATGAGACTGTATGTACAAATAATTTTATCCGACAATTGTTCTTGCTCTTACCAATAAAAGTGCTACCTGTTTGTTTGAAATAATTTTGTATTATTTCAAAGTGAATATGTGATGTTAGCCAAGTTAACATTTTGCTAAAGGGGATTCGCCACAAAATATTTTCGGATCAAACTTGGCGGCTATTTTGAACAAAATGGCTGCCATGCTTGCATTATTGGCCAAATATGAATTTAATGATGATTTATAGTAGTACCAACATAATCCTTGACCCTAAAAACATGGGTATAGACACCAATTTTATTATTCTATCATCTTTAGTTACACAGATATCGGGAATTCTAGTTTTTTTGGTAATGGCGCTAAAAATGGCCGCCATGGCCAACACAGAACATTTTCAAGTTGGCTCCATGGCTGAAAATGTTGTTGTGGTAGCATGCTAGAAGTGTACCAAGTTTCATGCTTTTATGATTAAACCCACAATTCCTTGGTATATATTCACATATCTCATGGACTATTAGTCTCTCCATAACGGTAAGAAAAATTTAAATTGATAAAAATAATCATTTAAAAGTGAAATTAAGCTCTGCTGACAACGCTATGTCAATAAACAAAGCTAAGTTGACATGTGTTTTTGACAATATCCAGACAATCTCATATATCAAGGAAAATATCATCACTGGTGCCTAAAATTATAGAATCCCTCATATATAGTCTGTGACACGAGACTCAACTGATTAATATGAGGAAGGTATATAGTCTGTGACGAGAGGTTTAAAGGGTTAATATGAGACAGGTATATATAGTCTGTGACGTGGGACTGAAAGGGTTAATATGAGGCACGTATATAGTCTCTGACGTGGGGCTTAAAGGGTTAATATGAGGCAGGTATATATAGTCTGTGACGTGGGGTTCAAAGGTTTATTATGTGGCAGATATATATAGTCTGTGACGCGGGGCTTAAAGGGTTATTATGAGGCAGGTATATAGTCTGTGACGCGGGGCCTAAAAGGTTAATATGAGGCAGGTATATAGTATGTGGCGAGGCTGACAGGGTTTATATGAGGCAGGTATATAGTCTGTGACGTGGGACTTAAAGGGTTAATATGAGACAGGTATATAGTCTGTGACGAGGGGCTTAACGGGTTAATATGAGGCAGGTAGATAGTCTGTGACGTGGGGCTTAAAGGGTCAATATGAGGCAGGTGTATTATAGTCTGTGACGTGGGGCTTGAAGGGTTATTATGAGGCAGGTATATAGTCTGTGACGTGGGGGGGGGGGGCTTGAAGAGGTAATATGAGGCAGGTAAATAGTCTGTGACGTGGAGCTTAAAGGGTTAATATGAGGCAGGAATATAGTCTGTGACGGGGGGCTTAAAGGGTTAATATGGGGCAGGTAGATAGTCTGTGATGTGGGGCTTAAAGGGTTATTATGAGGCAGGTATATAGTCTGTGACGGGGGGCTTAAAGGGTTAATATGGGGCAGGTAGATTGTATAGATTGAGATAAGACAGCTGGGCTTCTCGACATGCTGACAGAAGTGAGTGGGCGTGTCTGCAGCAATTAGCTCAGGCCCTCTCGCCTCATTATATTGACCCTTTAAGCACTAATCACGACAATAGTCGTTTTTAGTTTTATACACAGTTTATGCATATGGTTGCTTAAACATTAAGATTTGCAAATGTTCGGATTCAAGTGGGTGAAAATTTAAATTCGATAACGTTTTAACTCTGTCAGCTCGGGGACCGTCTTAAAATGTCAGATTCTGACATCTAAAGTCAATCACCGCACTGGAATAAATAAAAAACAATTATAATGGTCATAGACCCGTAACATAGGTACCCAAATGAAGCAGAAAGAGGTAACTGAGACATTTATGATTTCAAATCGAAAAAAATCCCTTTGGTCTCCATGGTTTATAGAAAGATATTTTAGGGCTGTAAGAGTTTAGGGGTAAATACGTGTGTCTCTCAGCTCCACTGGTCATGATGGTGCAGAAAATAACCAGTCGTGTCAAACTACAAGACACAGGTGACTTATGGGATATCCTTGCTAACTAATTCTGAGATATCATCTATACTATAATAGAATAAGGAATTTTAGGCTTTTATCGGTCGTTGAACGACCCCCCCCTGACCAAATCGCTATTTACCGCTTTGCCATTCTGACATGGTTGTAACGATAATTAAAATTTCTTAGGATATCTTTTTCTGCTATAATTTGCCTTTTATTCAATGTTCATCACAATTTTCAATCTGATGTTTGTGTCGACTATAAGTCAGCACGACACTGACCCAATGCCGGTACAAGGCTGGGCCACCGTCGCTGGTGATGGCCAGCACTCATTCGACACCGAGCAGTACATCGTGACGCATGAATACAATGTACAGTGTACACATGATCCACCGACCCAATGCCGGCTCAATGTTGGGCTAGCGTCGCAGACAATTTCCCAGCACCGCACCAGTGCATCGTATCAGTGCACAGAGCTAGAGACAATAATTCCTGATTGTGAACATTTTGTATACATTCTTTAAAACGCTGTTTATGTCACCCTAAGTATACTGAGAACCAATAATTTTTATGTTTTGATTTTTTTCTGGTTTCTTAAAATGTGTTCTGGGCGTCATATTCAAGATGGCCGCCAAATCATAAGATTACGCCAAAGCTTTTATCACTATTAATTCATTCCCATAAAACAAGGCATTAAAGTGACACTAAACTATATTATAATGATTAAAAGATCAATATAGATGGTAAATACCTAACACATACACCTACGATGATAAATACAATATTCAAAATGGCTTCCAAAGTGGCTAATAGCAGCTTAATTGTGTGAAAATTGCATTATCGACAAAAATAAGTTAGAGATCAATGTTGTGAATAACTTTGATATGCTGATAATATGTTATGCCCGATACAGAGCCATAATAATTGGTTTGTGTAAATACACCCGAACACATGGAGAGCGTGTTTAAGTGGTGGATACAAAAAGTAAGCAGATTGTCGTAAGGTAGGCTTACAGTACAGTTTATTCTCAAACAAATACTTCAAAATACTGTGTGTTTAATATGGGACATTACTTACGGTCAAATTACAATGAGCTGGCTATTCTTCTGCAGGAACACAGCCTGCAGGAGACTATTCTAAACCCAAATAACAACGTAACTTTTAAGAATTACTCGATGAATAATTGCTTTGGCCCGACCAATAATGAAAGGGCCTGCTGGGGTGTCTCCATTCTTAAACGACATAAACACATTATTTTAAACACCAACTCACAGGCTGTTGCAGTTAACATGGACTGTCACAGGTCAATGACTATATGCTAGGTTTATTTACCACCTAACCGCCCAGTAGGTATTGGGGAATTGAGGCAATTGGTAAAACAATTGCCCAAACCCCTCATACCACAGGGTGATTTTAACGGGCACCACACAACGTGGGGCTGTAGGGACATCAACCCACGTGGCAGAATAATGGAGGACTTCCTCTCAGATGAAAACCTGTGCATCTTCAACGATACTTCAACGACCTACTTGCATCCTGCTTCTGGACCGGACCCATCCATTGACCTATCCTTGTGTGATACTGATTTATATTCGGATTACACTTGGATGGTCAATGAGGATATCCGTAGCAGTGATCACTATCCAATAATCATACAGAGCAACAGCTCTGTTGCTGAAGAAAGAGTGCAGCATTGGAGGTTGCACAGGGCAGATTGGGAAGCCTTCCAACAGTCTTGTGGGGAGAGGGCCGCATAATCTCTCAATTTGAGAGTGAAGAGGGGATTGATGACCCCATAGCCCTTTTTACAACAAAATTAAACAAAATGGCAGAGAAAAACATACCAAAAAACCTCGACAGTTCAAAAAAAAAGTAAATAAACCCTGGTTTGATGAATATTGCAAATAAGCAAATGAAAAAAGGAAGAAATCCTTAAACAAATTTAAAAGACATCCAACTAGGCAAACCCTTGACGTTTCTAAGAAGGATTACGCTAATGCTCGCGGCGCCATTAGTGAGGCCAAGCGTCAATCTTGGGGAACTTATTATCTCCACACTAAATCATAATACATCGGTGAAACAAACATGGCAAATGTTGCGCAGAATAATTTGCAAGAGGAAATATAAAACTATCAAGTACATTGTCACTGATTCTGATACAATAACTAATATGACGCTGGCAA
Source organism: Flabesymbios commensalis (assembly GCA_964017125.1). NCBI lineage: Eukaryota > Metazoa > Annelida > Polychaeta > Terebellida > Flabelligeridae > Flabesymbios > Flabesymbios commensalis. Next base: position 77,580,313 of record OZ024909.1, on the reverse strand, counting down.
CATCCTTTGCTTCAAAATCATCTCCAGTTCATTATCAGGAAAAAATATAATGATTAGGGACATAGTAGAGGTGCTAAGGCGATGTAGTGTTAGGATTGTGATAAAAGCACCAAATTTCACACACGGTTACATTTTGATGTCCTGAATCAGATAAGAGGAACACCCCAATCGATTTTGACCCATAAAATATCATAATTTGCATATCTCAAAATGGCCGCGAAATCAAACTGAATCGTATTTTTTTACACTAAATCACGATTTTTTCTCTACATTTTGTGATTTGATTTGCTTTTATGTTTTCTATTGTGTCGCAGTATCTACGGATATATTTCTGCTGCTCATTTAACCCGAAAACCGTCGGAATTAGCATAACGGGAATATCATATTCAAATATTTCATTAAAGTTATAATTCTCATTATAACACTTTATTTCACTGTGCACACTTCTTAATTATAGCTAAAAAATGTAATTAATAAAATATCCGCCAATTCGGGTAACGAAATTCAAAATGGCCGCCAACAATATCATATTCACACAATTCAAGCTATAATCTTCAGCTTATTGTACTGCATACACTACATAATTTGAAGCTAAATATTTTGTAACTAATCAAACAGCCGCGATATTTTCGTTGTGCTTATGTAAAGCGTTCTGCATTTTCTGACATAAACACATAATGGTACATTTTTTAAAAAATACGATGCCCGCACAAAAAAACTCATGAACTGTGTGTAGGATTGCAGTTAAATTTACGGTGAGAGTTGTTTTAAAGGAAACTTAAACGATATGATTAACACAAATGTATTGAAATAAACTAGGTTGGAACTTTTTTACTTGAAATTGTTGGTGTAAATAACATTATCCACTATAATCAGTTTTATTAGTCATTATTGAAACAAATACGTAGGGCCTATATAGCACATAGTGTAGGTCTAGCTCATATATTCTCATTTATACGCATTGTATTATATTATACCTTCTTGTCCAGCTGAGATGCGGATTCTGGGGATAATGACCATTCTACGTTTGAAACTTAACATACTTATTTATAATCCATCTCAAATTCCAGTTATATCAGCCACTGAATTGGTAAAAAAGCCTCAGAGGGTCAGGGAGAGCCAATTTATTATAAACGTATACATAAATATACTTGAAGCGTTTACTACTATAATACTTTTTAATCCACCAGACAGGGATAGCTCAAGCTTAACGTAAAATACATATGGGAGAAATAACATATCATATAGGAGATCACACGCATCAATGTGTATAGCACAAGCTCGTAGCAGGCATGTCTTCGTGAACATAACATACCCTCATGCACTCGTACATAGGTTGTTCTGACAGACAAAGCAAGTAGAAAACCCTTGTGCATGTACACATGTGTATTTTTACTATAATATGCTACTTCCGGTAGATATGCAGTGTCTTTATGTACATCTCAGTATCGTCTAACAAACTATGGAGGCTGGTGAGAGTATCAAAAAAGCAGAAGGCGTTGACAGATACGCGTCAATAAGATTCAAAAATGCCACAAAAGGAAAAAAATAGTTCTGCTGTGTTATCTTGTGTGCAATGTAAACAGATTACAGTAGGCCTAATGTCGCTATGAAGATACTTGTGAATCATGCTTCACATTCCTGACATGATGATGAACTCAAAAAGAAAATATGATTACTAAATACAGATGCTCGTATACGAGTCCTATGTATATATCTTTATCAACATGCATATATTTACAGTTCTTATCAATAACATTTAGAAACTTTGAGCTGTGTGGTGTAGGCCTAGTTACAGCAATTAAAATAGTTCTTCGAGACTGCACAACTTGTATCTGAAACAGCCTCCACCCTCCAATGGCTACATATCAGGATGGACGTATCTGGCGAAAGACAATGAATGTTTATCTTAAACGTCTCAATCCACATGACTGTATTGGCGAAAAACAGGAGATAAACGGGTGCATGTGCTGGATGACTTTTTCATAGGTGAATCCGATTTCCCACAAAACTAGTTGTCCAGAGTACTTCAAATGTAAACAGATTGAACTTATAATAGGTCTATATGCATGTGCTGATCTTTATATGCGAAGGTGATCGCGCACTTCAGGTGGGATTATGTAAGGCGATATTTTGCCCAACACATATTTGTAGCAAAATATTGTGAATGTTTTTGTTGAGAACTCTAAAAACTCGGAGACCCGATACGTTGTATGTGAAGCCTCGCCTTTTTGCTGTTATAAACTTGAATATTTAGATAATATGGTATATATAAAGATGAGGAGATATAATTGAAGAAGATAATTGTAAAATATACCATAATTGACCATAATACCATAATTTTAGTGAAATCACAAGATGTAATCACAATATTTTCATTCCACTTTGATCATGGCGGCCATTTTGAAATTATGCAGATTAGGATAACTTACAGGTTTGATTACGTTTTATCTTCAATGGAGAAAATCATTTGAATATGATGTTTGCAGCCATTTTGAATTCCGTTATTCTAATTTGGGCGGTTTTGGGTTTCTTTAATAATCATAAATATATCCAAATATACTAAGATAAAGTTACACGAGTCATAGAAGTAAATAAAATCACAAAAATCGAGATTTAATGTAAAATCATTTTAGTTTTACTTTGCGGCTATTTTGAAATATGCTAATTAGGACATTGTACGGGTCAAAATCGCTTGGGGGGTTCCTCTTATATGATTTAGGAGATGAAAAGGCACCTGTGTGTGAAATTTGGTGCTTTTATCACAATCCAAACACTTTGGTGGATTTTTGGACCTTAGCACCTCTACTAACAGGGAGAAGGAAAACACATTGGACTTTGAGTCAGATAATGACGAAAAGTACAATGTTGCTTTTTCAAAACGAGAACTCATATTAAATCTATCGCTCAGGCAACTGATTCGGCAACTGGCCCTGATGAAATTCATTGCAGGTTTCTGAAACACCTGCCTGACAGCACTCATGGCACCCCATGCATTTGCTCATTGTGATTCCACTACTGCTTTTAGGGGAATCTGGAAGATCAAACCCTTTAAAACAATGCAGACAAATCAAATATTGCAGCCTGTGCTTGCGCGACTTGGGGAAACAAGGGAAGTTGCTAATTATGTACTAGCTGGCTTTGAGGCCTTCACAAATGTGTATTTAAAAATGACATTATCAACAGCAGACAAAAATGTTGTTCTTAGCAGTCTGCCACCTTGCCAAAAAGCCTTCGCACAACATAAACGAAGAACCAAATATCAGATGATTATTTGGAGAAATGCTGATATAGGGGTCGTAGGGGTTTAAAGGGTTATTATGGGGGCAGGTATATAGTCTGTTACGTGGGGCTCAAAGGGTTAATATGAGGCAGGTATATAGTCTGTTACGAGGGGTTTAAAGGGTTAATGTGAGTCAGGTATATAGTATGTGACGTGGGGCTTAAAGGGTTAATATGAGGCAGGTATATACACTGTGACGCGGGACTTAAAGGGTTAATATGAGGCAGGTATATAGTCTGTGACGTGGGGCTTAAAGGGTTATTATGGGGGCAGGTATATAGTCTGTTACGTGGGGCTCAAAGGGTTAATATGAGGCAGGTATATAGTCTGTGACGAGGGGTTTGAAGGGTTAATGTGAGTCAGGTATATAGTATGTGACGTGGGGCTTAAAGGGTTAATATGAGGCAGGTATATACACTGTGACGCGGGACTTAAAGGGTTAATATGAGGCAGGTATATAATCTGTGACGTGGGGCTTAAAGGGTTATTATGGGGGCAGGTATATAGTCTGTGACGCGGGGCTTAAAGGGTTAATATGAGGCAGGTATATAGTCTGTGACGAGGAGTTTAAAGGGTTAATATGAGCCAGGTATATAGTCTGTGGCGTGAGGCATAAAGGGTTAATATGAGGCAGGTATATAGTCTGTGACGTGAGGCATAAAGGGTTAATATGAGGCAGGTATATAGTCTGTGACGAGGAGTTTAAAGGGTTAATATGAGGCAGGTATATAGTCTGTGGCGTGAGGCATAAAGGGTTAATATGAGGCAGGTATATAGTATGTGACGTGAGGCATAAAGGGTTAATATGAGGCTGGTATATAGTCTGTGACGTAGTCGTTTGTAGTTCGTTTTACGTAGTCGTTTGTAGTTCGTTTTATTAGCCGATCAAATCACATTTTATGCAAATGGTTGCTTAAACATTAAGATTTGCGAATATTCGGTTTTAAGTGGGTGAAAATTTAAACTCTATAACCTTTTGACCCTGTCAGCTCGGGGACCGTCTTAAAATGTCATATTCTGACATCTAAAGTCAATCACCGCACTGGAATAAATAAAAAACAATTATAATGGTCATGGACCCGTAACATAGGAACCCAAATGAAGCAGAAAGAGGTAACTAAGACATTTATGATTTTAAATCGAAAAAAACCTTTTGGTCTCAATGGTTTATACAAAGATATTTGTAAGAGTTTGTAAGACTAAGAGTTTAGGGGTAAATACGTGTGTCTCTCAGCTCGACTGGTCATGATGGTGCAGAAAATAACCAGTCGTGTCAAACTACAAGACACAGGTGACTTATTGAATATCTTTACTAACTAATTGTGAGATATCATCTATACTATAATAGAATAAGGATTTTTAGTCTTTGTCGGTCGTTAAACGAGCCCCCTGACCAAATCGCTATTTACCGCCACCCCCTATTTATCTCACGCAAAGCTTTGACATTCTGACATGGTTGTAACGTTAATTAAAGCAGCCCCTTGGGATGACATCAATTTTCGCTTTTAGTTTTGTAGTGAAGTAGTGTATCCCCCAGATCATGATTTCATTTTTTTCAGAGTTTTTAGATTTTAACAAATATTTCTTATTAATATTTCTATGAAACCGCTTAAAACCCAAACAAACTTTTTGTATACCTAAACACATGCTGAAGGACGATTGAATGTTCCTACAGCAATGGGCCACATGTTGATGCCGTCGGCCCAGCGTTGGGCAGACAATCAGTGTTGCCGTGTATCCCCCCATGTCCTGACTAAAAGACACCATTTAGCGGCCAATTAGCGGCGATTGCCTTGATCTCCTCGGACAAGACGTGGGAATATGTGGTGTAAAGTCCTGTATATTGCTGACTTGTTTTGTTTACATGACAATATACGACCTGGGAATATAACTATTTCACTCTTTTTCGGTGCTTTAAAATTGTTTTTTGACTTTTTTGTATTTTTAGTTCAGATGAGTAGGCTATATAGCTTCATATAAGTTAAATTTTCAAAATTGACAACATTGAAAATGTCTCATCCCAAGGGGTCCCTTTCAAATTTCTTAGGATATCTTTTTCTGCTATAATTTGCCTTTTATTCAATGTTCATCACAATTGTCAGCTGATTTTTGTGTCAAGTATAAGTCAGCACGACACTGACCCAATTCCGGTACAATGCTGGGCGACCGTCGCTGGTGATGGCCAGCACCAATTTGACACCGAGCAGTGCATTATGCTGGCTAGGTGCCGAATGAATACAATGCACAGTGTACACATGATCCACTGACCCAATGTCGGCTCAATGTTGGGCTAGCGTCGCAGACAATTGCCCAGCAGCGCACCACTGCATCGTATGTACACAATGGCAATTACACTCATCCCAGCAAACAAGATACATTGAAACAATGTTTGACTAATGTTGGCCCAGCGTCGTAGACGGTGGGCCAACATTGGACAAAAATTGGGTCAATGTATCGTGTTCGCTGGGATAGAACTGTGAGCATGAGACTTTGCCCAATGCTGGAATAATGCTGGCCCGCCCTCCGTGACACTGGTTGTACCATAACCCAGCATTGCGTAATCATCGCGCGTCTATGCTGGCATCTGCAGTGCCACCTGTACTGTCTTGTATAGCCCGCTAAAACCCATTCTCATTCATCAGATCCACTATCCTTCCACTAGCGTCAGCTAGTGGCTCTGATTGATTGCACTGTAAAATGTGTTCTGTAGACGTATTCATGAATTTGACCTGGTTTTGTATCTGGCCAATAAGGCACAACCTGACAAAAATGGTGTCCTTGCCATTCTAAACCACATGGTCAATGTTGATTTTATGTTGGGCCAGCGTCGTAGACAATTGAAATACATCAATCAAGCATTGTAAATCCCACAGGTGAACAAGATAGGTCTACACCGGCCCAATGTTGTCTTAATGTTGGGCCTGCATCGCCAACGATGGAGCAGCTGGGTTCATGTTAATCCACAATCTGAGAATGCTGTCCCAACATTAAACAAAGGGTGGTTGTTAACAGCACTTTGGACATTCTGCTGATATCTTGGTCTTACACAAAAGCAAGTCTACAACAACACAAGTAAAAGACGCACATCCAATGTTACTTTTATGCTGGGCCGTCATTGTATAGGATGGACCAACTATAATACAACACAGGATGATCGCATGTACCGGTCATAATAATGCCAGGCATAAAATGACAACCTTAGCCCAGTATAGGGGAGACATAATTATATAAACTTGTCTCTCATAGGTGCAAGGAATCTTCGAACTTGACATAGTTTTAGGGTCAGGTGTGGGTCACGGTACACCAGATTTCTGTGTACCAGAAAGAGATTCACAAAGCAGTGTAGCAGGGCCACCTAGCTGTGCTAGTGTTACTCTGGTTCCCAGAGCCACACTACGCCGAGCTTCATGTAGCCTCTGGTATGCCCCAGTGGCGAATGTTTGTGACTAGTTGCTATATTTAGATGAACATGCGGTAATCTCCGATTTCAGACATTTTTGAAAGGTCACTTCCCCAGATGAAGAGTTATTCACAATATTGTATTTCCCCCCTGACGCATTTCCTATGACTTGTATATCATCAGAGCATGTAGCACTGTGGAAGCTGGTGTGACGTCTTTGATCAGAGGATGTAGCACTGTGGTAGCTGGTGTGATGTCTTTAATCAGAGCATGTAGCACTGTGGTAGCTGGTGTGATGTCTTTGATCAGAGCATGTAGCACTGTGGTAGCTGGTGTGATGTCTTTAATCAGAGCATGTAGCACTGTGGTAGCTGGTGTGATTTCTTTGATCAGAGCATGTAGCACTGTGGTGGCTGGTGTGATGTCTTTGATCAGAGCATGTAGCACTGTGGTAGCTGGTGTGATGTCTTTGATCAAAGCATGTAGCACTGTGGTAGCTGGTATGATGTCTTTGATCAGAGCATGTAGCACTGTGGTAGCTGGTGTGACGTCTTTGATCAGAGCATGTAGCACTGTGGTAGCTGGTGTGATGTCTTTAATCAGAGCATGTAGCACTGTGGTAGCTGGTGTGATGTCTTTGATCAGAGCATGTAGCACTGTGGTAGCTGGTGTGATGTCTTTAATCAGAGCATGTAGCACTGTGGTAGCTGGTGTGACGTCTTTAATCAGAGCATGTAGCACTTTGGTAGCTGGTGTGATGTCTTTGATCAGAGCATGTAGCACTGTGGTAGCTGGTGTGATGTCTTTGATCAGAGCATGTAGCACTGTGGTAGCTGGTGTGATGTCTTTGATCAAAGCATGTAGCACTGTGGTAGCTGGTGTGATGTCTTTGATCAGAGCATGTAGCACTGTGGTAGCTGGTGTGATGTCTTTGATCAAAGCATGTAGCACTGTGGTAGCTGGTGTGACGTCTTTGATAAGAGCATGTAGCACTGTGGTAGCTGGTGTGATGTCTTTGATCAGAGCATGTAGCACTGTGGTAGCTGGTGCGACGTCTTTGATCAGAGCATGTAGCACTGTGGTAGCTGGTGTGACGTCTTTGATCAGAGCATGTAGCACTGTGGTAGCTGGTGCGACGTCTTTGATCAGAGCATGTAGCACTGTGGTAGCTGGTGTGATGTCTTTGATCAAAGCATGTAGCACTGTGGTAGCTGGAGTGACGTCTTTGATCAGAGCATGTAGCACTGTGGTAGCTGGTGTGACGTCTTTGATCAGAGCATGTAGCACTGTGGTAGCTGGTGTGATGTCTTTAATCAGAGCATGTAGCACTGTGGTAGCTGGTGTGACGTCTTTGATCAAAGCATGTAGCACTGTGGTAGCTGGAGTGACGTCTTTGATCAGAGCATGTAGCACTGTGGTAGCTGGTGTGATGTCTTTAATCAGAGCATGTAGCACTGTGGTAGCTGGTGTGACGTCTTTAATCAGAGCATGTAGCACTGTGGTAGCTGGTGTGACGTCTTTGATCAGAGCATGTATCACTGTGGTATGTATAATCAGAGCATGTAGCACTGTGGTAGCTGGTGTGACGTGGATGAGATCACTGTGAATTCACGGCCTTTATAAGGACAGCACACGATGACAATGGGTGTATCCAGGATAGATCATTTAGTTTCTGGATAATTTGAAACATGTGCATTTGATTAAGATTGCATTCACGGAGTGGCTTGTGGTGGATTATTGGGAAGAAAAACTGAAGTATAATGTAACGGAAAAAAATATATAATGTTTTATCACATACAATGTTATGCTCATTTTGATGCTTATTATCTGGCTAAGCCTTGATATTAAAAGGTCGTTTCCACCTTTGTAATGTGTTAGATGCAACCTTTGGTATCAAGCTGACGAGCTATTTGACACTTAGCAGGAAGTAAATCTGAGTGGTGCGATAAACACAGAAAGATCGGAGTGTCATTGACTGAACAGTCTAGTTAAGACGACATACAAGTATAAACATACAGTTACTTCCTGGTCAACATGTATCTGTGATACATGATACGTTTGTCTAAACACAGCAACCACCTGACGATAAACCAATGTTGTTTTAATGTTGGGCCGACATTGAAAACGTTGGGCCAACATTAAAACAGCATTGGCTCACCGCCTTGTGTTGCCTGGGAATGTTGGAATAGTTTTGGGCCAACGTCTCAAACGTTGAACCAACATTAAATCAGCATTGGCTGACCTTCTTGTGCTAGCTGGGAAATGCCTCTATTAATAAAGTCCCAGGGATCCATCCTCTTAGAATTAAGATTATCTCAAGTAAATATGCACTTATCTTTTCTGATGGAAATAAGAGAAATATTTCAGATAATCTTATTTTTTAGCTTTTTTTGGAGATGAACACATGACACTTAAAGGCCCATACCTAGGCTAAAATTATCAAAACATCGGTGAAATTCCTGTATATGTTATTTTTGACATGGTTGTCCAAAATAAGAAATACAGTAATTTAGTCTCTATATCTCGCCTAACTGATAAATGCGCAGCACAAAAATTTAAAAACGTTTGCTGTTCTAGTCTATGGACATATTTACATTATATGGTCACATTTAGAAGCCAAACTAAAATCACCGATTTTTTATGATTTTGGCCTGGGTATGGGCCTTTACTCGTCACTAATACCCATTCAATTTTGAATTTAACTTTTACCGCGACCCACAACTTCACGTGAGTGAAAAATACCCAGATATGTTTAATTTGCGACTAACAATTTGCAAATCTTGATATTTAATCTCTCATTTCATACCGAAAAACTGTGATTTAAATGACTAATAACACAGATTAAAAACGGCTATGATATCATGCTTACGGGTTAAGATTGACTTAAATATCAGCTTATATTTTAAAGGTATGGTCAACTGTCAAAATTTGCAGGACAAGGGTCCCCCAGAGTGCAATAGTGCCCGTGGGTGGGCCAAGGCCTATTCCATAATAATACTAAATATGCATTTCATACTCAAAGCCTCATTAAGAGCAAGTTTTCAAATCACAGCAAGTTCATATATACTTGAGCGACATCTATGAGTTAACAATTCAAAGCCCTTGGCCCTGGCCCCTACTTGTTCCTTGGCTTGCAAACAAACTGACTGTATTACTGTGGGATGTGAAATCTGCCTGACCCCAAGCTTGTATTGACACCCAGTAAACACAAAACATTTGTATGACTTTATGCAATGTTGTACCAACGTCGAAGACGTTGGACCGACGTTGTATAAATGTTATACAAATGTTTTGTGTTTGCTGGGCAGGAGGACTTTCCCTCAAACATTGTACATTTATCCAATGTTGGTTCAACGTTGGGCCAGCGTCGCAGACGTTGACTTAACATTAAAAAAGTATTGGATCAATGTATTGTTTAAGTAGTATCTTGTAATCAGTTCAGTGGCTATATTAATGCCGTCAATCTGTACTCAATAGTCTACTATTGGTCTACACTTGACCGTCCTAGGCATGCACCTTTTGCAGTTGAATGATTCTTTAAGATCATCTCAGAAAACGACCCATATAGTGCCTGTCCCACTAACTATCTTAAAATCTCAGACCCGTGTCAAAGCAAGAGGTACTCGTAGTTTAACACTTTGTGGATATTTATTATTGGGTTTGGCTTGTAAGGATATGAATTAGTCAGTTGGACGTTGCATTTTCATACAGCTATTTAAGCATCAGCATGTACAGTGAGTCCAGTTGACTCATGTATTTGAGATATAATGACGAGGCAGGACCAAAGTATGCTGCAAACAGCCCGATCACGTTTGTCAGCATGCCAAGCATAGAGTACATGTTCTTATCTCAATGCATAACATATCTTTATTAACACAATACTATCAGGTGTGCTGGTTCAATGTTCAATTACCAGACTCCCAGAAAACATGAGACGTCGGCCTAACGTTAGTTGAGCCAACGTCGCCGACTATAGAGGGGAGACCGGGGCTAGTTCGCACAGGAGTTATTCGGAACAGTGCCCATAATTTTGACAGTAAATGTATTTTTTTCTGTGCTGCCTCCTAGTGAATGACTGTATCAGTACCCTTGACTTCATGTTTGAAGTTTTTTTAAAAAACAAATTATGAAAAGTAAAAGCACTTTTTTCCATTTTGATAGGTCAAACGTATTTTTTGTCTGTCGCACAAAATGGTATTTTGCTCAATGTTTGCCATTGAACCTGACAGTTTCAACTCCTATTGCTGTTATGTCCTAACTGAATTTAATAATGCTTTATACATGTACATGTTAGGTTGCCTGGTTTGCTCGAACAGTGAAAAATCTAACTTTAACATGTTTTTTCTGACTCTACTTTGTTTTTAATTTGAGAATAATGTATGCTAATTATAGCATCGATAGTTGAATAATTCTGGTCAACAACATCAGTTTTCTAACTTCATCAACTTCATCATATAAAAAATTCAATCATTTTCTCTAAACTTTGTTCGAACAAGCCCTACCTCTGGGGAAAAAGCCACGGAAATCTGATAAGCCAACAAACCAAGGTATCATTATGTAGTGCAGATGATAGGGATCAGCCAGCTGGTAATGGTACATTACTGGACAGAAGGATGTGGTCATTTTTGTACACATTGTATCGACCAGCATGGCAAATTCAAAGTGACAAACAGTCACATTCTGGTCGATATGTATGAAATTGATGTAAGACAAATATGTAAGAAAAATCAGTAGTTTGTATTGCGATTAAAGTAGACCAAATGTGCAAAGACTGTGACTTCGCGGCGGCTTGTGAAATTTGTCTGCTACAGCATCACGGACAGCACCATCTGATGGACTTAAATATTATTCATTTCCCCATCAAATATGTGAGTATCATTGGTGTATAAAATTAATTAGAAGAATAAAGAGCCTAATGTATCATACCTGACAAAATAATCGAGTCAAGACGGTAATAATAAACACGTATTGATCAATCCACAAATGTCTGCTAAAATCACCAAAAAATCGGTGATTTTATTTTGGCGTTTTAATTAATATGACAATATGTCCATAGACTAGAACTGCAAAAGTTGTTTGTGCTGCGCATTTACCAGTTAGGCTAGATATAGGGACGAAATTCCTGATCTCTTATTTTGGACAACCATGTCAAAAATAAGAAAAACGGGAATTTCGTCTCTATATTTAGCATAACTGGTAAATGCGCAGCACCAAAAATAAAAGAAACTTTTGCAGTTCTAATCTATGGCCATATTAATAAGCCAAAATAAAATCACCGATTTTTTATGCGGCAGTCCGGGAAACTCCAAAATTCCGAAAATATAGGGAGCCTAGCACACAAACTACTGCAGTTTTAACTAGAATAACGTAGACCAGATCGCTCCAACAAATAACTTTTAAATCACAGTTAAAGGTATAGTATATCACCATCTCAATAGTGAGAAGTCGGAGTGATGTCGTTGTCATTATAGGAAACCCGGTTATGGACAGGTACGTCAAAGAGATTATCTGTCAAAGCACATTTTTCACCATTATAGCTCTATATTGGATTACAATTTTGGTTTAGTTTGATCATTTTCTTTCGCTCCATCAATTGCAGGAATAAATTTACGCCAATGGACAACAAGAGACCAATTTGAAATTCCCTTGGTAAACCAAGTTATCAATGTAAGGAACAAAGAAATTGGTCTAAGACTGTGCACGGTGGGCATATCTGACCCAAGGACTACATGATTATTGGGGCTTGTCCAGGACAAATGAAGAGGTGGTATGCTTTATAAAGATTTAAAGCCAACAAGGCTCAAATAAAGCTCCATTGTGAATTCCGGCTAGAAATGGCGCCATCGCAGAGAATATTATCACACAGGGATTTAATAACACGTATGAAAATGATGAAACTGACTAACGATTCATGATGCTTTATTGTACATTCAAGGGCGGATCTAGCTTTTTACTAACGGGGGGGGGGGGTTTAAAACTTGAGAAAGGAATATTTCACCGGAGTGCGAGATTCGAGAAGCCCGCCCCGGGGGGATGTTTGATTTTCGAAGGCTTTCTCCTGCAATCTAAGGCATTTTGGGCACTGTTTGTCCCTCAATGTGTAACAAGTTCATAAGGATACCCCTAAAATAGGATTAAAATTTTTCCGAGGGGGGGTTTAAACCCCCTCCCCCCCAAAAAAAAACTACCCCCTTGGATCCGCCCCCGGCATTATATCCACAATGGTGACATGTCCAAGGTGTCAGTGAAGTCTACAGACATCAGACATGGAGTACAGCCGTTCTAGACGTCCTATGATGACAAGTGGGATCTGACTGATTGGCGGGAAAGAGTCAATAAAGATCTTTATAATGGCAACATGGGATCAAGATGTGGCCAATCACAATACTCCCATCCCAGAATTCAAGGATACCGGAACATTCGCAGACGACGAGTTGTGCTAGTTTAACCCTTTAACCTCCGGTGCCGCAAATATTCAGGTTTTCGTTTTTTTAGCCCATTAAGTAGGCTACCACCTTTTAAACACGTTAAAGATAAAATGTCACATCAATCAGCAATATTTGAAAACAGTTGACCTCCATTTTGTCAAATCTGAATAATTTTCACTCACTAGAAGTTGTGGATCGCGTCAGCGAGAGACAACTTCAAGTAGGTGAAAATTCAAATTGAATAATTTGGCGGTTAAAGGGTTAAAGGAGTGTTCAACATAGAAAAGAGATGATAAATAACTAAGTGTTTAACTTTGAAAAGTAATACTTATATCGTTTGTCTTCAGTAGGCCTACGACATATGCTTTCAGCCCATGATTCAGATTTTGATCAACCGGGCAAAATTTGAGATTAAAACGTTTATTTTTAGATTTCAGTAGATATGGTAAATAAATTACAGAAAAATCAGGCAGAATAGGGAAACAGGTAACGTTAAGTTTTTACTCATATAAATGTAATGGAAATTTATAATCTCAGCAAGCACTGCAATGCATGGTCACTGGCAATTTCAAATAATAGACAAAAGGGTGTGTAGATGAATGTCACAGAAAAGGGTAGGGTGTAGAGTTCGCTAAGTAATATGTCAGCGGACTCGCCGCTAGGCGTTACGTCTGTAAGGGCAATCCATATATATCAAGAATACTGGTCCAGAGGTCTTGGTGAGAGCTAGCGTGTAAAAACTAGAAGTTGACACTGACGACAATATTATGATATACGTACCTAGACTTAGATGTACGTATAGTTTTGTAAAAGAGATTCCAACTCTAATAGTAAATAAGTGTATATCAAAAATATGTATATTAAAACATGACATATATTATACAAAGCTTAAAATCATTTATCAGAGCATAGTCCATGATATAAACAGTATTTATCACAATTTAAAAGCTTGTTAATAATAGTATACATTACATAGCTCACATGTTTTTTTTATAATTCTATATGTGTCTTTGTGTGCGCTTTAAAATTTGGATTGAGGGAGCATTTCTAGCTGATTCAGTACACTGTTCCAAAGTTTTCTTTTGTACTTTCATGATATATTTTTTAATTATTATTACACATTTTATCTGATCTTTCAAAAAAATTGTATACCTTTAGGCGAACACCTTACACACGGTTAAGTCACACAGTGCAGTTCAACCACAGCAAGAGTGCGATATTGTCTCAGTGATAACCGCTGCAGTGATGGTGAGAATTATGTTTATCACAATCTATATACACAACTAAAGCGCTACGGCATTGGGGATACGAGCTCAAATAATTTTCATGCATATTTGAAAGAAGCAAAATGGTAAGCAAATATGTTTAACATCTTTGACGAGCTAAAGTCAAGAAATAAAAACGATAGTTGCATCCGGAGGTAAGTCTTGTGATTGAGCTGCCTTCTACAAAAAAAACCCCAAGAAAATAAACATTTAGATTGAGAAATTATTACTTAAATTTAATATTTTTTTGTATTGACAAAAAATGTCATATAGTGCAGCGATTTCCATGATACGTCAGACCAACAAAGTTTATGCAACTTTCGTGAAGAAATTTGTGGTCATACATATTATTCTACATAGTATTTGTGTAAATACATATTATGGTTTAGACTACATGTATTAAATAAACAAAACACCGTCTATTTTAAGGGGTTGGGTTATTTAGGGCGGGGTGTACCTTTCTTATTTCAAATGAAACTGACAAAAAAATACCCTGCACATTCCTCCAAGCTACGTTTTTTTAATTATATTTAAAGGATACCAAAGATTGAGAAGTTGACGTATTGTAACTCATTATTTAAATGTAGGCCTACGTGTGTATTTCTGCCTCATAACACCTTGGTCTATATATGACATTCAGCTGGGTCCAAAAGGACCTAAAATGACGGCAATGAGGCGGTGAATTTGATGCATAATTTAGACATGTGTAACAACCTTAATAACATAGATTAGCTTATTGTTAAGTCACATTATTGATTATATGATCATGTATATTGACATCTATATCCTCGTGAGCATTTTAACTTACATTCTATGTTTAGAAAAAAACACGTTTGCTGTCAAATAAAAGTTATAGGAATATCGTCCTCTTTTTCAATATAATATCTATGACAATCCACGTTGTAAAGAGGCTCGATCTTTTGTGGTCTGGTGTGATATATTAAATATGATTATCTAGATTGTAAACATGCTAGACCTATATATGGTCTGGTGCATCATATTATCTTTGGTTGTCTGGATTATAAACAGGCTAGACATATATGTGGATTTGGTGCACTATATTCAATATTGTCCAGATTATAAACATACTGGGCCTATATCTGACCTGGCGTATTTTATCCATGATTGTCTAGATTGTAAAAATGCTGGACCTATATCTGATCTGGTGTATTATATTATCCATAATTGCATAACTTGTAAACAAGCTACACCTATGTAGGCCTATCTCATGTTTTGTCTGCAGGCTTAGCTATAAACATTGGAATATTCAAGCTCAGGTGGTTGATTTGTCTCCAATTCCAGACGGCTTGATTGATGTGTCTCCAATTCCAGAGGGCCTGCATCAGTCCCTTTCATATCAAGGTACCCGGGAATTGCTGCATCATTTGCCCTGGTGTAGTTATCCGACAGATCCAGATAGTGCTGAAAAAGAAAGGATACTCTTAAACGCAATTATTATATGAAAAATGGTCTGTTTTATTTTAAGCAAGAGTATTGTTAAAACTAGCGGACGATTCTCATCACGCTCTGGCGTTTGCCGCAACTAAGGTAAACGTCAGAGATCAAGTGGACGGCCGAATGTCCGGTTGAGGTCACTCCGTGGCATCAGTCGGATATGTGTTTAAGTCAAGGAGAAAGAACGAAATTCGATAGATTCGTAGATCCGAATGTACGAGGCGCGCAGCGCCGAGTACCGGTAATTAAAATAACTGCCAAACATGCCGAAAGTCAACGTGAGTCACCATGACTTTTAGCAAGTATCTTTATATTACATTCAGTGGCGGATCCAGGAATTGACAGACGGGGGGGGCGCCGATTTTTTGAAATAATTAATGCACAACACAGCTGGCATAGTCAGCCTATTATATGCTTTAGAGGGGTCCGGGGGCATGCTCCCCCGGAAAATTTTGAAATCTAAGGCCTGAAATTACTCATTCTAGACCATAGACCTGAACGGGGGGGGGGCTACATGTTCAATTAGAGGTTTCCCACTGCTCTAGTATCTTTTTCCTATTTCACAATTGTTTTAATGTCTGTTTCCAGAAAATATGGATGGCCATCCATCTTTAGGTATAGGCCCTATTTGTATGAAATATAATGTTGACAATCACCAATAAATCAACGGGAGTCTTCCATGTATTATTCAAACTTAAAAGTCAACGAATAAGGATTATAGTTTAGTAAATTGACCAGACAAATTTGAATCATATCAAATTATTTTGTAAAGCAGAGAAAAGAATATTATTTAGCGTTTCGAAGCTCGAAGTCAGTCTGGGACTCAAACTCATACTGCTAGTGTTCTATATGTTCAGGGACTCTCTCTATTCTAGGGTCTTAATTCGAAGGTGCCGTTAATGTCCGGGCGCTTGATTTGATATTAGGCTTGCCACAGAGCAATCAACGTATGTTATTATACTGTTTCAATGATTTACATTGTTCCTTGTTGAATAAGTCTAACTGATTATTCACTCTTGTAATAAAAGAACTTGAATCCGTCTTAGCCTTTGCAATGCTGAAATACTTTTGTATAACCATGGAGACCAAAGTGAGTTTTTTAAAGTCATTTTGCATTCATCATGCATTTCTTAGTTAGCTCTCTCCGATTCATCTGAATACCTGTGTTATAGGTATACAGCTAAAACAAATATTCATATTACAGGTGAATATCGTTATAACACGATCGTTGGGGTCCAATAAGTGAAATCGTGCTATAAGTGAATCGTGTTATACAGGACAGAATCGATTATAGAACGATAAAAAAATAGTGGCCATATTTGCACGTTTCTAAGACGTATTACAGCTATATTATTTGATTATTGATAGTATTCCTTTGATAAATACCGGTAATTAAAATAACTGATAAAAAAAGGGGACAGTTATTCATTAGTGCAGAATGTGCACATGTTTATCGTAACAGGTGCGTTATGACCACACTAGACGTACAGTGTCCCTGTCTGTGTCGCTAGATCACCCGAGCAAACAAGGCACATTGAACCAATGCTGGCCTAATGCTGGGCCACTGTCTGCGTCGCTGACCCAGCATTAACCCAACAATCGTGTTTGCCGGGATGCTGATATTGTATAGGACGTTCGCCTCCTGCATGTGCGAATAAACAAACAAGCGGCTCATTAAGGCAGGGTATAAGTGACTGGGGGATTGTATTGCCGTCTACAGATGTCAGATTGTGACGTATAAAGAATGGTGTTTACATATTGCTGATAAATGGTCTGTTAACAATTACGCTAACTAGCTCACATCTCGACTCGAACCACCCTCTCTGCCTTGTGACTGACTGTTTGAAATGAAATGAATCGGGCTTTAGGCCACCTGAGGCCGAGCACGCTACCTCTCGGTCACGGAGGCTCCCCACAATACTGACTTTCACACGTGAATGGGGAAGAAACATTTTTTATTTCTTTCAAACCGCCGAGACCGGGAACCGAACCCCGAACACTTGCATGAAAGGCAGCGGTGTCAACCACTAGGCTACCCAAGCCCGCCCGACTGACTGTTTGAGGGCACTGTATGCACATATATTATTCACCTCTTTCACACTTTCAGGTAGTAATTTACCAAAACATTCGGCAAGCTCTGCAAAGTCTGGTCTGAGGTCTGGGTCTTCTCTCCAGCACTTCAACATGCACTGATATCTGATAATAACAATACACAAGTATTCAAAATATTTGCTAAACCCGGACGTCTTATGGCCTGTTGAGTAAAATAACAGAACTGTTTGAGATTACAGTAGACCCAATTGTTACTGATCAATTATTTTTAATACCCATCGGGTCTCCATGCGAGTGAATAGTCCCTGTTTGAGTTAAAATACTGGTCAATATAGGAGTGAGGATTCAGGCTCCATATGAGTATAATATACATGTCAGACGAGTTATATGTTTATAATATATATAATATACTAACTAATCAACAGTATCCACAATATATAATACAATGGAAAAAGAAAACAGTTTCATAAGGTTCACAAAGCCTGCACTCTATGTGGCTTTTAGGTTCTATCAATGTTACAGAAAATGTGTTATTTCCAAATTGATGTTTTTTTACATTATTGGAGAGATGTATATATTACTCACACTTCTTCTGGACTTCGTGAAGGTTTTTCCATCCTGTATCCTTCAATCAACCTTTTAATAAACGTCTCATCTACCACCATAGCTGGATAAGGGTCACCACCTGTACAATACATTTTACTCTTAGCACACTGATGTTTTCTCATGTTTTAGTTGTCTTGTATAACCAGGTTTTATTAAAAATTAAATATTAAATATGTCTTAAATCTGTGAGAATCATATACATTTCAACCTAGATTTTGCAAATTAAACTAATTTTTAGACACTTGAAGTTGTGGATCGCGGTAGCGAGACACAACTTCAAGTGACAAAAACAAATTCTTGGCTCAGTGCTCTAAGTGTTAAGTCAAATAGCAATCGATGGTTGATGGAGATTTAGGAAGCAGAAAATCCAAGGTTTTCTGTGTTAATAAAAACAGTTTTTCTTTTGATTAAGTTGAGAAATGTGCCACATGTATGAAACTCATTTTAGCATAATAAGGATAAATGGCTGTGTACTTACAACTCCACCCAGCTGCGATTTTCAATGTGTGTGGAAAGCTAGATTATTTAGGAACAGTAAATGTGAATAGCTGTAAACTATAACTTGCATGAGAATGGACAAGTTATTTAATGACCGTGGATAGTATTTACAACCTCACAAACATTACTCTTCTGAAAAAAAAACTCCCCAAAAGCTAGATTACTTCAGCAGTGCCACTAACCCATTTCTAGATACGGCTAACCTTTGGCCTTCAATGAAGATCAAGGGGTTTTGTTACAACTTATTATAATCATGGGTGTCTTAGTTAGCTCTTTCCTCTTCATTTGAGTTTCAGCATTAAATTGCACAGTGAAACCCAAGTCTCCGGCCGTCTGTGCATGTCTGGGGGTAGATCCCCTAGACATGCCCAGAACCCCTTATTATTGACGTAAAGCAATGATTTACTACTACTACTACATTTGAATACCTATGTCATGGGTCTACATTCATTAGAATTGTTTAAGTTTTTTCAGTGCGAGATCGTCTTTCGACGTCAGAATCTGACGTGCTACACTAAAATCTGACGTCTATGTACATCAGATTCTGATGTCTAAAACGGTTCCCACACTGACAGGATTTAGCTAAGTGCAGGTCAGTGAAAAATCAACTTGAACAGAAACCATTTTGTTAGATTTTACAAAAGCTCAGTGATTGAACTGACAGAGACAACTGTAGACCAGTGAACTCAAAAACATAGTTAGGATACTTTCAGCATTTTTTTGTGATCCCAATTTCTCAACATTTATAACAAACTCACATTTACCCAACTCTCTCCAGGATCCATTAATGTTAATTACTTCTCACAACCTGCACTAGTCCTCGTGGATGTCATGCAAACATTTTAAGTATTTTAATTCAATATAATTCACTCACCAAGGGTAAATATTTCCCACAGCAGTACTCCATAAGACCACCTGCAAAAATGCACACAATAATCGAGCTACTCTTCAAATATGTTTATATAATTAGGTTTACTGATTTGAAAGCAAATGTCGGTACATACTTTATCACTCCC
The DNA here is from genome assembly GCA_964017125.1 of Flabesymbios commensalis. NCBI lineage: Eukaryota > Metazoa > Annelida > Polychaeta > Terebellida > Flabelligeridae > Flabesymbios > Flabesymbios commensalis. Next base: position 77,560,310 of record OZ024909.1, on the reverse strand, counting down.
ACTGTCACTCACATGATGTTAAGTAATTTTTTCAGCTGTAATTACTGAAAATGTTAAATGCTGATAATATATTTAACAAACTTGTTTTCCAATCAACCTATGCAATAGCTATGATTTGTGGTAAGTATTGCTTAATGGCATTTTTGATGTAACTCACACGTCACTTTTAGAAGTGTAAAGTTTGCATGTCAGAGATTCCAAAGCCAACCACTTGAACGGAACACGAACCTAGAGAAGAAAAGGCCGTGGTGTCAAAGTCTATGTGTAACCAATCAAGAGTGTACCTAATGACCATCATTGTGAAGTAAAGTATTTATATGAAAAATGTTGAAACGAGATGGATAAATTGACCTTCAAATATGTATATATAGATATACATAACGCGTGGTTACATTATATTGGATGCAGGACATATATTGGATGTAGGACGTATGTTGGATGTAGGACGTATATTGTGTAACACCATCGTTTGATTACATTAAAATTAAAAAAAGTTAAAGCAAAGTCATTTGTGAATTTTATTTCACATCAAAATTATACATATATATCTTTTGACATAAAAAATAATAGGATATATTTTACAAATAGATCAACTCACGTGTGATTTCTGTTGATAATTGTCATATTTATAACAATGTTTAGCCAGTCCAAAATCACAGATCTTGACTACGTTATTCTCTGTCAGTAAAACATTACGTGCAGCTAAATCTCTGTGGATGCACTAAATAGATAAATGTAAATATTACAGTCAGCAAAAAAACAGGAATTCAAGGAACATCACTAGATTCTTACTATTATAACGACACAGGCTGTTTCATCTTATGTAATTGTACAATACAATTTCAGTTGATTATATGAATACGGTCTCTAGTTATCTATGTTGTAAACCCCATTTTTGGCAATTTTTATTTTGAAATTTAGAAATATAAATTCCTTTTCAAAAGTCACAGACTAGTATAGAAACTGTCTAGTGTCTCATCACCTTGCTCCAGTAAAAATTTGGTTTTGATCGGCAAAGAACAAACTGATCCATAGAAGGGGTGTTTTATAGCATTTTAGAAGCCATTTCAAGTATGTCTCAGAGGTAAACTGATCCAAGTCAAAATGTCCCTATACAAATTGATGGACTTGGATCACTTTACCATTGAAGAATATCGCTTTTGAAAGTGAAAAAATATATGTTGAATAATAAGTCTTGCAATTTTAAACGAATGGCTTAGATATTTTAGTATATTATTTCCTATATATATTTAACATTCACAAAATGCCATAAACAGAAAAAAATCGAATTTTGGACTTGGATCACTTTACCTCTGAGCCATTCATTATTGTACATCTTGTAAATAACATAAGACTAAATGGATATTCCAAATAATAAGTAGATGGTTGACATCTAATAAAGCCTCGTTGCTGAGAATGGTAGGAGTACCACTCACGATCCAGAGGAAGCTGAAATTTACAATGTACGAACATTAGGTCCACATTGTATATGCCAACTCCTACAGAAACGTCAGCACTCATGTCTGGTTGATGTTATTAACCCTTAGAATGCTGATGTCGACTACAGTAGACATTTTGTGTTTTTACCAGCGCCTGTATAGCCAGTTGTTAAACGTAAAATATGCTTTTAATCTGGAAACACTGGTATATGTTGGGACTTAAATTTCGCAAGCAACCGAAATTTTCATTTGTGGATCGCGGTAGCGAGACACAAATTCGCGTGACTGAAAATTTAAATTGAATAGGTCACTGCTCTACTGTAGGATACTGTCTGTATGTGGACAAGATTATACTTTGCTGTGATCATATGTGGATTGCATATTCATTATACAGAACTGTCTTGACTTGTTTATTTCCTTCCAGCTCTACTGAATTGAATATGTAGTTATCATATTATATTGCTGATGAAATTGCAATGATTTTATACTTATTGCCTACCTTTTTTGTTGTTAGGTATTCCATGCCCCTGGCAATCTGAAAGCAGTAGCAGATGAGATCTTTAGTTGTCAGGATCTCAGCATTTGACGCAACAGGAATGAGGTAATTAGAATCACTGGGAGAAGAAGTGACGTCAGATAGGCTAGCAGGAGTACCAGATGATCCAGTGAATACAGCAGAATCATTTGTGTAGTCAAGGCTCACATCGCTAATGGTCACAGCATCAAGTTTTGGCTCTGTCATATTCTGGGAATCCTTCATGTTCATAACGTTATCTGATGTGTCCACGAAAAATGGCCGTTTCGTCAGGAGGTATTGTCTTAAGCAACCATGACAACAATATTCAACTATCATATACAACACACCTGTTAAAAATCATTTATTTTAACACAACACCCGCTACAAGTAATCAGTTTTAAAAACAATATTTGTGAATATTAGACAGTTATGATATCGGAGTTGTCCATTCAAAAATAAAGATTTAACTTGCCCATATTTAAAAAATAAATCTTCTTTTCTACTTTCTGACACAAAACAAAATTGCATTATAAATTAACGCCACTGTTTTGCTCTGAAAAATTTTGATATCACATATTTTAGTATACATAGTTCAGATAACATTATTGAATAGTATACGATGAACTGACCTTTGTTAAGTTCCTGTGTATAAGCACCCAGAAGATTGACTATATTAGGATGTGGACCAAGTTGGATGAGTAGTTTAACTTCAGAGAGCAGAGAGCTGGTCTGCTCATGAGAACCAACATCTGAAATCATATACATCAATGAGTAGCTTAAGCTCAGAGAGAAGAACGATGGTCTGCTCATGAGAACCAACATCTGAAATTATACAAATGAATGAGTAGCTTAAGCTCAGAGAGAAAAACGATGGTCTGCTCATGAGAACCAACATCTGAAATCATATACATAGCTTAAGCTCAGAGAGAAGAACGATGGTCTGCTCATGAGAACCAACATCTGAAATCATATACATGAATGAGTAGCTTAAGCTCAGAGAGAAGAACGATGGTCTGCTCATGAGAACCAACATCTGAAATCATATACATAGCTTAAGCTCAGAGAGAAGAACGATGGTCTGCTCATGAGAACCAACATCTGAAATCATATACATGAATGAGTAGCTTAAGCTCAGAGAGAAGAACGATGGTCTGCCCATGAGAACTAACATCTGAAATCTTATACATGAATGAGTAGCTTAAGCTCAGAGAGAAGAACGATGGTCTGCTCATGAGAACCAACATTTGAAATCATATACATGAATGAGTAGCTTAAGCTCAGACAGAAGAACGATGGTCTGCTCATGAGAACCAACATTTGAAACCATATACATGAATGAGTAGCTTAAGCTCAGACAGAAGAACGATGGTCTGCTCATGAGAACCAACATCTGAAATCATATACATGAATGAGTAGCTCAACATCAGAGCCAATATCTGAAATGCAACCGAGAATGTTACCTAATTATTGAGGTTTTCCGCGTGACAGATTCGCCAGGCCATACTGATATTTTGTAGCGCATCAATATAATGTTAAAGCGACGTCTAAGGTAATGTTTGCCACCATAAAGCAGTAAAAATATTATTTAGTTTGAAATCAATGAGGTTTTAAATAGCTACAACTAGCTCGGGAAGTCCTGGAATCTGAAATACTGTTCATTCATTCATTCTAATAGCTTAACCCTTAAAGAGCTGAAATATTTTTTCTACAAAGCATGGAAACCGATGGGTTTTTCAATTTAAAATCATCATAAATATGTTAGTTAGCTATTTCCGATTCATTTGACTACCTGTGGTATGAGTCTACGGTCATTAGAAATATCTTTACTCTTACTGTGTGTGGATCGACTTTGGACGTCACAATCTGACGTCTACAGATGTCAGATTTTGACGACTAAAGTCGATCCCCGCGCTGTATGGGTTAAGGCTGGATGATTTGGATAAATCTACAAATCATATCACACCAAAGCACATTATTACAAACATAATTGACCTCCGATTTATTGATTAAAAATTAATTTACATGAATTTACAGAACGGTTATTTGAGCTGAAAAATTAGTTATAGGGGTATTGAGAGAGAACACGAGTGTTCTGTTAATAAATATGAATGCATAACATGAATAAAAACATCACTTCTCGTGTGATTTGCAATTTTATGAAAAAGGATATGTTAAAAATCTAGATGATTTAAAGATATTTAATTGCTACTTACTTTGAACATATCCTATATATTTTATTTATGTTGCGTTTATTCTCTGAAATGATTATGCCGTATCTATTTGTATCATACCTTTGACCATTTTCACAGCTACTGGAGTGTGGTCCTCAGTTTTCAATATTCCATTTGCTGTTGCCTTCATTACTTTTCCAAATGCGCCTTGTCCCAGTAATATATCTAGTTTACATGAAGCAAAACGTGACGTTGAATTATCTTAAAGCAAAACGATACATACATGATTGCATCAACCTGCTGGTAGACACCTTCTAATGTAGTAGTACTTACTAAATGTTTAACATACCTTTCATGTTGTGCAGTGACTCTAATGCGAGCGTGATTGTTATCGGTTTGTCCTTTTTACAATATTTTATTTAACAAAATATTATGTTGCTATTAACTTGTAGAAGTCGATTTAAGGACACTGGTGTTTGTTTTTGTTATGAAGCCAGCAGAGTGTTATGTCTGCTATGGCCGCAGGTATATATACAGTTAGGGCATCAGCTGGTTATAAATAATAGCACTAGCACCTCAAGATGCGCCGACCTCATAGTAATCCATTTAAAACACTCAATTACTGTACCTGGCTTCCCACTGACCCTTTAACCGCCAAATTATTCAATCTGAATTTTCACCCACTTGAAGTTGTGTCTCGCTGACGCGATCCACAACTTCAAGTGAGTGAAAATTATTCAGATTTGACAAAATGGAGGTCAACTGTTTTCAAACATTGCTGATTCATGTCACATTTTATCTTTAACATGTTTAAAATGTGGTACTTAATGTGCTAATAAATGAAAACTCGATTATATGCGGCACCGGCGGTCAATTTTCGTTCAGGCTTAAATGTGAGGCAGAACGAGGGCTTTTAAATGGCCATGCAGACCGACAAGTGATGTACAACAACAGAAATACTTACTTACATGTGCAGTGAATAGCTCAGATTTTAACGCAGTTTGAATCTAACACGGTTTGAATCTAATGTTAACTATAATAGCACCATGCAGCAGTAGTTATTCTACAAAATATTTTAATTTAGTATTTTCACGCTCATTACCTTTTTTGTAAAAAAATATACACATATACTCATATTATCACACCACATGAAAAATCAAATCATTTTCTCTTTTGAACTCACTAAATTTTAATCGACTCTTCGGAAATTCCCATCTTGGATCATATGCCAAGCATTCTATCTGTTCGTCTATCGGTAATTCCGGATTGAATACGGAAGAGGTTTGGGGGACGAGCAGATACTCCAGGTTCATCATCTAAAAAAAATGCAACAAGAAGTAATTTGCGTCTAAACGTCTCGCAGTGGCGCTATGTCGCCCCACAAAATCTTGTAATTTTTTTAGGTATAATGTTTAATATATTGATATATTTCCTTATTAGGTTATATATTAAAGTGATAAATGATACGTACTAGTTTGCTATTATTATGCTATGGGCTATATGTTACCGTTTAATATTGTATATGAGATTAGTTAGAAACACTTATTTTTGGAGACTTTGTAATGAGCACTTATTCCTTCAAAAAGCTATGTTAAATCCTTGCTTCTTTACAGAAGAACTGCTTTGATAATGTTGAATATACTTGGTACTCATATAATCTGAAATATTCAATATTTAATACTCATTGAGTATTTTATATTTCTGGTATAACCATAAATGTAATATTTAAAAAATCAGAAATACATAATACTCATAAAGTAGTATGTATTTCTGATATGAAGAATATGTAATGGAAGCACTAATAACATAATTAATAGCATAATACACTAATAGCATAATGTCGTTTTTTAACGGATGCTTACATCCATCCCTGTCTTCATGTTACTTCTTGGAGTTACAGTGCCATAAAGATTATTTATGCAAAATAAAACTCAACAATTTGAAGTCATGTCTGTCTATCAGATCCCACGATGGGTTTGTTGATTTCCGATTTTGCTATGAAATAGATTGGAAGATATTTTCAGGGTTCATAGTGCTTCCAACATGCAGATATTGTAAAAATATCAACACCTTTCATTTATTCGCACAGAAAATAATTTTCCATTTGAATATAGTATTCATACCATAATTTCCCCGCTTCAAGTGAAACACTTGTTGTTAGTTTTAAGTCTTTAACAAAATAGCTTTACGGATATTACGACTTGAGGAATCACCTTTTGTCTGAAATAGTGTCTGGTCAACAAAACAACCACGACGACGAGAATAAGCAGCATTATCACGATCCCAAGAGCGAGCAGGGCTATTTCACCCCCCTGAAGCATTGTCCCCTGGTGAGTGGGAGTGGAGTTAGTGGGAGGAGTACTAGTCACACTCCCTGCAATACAGAGAACATATTATTTATATTATCAACATATTAATTACTATAATTGATTTTTAAGAAAGCACCATATATTCTATATATGCCATATATTAGCTTCGCTAATTGCCAAATCAATCAAATGCTACATTATAATTACGACCATACGAATATGAATACAATAAGAAAATCAGATGTCATGAATACAATAAAAAAATTAAATGTCATTTATTTAAGATTACATGAACCAGGAAACCATATTATAATTGACTATAAGGAAAAACAAAAGTGAATTTACAGCAAATTAATAATATTTTTTCAATGTGATTTCACGAACAAATGTGTTTCAGGATGTCTCAATCAACTAAACAAATTATGCATATTCTCATTATAATATTGTAATATCATATAATTATCCAAACAGGATCATTATAAGAGAATTTACTTGATCATAATATTTTAGGAGATTATCTATATTAGGTAGGTAAATTATAAAAGTGAAAATAACGGTAAACAAAATTCGATTTCCACACGCGAATATTTTAGGAAATTATCTATATTAGGTAAGTGAATTAGGGAAGTGAAAATAACGATAATCGAAAATCGATTTCCACTTACGCGAATTAGTTAGGGGTATTGCATGACGCATTTATCAATAATAATACAATTAAAAAGCAGTTTGGTCGTCAGAAGATACGTAGATATCACTAAAATATATCATGATGCACTCGTTCTCTCTTTTTAAGAACCGAGGCAATGATTTTATCTCTCGAACCGAGTCCTCCCCTTAACCAGCGCACCTCAATGTGTGAGTGGCTCTGTTGGAAAATACATGTACTACATAGAATATGTTCAATTATGAATATTGATGAGTTTTGACCTGACTACCTTCCAAGAAAATATAAGATGAACTGTGTCCTTAATGATGTAAACAACGTTTTGTGTTTGTTGGGTAGTCACCCAATATTTCACATTCTTCAAATTCACGTTGGTGATAGAGGCGTAAGTGGCCGTTGCCATTAAATTTTACCAGATAATACAGGTATGTCATTGCGTTTGTAATAAATTTAACCATGGCTTGTCTATATATAGGAACCTTGAAAACATTGAAATAATAACTGTAATATGACTTCAATTTAAATGTATGTTCACTTTCACATCTATTATACAACATATTATAAGCCTTAAGGCCCTGTCACATTACAACGTTCTTGTCCAGCGCCCTAACTGCGTTCGTGAAAATACGTTTGCAAAAAAAAAGTTGCGAAAATCTCCTCATCTGCTGACCTGATCGCGTCCATAAACATTCCTTCCATTCTTCCACCGTTTTTGACGACCTTCATCCGCCCATCCTATTTCCATGTGCAGTCCTCTTAGGAGAACGGTGAGTGAACGCCAAGGAACGCTGGGAAAGCGCAGCAAGAACGGTAGATGGACTGTATGAGGACGCTTGGGGAGCGTTCCGGGAGGCTCTCGCTGGGTTACACAGTCCATCGTGCACCCGTCAGCATTCTCATTCCGAGAACGCTCACAGAACGCTCATTGGTCGTTCCGCAAAGAAAGTTGCAAATTGTTGACATGTCAAAAACTCTCCGCGACCATCTATGTTATCCGACGACTCCCGACGACCACCAACGACCTACAAAGGTCATCTAGCGCCTCTCCTCCGACCTCCAACGTTCTTCTACATGCTGCCACCTTTACATGAACGTTAGACGGACTTTATCTAGAACATTGTAGTGTGAGAGGGTCTAAGGTGGAACGCCCTTTGCAAAAAACAGATTGAATGTCTGAAATTATGTGGTATACATAAGTACTTGAGAATTTTTTTAGCCTATTGTTCAATATTCTATGAACAATTTGCCGAGAGTGCTTAGAATAGTTATGCCACGATAAATGCTTACATTATCCGTATCTCCTTTTTTTTGCACAGGTACAATTAAACCAGTTTGCCATGATAGCGCTAAATGTGACGACCTAAATACGTTAATTTCGATAAAAGAATCCAAGTTAAATACATGTAATTCATTTTGCAAAATTTCAGGATTAGTGAATTTACCAAATTAAACTTTTTGGATAGATTTATGAACCTCGGCCTCTGAAATAAAATCATTCAACTTCTTATTATTGTTCTTTAATCTTCAAGCTTAAGCTTCATAACATCTTAGATATTTGTAAACGTCTTCATAGGCATCATACGTGGGTTACTGATAGATTTAAAAGAAGTAAACATGTCATTTACTGGAAGTGTAGCATTGATGACATTAATCTTACGTGGCTTAAGAAATTTATATTTAATTAGTGTGGCCTGCCAATAGTATGGTAGCTAGAATTTGATTGGAAGCAGACATAGCAAAATGACGGTTATGTTTGGTAAGAAGCCAACAATGCGATGATATGGTTCAGCAAGAAAGTTAGGAGAACATAGAACAGTCAAGTCAGTCATACATTACAAAAGTCGAACCGTTTATCACAGGGATCGAATAAAGCTATGCATTCTCGCCAAACTAACACAGTATGTGTTAACTACCGCAAGGAACGCTGGGGTAGTCCATGTTACTTACCTGATACTATAAATTTAAGCTCTTGAAAATGATTTCCAGCTTTGTTTTCCGCGAAACATCGGTACAACTCAGATTCTCTTGCCTGGACAGATAACTTGATTTCATCCTCCTTCTTCTTTTCAGACCGAAGGAAGTTTTCAGATTCTTCTATAATTCTCCATGAAAGTGGGTCAATGGAACAATTATTATGGCTACAAAAACACGACATCAAACAGCTCATTTTTAAGTTGTAAACACAAATTTTCGAAAGAAACTACACATCTGAATGATGATACTAGAGGCTGTATTTTTATTTTCCAGATATTGCAAGTCAAATTTCTTTTAAAGGGCAAATAAAAAAATAATCCTTACAGGGAATCAATAGGATGCCACCAATATTTTTTTTTTTGGGGGGGGGGTTGTATGAAGCAGTGCATTCCCACATCATGATTTCAATTGTTTCAACATTTCCCGATTAAAAAAACACATTTTTTATCTATATTTATAAGATTTCAGTGAAAACCCAAACATTCTCTTCTGACATCTAAATGATGGGTAATGTAAGCACAGCATTGGGCCACATGTTGATGCCAGCATTGGGCACACAATCAGTGATGCGGTTGTATCCCCTATGTCCTAATTTTAAGACACCAATTAGCGGCGACTGCTTTCATGTGACATACGACCTGGAGATGAAACTAGTTTAGTCTTTTTCTGTGCTTTACATTGTTTTTTTTATTGTTTTGTATTATTAGTTAAGAATCAGTCGGCTACATAACTAAATTTTCAAAATTGACAAAATTGAAAACTCTCATCCCACGGAGTTCCTTTAATTAATTCTTACAGAACCATCTCAGTATGGTGTGATAACAATCAGATAAAAACTTTTATATGACCGACCCCCAAAAAAGATAAGTCTCATCACTGAGATCAAGGTATTCAAAATAACTTACCTGCATGGCTGCCACTGCCAGGTTAAGTGAGGCATGGGAAATCCCTTTGTCACATGACACGTAAAACTAGCATACTGATTAGGCACGAAAGAGAGGCTTTCAAGGTACGATCCAGCCAATGTCAATTCTGGTGGCACTGAAATAATTTACAAAAAATGACTATTGCGATATATGAGCTGTTGACATGTATGTAATCAATTCAAATTCAAAAGAAGAATAGTAGGGTAAAAAATCGAACTTCCGTGACCGTGGAAAGGAGACCAAGGTTTTATGGTTTTATCAATTCATTAGATGTTAAGCTCAAAATTTGGCGGGGGGCCACCTCAGAAAAGTGTGGGCGGAATTCTGTAGGCGGCCATTTTGAAATTGGTCGCAGCCGAAACCGGCAAAGTGGTAAAATTGTCATTTCCATTCTGATATAATAGTGTGGTACGTCAATTTAGGGATAACTTGGGTCAAATAATTCTCATTAATATCTACAATTCTCTAATAATACCACATATTAACTATTGCATTATTTTATGGGGCAGCGAAAACAATCGAGTTTCTAAATTACAAAAAAGAGCAGAACGAATAATTCGTAAGGAGCCTCGCCTGTTTCATACAGATCCGATATTTAAAGAATTGAACCTCCTAAAAATAAACGACATATATCGCCTTCAACTATTAAAATGTGACTTTAAATACGAGCATAATTTACTCCCGAAATACTTTGATGTTTTTAATCTTAGGCTCATTTCTGAAATCCATGCTCATAATACAAGAAATCAAGATAAATTACGCATACCTTTTGTAAAACATAATTTTGCCAAAGCTTGTGTTCGATATCAATTAACAAAAACTGTAAATAGCATGCCACGATCAATAACCGATAAAGTACACACTCATAGTTTTAACGGGTTTTCAACGTATGTCAAATTTATATTTTTAGACACATATGCTACTGATTGTAATATCACAAACTGTTATGTATGCAGTATCAATTTGAACTAGTGAATTCTGCTCTGTGGGGCCAAACGGCAGGATCAGCCTATTTGTATAGCAGGCAGATGCTGCTTTTTGGCTTTGCACTGCAGAAGCAAAGTTTATTTGTTCATACTTTTTTTTATATAAATACTACGTTTATAGGTTAAATTTTATAGTAAAGCTATTATATTCGCTCACTTCACATGTATAGCCCATAGGTATACTACTCATAACAAAATGTTATATGTTTATATAAATGATATCATGGGTGGCCTCCATGCTAGCGACCTTGTGGTTTTAATTTAGGTCTCCCAAACCACCCTGTAAACAAATTTCACTCATCTTTTATTTAATTATTTTCATGGCTGAATAAACACTTCTTCTTCTTCTTCTTTGACAATTTCAAAACTAAATAATTATTCCCAAGCCAAAATCCAAGATGGCCGATCAAAGAAAATGGTGATATTTGGCATATCTATAATAGTCCGGCATATATCGGACCCCCCCTGCACCCCCCCCCCCCCAATGATCATGTGAAACCAATTTTTTTTGTGCCCTTTCAAAATGGCCGCTATCCAAAATGCTATTTCTTATGAAATCGTATATCTTTTGATATAATTATGCTACAAAGATCAGTAATACCTCTATTCCGACGTTTTCTGGCATGCTGAACGCAATGGAATACTCAAAAAGTGATTGCAGTGAATGTATAAATAATAAAATACAAGATGGCTGCCAAAATAAAAACAATTGCAACTTTCGCGATACATACACGTAATTTCACTGACTTCTCCGTGAGTGCCACAATACGTCACCCACTGATCTTTTTCGTCGCATTTGCTATTATTTAACACCAGGGGTCTCGTCTGGCAACAAGCAGTGAAGTGGATCGTGATTGGTCAGTTGTGTTTAGACGCACATTTGCCAGAACCTGGGAATCTGTACACACATTTCGCACCATACAAGCCAGAGGGTATCCAAGAGAGTCCTCTTTCAATTATATATATAAATATGGTTATTTTAATGGAGTTTTTTTAAAGTATGAAATAAGCATCATTTTTGCTATATACGGTATATATCAGTGTATATTTTAGCCTAGATATTTTTATCTCATTTTCAGAAGTGTCAGTGCCAATAACATGAATTGGGGTATTTTACTCTCTGTGAGACCACCATTCTGAAAGTAGTTTTTTTTCGACACACCTAGACGAGACAGTACAACAGTGGCTGTGAAAGCTGTAACCGCTGGTGCTGATTATTAGCTGGTCAGGGGGCGATTACCAGTGTCTGAAGTACAGACACAGGTGACATGAGTGAAACACGTAATGTGAAATTTAAAAAAAGTAAATCAATTCAGTGAAAAGTTGGGTTAAAATATTATCATGTACTATAACCCTATATGATTTACACTTTTGGATGCTTTACAACCCTTGGATGTTAACCATTTGAATGAAAAATAAGCACGCACTTCTTCAAAGTTGATATGTTACTATCGTGATCTATGTTACTTTCATGTAAAACTAAGCTTATGTGTGAAAAAATGTTTAATTATTATAATCATCATCATTATCATTGGAGGAGAAGGCAACGTCAGAGTCTGGTTCATCATCAGATGTGTCATCATCGTCACTGTTATCTTGACCACCAGCAAGGATGTCAACTAGTCTGCTGGGTAGAGTTGGACCCTTAGACCATTCTGGCTCTATGTGTGTGTCTTCTACTACCCAGCCATGCTGATTAGGACTTGACATATCTACAAAACCCTCCTTGGCTTTCTTCCACTGAGCAGTACGTAATTTATATAAGTTATATTAACTTCGCCGAAGGAAATTTTGGCAACTGCAGATTTCAAAGACATCAAAATGTGAGTACTTTTTTATTATTATATTATCTTCCTTTCCTCCAACTTACTTCTCCACTCGGGTTTTATCAAAATCCCAATATCTTGCCAAAATTCCGTTATTATTTTAAAATTTATTTGGCTAGTGTTTCTATAGTGCCTGAAAACTATTAATCTATATCGTAGTTCTGTTCTACTGCTCGTTCTTTAGAAATGTATTACTCACTCTAGCCGCTAAAATGTCTGCAGCTGTCAGTCTTGTCGTCGCATCGATCATACTGGTATCTTGTCTCTCTTTACTGTAAATGGCATAGTTTACCTTCTATTGTTTTTCCGAAATCTGCTACAGTGCAGTGGACGCGTTCCATTGTCGCACACACGAACGTTACTACTTGATAATATCGAGTCAACCGTTTTTGTCACTTGCTTTGTTTTTACAAGCGTTCATTAATTACCACGCGAATTTGGAAAGTATACGTATTGCTTAAACTTTCCAAATTTCGTTTTTCCATGATTTACCTTGCACTTGCTGTACAATCGGATTGAACAGTGCACAATACCTTACCAGGATATTAGCCCTTTCAGTTCACACCCTAACCACAGTTCACATCCTGCCATCACTCAACGTTATTTCATAGCTCACGGTTTTACTGTTTATAAAGTTTCCTAATTTATTTGTTTAATTGTCCACTCATTCAGCATTATTTGAAATTATGGCGTTTATAATGACATCGTAATTTTGCGATCGATTATCTAAAGAAATTATATACAGATTTATATAAGCCTATTTCCTATTCAGATATAAGTATATATTGTTGAATATTCCCATATCCCATATCTAGCAATCAAAATGTCTTTCAATGACATTACAGGTGCTCTTAGAAAGAGCAGATCCGCCTATAAGGGCAAAATTACACTGATTGTGAATGATTTGAATGAAAAATCAGAACAGAAAACTTTACAAAGTAATTTTTTGTTGAAGCAGGAAACCACCGTAAATACCTACCTGCATAAAATTGACAAAATTAATGATGATATTCATGAGTTATGTGAAAAAAAGGAAATCAAAATGGATGACACAGATCGTGTTACTGATTTCAAAGATGAAATAAAATATGAAATCGGTGTTCAGGAGAAAATTTCTGATGTCCAAACTAAGATTACTCCTGTAAAAACTGCCACGTCATCGCACACTCCCACAGTTACCCCAATACGGCAACCTCAATTAAAATGTCCAAGTTTCAGTGGTCGAGAAAAAGACAGTTTGCTGTTTCAAAACTTTCTCATGCAGTTTAATAATGTAATGGCTGCTGGTGGTAAGCTGGATGATTCGGCCAAACTAACGTACCTTCGCGGCTACTTAACAGATTATGCCTTTTCAGTTATAAGCCACTTGTCAATCAGTAATGAAAATTACAAAGCCGCATTAGACTTGCTAATTGCCGAATTCTTAGATAAAGAATTTATCATTGAAGAATATTTCACGAAAAATAATCAGCAACTCGCCCAAATACGATTCCCAATTTGAGGATGTCAAAAAATATTTGAATGCAACTAGAGCATGCATACATGATTTGAAAAACTATGGTGTTGATCTTTTACTACCCAATTCCTCTGGGTTAAAACTTATTAACCACATCGTTTTCAATAAACTACCCGCTATCCTCAAGCGAGAATTGGTTCATAAAATCGGATCAAACTATCCTTCCCTCAAAGAATTGTTTGATAATTATCATGATTTGATAAAAACGATCATTCGAACAAGTTTGAAAAAGTAAATTTTTGATCAAAAAATCAAAACTGTATCACAAGGTCACCATGATCATAAAAAGTTTCTCTCAAAACCTAGTAGTCATTTTGGTGAACCTACCATGTATCAACAGGTTTCAAATCCCGAAGGGGCTTCTGCATTACAAAATTTTACCACGCAATCGTCAGCTTCTCACCCCAGAAAACCTTGTAAATTTTGTAATGCAAGTAGTCATGTGATGTACCGATGTGAGAAATATAATTCCCATGAGACCAGAAGGCAGCGTTGTCTTGAAATGGGTCTATGTGTTCTTTGTACTAGTCCATTTCACAAAAAGCAACAATGTCCTGGCAAAAATAATGAGCAAAAATATCAATGTTTACATTGCAAGGTCAACTCTCATATAAGTACATTATGCAAAGATATTGACAAGCATAAAAATGCCCCTAGCCAGACTAATTCTAATGTGTGTTTAAATGCAAGTGAACTAGTATCGGCAGAACATTCTATAATAATGCCCATCATGGACATTAAAGTGAAGATTGGTTCAACAGTTTGCAGAGCTAGATGTTTATTAGACTCCGGCAGGCAAAGATCTTACTTATCAGAAAAAGTTTGTGCTGTCTTAGCATGTAAAGATGAAAATGTTTCAATTATACAGCATGATATCAAAACATTCTTGGGCTCTCAAAAGAAAGAGTTGAAAGAAATTTCTGTTGCTGTTGAAATTCCTAATTTAAAACCCTTTAATCAAAAGGTGTTAATAGACAAGGAGTTTCATATACAACTAAATATGCCTCAATATGTTGAAGTTATTAGCAATCTTGCATGTAAAGGTGTCCCCCTGGCTGTTCAATATGAAGGCGGTTTGCCTCCTGAAATTGTAGAAATAGACAGACTAATGGGTGCGGATGTTCTACAAAATTTGTCTATGACCAGAACAGTTGAATGTATGAAGGGTATTGCATGGAAATTTCCTAATGGTCTTGTGCCTTATGGAGACGCGAACAACTTTCTATTCCCAAGACAAATCTCAGTCTTACCTAGTTTTTCCAGCTCTAGACCTGATACATTCAACAACTATAACCACATTATTTCTAGATATGCTAAATGTCCAGAGACTCATGTCAATTTTGTCATATGTTTCAAACCGAGGGCTTAGGCATTGATAGTGAAGAAAATGCCATTACTGATTACGACTCTGTAAAAATAAAAGACTTTGAAGATTACATCAAGTTTGAAGATGCTCATTACAATGTCAAACTTCCATGACACGAAGATGTTCTGGAAAAGGTTCCATCCAACCATAATGTAGCTTTAACTGTGATGGACAGAGTTTCCAAAAAGTTAGAGAAAGATAATCTTATGGATGATTATATAAAAGTTTTTAAACAACAAGAGGAAGAAGGAATTATTGAAAGAATAGAAGTTGATCCTCAAAAATATGCTGATTACACGTGGATCCCACATCCTCACATACTTAAAACTGAGCAGCAAGTAACTACAAAAATCAGGCCAGTTTTCAATTGCTCACTTAAAACACATAATTCCCCATCTCTAAATGAAGCTGCATATCCTGGAGTCAATTTGATGACTGATATGACAAAACTTCTTTTATATTTCAGATCTAATAAGTTCACTATGATTTCAGACATCAGAAAAGCATTTCTGATTGTTAAACTAGGCCACGAAAAAGACAAAAACAGGTTTTGTTTTTTCTTAAAAGAAGGAAACAAATTGAGCTGTTTCAGATACAAAACCATAATCTTCGGTTACAATGCCAGTCCTTTCATTCTTAATTTTATCATCAAGCACCATGCTAAGCAGTTTCCTTCAGATTACTGCTCTGAGGTATTACTGAACAATTTTTATGGTATATTATTTCAAACTTGTTTGATAAAGACGTGAAGACAAAAAGAGGTATATTATGTCAAAATGGTTTGATCCTCTCGGTCTTTTTTTGCCTGTTATAGTGAGAAGTAAAATTCTCATGAGAGAGCTCTGGTCACAAAATCTTTCATGAGATGAAAATGTCATGGAAAAACATATGAATTTGTGGTTCCAGTTAGCTCATGATTTCACATCTCTGAATGTTACATTTCCAAGATATGTTGTGAATAAGGCATTTGACACTGATTTGTATCTTTTCTGTGATTCCTCAAAACAATCGTATGGGTTTGCATTGTACAATGTTCAAGATAACAAGTCCAACTTGATGTTTGTTAAAGCCAAAGTCACTCCTATAAAACCTCGAAGCTTACCAACTCTTGAATTGTTGTCCGTGTTTTTGGGTGTAGAATGCCTGCATTTAATACTGGATTCCTACCCCAATGTTACATTCAAGAGGCTTGTGATTGCAGTAGATGCCCAAGTAGTTTTGACTTGGCTGATGTCCCAGCAAATAAAAACCAAAAAACAATTTGCTAAAAACAGGCTGAAAGACATTAGTATGATGACACAAGAATTGAAAGTCAAGTATAACTTGGTTATTGTTTTCAAGTATGTGCCAACAGATCAAAACCCTGCGAATCTTTTAACTAGGGGATTGTCCTTAAACAAGTTTAAAGACTTACTTCAATTTTGGACATACGGTCCAGAACGGCTGAAAACAGCTTAAGATCTAATTAAGTGAATAAAACCGTAAAACCTTGGTCCCCTTTCCAAGGTCACGGAAGTTAGATTTTTTACCCTACTAGAAAGTCTTAAGTGCATTTCTACACAGGCTGACGATGGAAGAGCCATAAGAAAGCGTCCAGTCAACACATTCTGTTTACTTAGGCATCCGGCAACCTATATATTAAAAAAACAATGATTTCACAAAAAAAACACGGGTCGTTAATATTGGCATTTAAATACTCTGCTTTAACAACCAGGGGGTTACACAGAGCTGCATGATAGCTTAGCTGATAGCGTAGTTGACTATGAACCTGGATATGTGTTCGAGTACGACTGTATCTAATATTGCTTTTTACGTGATCTATGCGACTCTGAATATCTTACGAAATCCAACAAGGTATTATTCATGATATAATCATTTGATGGTAGTGCATATACTGAAAATACAAGTAGTCTACCTGCCAGGCAGGTGAACCCAAAATGGTTTTTACAGCAAGGTTTTTTATGGGAATGTGATACATAGGGTCCAAGAAGCTAGAAAATGCCGGATGCTTAATTTTAAATGTTGAGCATTTTTTCTAATTAGCATAATTAGAATAATGTATGAGGTAATCCAAGAATTAGCTTATATCTCTATTTCCAATGACAATAATAATAAAAGAAAGGTTCTAAAACGATAAATGATTCCAATATAAGTTGAAAGATATATTTTAAAAAACCTTATACACAAATTCAAAATGGCCGCCAAGGACCATTTGTATTGATAAATCTATAAACGATATGGGGAAAGCACATTATCTTTTTTTAATTTTGGTCAGTTGTCTCACTATAGTGAGAATTATGGGTTTTTGTGATTATGGGGTTTCAGGTGTGGTCAATTCTTTTTTTCTGAATGGTGGTGAAAATACAAGATGGCCGCCATTTGTGGAAGGCTAAACAATAAATTGCTATTATTCCAGGACAGGAACGAAACAGATTTATGATTTTGGTGTCTACCGTAGAGTTTTCAGATATACCTGATGCGTTCAGAAGGTACTTTATACATTGCCATGTCGGTAAATTCCAAGATGGCCGCCTTCTGTGCAAGGTGAAACTATAAATTGGTATATTTTTTGACAGAATACAGGCCGATTCATGATTTCGGTGTCGACTATAGAGTTTTTTAAAGTATGCCATACTCAATCAAGTGAATATTGCTTTGCGTCCTTTTCTACACAATCATAGCAATATCGCGATGAAGGGAGCCAGAAGTCGGGACTATGCCCTACTCTAATACGAGTGTTTCCAGAATGCCCCTATGTCGTGTTGGTGATCACTTTATATCCGAGTCAACAGCATTGAAAAGGCCACCAGTTTGGTCCCTGGCCACGACCCATCCCGACATACTTCTGTAGCGCCAAACTCCTCTGAGGACCGAGATCAGAAGCGCGACAATCCAGAACTATAATCAAGAAGTATCCATATCATGGTCATCAAAAGGGTGCAGGGCAGTAAAAGAACTAGAGTGGAATAACCAAATCAAATAAAACGTTTTTTTATGAATTTTCTGAAAGTCGTAATCGCTGTTGATGTTTTTTATGGAAACAGGTAATGAATACCTGCAACTGAAAATGCCATCGAGTCGTTCTTTGTGGGACATTTAGTTTTTTTGGTATCAGATGATCGGAGCGGTTTTTGGTGGACAAGTAGCACCAAAAGGTTTGATAGGTATTCTGTTTGATTAGAAGTCATGTTTTTCAACTGCCAATCCAATGACTTTAATATAAGGATGGAGCTACTACAGACTACGTAATTGTCTTGTATGTTATGTAGTAAAGAACTACAAAAATATAGTTTACTACCTACTAATGCGACTGCAATCCGTTCAGCAGGAGCGAGAAGTAAACCTTTATTGATGCGTCGAATTGTAACAATGTTAAGTAACAGATGTCTAAATTGGGGTTTCTGTAATTAAGGGGTGGAATAAACATTCTGTCCTGGGCTGTTTACATGAGAACCACCTGATGGGGACGGTACTGCGACAAGTACTAATTGTCACACAGGAGGAACCCTAGTTCAGGGTGCCTGTGTGATCCGGTTCCAAGAAACAGCCCAGGAATGTCAATGTATATCAAAGTAAGGATCCTGATTGGTGGAGACAGCATTTCACCACAGGAAGTGACCGCATCCGTCGGGATCCGCTATAAAAGAAGGCGCAAACAGGCTTAGAGAGGAACTTCAGAGAGAAATTGGGGAGAATTCTAAGATAGACATTTCGGGTTTGGCTAATTTTAGTGGGAGTTGCTTCGGTATCTAACACATTGTAGATCACTAAAGCAACAGCGAAATTCTATAACAAATTACACAACTAGTATAAATACTAACATAAGTGTACTGAGAAATTGAATGTTTTACGCTTAATATATATTTTATATATATTCATCCACGAGTATTTTATCCACGAGTGTTGTGTTTGCCGTCCCAGAACATTTGGACACGAGACGATAGGCTGAGCGTGTCAACGTATATCACTTGTTACATTGGCGCGTGACCAGGATAATGTCAGGCAGGTCACCCGTTTACGGTGGTGCCGTGACCAGGATTTGTGTCACGGATAAGACTCAGTTATAAAATATCCTGAATATGACAAGCAGGCACTACACAGTTGAGATATATCTTAGCAAAAAAATAAAATTCTTAATAAATAAGACTTCCAGGTCTCTTTGCCGAATCTGATGGGTCTGTTTGGTTATCAAGAATTGGAAGGAGGAAATATGGCTAAAGGGCTTATTTTACAAACAAACTCGATATTATTTTTGGCGGCCTTTTTGATTTTTTATTAAAAGCGTTGTATCAGTTTTATTTAAATTTTCTGAGCGTAGGCCTATTCATTATCATAATTTTGTAGAAACGTGGGCGTCAAACTTTAAGTTCACCAATTTCATCAAAGATTACGATATTGGTCCTGAAATGACATAATTAAATATGCATATATATATTATAAATGACGGGTATCAGCCATTAATTATGCTTGAAATTGTTATAATGCTTGAAAAATGAAAAGATGACCATAATTTCAGAGTTATTATTGATTGGAGGTTGACCCTTCTGATATAGGCGAGTCCCTAATTTACCTCATTAAATATGCTGATTATGCTAATTAAAAATTTGCTGAGCATATAAAAATAGCATCCGCCATTTTCTGACTCCTTGGATCATATAAATAATATTGCCATCAAAAAACCTTGCAGTAAAAGACATTTTGGGTTTAACACATCATGTCAATGAGAGTGGCAAATAGACTAATTAAATATGCAAATTCAAAATGGCGGATGTCAGCCATTTTGTATTTTTTTTAAATGTTGATACTGTGTTGGACATTTTTATTATGCTTGAAAAAAGCAAAGTTAACCAAATGTGAGTGTTTGTGTTGATTGGGGGCTCCGATAAAGGGGGGTCTTTAATTTACCTTAATAAATATGCTAATTATGCTAATTAAAAAAACGCTCAACATATCAAATTTAGCATCCGGCACTTTCTGACCCCTTGGATCATATAGATAATATTTCCATCAAAAACACTTGCTGTAAAAGACATTTAAGGCCTAATACATTATGTCAGTGGGAGTAGCAAATAGACTAGTTATGGGACAATGTCTCTATTTTGTAAGCTGTTTGATGTATAATGGTCAAATAGACTATAATACAGGCTGTGTAGTTGTTGCAAATATATGCCTACTTGTCAGTCATGTATGAAAACTAATGTTGATTTGGAACTGACTTGTCAAAATTTGCACAGTTGGCAAGGCCCAAGTTCGAATCACTTTCATTTGTTTTATATAGATATATGCTTTAAGCACGTGAAATCAGATTTTAAAAATAAAAAAAGTTAGCACCCATTCAGGACGTCCTTCTCGGGTTGGAGTGTGAGGCTAACATAACACACCACTCTCATAGTTTTGCTTAACAAGAATGCCCCCCTTGGGCTCGCCGGAGTGGCTGTAACAGGTTTCAGCCACAGATTGACCCTGTAGAAAATCATGGGACATTTCTTCATATCTAAGACTTGCCCTCGAATAATCAGGTCAAATATAGTTTTGTTAGAATCAGTAGCATTTCAGTTACATGCCCGCATGCTGAGCTCACAGCCCGCACAGTCATTAAAAAGTTGTGGGAATTTTTCGGACCTTGGGATCGAGATCGCTTTCGATCACCACCATGTTGATTTTTTCAGGTAAAACGAATACAGCAATCCACGACCTCAGAGAGGACGACACGGCTACCATTGGGTCAACCTGTTAAAGTCATGATGCCATGGGCTTACTCACCTGTACACTGCCATCTGTAGGCACTGCTATTTTGCATGATATATTGTGAAGATGGGCCGACATCACCTTTCTCTCACTCATTTTTAGCCCATCTTAGTAAGCTTGTGATTAGCTGACTGTCCTGCTACAAGTTATTTGATCGGTTAGCGCATATGTGTCATGGAAGGGGAGGGGTGGGTGGAGGCATACATGTGGTGAGTTGTCGGCCTTTTGGGACACACATGCTATCTGTGTCTGTTTGAGACAACCTATACACAGTGCTCTGTGTAACTTACCTGCTACTAAGAATTCTGACACTTGAGATTGACTGCCAAATTTGTTCACCGCAAGACATCGATAAATCCCGGATTCTCTTGCCTGAACATATAACTTGATTCCATATTCCTTCTTTTCAGCCCAACGGAAGTTTTCAGATTTGTCTGTATTTCGCCATAAACCTTGGTCTGGGGAACAGTTAGTGGGGCTGAAACATCAAGGAAATGTATTTCACTTTTTAACTTTGGTATTTCTTTGCTATTGCCATCATTTTAAAGTGGTCATTGCTGACATACTTCAAACATGCAGTCACGGTGGAGACAATCATTATCCATGAATTAATATTTGTTAATTCTATAAAGCTTCTAAAGCTATTATAGAATCACAATGTAAATCTAGCTAAGATTAGACATACCATCCTCAGAAATTCCTCACTAAGTTTAAGGTTTTTAAATGATGTCATACTTGCATGGCTGCCACTGCCAGATCAGCTGAGGCTGGGGAAATCCCTTCGTCACATGACACGTGAAATTAGCATACTGATTAACCACGTAGGAGTCAGAGAGGCTTCCAGGATTCACTCCAGCCAATGTTATTTCTGGTGGCACTGAAATAATTAACAAAAGCTATACTGTTAAAATATTTGAATTGATGAACGAAATCAAAGAATATTCTAAGTATATTGATTTAGAGTGAAGATTGAATATATCACGTTAAAGACAAAAACAATGTTTTGATAAACAAACAGTTTTTCTTTATAGTGGACATAATTAGTAGCCTACTAAATTGAAATAAACTGCTATGACAATTAGCTTGTATATCATGGGTTCAAGTACAAATTCAGCATAAACTGCTTGTTAGGTAAACACACAAAGTGACTCTAAATATTGAACACATTTGAAAATAATAATGTACACGGCATTCAAATGAGAAATAGCTAATACAATATGGCAACAAAATGTCTAAGACTGAAGCGACACGTGAACAAATAAAATTCAACTAAAGTTGAAAAAATGTTAGTTTATGTTTTATGTATCATCACATGTATTTAACACACAGCAACGTGCTAATATATCTCTTGAATTTTTTTTCAATAACATACTTTAATAAATGAAATATCTATATTTTACATATGGTAGGCCTACGACAGCTTGAAAATGACTTTGGTAAATTGCATTATTTATCCCAATTTATGTATTTTTACTTACGATTAATATTCAGTGTAATTGAAGTGGAAGTATTCATGTCTCTTGTATAACCATACAATGTGTAGATTCCTGAATCTGCTTCTGTGATATCATAAATCTTAAGCGAGACTTTCTCATTCTCCACTCTGTAAAAGAGATTGACTCTTTGACTGACTGACTGAACATGTGAACGAAAAAAAGATAAATGGACGAGAGCTAACATTATTATGTAGAGTGTATGCTATATCAACATCTGCAGATAAAGTATCATATTCACATAATAAAAACACTAAATTTATCAATTGATCATTTCTGTATTTCGTCCAGTTATGAACTTGATCTGTTAATTGAACTTGTGACAATTAGATTTTGTTTGTGCTTATAATAGGACAAAGTAGAATGTTGACATAAAATTGTTGTTTGATGAATGTCGATAGTTCATTTAATTACCCTGTTATATACGACAAACAACGCTGTATAAGGTTCGAATTCAATTCAATCTGGATATCGCATCAGCAATAACATTAGAATGTCCAGGTTTTTTGCTAGTTATCACATGAAAAATGGTAACCAATGCATAGTTCTGACAGCTTGTAAAACAATATCATTTTTACTTGTACCTTTATTAATCATGCTCATTGCCACCTGATTGTCTGTTCTAATAATCACCCGCTTATTACTCCACCTAGGGGCCATTTAAATTTACCGCCACAAAGCGCACACACATACATCTGCCGGTATATAATTCGCAAATGACGACTTTTTAAGGGTTGATGGTACAGAAATAGGACATTTAGGTCGTATTTCAGAAATAATATGTGAAATGTCGTAATGTAGGGCCTACAGGGTAAGACATTTATTCCGATGTGCATTATGGATGTCGTAATGTTGCGGACTTGTGTCATCATGTCTAGAATAAGACATTTAAACTGATGTATGTGATACCTTATTTTTTGTCGTACTCTATGTCGAGATTAAGCCATTTAAGCTGACATTGATATCTACGATGTGTCATAATGTAGAGAATAAGATACTTAAGCTGATGGTGATATCTTACATTATGTCATAATGCTGATCATTGTTGCTGATGACTAAGGATCCTTTCTTCCAGATGAACTCTGGTTGTGGGAAGGCGTGGACATTTATATTCAGGGGGACAAACTCATCTCCCACGTCAGCCTCTACCAACTCCTCGCCGGGCATCACATTCAACTTCAGAAACGTCTTCTCTAAAGGAAAAAAACAAAAATATATCGTTAAATTTGACCGATCTTGGCGCAATGATTGTGTGAGATCCACATTGGGATTATTGTGTATATATTATGTAGGTATATATATATGTATTATTTTTTAGTGACTTTAACTGGCAATTTAGTAGAAGCCGGCACATTAATTTAACAGTGTACATGCATATGCCAGCTCCGACAGATACAACTGTGTCCATTGAGGTCGGCATATGTACACACCAGTTGTTACATAAATAAGTGTCTTATTATCTTATTATTTATGTCGGCTAGTGGAGAGCAGCGCTGAGGTTCTCTCGTCCACATGGATTTAATGATTCCATGATTACGCACTGATATCTTTGCTTGGGTTTGCAAATAATAACCACCAGGCGGAGATAGTGGGAATTGACCAACCACAGACAAGGAGATGGCTAAAACTTTCAGATGCTGAGACAGCTGACAGCCGAGTGTACTCGAGGCGCCAAACTGCAGACAGTGGCGATTATTTGCGGTAAGCCGACAATCTGAGCAGTGTCTGTGAGTGAGCGAACCCTATTCCTTGATGCAATGAAAATCATCTAACATCGTCACTAATCATTACACAATTAGTGGACCGAGGGCAGCTGGACATTGGTGTCCCTAACAGATGTAGGAAGGCTGGGGTGAACTGGCAGCCACAGACACTCAGCCCCACTTCTAGGGAGCGTTCTGTGGACAACTTCACCCGCGGCTTTGACCTGAGCCGACTTTAACAGTGTCTGGTTAGTGGACACTGAGAGACATATATAGACGCTCTCTGTGAGTTATTGAGACCGTGTACGTCTTAGTATTACTGTCAGCACTGGCAGAATAAGTTGATAGATGTTACTATTTATAATGTTACCATTTTAATATTTCTCTGATTATTGAAAAATGTCATCAGGATTTGCACCTGTCTTGTTATCAGCATCATTATTGGTTATAGTTATTACTTGCTATACCTTCCGCACAGCTATCAATACAGTTCACATCTTCATCTGTACATTTATTCTGTTGTACACAATAGCTACCACACAAGTCTGACGGAAGGCATACCATACATCTGATCAACAGAAAATAACACGTGATATGTGCAAATAAAGATAAAAATCACTCTAATTATTCACTGATGTAACTGTTTTCAGTCTCACAATAAGGACCTCTTGGTAGTATTTTAAAAATGACATTTTTCTACTGTCTAAAATTGCTTACAAAATATATTTTTTTTAAATACTTTTTAATCTCGCCATACTTTGTGATTTACCTGTGCTGTAGAGAACACCAGCCACAATATGGATTCCCTGAGTTCAGACAAGCCTGACAATGTCTGTAGATTGAGCAGTCAGTCACCTCAGACTTATACAGCTGATAAAGACAAGCAGGGTAGAATCTAGATTGATTGTATTTTTTTTTTTTGTGGACTCTCATTATAACAGCATTGTAACCGTTTGCAAAACGTAAACATAGAAAACACATACAAATGACCACCTTTAAGGTAACAATCGCCATCTAGACAGATGATTGCAATGCATTCATTTTCTCGTGACATGCAAAATTCACGTGGAAAAGTCATCACTTAAACAGATCACATATGGTCAATTAAAAAGATAACGCCGTAAGAACGAATCTAGTTGACTACAAGTGAGCTATAATTTGTAGATATTGATTAATAAATATTATTAGATATTGACGTTTTTTTATAAATGAACTGCTTATCACGACTGCTTGTATACTTATAACTAGACTGTACACATTAGGGTATTGTTCAAATGAAATGAATGAGGTTTTAGGCCACCTTTGTGGACATGTATGCTAAATTGGGCCAGGAGAACCTCTTGAGGATGGTGAGGTGAATGAGATGACACTGCCCTCAAGACACAGGATTCGAAATTCTAGCCCTAGTGGTCTAAAGCCGAGCACGCTACCTGTCGGTCACGGAGGCTCACCACAATATTCAATCTTTACGAGTGAGTGGGGAAGAAACATTTTGTTCTTTTGAAACTTGAAGGCCAGAGTGGGGTTCAAGCCCGCGATCTCCGACTTTCTAAGCAGGTGTCTTTATCCACTGCACCAGGGCCCCCACCCCTTACTGGAGAGAAGCATATTGTTCAAGATGATGTAAAACAGTTGTATTGATCTTATATTTTTGTACATGACACATTTTTGCATATTAAAATTAGGATAATTGCCTTTACGTTACAAATATACCTGGTAAATTTACAATGTTCAAGATATTTGTGATTGGCATCTTAATTGTTCATTATATGCGAGTGGATTAGCAACTCATTTGCTCATTCGTTCACAAAGACAACAGCTTTCAATAGCAGAATGTTAGGTGCAGGTGTTTCTGACATGCATAATTTTTTTTGTACAATGTGATGGTCTTTTTTATTTGATACCACTGTTTCCACTCATAATAAGTGAGCAGGGCTCAAATGTTCCATGGAGTTATAAACACAGTCATGTTATTGTTATGTTAACAGAGTCACACCACTCACACGTGATTGTGTTAATGCAAATGTTTATTGTCAACTTTATCTATTCTTCTCACCTTTTTTTCAGTCAGCACATACATGCCCTGACCTTCATCAAGGACATCAATATGCTTTAGAGAACTACCATCATATCTGGCTTCATAATCAGAATCAAACACTTCCACAGATGACTGAAGAAGCACGGCCTGAATAGTAAACACACAACAAATATAATAGATTATGGCATGGTAATCATAACCACACATGTTAGTATTGTATTGTGGGTTCATTTCTGTCACAGAATGCTACATGCAGCACCAAGTTGCACCATGTACCTCATCACAGTGTCGCCACGTACTGTCCTAGCTGTGCGTTTCACCAGTATATTAAAGTAGTTGGGTCGTCATAATTCACTGTGCATAAATACTATGGTTCTGTGAAGCAAAATGATCCAACCGCTTTAACATATCCAGGGTCGGTTGTCTGTTGCTGTTTCAATGTTATTATTTTTGATGTGATGAGTGGCTTGATTCAATAATAGCAATCTAAGCGACCAATTACTCATGCTAGATAATTTTAATTCATCTGTATGCATTTTTCTTTTTAAAGGGACATGCCTAGGTCGAAAATCAGCAAAAAAATTGTGATTTTATTTTAGCTTAATAATATGAACATATGATGTAAACATGTCCATAGACTAGAACTGCAAAAGTTTTAAATTTTTTGTGTTTCACACTTACCAGTTAGGCTAGATATAGAGACGAAATTCCCGTATTTCTTATTTTGGACATGGTTGTCAATAATTAGAAATCATATGGTCATATTATTAAGCTAAATAAAATCACCGATTTTTTTATGATTTTAGACCTGGGCATGTCCCTTTAATTGTGATATTACTGATGTTATTATTGTGATGTATGTATAGGTGAAACATGCTGTGAAAGGGTGGTTGAACATAAGTTTTTTATGGGGGTTATGCTAAATAATGGTTTTAGCATAGGACTATCTAATGGTGTATATTGTGTTTGTTCTTGTGTCTGTGGTCTTGGTGTAATATTATTTAAAGGTGTATTTTGACTAGGCGGTAAAGGATACATGATATCATTAGACCATCCTATGCTATGCATATATAATATGCAGTGACTGTGGTGTCTCACATCCCTTATTTTGGCTTGCATTGTCTATTATCTATTTATAAGAATAAAAATATATTTTGAGAAAATAATTAACGCGGTGGCTAATAACAGGGACACCCCTTTCAATAGTGCATTTATACGCGTTATTGACAGGGAGATGATTAGCCAATCAGTGCTTTCCACACATCACGCCTCCATCTTTCCAGCAAAAGGTGACATGTGTTGTTAAAATGGCTGCGAGAATAGAGGCTGGTGTCTCCTGCTCGAAGTGGGAAAAGTGGAATAAGACGTTGGAAAACTTCAAATCTGGCCATCAAGTAGAATTTAGTGTAATCTGCAGCAAGAACGTTGCTGCTGCAAAATAGTTGGCTATCGCCGAAGGTTGTGCATCACCCATTTGATCACAAATACGCTTACCCTCAGTATGGCTGCATTCATTCCGGCAAGCCGAGGAGCTGAAGTTCAGGACTGCGTCCCAATAAACCAAAATTAGGGCTATTCAAAACCGTCTATTATCACCCAAACACTAAGTATCCTATGACATGAACACCTACTGCTGACTGGGTCATCCTGTCAATAATACATCAACAACCACTGCTGACAGGGTGACCCTGTCAATAAGACATCAAACCCCATTGTTGGCAGGGTGACCCTATCAACATGGTCAATGAGACATCAACCCCCACTGCTGACAGGGTGACCCTGTCAATAAGCAACACCCCCTGCTGACTGGGTCACCCTGTCAATATAGTCAGTCAGCCAGTGCCCAAAAATAACACTCATGTATACACTGTGAGCTGATGGTTCCAGGTGTTGGGCACATAATGTGGAGGTGATCACCAAGGTGGATGTAGGATTTGAAAGTGGTGCAATTTTCTTACAGAGCATGTCCTTTATATGCGACCGGACATAAAATACTAAAATAGGAATAGCATATATTAATCCAGCAGCCATGGGATCAGCCTTCACAAAATACCCCCCAAACCAGGTTGATGTAGATTCTGGTAGGGGAACATGTATGGAATCAAGATCTTAATGATGTTCAGCTTACATCGTCGAAAAGATGGCGTTCAAGATGGCCGCCAGCGTGTAGTCAGACCTGATAATTTGCGTAAATAGGACAATTTTGGACCAATTTTCTTTTGTAATACACCATTTCAACTGGTTTGGTAGTCAGTGAATCATTCTAGACCACCCCAGAAAATGTTATTCAAATATTTACCCTTTTAATCCTGGAGGGTTTTACTGAATATCTCTAGAATATCAATTGGGACAAAAATATTATTTATAATAAGTTATTCATTACTAATGGCAATGGATTTGTATCAGTATAACAACTAAGGCAATATCGCACTTTTGTGTTTTCATTTTTATAAAATGCCGTCCAAGATGGCCGCCAGCATTTAGTAAAATTTATGAAATTCTGTAAATTGGCTAGTTTCAAATCCAGTTTTATTCTGTAATACACCATTGTAACTACTTTTTAGTCTGTGAGTCAATCTAGATCACCCACAGACAATGTTGAACAATATCTAACCCTTTTAACGCGACGTTTTCAGAAAAAGTTACTTTTTGAGAATATAAACAATCGAAAGAGGTGAGCTATATTGGGGTCATAGGGACGAAGGTCTGAACGAAGGTTGTAAGAAATAGTTTGCTACGATCTCATCTGAATGTTATTTTAATATATTCGCGGAATTGACCTCTCTCTCTTTCTTTGCATCTCCATGGGTGGAAAACCACCCAGTATCTCTAATGATAGACATTGCGCCTATAGACCTACATTTCGGGAAGGTTTTACTAAAATTAATGTATATATTATACAATTTGCTTATTTTGATATGTAATTTGATAAAATTGTACAAAAATATAAAAAGAGTTCTTTGACTTTGGTAGTGGTTTCGTCCGAAACTAGCAAAACCTTTCTGGCTATACGTGCTTTATAGTATTTTATGTCCCTCATCAAATTATGGGCCCTCTAAAACAAAATAATATATTCAGAATGCCGCCTCCCCCCTCCTACCTAAATTTAGTTGTTGAACCACTCGATTGATTAACCTCTCCATGATATAAGTGCCATTTTTGAAAACACTTGTATTCGTAAAAAGAATAATACATAATAAAATAACACGTTAATGTTGATAAAATGAATAAATTATTAAATGATTAAATGATGTCATTATTGTAAGCGCCATGGTCAGCTGGATTTGTGCGTATGCTTTTAAATACTGCAAATAAATTACTAATGTTTTGCTCATTATTGTGTTGTGGACAACTGGTGGATGGTAAGTATAACTATACGTACTAGCCACACTTTCCCAAGTGACTTCAGACATGAGCGTAGGCTTAAGGGAGGCAAGACAAATCATACATTTTGAAGACATATATCACATTAGGCAGACTGGACACATCTAGCTTGAACGAGTAGGCCTGTACCAACCAATTGCTTCACTCGTGTCACCAGTGACTCTATGGGGGGGGGGGGGGTGAATCGATCGTGTTGCCGACATGAATATGTTGAAGGTTTACGTTCCACCATCTTCCATTAACTCCTCCGTCGGGACGACGGGATTAAATGATGCTCATTAAATCATTATTCAGGTATTTTTCACTTTATTGAAGTCTAGACATTCATAAAACACACAGTTTTCAAGCGGAGCGCGGCGATCAGTGCCATGCGGCTAGGCCCCTGAGCTCTTGACGGTATGTCTGCCCGCATCAGTGGTTTTGAGTTAACTGACTGGTGCGCCTCGCTACAGGCGCGCTCGCATCGTGGCATGGTCTAGTCAGAACGAGGCTTGGCGGTCCCCATCACTCGGTAATGATCGGGAAAAGCCGAGCAGTTACGGACGGTGAGACGCTAACCCCACATTAACCCTGGGTTAAGTGTAAACGTATGAACCAAGCCCACTTGTGGTGTTAGCGTCTGTTCGTCGCTCCGTCTGAGAAACACACAAAACCAATCCTCTTAACACCAATGTTTCTTTCTATTTTTTTTGCGAATTATGCTGCTGCGCTACAGGTAACGGCCAACCTTCATGAATCTAATTAATACATTAGTACTTAATAATAAAATTACTTCTATAAGTAACCTAATAAAGTAACATTTGACATCATTATTTTAATTACACCAGGCCTGGCAAACTTTATATTTACAAAGTATGATTCTGGTCCTGCAGTAGATGTCGTTAGGCGCTACTAAAGCGTGGACCATCTGTACAAAACGTGCTAGAGTGTGGATTTTTCGTCCAACTCTGGTTTGTTTTATGGTTGCGTCTGGTACAATTTGGTCGCCTTTGGCGATATTCGAATTGTTTTGAACATTTGGTGGTTTGATCGTTTCGTTTGAATTAGGGGTTTTAACCCGTAAGTGTAAAGGTACACGGGTCTACTTCCGTCGCTCCCGTTAGCGCGGGAAACGACGGGATTCGCGAATGCGGCGCTACATAAGGGGTGAATTGTTGAGGCAAATTTACTCTATTGGCATTATGCTGTGAGGATGTAGCCAAATTCGTACCATGTTGAACCGCCACAGACCGTGTCTGTGTTTTCGCTTTCGGTTCAGCTCTCTTCTTTTCGGAAATTTGTTTGAGAGCCGATTCCCTTCGAACTGTCGCAGTATTTTTCGAATTCTTCGTATTTTTTTGCGTTTTACGCTGTTTTACTGTACCTATGGCGGGCTCGTTGTCTAACTGTGCAGGTTTAACTCGATCAAGGGAGACCGTTTCTACCTTGCCTTTAATTAGGATTTTCATGACTCTGCCGCTCCTCACGATAACCTTATACGGGCCGTTGTAAGGGGCGGTCAAAGGCAGTGCAATTGCTATTCGTCGCAAAAATACAAGTGAGCATGTGTCGATTTCCTTATATTGGAAAATGTTGTTCTGAGTTGAGTCGCGCGGTGGGCAAAGACAGAGACGCGACATGGTCACGCAGAGCTTATCAGAATAGTTATCTAAGTCTGTATGTGCGTCAACGTTATATTTATGTGAAAATTCGCCCGGCAGTCTTGAGTGTCGTTCCGTAAACGATTTCGGCGGCAGACCTACCCAATAACTCTTTAACGGCTGGACAAGCGCCTAGCAATACAGCAGGTAGTGTTATTGTCCATGGATTCGGTGATTCGTATGCCATAATGGTTGCTTTAGGTTGACGTTGGAAACGATTCGATTGGGGGTGGTAGCTCGTTGTGCAGTTTCGTACTATCCCAAACTGGTTACATAAGCCATCCCATAATTTTGATTCGAGCTGGGCGCCCCTATCCGTTGTGTTAGTGGCGGGAGTCCCAAACCGTGCTATCCACCCGCTAAAGAAGGCATCGGCGACCCTTTCGGCTCTTATATCCACTAGCGGTTTAGCTTCCGGCCAACGTGTGAAACGATCCACACAAGTCAGTAGATATCTGAAACCATTGGCATACGGCAAGGGTCCGACTATATCTATATGTATGTGGTCAAATCTCTCTGTGGGCTCGTCGAATTTGCCGAAATCTAGCTTATTATGGCGAGATATTTTAGCGGTCTGGCAACCTTTACAAGAACGGCACAACTTAGCAATGTCTATATTCATTCCGTTGCAGACAAATCTTGTATTAATCAACGGTTTCGTAGCTCTATGCGATGGATGACCTAGGCCGTGTAAGTTCGAAAAAACCTATTTTCGAATTTTTTCTGTAACGTACGGCCGAAAGTGTCCTGTTGATACATCACACCAAATCAAATTGTTATCAAATGATTTGAGCAATTTGAAATTCATGACTTTGAATTTATGACTTTGAATGTCGCAACCGCGTGAATTCTGTGTCCAAAGCTTGATCTGTACCTAAATCTTTATAATTTATGGTTGATGTATTGTCAATGAAGGACACGGTCAGTCGTGACAAAGCGTCGGCCACGAAATTTGTCTCTCCTTTTACATATCTTATATCTGTTGTAAACTCGGGGATAAAAGCCAACTGCCTTGTTTGTCGCAGTGACGGGCGTTCGGTGACTGATGACATTACGAAAGTTAAAGATTGAACAAGTTGAAACATTTTCAATTTTTTATGTTTATTTCAACGCGTTTCGCATTGCTGCTTCTTCAAGATACAGTGATTCGTACAAGGTGGTGCTTCACAATATATATTTAGTTGTTGTATTGTTTGTTGTGACGTCATAGAGGTAGGTTTGAAATGTTGTTAGGTATGGAATGAATACTGGTTGTTGATTGGTTGGTTCTTTGCTGGATGTAAGTGAGGAGTGTCATCCGGCACGCCGGATGTTGGTGGTGGGCGTGCCGGATGAGTGGATCTGTTGCGGAGTGTGGATGCGGGATTAAGTGAGATGATCAGGTGGTAGGCTTGTGTAAGAGTGTGGTTTTGATCCTAGATGTGGCGGTAGTGTGAGTGTGTGTGCGAGAGTGGTGGTGTATGTGGTATGGTATAGTATCGGTGTGTATGTGGATCTTGGTTGATGTGTGTGTGTCTTCAGTGTGCGGTTTGGTGTTTGTACAATAACATTTAAAGTAAATAAAACATCCTATAAGTTGGTAAAGTTGGTTTAAATAATAAGTGATTTAGGAATTGTTTTATAATGACGTGGTAACCAGTATGTTAATCGGCATGATTAGGCATTGATTCGTGATTATGTTGACAACAAATCAGGTATAGATTACTCCTTCGATTAGCAATGGGTCAATTAGTGTTGGGTGGGTGTTTTTCGGGGACTCGCCTTGATGGCCGGCACAATCTCATAAGGGATGTGTGGGCCATCGAGGGGAATAAGGTTGTTCTGGGGTGGGGTGATTGTGGGGGGCGGATTTACACCGGCGGGATGAGTAACATCCTTCAAGTGGTTATTAACATTACTAATATGTCATCCGGACAAGGGTCAACATGCAAGGGCTTTGGGCCGCCCCTGCATTCTGGCCGCTACCCGGCTAACAGAAACGATGTGTTACATCGGGCAAGTTTAAGTAGAGGACCGAAAGGGTTATCCTATGTGCAAAGCGGGCATGCCGGCTGATGATCCGTCCGCGCACACGCTATGCACTGGATATATATATAAGGGGGAGTACAGATATACTAGTTATATGCTGTGGTTGTTAAATGGTTATTATATGGTGGGTTTAGCGGATAAATTTCGAAAACAATCAAGATAGTGGTAGTGTGATGATATGGTAATAGCCGCAGTAGTCCGGATAAGCCAGAGAACTGCGGGAGGTGTACTAGCCACCTGGGGGATGGGAGTGTATATATAATCGTGGGATGGTATGCCGGATGTTAACCGGCATTAGTGATACAGTGGTGGTAGAGCCACATGTATGTGGTGAGTTGAAGTGTGTGACTGCCTAGTGGGGTGGGGGGCGGCTGGATTGTACGGTCTGCCACAGGCTCCGCCATCCGACCGGGGTGAGCCGGCCGGATGAGGGAGTCTGCGCTTTGCATGTCCTGTTGCCCGTCAACCCACTGAGTGCTGTCCGGGAGAAGTTCTTACAATTTATTTGATTATAAGTGAGTGTATGCCGGGCACATCCGACCGCCACACGTCCAATGACATACCTTCGGGCAGATGTATCCGGCAAATATAATGATAAGAATGTAGATGGATATAAGTGGTGGTTTTAAATGGAAATGTGGTGGTGGTGGGTACAATGTACAGGGTCTCTTTAAAAGGGTGTGGTAATATTTGATATATTATGTGGTAAATAGATCACATATTCAATGTTCATTGTTCTTCTTCAATGTTCATTATGCTTCTCTGCAACTTGTATTTATTAAAATAGAGTTCTTGGTACGGTACCGAAACTGTGTGATTAATATTTAGAGTGCAAAGAATATAAAGTGGTGGTTGATTAAAGAGTGGTATTACGTTAGTGTTAAAAACGGGTCTATGATGATTCATTATTAGAGATATATGTGAGTGTATCTCGGGGGTTTATCCAAATGGGTGGTGTTTCTAGTGTTCTGCGTCCGGTTCGGAGTTAGGGGTTGGTGTCTGGGCGGAGCTTGCTGGAGTTAGCTCCGCTCTGGTGGCGATGGTGCTGAGGATGTGTGATGTGAGAAAGTTCGTTTTGTCCTGTAATCTCCTGGAATGTCACTGGCTTCTATAGTTATATCTCCAATTTGTACTTTGAGTGTGAGTGCGGTTTCTGTATGTCTCGATGTCGATCTTTTTGGTGGACGATGCGGTGTCGATCTCTGGGTCTTTCTGGCATGTGTTGTCTGTGTTTTTGGGCTGTGATGTCTGGGTTCTGCTGTTCTTGCTGTAGGGAGTGGATGTGGCTGTGGCTCTGTCTTTCGTGTTGATAAATTCTCTCAGGGCTATGCGCGGGGTCTTGTGTGGGTCTACACCTCTGTGCTTTAATTTGGCTGATGTAGTCTGGCTGCTGGAATCTGATAAATTGTCTGTGGGTGGTATTGTATGTGTTGATTTAATTCCGGTGCGGATGGGTGAGATGGGCTCTGTGTGCAGATGGTACACTTGTCTTCGTTGTGGCTCTGCTATTAGCATCCCGGCGGTTGGCGGCTTGTCTTGTGTTGGTGTAGGGCAGGTGTCAAGGAAGGAGATGAGAGCACGGGATTCTTCCAGAGGCGGCTGAGCAGACTCATCCGTACCACTATCGCTTGTCGAGTTTAGTATGTCCTCGAACAGGCGAGCAACTTGCTGGTCTTCCCTTGGTTGATTTCGGGCTTCTATCTGTGTGAGTGTTTCTCTGTGCTGTTGGGTGAGGGCATAGGTTTGGGTGTCAGATCCTGCTTCAGAGTGAGTTTGGGTATCTTGTAGTTTTGTAGTTTACCCGTTCGATTTTTTTATCTTGTAGACTTGTTTGATGGGTTGTTTCTTCTTCTGATATGGTTTCATGCATGGGCGCCCCCATGCGCTTGGTGTGTGTGTGGGGAAATCGTCTGTTTCATAGTGGCATCGGTAGATGTGGCGCATGTGGTCCTGCTGCCTTTTGAAGGTCATAGCACAGAACTTGCAGGTAACCCTGGTGAGCGTTTCATCATGTATCTCTCGTTGATGCCTAGGCATGTTTGTTTTGCCTATCGCTTTGTCACAGTGGGGGCACTTAAGTTTTGATGACTGCATATTGTATATTAACGTGTGTACTAGAAGAGGAAAAGTGAGTGTATGGCTGGTGTCCGGTGTGCCTTGCTACTTTTAAAGGTTGTCTTTTGGGTAAGGTCATATTGGGAAAGCTGTTTGATGATTGGTGGATAGTGGGATGAGTTCATTTCCCACCGGAGTATAGGGGTGTAAAGGGATGTGATGTTGTTTGGGGAGGGGGGTGTTTATCAGTCGGGCGGATTGAGGGCATCCGGGCGGTTCTGCCAAATGACATCCTGTTGCGTCCGGCCGGATGTGTATGTGCAGTTGCTAGTCTGTTTTAGACTACTTTATATTCGATATGTTCTCTGCAAGTTTTGTTATGTTGAAAATGTTTGTAGGCGGTGCGAGCTGAAAGGTTGAGTGTGTAGTGAGTTTCACAAGGTATATTTAGCCCTGTCTCGGGGTTTTCCGTTTGTAAAAGGAATATCCACGACATTTCTTTCACCAGTCGTTTAAGCTTGTCTACTTGCCCAACTTAATCATGTCATTGAACTCGCGTTTCGCAGTGACTAGTTTATCAGGTGCTAAACGTCGTGGGCACGCGGATACTGGTTCGCCCTTCATTGTAGGACGAGTCAGTTTCGGAATCTGACCTAATAACTTTGTGTAGTCGTTCTGAACGGTGTCGACTCTATTCAGTGATAACGGCCTAATAGACGATAAGGTAGCTGGTATAGCTAAACCGGTTCGCATGTCTCTCAGACAACGATTTTTAAGTCTACCAGTAAGCTGTAATGTATGAGAAAATCAGCTCCTATGATTGGTTGTTTGACGTCCGCTACTATGAAAGTCCACGCGTAATCTCGTTTAAGACCAACGTCGACGACGCGTCTACAATTACCGTAGGTGTTTATAGTATTATTATTAGCTACAACTAGGGGCAGGCAGGCAGCGTCTGAAGTCCTGTTAGCGCAAGACTTTGGTAACATGCTGACCGCTGCGCCCGTGTCGATTAAATAGTTACACTTGTTGTGTTTGTAGACGGACATGACGCAATATTCGCTACTTCGCGCTGACCTATCGTTTTATAGTATGAACAGGGTTCACTGCACAAATGCGCCTTTTCACCAAAAGTTTGGTGGTAGTAGCAAACCTATGCAGTGGCTGTGTCGGTCAGTTGAGCAACATTACTTTGCGTCGTTTGCGGCGGCGGTGCGTTAGGATGACTATCTTTTTTGTTATTATTTGATACATCTTGCCTAGTAACAGCTTGATTATTAGGTATAAAAGGTTTTGCTTGAACATTCGGGACGAACTATGTCTTGGCGGCACGGTTCTCGGTTGGTTGTGAGTGTCCGTATGTCTTCTTTTTTGTAGCCTTGGCTGTGGCTTTCTTTATTTTCTTGAGCCTGCGAGACAGGTCTTCCAACAGTCCAACAAGCTTAATTGCGCGAGTACTGAAGGCGGCATTTGTCGAATGAAGGCTTGGCGGATAACAGCCTTGCCTACTACTATGAGTGAGGAACAGTTGTAATAAAACGTCTCTAACATCGAACGCTACTTCGCCAGAGAGTGCAGCACATGTCAATCTGTAACGTTCATCATCGTATGTTATGCCCCAGTCACACTGTCGCGAATCATGATGGCGAACTGATACGGATGTGAATCCGTATTAGATCGCCAGCTGATTCGCCACTGTCGTATTGTTCCGCGCTAAAGCGTGTCAATTTTCCAAAAAAATCTCACGGTTCTCAACAGCTCGCCAAGCCGATACGGATGTTTCAAACTGTTTAAAACATCCGTACTGCCAATACGAATGAAACTCATTCGTTGTAGTTCCTTACAGTTCGTAGCAGTTCGAATCGGTTCTAATCAGTTCTTTGCACTTCGTATTGCTCTTCGTATCGCTTCGCAGCGTAACGGGTTGGTTCGCATTGGAAGAGTCTGGCGATGAGCAAGGAATCAGAAAGAACTGACTAGAACTGACGCGGCGCAACACGGTACAGATACGGTTGTCGTTGCTTGTCGTGCTGAATCGTTGCTATTTGTGGCCTGGAGAAACGATGCAGTACAATTTATATCACGAACTACAAATGATAGCTACGGATTGCAACGTTGCGCAACGATGGAGTGAGACGAGATACGAATAAGGTAGATCCCAATGCGAATGACGGCGATTCACAATGAATTATTGCGAACCAGGACGTTACCAATACAATGCAGAACGAATGAGGTAGATTCATATTGCGCTAATAATATAAATAGGGCCTTCGACTCTTATATCATTTCAATGTCGCCAGGGCAGACTATGATGATCATTGTGTTTCAAATAATGGCCAAACCTCACACAAATTGCAAGAGAATTTCTGACTATTGTTTCCTACTCATAAATATATCTCCCATAGACTCAAAAAGTCTCAAGAGATTCGATTGGCGGAAAGTATTGTTTACTGTTTACTAACTATACCCTTTCAACATATTCGACCATTTTTATGGTGGGATGACGAGCTACTTTCGAGCAGTGTTATGTACATATTTTAATAGAAAACTTGGTGCGATGTTATTATTGAGATTACCAGTGCCTTCTTAAAAGACTATATTATTTATTCTCATTATACGAATAATTATACCAACAATAACCCAATTTGTACAGTTCCAGATTGGTAAAAATATATATTTAAAAGAACTATAAATATACTTATTTTGATTCAAGTCGAAAAACATATACATAAATGATACATAAATAGGCCTATAGATGTATATAGTTACAACACTTACAACAGTTATTATAGGCTTGCATTTAGTCTGATGACTAAATGAAAGTCCATAGTAACTGAATCGTTGGATATTATGCATACTGATTTTCAGCACTGATATGTTTTAAAATATAATTTTATTACACTATGAAGTGGGACTTTTTTGGGAGCAATTTAAAAATCAAAAGGATTAAAAATCAGAAAAATAACTGGGTGCTAAAGATAGTGACTGTTGCTGCCAAATGCGACTTTAAGCACTATGTTAATACTGAAACTCCATAATGTATCTCTCTAAATATATTTGTTCTTGACCCTCTCTATTTTTCAACTTCTAGTTGACAGTTGTCGTGGTCTTCTTCTGCGACATTACATTTTGTTCAGCAACTTTATATGTGACGTGTTTCTGTCATTCCGCTTTCTGTTCTCTGCTGTTTTTCTTTGTATGTTTGTTTTTAATTGTTTTCATTTGCGGTAATATTTTTACTATTAATCTGCATGTTCTCTTTACCTCGCTATATTTTCCACTGATGAATTCTCAGTCTTTATCACTATATGATGATACACTCCTATCTCCCTCTGTCTGTCAAGCAATTTGCTTTCTTGTTCTATTAATTTCTTTTGTTAGTGTTGTTACAATTTATTTCACAGTACTGTTTTCTTTTGATTTCCCATACTGTGGTTGCAATCCTTACTCTTTATACCACAGCTCATTATTGTCTTCTACTACAGTCTTCTACTACTGTCTTCTCTTTGTTACCATTACTTTATTCGCTGATGAGTCCCGATTTTTTTTTGTATATTACTTCCTTCTATGGTTAAAAGTCAATATCTTTATATAGCTTCTTCTGTGACACCATTTTTTTCTTATGGAATACCGTTAATGATCTATATTTGGGCACCGATCTGATATAAATTCGGTCTTTTAAAAATGTTATAACAAAATTCTAATTGAATAAATTTGATAAGATTAAATTTCAATGATAATTTTTAATATAATATAACACAGCACCAAAATTGGGCGAAGATGATGTTAATTTGATGGACAAAAAAGACTGGCGATAAAACACGGATGAGCGCGACATTTTGTAGCCAACAGCTCATCCCTATTGAATCGCACTGGTCCGCTCCAGGGCGTATCAGTTCGTACTGGTCCGTTCCAGGTCGTATCAGCTCGCACTGCCCGAGTTGCATTATACTTGAGTCATATTAGCTTGTATCAGTTCGCAGGCTTATTCGCATTAGATCGTATTGATTCATACAACCTTTCGTATTAGTTCGTGTCAACCCGTTCTGATTTGTATTAGTTCTAGTTTATTATTCTTAGTTCTACTTGGTTCTCTGTCATTCGCAGTGTGAACCGTATTGATTTTAGTTGGTTTGTTGTTCAATAAATTATCCACCTCAAAGCATTTTTATTCTCCATGATTCGCACTCACATCCGTATTGCAAATATCGCCAGCATTCGTACTGGATCGCCAGTGGATTTGCTACAGTGTGACTGGGGCATTATCTGGTGTAAATCAAATTGTGTTTCGATTTGATTAAACCATAACTACACATCCGTTGAGTAAAAAGTTGGTATCTTGAATTTCGGCAGATTAGCTGAACGTCGTGGAGGTTGACGTCTGACCGGCGAAGGGCTTCTTGATGACTCACTCCGTGACAACCCTCTCCTACGTCTATTGTGTGCGATCCGCAGTAAATCAGCTTTTAATCGGCGAAACTCAGCATCCGTGTCTTTAAGTTCTACTGCATTTTCATCACTCATTGGGTAGTATGAATCTTTGTGACGAGCCCCTTGTCCGTCGATGGGTGATGACACGAAACCTTCACTGTCGCCTCTCGCGGCCATTTTGAAAAGTTATTTGTTGAAATTAGTTTAAATAGTGAAACGTCTGAGTTGCTAGCCTATTGGCTACTTTGCAATCTCAGACGGGTATTGAAACAGTATGCATGTAAAACTTACCAACTAGTTTCATCGCCGCACTCAGGGTGGGAAACCGTCTGCTAAGTTGTCTAGCTTGAGAAAAGTCTAGATGTGAGATTATTCTGTTTATAAAGATTTTCCATGTAGATTCGCAGATAGTAGAGTGCAGAGGTTGCTGAAATGACTGAGAAGTCTTTATGCAGAAATGTACGTGTGGAAAGGTTTGCAGTATGACATTAAACAGATTAATCGTGGTCCTATCATGCCCATCCCGAGAAAATTTCCTTCTCGTTAAAAATAGGCTGAATGCGTGTACAGTTCGTCTTAATTTATAGAAAAGGTAGACTACTGATTTGTCATTCACAAAAATATCGCCCAATGTGCGACCTGATTTGCAATATTTAGTAATACAATTAAAATAAAATCAGTCTCTCGTTCCTGACTGAGAAAGATATTTTGGAAAAATTTATTCTAGTCTTATTTATTTCCAGACGCCGTATAGGTCTATGTGGCCTTGACATGTGAGCGCCATTGGCCGTTCGTGTCGCTAATTCAAAATGCGGCCTAATTTATGCTAATAATGCCGATCTGAGAATATGGGGTGACATCGCAATGCATGATGGGTGGGCGAGAACACGTGAGGCTATCTCGCAGCCAATTGAGCTAAATGAGGGTCACCGGCTACCAAAATGGCGGCCACTTACCGATTCACATCAAAATAACACTGCTACCACTGAAATAAAAGTTATGATTACAGTCATAAAATATCGCCCTACAGTCCTAACAATGATGTTATAGACCAAATAGGACCTTTAATTCACATATATTTCAGGCGAACAGTTTTAAGTGGATCTAATCCTATTTAAAAACTGTCTGAGTCGAGGCATAATTTCAATCCGTGGAAAAATTTTGCGTAACCATTGAAAAATATGGCGGGTATTCTGATGAAAATCGCGTCACCCGAATGAGGTGTCAAAAACGGTTTAATATACTAAAATTTCAAAATATCAGCCTCTCAGTCGCCGACAGTGGCGTAATTGAGAGAATAACATTGAAATCTGTTATAATTTATGAAAGTAGACTATTCCATCTAATATGAATTTGTCTACGTCTAGGCCGGATGTCTGCGAGAACCGCCGCCTTGAAAATGTCAAAACCACGTGGGTTTCTGGAAAAATCTACCTTTCTAGCTAACCACACTGGCATATTAGTATTTTTGACCCACGATCACCACGTACCTTGCAAAAAATGAAGTTTCATTTTTTGAAAAATCCCCTATTTTTGAAAAAAACTATCCTTTCTGGCTGAAAATCGATGTTTTTTTGTTGCTCAGTGAAAGCAATATGCGTGAATGAAGCTGCGATTAAGTTCAACGCCAGGTCACCAATATGGGGGGTGGTGGATCGATCGTGTTGCCGACATGAATATGTTGAAGGTTTACTTTTCACCATCTTTCATTAACTCTTCCGTCGGGACGACGGGAATAAATAATGCTCATTAAATCATTCTCCAGGTATTTCTCACTTTATTGAAGTCTAGACATTCATATAACACACAGTTCCCAAGGCGATCGGTGCCATGCGGCTAGGCCCCTGAGCTCTTGACGGTATGTCCGCTCGCTTCAGTGGCTTTGAGTTAACTGACTGGTGCTCTTCGCTACAGGCGCGCTCGCATCGTGGCGTGGTCTAGTCAGAACGAGGCTTGGCGGTCCCCGTCACTCGTCAATGATCAGGAAAAGCCGAGCAGTTACGGACGGTGAGACGCTCACCCCACAACTCTACTTGCACTGTGAGACTCACTGAAAACCCAGTGTAACCAATTGCTCGAAGGGTGTATTCAGATATATAATGACAGATTCTATCTAAGCGTGTTCGAAAAGGTATAGTCTACCATGGCACAACCAGTTGTCAAGATATATCTTCAACTATAGGCTTGTTACCATCATTGTGCAATCAATATCCTTCGTGACTATATATTTCTCACTTTAATTGAACATGACACTGAAGAACAGTTTGAATGCAAGCGAGTTCAAGATACATTTTTTCTATTAATAATACCAGCCTTGAAATATTTGTTCATGATGAAGTGAATTCACAAAAACAGCATTGGTAAAAATGATATTTTTGTCATCGAATGAGTGGTTGTTTGGTATATCACACGTGGATTGGCAATGGGAAAGGTCTGATAGCAACGGGCCATGAGAGAATCTGATTATACATCGATCACAGAACACATCACCAAATATTTATTTGATTTCGTTAGCATATTGCAGAATAATGCAGAATAAAGTCAATCTACCATACTAGCCATTCTATGCACTGACCATGTGATGAATGCTATGGTAGTGTTGTTCTCTTTCAGACTCGTGTGAGTTTTTGTGTCCTTGGGTATTATTATAGAAGATATCTATTCTAACGATTTCAAAACTATTTTTTATTTTAGTTATCGAGACTTGTGTCTAAATATATGAGGACGTTATGTTGAAGGTGGACATATCAAATAAATCTTACAGTGTGCTGATGGTGTTTGCGATCCATGGTCGGCTCGGAAGAATTACTTGCAATGATATCTGTCAGTTTTTTTTAATCCGATCTACTCGACCATGTATAGACTACATAGATGGTCCTTGAAATGTATTAATTTTGAAAGTTTGTGGAGTACCACACAAATTGTAAATATATATTTTATCAGCTGGTATTACAAACGACACATCCTTCTTCTGGTCCACCTTAATAAACATCACATATGTATGTTATTGGTGCTTAGACTACGTGGCATGAAAGTGCGTTTATACGAGATATGGGAATGCAGGGTCGGATCCAAGGGGGTGGTTTTGGGGGTATAAACCCCTCCCCTCCCCCTCGAAAAAAATGATAATTTTAAATAGGGGTTTCCTTATGAACTGGTTACACACTGAGGGAGGGACAAACATTGCCCAATATGCCTTAGATGGCAAGAGAAAACCTTTGAAAATAAAATAAAATCACCGGGGCGAGCTCGAAACCAGCGCTGCAGTGAAATATTCGTTTGTCAAGTTAACCCCCCCCCCGTCAGTGAAAAGCTAGGTCCGTCCCTGGAATGAATACCAGAATAACCAGGCACATTTTGATTGGCAACTAATGACCATAAATTTCGCGTGAATTGTCGCTTCAGAAAGTTATATAGGCTTGAGTCCCCATCCTAATTTTGTTATAAAGAAACATCTTCAGACATACTGACAAAATATGTCAGTAAATAAAATTTTAAAGGTGTATAAATGTATGTAAAATTGCTTTCCTGACAGTATAAAGAACAGTATAAATAAGCTTCATAGAATTGCATTTAAAAAAATATTTGTGAATGTGCCTAAAAATTTGTTTTAAAGATAGATAGTGGTGGCTATTTTAAGTTTTTCTCAAGTCAGCCCACCCCCATGGACAGGAGCTATTTTTGTAATGGCTAATGGCATCAAAGAAGCA
Organism: Flabesymbios commensalis; assembly: GCA_964017125.1. Classification (NCBI taxonomy): domain Eukaryota; kingdom Metazoa; phylum Annelida; class Polychaeta; order Terebellida; family Flabelligeridae; genus Flabesymbios; species Flabesymbios commensalis. The sequence continues at coordinate 77,516,386 of OZ024909.1, read as the reverse complement.
ATAAAAACTATTATGATTTCAATGGTCTTCCACTTCAATCTCTGGTCATAATTAGGTTAATCGCAGTAAGGTAAATTGACATTACAGAGGATAATATTGTGATCTATGCGTTTATTAAAATAACCTCTTGGGCTAAAAGGTTTAAACATATATTTTTTTAATTATTTGAGAGTTCATGTCTAGATATAGTCAGTGAAGTAGTAGAAATGATGCATTACGAAAGAAAAGTTACCTAACTTTGAGAAGTTTACACAATTGTCACTACTATACCTGTAAGTCACTGTATTGATGCCAATTTATCACCACTAATAATGAATTAATTATTATAAATAATTATTTTGAAAAGTTACCTAACTTTGCGAAGTTTACACAATTGTCACTACTATACCTGTAAGTCACTGTATTGATGCCAATTTATCACCACTAATAATGAATTAATTATTAGAAATATTTATTAATTAGAATTGTCATTACCATAGTCAGTGTTACCAATGCTTCACTATCAATAAAGCATTAAAAATAAATTGTTAGCCTATAGATAATAATAATGTCCTAATTGATACCACAAAAGTGTTCATTAAAAAAAGCCTCTGGGGCTAAAAGGGTTAAATAATTATCAGAATTGTCTGGGAGTGGTCTAGCTGGATTCATTAAGTCCAAACTAAATGAAATGGTGTATTCAAGCACAAAATTTAGCTGCATTTACCCAATTTACAGAATTGATGACCCCCCAAGCATGTCCCTAACAGCTGGTACCATCAGAAATTATACAGTTTCAGTGTATACCTTATCAAAAACTAAGCCCGTTTTGTTAGGGTGGCTGACTGACTAATAAGACATCATCACCCACTGCTTCCAGGGTCACCCTGTCAATAAAACAATCACGTCCACTGCTGACAGGGTGAAACCGGTGTAAGACAGGTTCTGATTGGTTGCATTTCTTAGCTCCTGATTTGTTATTATTCACCCTGTTAACAACATATTCTGATGCATTGTTGACAGAGTCACCCTGTCAGTTATGCATTAATGATCACTATTGACAGAGTGACCCTGTCAGCAGTGTGTGTTAATGCAGTATCGACAGAGTGACCTTGTCAATACTGCAGTTTCAACTGTTATTGACAGGGTGACCCTGTCAACAGTAGTTCTAAATGCGCTATTGACAGGGTGACCCTGTCAATAACAGTTGAAACTGCAGTATTGACAGGGTCACCCTGTCAATAGCCTCCGCCAATAATTAAATAACCTGTCGAATAAAAAAACAAATATTAAATTAAAAAAACATTACATATATGTTTTGATGAGTATCAATCCTTAGAATATCCTATAATGAGCCTTAATTGTGTATCCAAATATGACAGCTGCAATAATCCAATTGTCAATGGTGCTCCACTTATAGATTTATGATGAGTGGCATCTAATATTATTTTCTAGGATTCACTTTATCTTATAGGCCTAATCTAGGAATCAATTTGTCTTATACCCTAGGAGTCACCGTTCAGCCAAGCACAATGAAGCTCATGGCGTCATCATTTATGTTGACACTGCAATTTATGTCAGAACATGTCCTCTATTATGAGATACCAATCTATGCTGACGTCTATAGAGTCTCATTGATCATTCACAATGTGTATGAGTCACACTCAAACATGTCTGAACACGCTCATGAATTGTACAGTGCTGGAGGCATGAGCCACCAGTTGACGCCAATTAATTATTCATATTTTTTGGGTGGGGTTGTCATATTCAGACGTCCTGTGACGTCATGCTATGTGCCGTCACGTGATTATACCACAATGATACCATTAACCCACTGATTCCAATATTCAAACTCATATTGTCATCACTATGAAATGATTACCATTAAACACAATATTAGTCACGCCATAGTCAGCTAATCACAATGACGCCCATAGCGTCATCAATTATGCTGACATAATTTGTTAATATTATAAGCAGTAGCTCATTAATCATTCACAATGTGTATGAGGCACACCATATTCATCCAACCACAATGACGCTTATATTGTCATCAACTATATTGACGCTGCAATTCACAGCGTCCTATGCTGACGTCATGCATCCATAAACGCTCATTAATCTTTCACAATGTATAGGAGTCACACTATATTCATCCAATCACAATGACGCTCATGGCGTCATCAATTATGTTGACGCTGAAATTCACAGCGTGTTATGCTGACGTCATGCATATATAGAAGCTCAACAATCAATCACAATGTGTATGAGTCATGCTCAAACATGTCTGAACACGCTCATGTATTTTCAAATGATAAAGGGATGAATCAGCAAGCAATGCCAATTAAATATGTATGGTTATTGGGTGGGAGTGTCATATTCAGACGTCATGCGACGTCACGCTGTGTGCCGTCATGTAATTATGTCATAAAAATACCATTAACTGGTTCCAATATTCAGACTCATATTGTCATCCTTTTGAAATAATTACCATTAAACACAATAATTTTCCATCAAACACACTAGTCAAAGTGGTCCAAAGGGTCTAATGGGGAGGTGATGCGGATCCAAGGGGAGGGGTGCGGGTCCAGGGGGGGGGGGGGGGTGAGGGGTGCGGGTCCAAGGGGCGGGTCCAAGGGGAGGGGGTACGGGTCCAAGGGGTGGATCCAAGGGGAGGGGCTGCGGGTCCACCAAACACATACAGGAGGAGGGGGATGAAGGTGCCAACGTTAAAATAACCATTAAAAGCGTTAAAACAACCATACGCCGACCCTGTTATACTTGAATCTACTGTTATGTGCCTCGTTAACACTTCCCCTACCACTTTTAATCAATAATGTATGTAACATGTGTCAGTTACCTTTTTTAATCGTCCTCCTCTTGTACCAAAGAAACCAATTGTTCTTCTTTGTACTTCGTCAAATCCCAGGGAAGTTACAGTGTCTTCAAATATATGTATGCTGTTTGCTTGTACTGGTACAATACCGCTTAGAGGGGAGTTGGTGGTAGAATAACTGAATCCACAGTGCAATACCTGTTCGGCAAGCTGTTAAAGAAAACAGTCCTTAATTTTGATTCATACTTTTGAATGACTGGGAATTGTGTATTGATAATAATCTACTACAAGTGTCACAAGAGTCAATAACAGTTATTATTTCAGCATGTTTAGCTTCTATATCAATTGATAACTATATTTTAAATATTATTGTAGTCATTTTGGCAAAATAATTTGGACAAACTGCTATTAACAAAGGTTTAATGATTTATTATGGTAGATATTGGTCCCAACTAACATTTCTGAAACGTCACAAGCAAAACTCCTGTTCAATTTCGAGAAATTGACTAAAACTATTTTCCGATATCACGATCGCTTGCGAAAATCGATTTTTTCAAATATAGGCCCCCTATTCTACATTTTGCAAATATTAGGTATCGTAATTTTTGTTTTTAGATCTCAGGGATCGATTGCAGCTATTAATTTGATTTGAATTACAAAGCATTCAAAGTTGATTTAGCGACTTTCAAGAAAAAAATAATGATATTTTACGTGATTTTAATTTTATTATGCGTATATTATGTACTATTGTATTAATTGTTCTTGTTTTGGTCAAGACAGTAATATGCTCTCGCACTTAATGGGTAGCTTGTGTGACGGAGTCTGAATCTGAATCTGATATAATTCTGTCATAACCGTTTGGCCATGAAAGTGTCAGACGTTGTCTGCAATGCTATATGTCATCTTTTTGCATCAGGGGGGGGGGGGCGCTACATATAATTACAGTTTTTTTTCAATGTATTGTTGCAGGATGCCATCAGTTTTAGAATAACTACAATTGTATAATATTATAATGTTGAATCTTAAATCACATATCATGTTGAGCTATTATACAACCATGGTATAATATTATAAAAAATAAATATTATAATTACTTTGACATCATAGTGTCATATATGATGACACTATGGGATGATATCATGACACTTCAGCGTCATATCTTAACATCTGACATGTGCTAACATGCCTGAGCTTAATGTCGGAGTCTTAAATTATGTATACATGTAGATATATTGTACATCTGTACTCACATTATGACATATGTTGTCATATGTCACACATGTTTTCAGACATATCCATATAGATGTGCAATATAATGCCGATAATATAATAATTTTTTTGACATTATAATGTAAAATATTTTTTATAATGTAATATCCTGACATTATATGACATATCCGGTATTTTATGAGTGTCATATTCTGATAATATAGTGGCTTATTATGAAAATATAAAGTCACTTTCGAACTGTTTTATTATCACACTAGCATGATCATAGTGCCATCTTCTGATATTATAACCATAATAATTTGTGATATTAAATGATTTTCTCTGACAATATAATGACATATTGTACAGTATAGTGCTTAGCAGGTTTGGATGAGAAAATAACATCACATTTCAACTTTATTGTGTCAAATCCTAACGTTTTAGTGTTATATCTAGACGCTAATGTGAATTATTATATATTGTAGTTACATATGCTGCCATAAATAATTTCTATCTTGATATCCCAATATGTTGTTGGTGTCTATATTGTAAATTTTGAATACCGACATCATGGTGTCATATTTTTCCATCATAATGTAATTATTGACATTGGATGCACTATTCCGACATCATAATTCCATAATTTCACAACCCAATAATACATATAATAATGACATCACGAAAAAATAGCATCATAAATTATCACATGCTAGTGTCCCGTCTTAACACAATTGTGTCAGTCTATAAAACAAAATCGTACAAAGCCAATTTCCGATACTCTCTAGAGATCGTCACGCTGGAAAAGAGATCAACCAATTTCTAAATGTTAATTGGACAGAACTTTTTACTTGGGAATTTTGGCTCATCTCATCACACAAACTGTCCATTAACACACAAGAGTATTATTGGCATGGACTATAATAATATACAATGATACACAGTATCATTGATATTAAAAAAATCTTCAAACGGACAGGCCCAGACTAAAATCATAAAAAAATCGGTGATTTTATTTTGGCTTCTCAATATGACCATATGATGTAAACATGTCCATAGACTAGAACTGCTGAAGTTTTTTAATTTTTCCGCTGCGCATTTACCAGTTAGGCTAGATATAGAGACGAAATTCCAATATTTCCTATTTTTGACATGGTTGTCCAAAATTAGAAATCAGGAATTTCGTCTCTATATCTAGCCTAACTGGTGAATGCGCAGCACAAAAAAAAACTTTGCAGTTCTAGTCTATGGACATGTTTACATCATATGGTCATATTAAGAAGCCGAAATAAAATCACCGATTTTTTGAAGATTTTAGCTTGGGCCTGTCCCTTTAAATACCAGTTTTCTTATAAAAAACACCAAAGCGACTTTCCATCCATCACGCCGTCTTTTATGGACAATCTGATGGGACTGATAGCTGCAATCGATTGCTGATGTCAAAACATTGGTAACAATACCTATGATACCCAATAAAACAAGAGAATATAGTATCTCGGTCAACAAGTATAATACAAGAATAGATAATATACTCATACACTTTTTATGTATTTTTTTCGGAAAATCGCTAAATCGACTTCCAATCAATTATTTTGTGTATTTAAAGTCAAACTGATAGCTGGAGTCGATTCCTGGTGTTCAAAAATGTATGTAATGATACCTAAGATTCGCCAAATAGTGAAAACCTAAAAATAATCTATCATCGCTAGCGATCGCGATATTGAAAAAAGAACAGGAGTTCTGCTTGGGACTTTTCAGGAGTGCTAGGTGGAAACTATATCTACCATAATAACACCTTTGTTAGCAATTTGTCCAGATGTTCGTGGATTTAGTGGATTTTAGATTGTGACAAGTTTGATCATAAAATTTTGCTCTCTTCAATTAATATATATTTAGGACACAGTAAACACATTGATTTGAATAGCTGTGGTCTAATATTGTATAACCGTCTGGGATGCTGGCACAACATTAAAACAACATTGAGGCGACGTTTCGCGTTTGATGGAATTACACCTGTTATTTTAATTGTCAAGTGTAGCATTTAAAAGATAACTATTGTCCATAGCAAAGACCCAACGTTTGATCAATGCTGGGCCACCATTTGCAAAAGTTTCCCGACATTGAAACATCATTGCGCAAATGTATTTCAATGATCAAATGTACTATTTAACGGGTTGAGAGACCAGCCGGCCTAGGACACTGCCCTCAAGCTATGAATGGAATCCGGAAGAACAAGTCGGATGATTTAGAAAAGTCATAGCAGAATACCTTAAGACCTAAGGATCATCGTGCTGCATTAATTAGTTGAAAACTGAATAAGAAATAGTCAGCAAAAAACGGCCGTAGAATAATAATAAGGTGAAAGATCTGTTGAAAAAACAAGAAATTTGGACATGTACATTATGTCTAATCTTAGATAAATATTCAATCTTTGCAGTGGTTGCACTATGAGACGTATCTTATCAGCCAAAATCGCGGCAGACTGTCATTCCAATGACAAACGATGGCAGTTTATGTCCATTAATTTTACCCCATGACCTACATCTGAAGCATGTCTGGTGGTAAAACCCATAGACATGCCCAAAACCCTTTATCGAGTGAGTGAAGGAAAAACTCTCAATGACCTACCATGCCCTAGTACCTCACCCTCACATCATTTGTCTCATCAATGTAGTTACTGTTTTTATCGTATTACAACGCCACTTAGATGACCATTAGTGCCAAAAAGTTACGTTGAACAGTATATCTCACTACTTAGTTCAGTTGATTTGAGTCATATTTGGGAGTATCTTTCACATTGTGATAAAAGCACTAGATTTGTTACTTAGCTGCACTAGACTATATACTGTTCCATATTGGAAGGGGAATCACCTTATAACTGTAAGGTAGGGGCTTTGTTCAGGGCATTTTCACCCCCACCCCCTTATTTTTTTCAATAAATTCGAGTAATTATTTAAAAAACGACATCTGACGGTTTGTCTCCAATTATGTTGGTATTAATATTGTATATTGATTGCTCTCACAGCCAGATACACAGCCAAATTTAAAATTCTGAGAAAACTAGTTAATATGGATAATATTAAAGTATATTTAACACCAGCCATAATTTTTACCCCAAAACGCAACCCGCAAACCGAAAACTACATGTAGGCCTAGTACTATAACTAATGTTATAGGGAATATGATTTTCCATCCAAATAACTTGAGCCATACTCTCGTATCTTCATTTTAAAACAAAAGTATCAGGATAACATACGAATTTAGATTCATTGTTTCTAGCAAATTCTAGGAGGCAAGCCACGGAATCGCAACATACTTTTTTTTATTTTTGGATATGCTATTGAATAAGGCATACTTACCAAAAAACTGTCACACCTGTGATGGTACCCCGCAAAAGGCCAGGCCAATGTACCTTGTTGATCCTGGTTACACCGACTGAGGCTTCTATTGAATGCATCACGCACGTCATTGATATCAAACACACACAGAGCTGAACCTGGATGAACATCAGATCCAAAAGTAGCCACTATTCTCACTTGCGATCCTATGTTAATCTTCTGTGCCGTCTGGATGTGATCATACACATTACTACCATCAGTACAGCTTATAATCACATCTATGTAGGAATGGTAATAATCGTCTTCATGACATATCTGTACAACTTTAGACACATCTATTTTATGGTTGGTGGTATCTGGCTGTCTGGTGAAGAAATAACTATAATTATCAATACTAAATCCAGCCATATATTTAATAGCAGTGTCTTCGGCTATGGCCTGCCTGATTAGAGTACCTTCTTGATCGTCAGAAAACACCAGCTGTAGCATTTGTTGGTAGTCACCTGTCAGTCGGCGACTACTGATGTGAGGCATGGATGTTCTGATATTACCATGAGCGTATGTTTTAGAGGAGGCTACGTACAGTACATCCTGTCCATCTTTACCTGGAGCCACGTATCCCACCACTGTACCCTCCGCACTGTTATCTGCTACGTAATGTATAGCATTATTCGTGTACCAGATATAAGAGCCTATATCAGTCAGCTCCCTTATCTGACATGTTCCCTGGAATAAACTGCCACATGTTAACAGCTTACCTCCAGGAATAATCAATAACAGCTTGTTATGGTTGTGCATCTCAGTCACGTGTACATTCGATCCAAATTCGAATTCCGTGCAGTCAGGGTAGTTGAAGGGCTCTATACACTCAGGGTTGTCATAATGTGGCCCAGTCTTATCTATTTGCTCTAGCTTCAAGTCTTTATCCAGTTTCCTGATGCTGTCGACAACCGCTAAGTAGATATTCCCAGTGTTTTCATCTCGGACGAAGTGGTTCATTATCAGGTCCTCAGCCTCAGGATACTCTGACAGGTGGCGCTGCTGTGACACTGTTGGCTGCAGGAGAAGCAGCACACACAACAGAACAGATAGTCTGTGGTGCCACAAACACATTCCTCTACTGCCACTAGTTGCCACAATCCTGCTTCTGGGTCGGCAGGTCAGGCTATCGTCTGTTAGATACAAACATCCACTGTTTACTGGTGTTTTCTCTGTAGGCCTACTACACATCATGTACTCATCACTGAACATCACAATGATACACTTCTGATTTCAGAATAAACACATTAAAATATCTTGTGATAATAATTTGTATTTTTATGCTGTAACATCAAATGCTGTAACGTCAACAGGATATATTCTGTGTAGCCACCTGATGGGAACATGTATCTCCCTGGCTGCAACGCTAGGTTTCTGTCAACTTACTGATTTCTGAAACACACAAGATAATCGACGTTAAGGCTTGTGATCATAGCGCTTTTAAGCTAGCTGTCACCAAAATATATATCAAAACAATATAAAATAAAATATGGTATAGACACACTAATGACAATGAATTATTGTTGATTACAAAATCATTTTAAAATAACTAACTTAAAACTGCGCGATCTTGCAATAAATATATACCTACCTGTTATCTGGATACCAGTGTCACATGGTTTTGGGCATGCTCAAAATCAGGCATGCTCAAAGTGAGGTGACAGGTAATAGTATAGTAGTGCCACTATGGAATCAATAGCTCGCTTGACGAACGAGATTGTATATATGGTGTGACTGATCACAAAGCATCATTATGTGATGCATAAAGCCCGGCTTAAGCAGGTGTTGATTTTTGTTAATAAGTATGAAATATTTGCAACATATATCACCATTAAGGTACTTTATGTGCTACAATTTACCACAAAATACACATAATTGAGAGGACTCTCTCTTTGTAATTGCACTCATAATTATGTCTGCTACAACCTGGTCACCTTATATGGTTCCCCAAATAGATAAATTCTTTGCAAATTAACTTTAAACTAAGCTCGGGGTATGATCAAGAAAGAAATTCAGAAGCTGTTTTTTCACCTTTACTGGTATATAATGACATCGTTCTTTTCCTACAGTCATATTCTGTGAAACGCAATAGCCTTGACTTGCAATATTTTCACCTCGCAATGTAAATGAAATGAATCGGGCTTTAGGCCACCTTTGTGCACATATAGGCTAAACTGGGTCAGGAGAACCTCCTGAGGATGGTGCGATGATTGAGATGACACTGTCCTCCTGAAACAGGATTCGAAATTCGAGCCCTGGCGGTCTGAGGCCG
>OZ024909.1:77376716-77499216 GCA_964017125.1 Flabesymbios commensalis | reverse complement strand
TCGAAATTCGAGCCCTGGCGGTCTGAGGCCGAGCACGCTACCTCTCGGTCACGGAGGCTCCCCACAATACTAACTTTCACACGTGGATGGGGAAGAAACAATTTTGTTTCTTTCAAACCGCCGAGACCGGGAACCGAACCCCGGACTCTGGCGTGAAAGGCAGCGGTGCTAACCACTACCCTAGGGCCCCCGCCCCCGCGCGGTAGACCGTAGCGCTAATTTACTGGCGAGCGTCCACACACATAACAGCGCTGCTGGTGGCAGACCTGCCCAGTTCCACAATGTTCACAACGCTGAACTAGCATTAAAACAACATTGGTTCAAAGACGTTAGCTGGGAAGTTGATCCCAGTTGCAGCACAAGCGTCATCTAACTACGTGCGGGGTGTAGTTGGTCAGGCCATATCTATTTATAGCTGCAACCAAATCCACAGTTAATCCATTCTGATTTCACATGATCCGGACAGCATGTAGGCTTACGATGTTACAGATTTTAGGCCTACATTGTATCGTGCATAGTAGCATGACGTCACTTTGAAGCGCTTGACCCGATATACACGACTTGTACCTATTCTCAGATGAAAATGAAATGAGCTCTTTAGATTTGCGATAATTGCCGAGAATTTATCGAGTGGGTCAGGGTGCTCGTATCCTCCCTATACATGTTAAGGATTCAAACGAGAAAAGTCAACGAACTTTTTTCATTTTCTTAAGCGGCAGGAATTACGTCACGAGAATCTGGAAATAATGTACCAAAGACGGGGCGCACATGGCTTACCCAGCAAACAGCACACGTTGGGAAAATTATGTTTTAATGTTGGCTCGACGTCTGCGACGCTGGCTTATTGGAACAATGATGTTTTAATGTTTGGCCCAACATTAAAACATTATTGTTCCAATGTGTCCTGTTTGATGGGCAACCAGCTAACACGCGACGTTGATCAATCAATGGCTGGTTACTGTTGGGCCTCCGTCTGCAACGCTGACCCAACATTATGCCAATAATGGCTATGCGTCTTGCTTTTCGTGGGTATGCCACTGTTAATTCAGGCAGCACTGATAAGATTGTGACAACAGGATGGGCAGTTTGTATCCAGAATCCCGATGTCTTTTATACGTGTAGTTTTACACAGATAGTCTCCATGTCCAGTCACCTATAGGCCTATTTGAAGGGCACACAGCCACACAAACTGTGAATGACTGCATTCTGCAGTTGTCCTTGCATGTGCCTACAACCAGAGATTGTTCATCTGCTACAACCAAAACAGTAGTAGGCCTTGTCCGCAGCCATGAAACGACGTGGCTCAGGCTTGGGAATTGCGAGATATTTCTCAAAGGTTCAAAGAAAAAGTATGTTTTTAACGTTAGTCTTAATAGCCTAAGCTATATTTATATATTCCCAGTTCAATAAACGGTGTTCATTCGTCTGTCCCTATACTATAGTCCTTAGTAGGCCTACAATACGAGACATGTTTAGCTTTTGTATCTATTCTAGGGCTCTAGTCTAGGGCTGTTGTATTAACCCTTTACTTAAGTCCTAATCTATTGGCACCATTCGCTGACCTCTGGATCCGACACTGTGTGAGTGTGAGCCATTTGACGATACAAAATATTTTTACCAGATAACCTGTCGCTCCCAATACATTCGCGCATTTGTAAAGTAGTTATAAATGCCACAAAAAATAATTAAATTGCTTTTCAAATTAAATTATGCTTAGCAATGCCGGCTAGGTTTAGTCCTATTCATAATTGCAGCAATCTTTGTCAAAAGCTTAGTATCTAGACTCCTCGTTTATTTTTGAAGATACCGTCATCACTGACCCTCCAGTTAAACAACGGGTGTCCGAGTCCGCGTCGGAAACTGGTGGCAGTGATGCTGCTGCTGTTCCTGCGGCAGTGGCACAGTGGTAGAACCAGAGCCTGCAGAGATGGAGGAAGAGAACGGAGAGCCCCAGGGTAAAAGGAAACGCACTTTTTACAAAAAATGGTTGGATGAGTTCACCTGGCTTGCCCAGGACAGCGAAGCCATGTTTTGTAGGCTAAGCCCTGTTGACGTCAAAGGAAATTTGGTCCTTGGGGGACAACGGGCGCATATGATGATATGAAAATTAGTGATTGATAAAGATCATTTCTAGATTTTAGGCTTTTTTACATTTCTACCCCTATTGGCAACCACCCAATTATCTCCATTCATTCACTGATTGTCTCTAAAATTAATATGAGAGCCTTGTATAAAAATTTAAAAAAAAACTTAAGGGGAGCCCCCAAACCCCCCGACGGCGAAACCCCTGCCCCCCCCCCCCCCCCCCTCGTGCTCCCCCGGCGCTAGCCTGCGGCAAGCGCAGCACTGGCTGCGCCAGTTGCATGGACGCCTCCTTTGTGTTAATTGGTGATTTTTGGACGCCTCCATTCTCATTCCTAGATTAATCCCTGCATGTAATACATCAAAATAAGTTTTTTGGACGATGCTCTATTGAAATATTTTGATTAGATAGCTGCATAATTGTTATTTATTTTTTGCGTTATTGACCATGTTAAGTTTATGCTGTTTATTTATATATTGTATGTGTATATATATAGTCAAGTTGCCGGCACCATAGTTCATGTAGTGGACCTTTCTGTATTTGTTTTCACATACACATTTAAAGTATTTTCAGCTTTCCTGGCATTGTGCTAACTTTGTGGCTAATTTGCATAATCCAGCCTAATAATCATGCAGGAATGAGTCCATATACGTTGCCCTAATTTGTAGGTAGCATGCCGGTGAGATGTTTTCTCCCACATTTTTCGCATGATTATCCTGTTTGAAAAGCGAATCTAGAAAGTTTATTTATTTTCGTACATACGTCTTTAGAATCGTGATCCTCACTATAAGGCATCCTAAACTATGCGCCAATACTGAGATAATTATAGGCCTAGGCCTATATGATATGTTAATGTGCATACTTCACCATAATTAGCATATTCATCTATTATGAGAACATAGTATCACGGAACATATTTGCTACAGTTCATTATTGAGATCAAAGTACAATGATGTGAATAGTTAAAGTTAAACATTCATATTTAATTTCTCACTAATTTGTTCTCATCCGGGTGACCAAACTGTGCTCACTAGATCACACAGAATATACATAATCTACTGCCATGATTACCTTTTTTTTAAATAATTAGAAAAATTATAAAATCTGAATATAATATAACACATTATCTAGTACCTCTGATGTAGAATGATTATGATATAACACCAAGAATCACATATTATCTTACTTAGTTATGAGATACCAACAGCGTCATGCGTAAAAATGAATTTTTAGCATTTTTGTAAAAAAATATATTTAAAACAGATTCGAGCATCAAAACAATTTTGTTTGACTCCCGGGGTTTCACTCCACTATAGACTGCTTGCACGAGTTGGCGCAGTAAACAATTGTCTGATTAAAACAGTTCCGAGTTGCTCACTGTGTGGCGTGTTGTCATTGATAAGTATGTAACAGTTGTCTGATTAAAACAGTTCAGCGTTGCTCAGCGTGTGGCGTGTTGTTATTGAAAAAGGTGTATAGGCACCACCTAATACATACTGGTATTATAAATATTAGTCATTTTGGTAAAATGTCGTCTTAACTGATTTAAGTATAATTTAGTGTTGTTTCACCATAGATTAACCACATATTGGTGGGGGGGATGGAGGTTACGATTGATAAATAATGTTAGCAAATCAATGTCCAATTAAAGACAGAGTAATAACTTTAACCTATATAATAACATGTAAATTACAATACGCTGATTCAGAAACAAGTGAAATGAACAAGTAGTGGGTGTTATTTTTAGGTTAAAGTCAGAGTGATATAACCTGATATTATAACATTGTCATTTTCTGACACTATATCCTAACCCTTGTCCTGCTATGCCCGGATATATACGGGGTTAAGGATGTTTGAGATCAATAAAAATATCACCTAATTTTGATAAAATAGTTTTTAGTAGATGCTTAGATGATCCAATAATTTAATTTTAGACATGTCTATTTTTCATAAAAAGTAATATTTTTCGTCATTTGAAGCTGGAAATTGCGTTAGCAATTCCAGCTTCGAATGTCTAAAAAATACAATTGAAACAATTCAGCAGGACAAAGGTTAATAATCGAAATCTAGGCTATGGTGTTATATGATGACATTATTGCATCATAATCTGTCATAACTGTATCGTGGTTTAAACTTTTATAATATATTGTCAATCTAGCAACAATTAAAAATATATGCGACATTAAAATGTCTAAAATAGCAAATAATCTTATCGAGTCGATGTATTCGCCCTTTTGATATATAATTATATACGTCATAGTTATATTGACATTATATATTGTGGTGTAATATCCTGACATTATGGCGTCCCATTCTGACAACTGAGTGGCATGTAGGCCTACTGGTTTGATTTACCTAATAGCTATCATATGTCAATATTAAAATGTCTTCTGGTGTGATATATTCAAATTATAGTGTCATATCCGACATTACAGCGACTCATCATTTATATTATAATGTCATACTCTAATATTCAAACACCATAATGTTGGCACGATAGTGATATTAGAGATGAAATGGGCCTTTAAAAATCACGGTTTGCAAATATTTAGTCGCAAAATAACAAATAATTATGACACACGACATTGTGGGTCGCGGTAGCGAGATACAACTCAAGTGGGTGAAAATTTTACTAATCTAAATTTGCGGTTTAAGAGTTAAAATGTCACTGAACTTATAGTTGTCAATGATATGACATTTTTGTCATGGAATGCATGAACACAATTTGATGCATGAACGAATCAGAGAGGGAATCATGTTGAAGCAAATTTTCCATGGTGGCTGCATTGTTCGACGTAATTGGTCTAACATGGTATAAATGTTATACGAATGGTTTGTGTTTACCCGGTTGTTCGCAAAAAAACAAACAAGCACGAAGCATTTAGTCAGTGTTGTGTCGACATCAGCATGCACGATTTTCTAATGTTTATCAGGTGGTAAAGTAGAACAATTAGTACCTTTCAATCGCTTAGTTATATTGACCGAGATGTTACTGGTATATTTTCAAGAATTAGTGCACAACGTCTGGCAATTTAATTTAATTCTATTAATTTAACTAATTTAATTTAATTAATTTATTAAAATTTATTAAAATGTATAGTTAGACACTGCTATTGTTAAAGGGGTATCATAAAGCTGGGTACAAAAATCTTTGTAAATTATGTGAGCATGATTTTATCATTAGTACGTGTAATGTTAGTGCCACTAGACTGTACACTGATAAAAATACGTAAATCATACATGTGTGTGTGCATATGTGTGTGACCACCCGTCCTGACATACGCTGGGGGGGGGGGGGGAAATATCGTAGGCTTCGGATTGGTCGAGATGGCCATCTCGACCAATCCGAAGCCTACGATATCTCGTAACTTGTACGAGAATACTGTCTCTGATGTGATGAAAAACAAGATACGCTGAGCTAATGTTGGTTTAATGTGGGGCCAGCGTCGCAGATGGTGGCCCCACATGAAACCAGCATTTACTCACCGTCTCGTTGAGCCCTGTCTTATGTATTAACACCGCCCCGGTGCTAAACTGCAAATGAACAAAATGTTTCTTCCCCCTTCCACTCGTAAAGATTCAGCAGTGCTGGAATCATCCGTGATTGTATCGTAGCGTGCTCGGGCTCAGACCGCCAAGGCTCAAATTTCGAATCATGTGGAGAGCAGTATCAGCGGATTCGTCTCACCATCATCTGGGGGTTATTCTGCATGCATACATAGTAATCCAGGAGCATTAGACGTAGCCCTTATATATGCCCGGACAAACTTCAAAACAAGCTGATTTGTTCGGGAAAGGTCCCTAGATGTACCTATATTAACATATAAAGTCCCGGAAAATCCACCTGAAGCTTTTCGAGAAATTCAAGATGGCCGCCGCCATATTGCCATATCTAGGAAATTGTGTAAATCAGGCAGTTTTAGATCAATTTTTTTCTAATATACTATCTCAACTGGTTTTGTGGGCAGTAGGTTCATCTATAGTTTACTGATTAATTATGTCCGGGTTTAGGCAGTTTACAGGCTAATGCTCCTGGACTATAGGTATTAAAGGGTTATACGTCTGAGGTTTATTTCCATGAGTATAGTGGCCTAATACAAACAGATACATGAAACTCACTTATAAACGTCAATCTGGCTCTAGCGATCGTATATGTGACTACCCTGAAACACGATAAACGTCAATCTGGCTCTAGTGATCGTATATGTGACTACCCTGAAACACGACAAACGTAAATCTGGCTCTAGCGATCGTATATGTGACTACCCTGAAACACGATAAACGTCAATCTGGCTCTAGCGATCGTATATGTGACTACCCTGAAACACGATAAACGTCAATCTGGCTCTAGCGATCGTATATGTGACTACCCTGAAACACGATAGACGTCAATCTGGCTCTAGTGATCGTATATGTGACTACCCTGAAACACGAGATATATGGATCAAATAACTCACTTATAAAACGTGATTCTGGCTCTAGCGATCGTATATGTGACTACCCTGAAACACGATAAACGTCAATCTGGCTCTAGCGATCGTATATGTGACTACCCTGAAACACGATAAACGTCAATCTGGCTCTAGTGATCGTATATGTGACTACCCTGAAACACGAGATATATAGATCAAATAACTCACTTATAAAACGTGATTCTGGCTCTAGCGATCGTATATGTGACTACCCTGAAACACGAGATATATAGATCAAATAACTCACTTATAAAACGTGATTCTGGCTCTAGCGATCGTATATGTGACTACCCTGAAACACGAGATATATAGAACAAATAACTCACTTATAAAACGTGATTCTGGCTCTAGTGATCGTATATGTGACTACCCTGAAACACGATAAACGTCAATCTGGCTCTAGCGATCGTATATGTGACTACCCTGAAACACGATAAACGTCAATCTGGCTCTAGCGATCGTATATGTGACTACCCTGAAACACGAGATATATAGATCAAATAACTCACTTATAAAACGTCAATCTGGCTCTAGTGATCGTATATGTGACTACCCTTAACCCTTTTACCACTGGAGCCCGTTTTATGTGCTGAATGCCATAGCATTCAGCACATAAAAACGGGCTTCAGTGGTGAAAGGGTTAAACACAATATATATAGATCCATACTGGTTTAACCCTTACAGCGCGGGGATCGACTTCCAGCTTCGAATGAACGAAAAATAGAAACAAACAATTCAGCAGCGTAAGGGTTGATACTGATGAACCCTTGGACGGCTAGAACTGAATATATATATGTTTTCTAGCAGCTTTCAAACCAAATAAATGTCATCGAAATTGATCAAATAGTTTGTGATCGATGCCCAGTTTGTCAAATAATTCAATTTTCGGGTAAAGCAAATACATCAATCCACGGCCTCGGAGAGGACGATCGACACGGCTAGGCCAAAGGTTCCCACTTCGAAAGACAATGAGAGAGAGATGCTGGCAGAAAATTTTCACCCGAAAGTAACTATTGAATACCATCAGCAGCACCACCTACTCTCATACCCAAGATTTTGTGGACAATTCTCTGAGGGCTGCCATGCCAATTCAAACCAAACACGAAACGTGGAATCAATGTTGTTCTAAAGTTGGTTCCGCACCTACAACGTTGTTCTAACATCAGAACAACATCGGTTGAACATCGCCTGTTTGCCTGGGTATACAAGCAATATATATTAGTCTGTGACACATCATTTTTGTATTTATTGATAATAACTTAGTCTTGATGTATGTACATTCGTTATAAATACGTTAAGAAAACTATACACAACAAAATCGACATCTACACAGCACTGCTCCTTATGAACTAGCAGCCAATACAGTTGTAATGCAGTCATAATTTTGACATATGATGTTGTCAATAATACATAATTACGTCACCGTGTGTGTCTGTCTGTCTTTTTGACATATGAGAATCAGAGCATAATAAGAATGTATCAAACGAACAAAAAACTTTTTAAAATATTCACAATATATTGGAGCATTCCAATGTAAAGTTCAGTTTTTGTTGTTTTTTGTCCGAGTGCCTGCATGCCCTTTCTATCTCCACGAATTTTATTGTGTTTCTCAATCTGTCTGCTTGTCCTCTCAATGGCTCATAACTTTAGTTGTGTTTTCAATCTGTCAGCGGGCATGCTCCCAACTTCTGAGTAATATATTCGTAACATATACTGTCTTTAAAAATCTAGATGGGTTTTCTTTCTGTCACGTGGCTGACATTTTCTTGATGGCCTGTATTGTCTTGAACATCATCTTGAGCTGTTTTTTCCTGTCGTTGTCACAACCTGAATGACATATAAACATACCAATCACGTCATCGGTTTTAGCATGTCCAGTTTAACCCTTTAACTATCAACCCTTATCCTGCTGATCATGATAATAGACGTTTTTATTAGCCGATTAAATCTTAAACCCTTACAGCGTGGGGATCGACTTTAGTCGTCAGAATCTGACGTCTGTAGACGTCAGATTCTGACGACTAAAGTCGATACTCACACTGTAAGAATTAAAATATTTATAATGGTCGTAGACCCTTAACATATGTATTACAATGAAGCGTAAACAGCTAACTAATACATTTATGATGATTTCAAATGGAAAAAAACCCTTTGATCTCCATGGTTTATACAGAAATAATTCAGCGCTTTAAGGGTTAAACATGAAGAGGTGTAAATGTTTGGTGTCAAATTAAACAAATATGAATAATTTTCACCCACTTGGAGTTGTGGGTCGCGGTAGCGAGACACAACTTCAAAGTGGGTGAAAATTTAAATAAATTAACTACTACGTATAGTCGGATTCACATTAACCGTGGTGAATGAATTTCGACGATTCCTCAGTGAATTCTCAACCAATTTTCATGAAATTTTACACACACTATTTTCCATTCATGTCGTGACTACCCTGAAAGTTTCGCTAAGTTTTGATAAGTATTTATGAAGCTAGACCATTTGACATGTAGTAACTAAATAAAAATCTTCCTCTCTATAAACAGAATGTTTTGGTCTCCAATTAAACTAACATGAGTATTTTTTACACACTTTAAGTTGTGGGTCGTGGTAGCGAGACACAACTTCAAGTGGGGGAAATTTTAATGAGCATTTTACGGGTTGAAAAAACAAAATCCCAGAAATATTCTAGTAGCAATACTCGCCGAACAACGTCATCACCAGCATATATTTACCTGAAATCCAATTATTATATTGCTACAATTTCAAAAGGGGAGTAAAAAATAATGCGTTGTCAGCAAAACGTAGGCCTACTTGTTTCTCTTACCTAGGAATGAATTGAGTGTTGTTCCGTCACCAACGATTCCACATTCATCAGCATAGACTGGGCCGTCATCCCAAATCAAGTCAAAGCCGCCCACTCGCTTCTCCTTGCCAGTCAGTCTGCAAATAATATAATTATATATACATAGAACCATGTAACATGACACAACATAAGTCAACATTTGGTGGCTGATTTCTGTTAGCCCTTTACCCGCCAAGTTATCTTAGTTAAATTTTCACCCACTTGAAGTTGTGTCTCGTTAATGCGTCCCACAACTTCAAGTGTGTGAAAATGACTCATATTTATTTATTTTTAGACTAAATATTTGCAAATCTTGATGTTTAAACACACACTTTTTTCCAATAAAAGTTTTTTGATTGACTATTAAAATGGAATAAAAACGACTAGTCTTGATTAGTGAAAAGGTCAAGAAGTTTAGCTAATTAGCTAACACATCTTCCCTACATCAAAGCTAGGCTCTCCTGATGGTCGACAGACCTACTTTAAGCTAACATAATATAGGCTTACTTGTTTTCTAGGTCGACTATAGTGAGGGCGTCCTCCAAGAAACCATACTTCAGATCATAGTCCTCCTTGTTACTGTGTGTGAGGGAAGGAGAGGCGTTAACCTCTATCAGCCACCTGCAAAATTGAGTGGGGGGGGGGGGATTAAAATAAAGCATATTATACAGCAAAATAATACAGCAAAGACATGCATAACAGCCATCAGTGAAAATGAAGGGGCTTTAGACTAGTGCAGTACAATGAATGTAGCATAAGAAAACAAAACTCCGGACAAAGTTGAGCAAAGTTTAGGCAAACTGTACAAATTAGGGGCAGTGCACAATTTTGGACCTGATTTCCTGTGTGGCAGAAGGACGCTCTCTTGTAAAAATGAGAGAGTCCTGTCCTACTTGCAAGACTCCTGAGGGTCATGCGCACAGCACAAAAGTTTTTATATGCTATGGTTTCACACATTTAATTTAGAATTTTTAAATTATTTAGCTAACACTGTACGGGGACAACATTAATCAGTGCAAATTAACATTACATTTTGATGATATCTGAGATCAGACTCCCCATATTATAGTATATTGATTTTTATTTAAGAAAGCCAGTGTGGTCTCAGGCCACACTAGTGTGAATAATCAGCGTGTCCCACACCTTCAAAACCACGGCAGGCCACGTGGACTCGCCTCAAAATTGTGCACTGAGGGGGATATACTTTACTCACAGAGAACATACAACAACACGATAACACAGGAATCCCTAGACTTGTGAGATCGAATATGGAGGCATTTCTGTTCATAAGCAATCTATATACATATAAGAAAATCGTGCATTACAGGTAGAAGAACAAAACAATGGTTTGTACATTCTTAGGGAACCTATTTTTTGTTTTCTTTATCTATGTTATCTTGACTGTATTCTTGAAAATACATTTCAGTTAATCACATATTACAATTTTTGGAATGCTTACTTTACATATGTATCTAGAAAGTGATTATTCCAACTTAATTCCACTAATATAGCTTACAAGGAGGTCTACTTTTGTTAATTTTAGATCTGGTTTTACATATACTAATTTTAAGTTAATGTATCACATCTGGTTGTATTCATCACCTTGCACAAGCCTTTTCCCTAATGTTAGTTTATTGATAGATACAATAGCAGATGCTTGAACAACATAAAAAAATCCATTGGTCTGTGTCCACAAAATATAGTTTTATTTGATCGTTGTACATACGGTTTAAGTGTTGAGTCCAGCATGATGTCGTAACCATACGTCTCAAAACAATGCTTGTCGTTGATCATTATTTTCTGAACCGCTTGTAGAGAAAGCAGGAAAATCTCATCCATCAGACGAAAACACTGCTCTACCTGCAAAGGTAACATCACACATGGTATGGCTCATTCAGCAAAAGTAGGGGAGATTCAGAGTTGCCAGGATCTAGCAAAAAGTGACTGTGTAGCTCACCAGAAATGATTTTAATACTGAAAGAAAGTTCCTTTAATACTGTTAGTTATACATCAGCCATGAGTTATTTGATGAATTAAGTACAATTGTATTAATTTTGGTAACATTTTGCTTCGGCTGAGACCTGCTTGAAAAAGTATATAAGTACAGGTCTAGCGGCACAAGCACCATCAATCCAATCATACTCACAGCATCCTGGCCGTGTTTGGCCGTCAGATATAACCTCAGTTGTCTCATGGACCACTTAGATCCTTTCTCTGGGTCGTAATCCGGGGCAGTCTTCTGAACGGCCACATTTGTCAAATGGACATCTGATGGAGGTTAAAGAAATTAACCCTAAATAGTGATAAAATGACAATTACTATTCTGATAATTATAATTTTCATTGACCAAGATGGGAATTTCAGCCACAATTTGCAGTCCACTGTGATTGAATATATCCTTGGCCTTAATATAAATGTAATAACATTTGATAAATGCACATCTGCGACAGATTTGTGGATATTTAGATATTCCATGCAGATATGTGTCTGATAAAGGATACAGGTGTCGTTGATGCTTTCCATGGTGTAACGCATATTACTAAATCTGGCAAACCCTCCTCTGTATAGCCACGCCTTCAGAGGAACATACTGAATAAACACAATGAAAGAATGAATTGTTTTTATTGTATTTTTCATTCATTTGAAGCTGGAATTGCTAACACAATTTCCATCTTCAAATTATGAAAAATTTCCAAATTGAATTATTTGACTAACTGAGCACCTACCACAAACTTCTACCACCAAAGGCTAGATTTGCAAGCTAAATGCTATGGTATTCAGATTACAAAGCAGACTTTGAGGGTGAAATGGCTTAACTTTAATAGCGTCCAACGATTTGGTAAACTGACTTAAATTACAGACAAATATTTTATACCCTACCCCGAAAAATATATCATTTTCTTTAATTGACATATTAAATATGTTAAGCAAAACTCCAAACATTGTTGCATACCGACATGACTAGAACATAGACTCTGAGGTCAAATTTACGTCCCCCAATCAGGTATGGATCGTCAATGTATCTCTGAACTACATAGGTTTCTGGGCCTTCTCTTGTCCCGTCTGCCTGCGCCTGATATTCTCCCTGTCGTGAAACACAAATAAAACATGATAAGACATGAAGACGGTGTTCGAGTGCTCTATGGGAAAATACAGCATTCATACAGTGAATAAGGTGTGAGTATTTGGACGAACATCTTATTCATTGGATGTTAGAATGAGAAATAAACACTGTTTGCATTTTCTTACACTATAAACTACACAGGCTAACAAAATTAGCATTGATCCTCATTCAAACGACATCTTATGCAGTGTGGTATTGACTGATACCGATATATGTTTCATAGTGAACATTATGGTTGCCCTATGGGAGGATTTGGCAAAATATATTCTGTGGTGCTCGCTTCTTGTGGCACCCCCTGTATCAGCCACTGATTCACACTTCATACAAAGGTGATTGATGTTTCTAATATGTAATATGACTAAGTTTTTAGACTAAAACATAAGAAATATTGGTAGTTTTTATTTACTTAACAGGGCTTTCCCCGGAAAAAAAAATAAAGCAGGGGAATTTTTGAAAAATGTATTGTCGATGCTGTTAACCAGTGATGCCCGCAGCGTGCGGGCGCGCGGTGCTACGCGTCCCCCCATCAATTTTTTTTTTAATTAAGTAAAGACTTGAAATAGTGCATTCTGGCAGAATCTGGAGCTAATTTCCAAGGTTATTAACATCGCGCTTTGGGTAGAACCCTGCTTGAAATCATTCACATATTTAAGTATCGCTATACCTGATCATGAAATATATACTGGGGAAGACGACTTAATAATATGAACATGTAATCAGATTTTGTGTGAATTCTCTGAAGAATTACCTAATTCCTTACACCTAGGGTTTTAGAACGAACATTTCATGGAACTCTTTTAATGATAACAATATTTTTTTTTTCATTTACCACCCACTTTAAGTCATCTTCATCCACTACAAGCAGAGAATTGCGACATCCTCGTGGCTTGTAGTGGATGAAGATGACAGTGGTAAATTCAGGCTTGAAAGGGGTAGAGCGCTAATCACGTCTATATCTGTTTTTGTCTTTTCCATTTGACTTTCAAACAATTTGAAGGAGATACGTTAGATTGGGATGTGTTTTGACTTAAGTTGTACAAATGCAAATAATTTTTACCTACCTGAAGTTGAAGAGACTTCAAGTAGGTAAAAATGTAAATTCTACATTCACAGGTTAAGATGGAAACAAAGATAGGAAAGATAATAAATCAACAGGTAGGGCCTACACAGGATTATGACATTGCAAAATGACAAAAAAGCAAGATTCTTGAAAAGACAATCATGCCATAAACTTCTAATCTGTTACATTACCAACATTTTATATTCTAGGAGATTTAAAGCCATTTGTAGCTTTTTTATTTGACCTTCTTGACCTTCAAACAAGAAGAGAATTTAAAAGAGAAATGAGCATTAACTCTTTAACCGCCAGCTTATTCAATTTAAATTTTCATTCACTTGAATTTGTGTCTCGCTGACGCGATCCACAACTTCAAGTTGGTGAAAATTATTCAAATTTGACAAAATGCAGGTCACCCATTTCCAAATCTTGCTGATTGAAGCCATGTTTTATCTGTAACGTGTTCAAAAGGTGGTACTTAATGTGCTAATAAAAAAATGAAAAACAGAATATAATCAGTTCCGGCAGTTAAAGGGTTAAAACTGTTAGATTGGAATATGTTTTGATTTAAATTGTTCACATGTAAGTAATTTTACCCGCTTCAAGTTAAAGAGACACAACTCCAAGTGGGTAAAAATGTAAATCCCATATTTTAGTCCGTTAAGTAAGATGGAAACAGTTCACAAAAAGTTAATAAACCAACAGGCACACAGGATTATGACATTGCAAAATGATTCTTAAATAGTTTACCTACGTGGGTTAATACCTTTTTCCAGTCTGTGATTTCCTTTAGATGTCTGAAGAGGAAGATGCCCTTCCCCTGAGATTTGGCCACAGGTTTCATGATCCAGATCTGACCAGGATTCTTCTTGAATTCCTCCACAAACATGTGATACTCTGTCTGTGACAACATGGCAATCAATCAATTTGTTTTATTCTCACACGGTTCATACGTTTTAACAATAACAAAATTCAAGGACTTTTCAAGGACAAGGAATTTCAAGGACAGAGATAAAAGTCTTCAAGGACCAATCAGTCAACAAAAGAAACATTACGGTAATCAGAATGCTTTTCTAGAATCACAGTGAAGTTGCGGGACTGCGATACCAAAAAAAATAATACATAGAATATAATTATACGCATAGATACTAATTTATTATTTATCATTGTCAAATTTAATGTTGATTCTCTGAAACTTTAAAGGACTTTTCAAGTTGCTAAATATCCTATTTTTCAAGTATTCTCAAGGCCTTGAATAATCCAGATGTACTTCAAGCACTTTCAAGGTTTTCAAGTACACAAAAGAACCCTGTTCTAAGAAGGCATTATACTTAGGGCCTTTGTGCAAAATAAAAGTACATTTCAAAAGTTAGATATATATATATATATATATATATAAGCAATGTTAGGCAAAAAATCAATGAGGAGGTCACTCAACAAGACCAAATGACCCGTGTTCATAGATGACCATAGTAAATCTTAGATCTATAAAAATTCTATATATTCTATATAGATCTATAAAAAAAGTATTCAAATGAAGCAGAAATTTAACTGTAATTTATGATTTCCTCAATGCGAATAACCCTCTGGTCTCCATAGTACATAGCACTGTAAGGGTTAAACTAGACAATTACAATTTCATGTTAAACAGGCAAACTACTCACCGGTAATTCAAATGTCATGGGGAAGAAATCACATCTGGAAAATATTAAGGAATTTACGGACAGAGATATTGTATCATGTGTATAGGCCTATAACTAATATATACCATATGAAAATGTAGTTGTCTGCCATGTTTTCTAGGTATGACAGTGTCTATTCTATAATGGCCATCCATTATACACATACATATACATGTACATGGCCATCCATTATACACATACATTACTGTTTTAGCACTAAGAGTGAGATTGTACATGGCCATGCGTCTTGAACTGTTCTTTAAAAAGCATGGTAGCGGAGGAGTTGTAATGGAGGAGTGGACACAGTGGCAAAAAGTTTCAAGCCACAAAAAGCCAACGGATATTTTGATATTGCTCATGAAAAACCTTCCAGAATATATATAATTTTTCAATGCTATGAAAAGTGGTTCAATATAGGAGGACAACCAAAATATAGCAAGGATCAACCTTTTTACTGCATATATACAGCTTCAAGGTACAGTAAATCGGAAACTATTGGCAGCTTTAAACTTTGGCTGTTTGGTGAATGAAAATGATTACAGAGATTAATATTGCTGGACTTAATCTGGTGTGTCAATACTTTACTTATAAAAACATTCTTTTTAGTCGCAACAAACATTGGCGTTTTCTATCAAACCGCCAAAACCGCCAATATAAGACAGGCACGAATATTTCCATGTTTACAGCAGTTTCAAAACAAATAAAATGTTACTAAAATTGATTATTATTATTATTAACAAATATTGTGTGGTAGATTTTCAGTTTATCAAAGTAATATTATTTGAAAATGTCAATTTGAAAAAAACATAAATATTTTTTGTCATTTGAAGCTGAAAATTGCAATTCCAGCTTCAAATGACGAAAAATAGTAAGAAACAATTCAAAATTTGTACTTGATTGTCCATTACAATTGCTGAAATGTTTCAAACCACCAGACACCCCTAACTACGAACCCTGTATACATAGGCCTATTACATTGTAACAACTTACTGCCAATTCAAACACCAAATGAGAAAATACATCAGTTGCCTGCTATTAATTGTGGAAATGACACGTTAGCAGTTAATGCAGAATTCAGCAGATTAAAATTGAAAAGGATACTTGTTGGCCTCAGCTTTCCCGTGTTCTCTGTCCAGCTGTTTCCTGTATCTCTTCAAATTCTTGACCATAAGATTCTTTCTGGTCAACTGGAAAAGTCGTCATGATAAGAAATAACAAGCATTGTATGGCAGGCAAACAGATCACAAACAGACTAATAAATCATAAAATAATCCTATACTTTGTACACACAAAAGTTATTTGAGTCACAACCTCAAGTGGGTAGAAATTACTTACTAATGTAAAATTTTAATCAAAACTTAAGTAAATCTACCAAATTAAACCTTCAACCCCTCACGATGCATTAAAGCAACATTTTACATCCCTGAAAACAGACTTAATTTTTCTACAACAAAGGGTTTTAGAACGAAAATTTCCATGAAACTTACCAGCACATGGCAATTTTCTTTAATTTTTAAGCCACATCAAATGGGTTCCCATCAAATCAGCTTCATCCACTACAAGTCGAGAATTGCGACAGCAATTCACGGCTTGTAGTGGATGAAGATGACAATGGTAAATTCGGGCTTGAAAGGGTCAATGCTCAATCCCCTTTAAAATGTATTCATATTGAAGGAAAAATAAAGAGATTGAAAACGGCAATAGATGTTATGGCCCATTTGTCAATGTCATACCTGTTACGTCATAGATCCATGGACTGACGGGTGGGGATTATAGGCCTACAGCTGAATTTTCCACATTCTTGGCCAATGTTTGATTAGTTACAGGTACACTTTGACATGTGGGCCGATGTGTTTCTAATGCTTTACACATGATAAAGGTCTGATTGTCAGTGAAAGGGTTAACCCCTTGTCCACTAAGTTAGCTAATTTAAATTTCCACACACCAAAAATAACTCATATTTATTTAATTTGAGATAAAAATATTTTCGAAACTTGATGCTCAATTTAATTCCCAATAACCGATACATAAAACAAATTAAAAGTGACTATAGTCTTGCTAACGGTGAAAGAGTTAAGATATACAATAATAGAACCTCATAATGATTTCTGAAGTGACAGATTCTCATGTGTTCCTGCAAGTAGTAGTTGTCAAAGTATTCCTTCATCCATCCCACGTCACACCAGTAAAAATCCCACTCTCCTTCACTAAAACAAACATAATAATTAATATACAGTTTTTTTATAGCTAACTAGGCCTACTCTTTCATTCATCCAATATAACATGTATCACTTTGATTTCAAACAACATAAAATACCAAGCATGCAAAGCAAAAAATAGAAATTATTCTGCTCACATTTATTTGGTATACCGTATATCAATTTGGTATATAAAAAAGTTTTCAAAAACACAGTTCTATATTTTTATTGTCAACAGTTGAACATTTTTGCATACAACCTAAATGTACCAGAACCTTAAAATCCTTATTTTGAATCTTGGGGACCTTAGGGACACTAATGAGGCCTAATCTACAAAAATTTCCAAAATTTTATTGAATCAAAGTAATTCATTACCATGAATACTGTTGAAATTTTTTTCTCAAATCAAGTCTCAATTTTAAAAATCACACACTGTAAAAAGTTGTGTCTCACTATCATGTCTTACAAATTCAAATGAGTGAGAGACAATAAGATTTGCCAAAAAAAAAAAAAAAATATTTTCTGAGATATCTATCTAACCCTGTTATTTCCTGCCAGCCTCTGTTCCTCATCACATCCAGGATGGCATTCTGAAGAGAACATTTGAACCGGATAACTCTGTCCCTGTGAAGGAAACAATGGAATTGAATCAGCAAGTTTAATAGCGTGTTATACTATTTAGAAAAATAACCCTGAGAACTTCATCATTATCAATCTCATTAACCCTTGTCCTGCTAGGCCCATATATACATGTATACATGTTTCAGATCAATAGAAAGATCACTACATTTGATAAAACAGTTTTTTGAAGAGGCCTAATTAATCAAATCTTAAATTCAATACTGCAGATCTGGTAATTTTCTCGTGTTTAAATTTCACAAATTTCTAATTTTGGGATGTTTCAATTTTTTCAGTTTTCTTTAGTAGCGCTATTATAATAACAATTTTCGCGAGATTCTTGAATTTGAGACTTGTCTTTCTCGCGAAATTCGCGAAAATTAAAACCTTGCAAATTACCAGATCTACAGTATTGCAGATGTGTAGTTTTTCATAAATATAAATATTTTTCATCATGCTAACATTGCATGCTAACACAATTCTCAGCTTCGAATGAACGAAAAAAGAAACAAACAATTCAGCAGCGCAAGGGTTGATAATGATGAACCCTTGGACGGCTAGAACTGAATATATATGTTTTCGAGCAGCTTTCAAACCAAATAAATGTCATCGGAATTGATCAAATAGTTTGTGATCGATGCCCAGTCTGTCAAATAATTTAATTATATATGTGCAAATGTTTCATTTTTAACAAATGTCTATTTCTCCACTTAACCCTTACAGCTTCAATCGACAGAATCTGACGTCTGTAGACACCAGATTCTGACGATTAAAGTCGATCCTCGCACTGTTAGAGCAAAAATATTTCTAATGGCCATAGACCCATAACATAGGTATTCAAATGAATCAGAAAGATCTAACTAAGACATTTATGATGATTTCAAATTGAAAAAAACTTCTTTGGTTTCGATGTTTTTTTACAAATTAATTCAGCGCTTTAAGGGTTAAAGCTCTAAATTAATGAAAAATAGAAACAATTCAGCAGCGCACGGTTAATATTTCACCCTACAACAGAGCCAGAGCCGAGCAGATGCATAGTAACATACTGCAATATTAAATATTTATAAATTGATTCTGCCGACTTGTTAACCAGCTTCAAATGACCAAAATATGGCTATTTATGAAAGAAAGACATATCCAGAATTGAATGTGTTCATTATCTGATTATCTGAATATCTACCACAAAACATTCTTTTAAATTCCAGTGGTATTTTGTTTGGTTTAAAACTGTAAATATACAGCTAAAACTGTCCTCAGGGCTTAAAAGGTTAAAGCAGTGAAAGCTTTGTTGATCACAAGTGTTAAAATAAAATGACTGCATTGGTAGGTGAAGGGTTATATTTTTTATTTTTTTAAGAGCAAACATTTTCAATTCTTGCTGATAAAAACACAAATTGCACTCCAAAGAACTGTGCCCAATATCAGCTTTGAAATATTGCCATCAACAATAAAAATGGTATAGGCTTTATACAAATTATTGGACCTAGCGTCTTAACTATTACAGCACGGGGATCGACTTTAGTAGTCAGATTCTGACGACTATAGTCGATCCCCGCGCTGTAAAAGTAAAACATATTTGTAATGGCCGTAGACCCAAATCATAGGTATTCAAATAAATCGGAAAGACCTAACTAAGACAGTTATGATAAATTAAAAATGAAAAAACACTGTGGCCTCCGAGTTTTTCATTAAAAAATTCAGCGCTTCACCCATTAAGCCCTCACGATGCATTGAAGCATCGCTTCACATTCCTGAAAACAGACTGCAGCTGGGGGTTTCATAATGAAAATTTCCATGACACTGTTTGCCAACACATGGCAGTTTTCTTTAATTTTTCACCTACTTTAATCATCTTCATCCACTACAAGTCGTGAATTGCGACACCAATTCGCAGCTTGAAATTCCGGCTTGAAAGGGTTAACAGGTTAAGGGTTGATACCGATACATATGAGTTATAATGAATTTGCATCTATAGGGCCTACCTACTGGTAGTCTATATTGGTTACCAAACAAGTCGTTTATTGGCAAAATTACAATGAAAAAGAAAGCACATGAATGATATGTAGATCTTACCCAATTCCACTTCTTTTCTGGAATGTTTTGCTCAAATAACTTGGTATAGGAGGCTGGAATAAGTTACAAAAAAATGTAGACATGTGCACAAATTAAATAGTTAAGTTTTAAAAAGTACAGTAGTTTTGTCTGAAATTTCGTTGCCATAAGACTATACAGATTGAGAATTGATTGATAAAAAAGCAAAAAGCATGTAAGCCCAGGCCTATATATTGTAATATGTAGGGCATAAATAAATACATATATTATTATAGATTTACAATATAAGCATACTACTAATTATAATTATATAAGGGGCTTGCATAACATAATGACTATACTAGTCAAACTAAAAATCACTATTAACAATATATGAACCGGATTATACGGACACAAAATTTATGTGTAGCCTAATTTTTGCTACATGATGTGAATTGCACCTTGCAGCTATAACTATGAAAATAACTTATTCTTCCCTAAGCTACCCAGCAAACACGAGACATCGACTCAATGCTGGACCAATGTTGGGCCAGCGTCTTACACAATGGACCAACAATGGTTTAACATTGGGTCATGTTTCATGCTTACTGGTAAACACACACCTTGCTCTCCTTTCCTTGTGTTTTGGTCGTCATTTCGAGTTATGTCTCGTCGCAGTTGAGGACACAGTCACCTGTGTCAGACTGAAGAGTGCCTGACTATGTGAGTGTGAAACTCTGTCTCAGAGTGTTTCTGAGTCACTGTGATGGCACTGCTGATGCTATGCTCTGCTTGCAGGCAGTGCAGCGCGGGCTACAGGCTCTTGTCTTGATCAGCTGATTGAAGAAAAGATATTGAAATGAATAATGTTAACAACAGTGACTGAGTGAGAGTGAATCTGAGTTAGGATATGCAACTGCAAGGACAAGAGGCCAAACATTGAGTATGGCTAGATCTACAACTACCAGTCCTACAACATCAACATGACATTTATTTACAACAATTAATCATGCAAATCAAGTAATTTTATGTATTTTATATTATTCTAAGTTTACAATCAGTACTATAAGTTTTAGTTAAGGTTTTAAATGTTATTTCACTTAACTTCACATAGCTTCTTCTACTTCGATTTTTATCCTGTTTTTACTATGTACAGAGATTTAGAACATTTTTTGGATGGACCGCTTTACAAATGGTTTTGTAATAATAATAATAATATTAATATTATAAACCATGGACACATGGACATGGTCGGCCCTGATGTGATGATTTTAAACTTAACGCTTAAATTGGTTTAGCCTCGCTTCGCTTGTCTCCTTAACCAGGTTCGATACCATGGTAATAAATACTATCACATTGAAATTTTTAATGGATGTATATCCTCATATGGCAAACGTATAAAGATTTTCACCCGAGTGTATATATTAACCTGCTATGCATGGTTCAATTGTTATGTTTATTTTTCATATTATCAGCTTATTTATTATATTTAGCTTCGCCCAAATGTTCAGTAAGATTAATTAGACCACAAGGAATGCTACTGTAATTGACAAATATTCAAAATATATGTTAAAAAAGCTGTAAATCAATACAAACTATTTTGTATCTGTAGACCCCCAGTGTACTGATGACGATATGTTGAAATATATTGTACAAAGTGTAGGTATACAATGTGACCAGATTATAGCACATACGCGTCAGGTCAATCTCAAATTGTAAGCTGTAGTGGATTGTATCTGTAGTTTTTTTCTAAAAGGCTTTGTATACAGATATCGCCATCTTGGAAACGTACACTGGTAAATAAGTGTTTAGTCAGGTCAATCTCCATTTGTAAGAGGTGGATTGTATGTGTAGTTTTTTTTCTAGAAGGCTTTATACGTGTATATAGATATTCACCATCTTGGAAACTTACACTGGTGAATAAGTGTTTAGTTAAGCGTGAATTTTGAGGTAAGTTACATTTTAAAAGTATTATTAAGAATACAATTTAATGCTTAAGTATAAAAATAACATCATTTCAAAGACAATAACATACTATAATCATGATAAGATCTGAAATGTAGTACATTGTGCATGTGCATTATTATGACTAAATAATGAGTGTAGCAAGATTAATATCATGCCTTTAATGCAATATATATATACGCAATATGATATATTGTGACTGTAGAACTTAGAACTTAGAATGAATACTCCAGCAGCCCTCCATTGTGGAGTATCAGGCTGGAGGGGGAAAAAGAGGCTGGCAGATCTAGTCGACCAAACTGTACTTCTTCGCTTCTTGATGGGCGGGGGCCCTAGGGTAGTCGTTAGCACTGCTGCCTTTCACGCCAGAGTTCGGGGTTCGGTTCCCGGTCTCGGCGGTTTGAAAGAAGCAAAAATGTTTCTTCCCCATCCACGTGTGAAAGGCAGTATTGTGGGGAGCCTCCGTGACCGAGAGGTAGCGTGCTCGGTCTCAGACCGCAAGGGCTCGAATTTCGAATCCTGTGTCTGGAGGACAGTGTCATCTCAATCATCTCACCATCCTCAGGAGGTTCTCCTGGCCCAGTTTAGCCTATATGTGCACAAAAAGGGCCTAAAGCCCGATTCATTTCATTTCATTTTCATTTTCGCTTCTTGATATATCCATAATCCCGGTTTTCTTTTTTTGGATGTCTGAAATGTTGTATGTGCTACAACCTGGTCACATTGCACACCTATATAGCAGCCTTATATATACACCCGGCTGAAGATATTTATACGCTTGCCATATAAGAATATACACCCGGTCAGGGTTCCCCACAGAAAAAAAAATCATCCGGTCGTTATCCTAAACATCTTCACTTAGCGGGCGCGAGCAGCATAATAAAATATTTACTGTTGCACGCGGGCGCGCGATAAAAATATTGAAGTTTTTTCATTTGTATTGTTTGCTTGACTGTCTGTGTGCCGTCACCATACTCCAGCATACCCAGCATACGTTAGAGTTATATAATTTTGATTGAATTTGAGTGGAATGGTCTAAAAGTGTCTGAAGTTGATAGTTTGGAAAATAGAAAGTTCCTAGAAGAGTCTCATCTTAATTTGTGAAAATAAGAAAGTTCGCTTGTTCTGAATTGTCTGTTGTTGTGTATGCCTGACAAGGTTTGTGAGTTGGTATCACTCACTCACCAACGCGGTGACACTTTGGTGGGTGACAACAAATGTGTCATGGTGACTGACAACGCTAGAAGTGTTGGCCCGTCCGCCAGCGTCGCGCCAATGCCGGCTCAGCGCTGTTTGCGCTGGACTGACATTGGCACAGCGGTGGACTGGTAAACCCTGTGACAGCACTTTCTACACTAGCTGTCAGCGCTGCTTTTGCCAGGCGTAGGCCTACATCTATGTTATGTAGTATACAGCACATGACGGGTGGCCCAGAGGTGGGGGGATTATGGGGGGGGGGGGTGGTAGCACGTATCTATTGTCTTACATGTACACACAGATCGCTAAACTAACACAGTAAGACACTGGCGACGGGAATATTAGCTAATCTACCAGCTGGATAACAGCAGGATGCGCCTTATTACATGCTGGTCGGCACAAAATTCATCCGGTCGGCATGCCGGCATTTCCGGCACTGTGGGGAACCCTGCACCCAGTAGAGATTTCAATGCAATTATTTATTCAGTATTTATCAGTTTATTCACATGGTATCGACTATCGAACCTGTTAACCCCCACATCAATAATAAGCCTAGTTTGGGATTCAACTTTGTGGACAGAAAAAAATAAATTTTGGGTCACAAATCTTGCTGCTGATCTTTTTGCTGCTGATTTTTTTCTAATTTATCAATATATTTTTGTGTAAACACCTGCTAAAGGGGTCCCAAACTGCTGAAGAGCATTCTAAGGATGATCTGACCAGGGAGAAACAGGCAATCTCCCTTAGTTTAGGGGGACATGCCTTCAGGTTCCTCCGAGGGAAGCCCAAAGTGGAATTTGCCTCACTTGTAATTTTGTTAATGTGGGTTTCCCATTCCATTTCCAGGGTCTCGGTAAGGCAAACACCAAGTCCAAGATGATATGGTGTTGATGAGACGTTCGCTAGTGCTTCGCCTTTAAGGGTGTACTCAAATTCCAGTTTTTTTTATTTCGGCCTGGACACCCTCAGAACTGAGCATTTCGAGGGGTTGAAACACATCCCTCATCGATCTGCCCAGTCCTGTAACTGTAAGTGTAACGCAGATATGTCTCTCTGCAGCTGCGCCTGATCTGCTCGACATTTTATTAGGCGATACAGTGTCACTGTCACACTCACACTCATGTGTCTCACACTCACAGTCACTCACAGTCACACTGTGACAGTGTGAGTGTGACCAGTGGCAGTGGCAGTGCCACCGGCACTGCCACTGCACTGGTCTGGTGCCGTGCCCGTGCCGTGGGCGGCGTGGCCGTGGCTGTGCAAAATTTCATGAAAATCGGCTGATATGATAATTGACGGAGAAATCGACGACAAACATGCGCTACAGATTTAAAAAAAATAATCGTGTCTTAGAGAGTAGATGAGATGATTTTTAGATAAGGAAATATGAGCAAAAATGAGAGTTTACTTAGTTGATCAACATGTATAAAATGAAATCGGGAACTCGAATCTGGAAATGTTGACATTCGCGACGGAAGCTATAAAAATGTGTGATATGGTGTATCAGTTCGTATGCTAGACAGACAGACAGACAGAATTTTTATTGACGTAAAAAGTCCTCATGGACTTATTTGTCATAGAAAAACATACAATATAATACGCCACATTAACATTATTTTAAAATACAAATAAGAGGGATTCTATAATTTTAGGCACCAGTGATGATATTTTCCTTGATATATGAGATTGTCTGGATATTGTCAAAAATTTAAACACATGTCAACTTAGCTTTGTTTATTGACATAGCGTTGTCAGCAGAGCTTAATTTCACTTTTAAATGATTATTTTTATCAATTTAAATTTCTCTTACCGTTATGGAGAGACTAATTTACCGTTATGGAGAGACCAATTTATGTTACGGAGTAATCTTCAAACTTAAATTTCTCAGTGACCCTTCTACAAAAGTATACAATATTTAAAAAGTAGTTGAACATGGTTATTATAATGTTGATCACTTAATTTAGAAAGAATCACTTTATGACAATAACCCTTAAATAATGAAATAAGAATTTCTCTCCGTTACGATTATTGTCGTTATGGAGAGTAATAATAACGAACATTGTCTCTCCATAACGACAATTATTTCTGTTATGGAGTGACATTAAACAAATACTAAATGTCGATGCTAACACAATTTGAAAGACAAAAAGAAAAGTTACTATTTCAACAAGTGTCACTTGTTGGTTAAAATACCAAATTCATAAAGGTTTATAGCTATTTTTAAATGAGTAAAAGGGTAATTTGTGACTACTTTTTCTCTCCATAACGTTTTTATTTTTGTTATGGAGAGACAGAAAATACGCGTTATGGAGAGACGTTTTTTTTTACTAAATTGTGCATAGCATCTATGTATTAAGCTATACTATGATTATTTTTGTTTTTTTCAAATGAGGTTGCAGTAGGCTTGGAGGTTGTAGGGTGCTTAAAAGTTTAATTGCAGTATTTATGTGTAAAAAATCGCGTTACGGAGAGACGTTGAGTTAAAATACTCACCCAAAGACTTGCACAAACCTTACATTATTTCTAAACAAAAACACATTTATTATACTTTTTTTTCACGATTCACTGCATGAAGGTCTCGCGCAACTCTTTGGCACCAGACAAGTGATATTTTGGTCAGAAAAAGTATGGCATTAACTAGAAACTATAAGCGTTACGGAGAGTCGCTGCAGCGTGGGACAGACATAAATTGCATAAAAAGTGGTAAAATAATAAAATTATTTTAAAAAACTTGTATATAACCTTATAGATAGTGTTGTGCACTAACATTATATCAGAAACAAATATAATATATAATACAGGAAGTCTAGAATAAATCGCCTGTTTATGTGGAATTTAGAATGTGGAACCAGGCTTTTAGGCTAAAATTGGCTAAATTTACACAATATTTCTTTCAAAAAACACATTTATGTTAGAATTTTTTGAGTTGTAATATTGCTATATTGTAAAATAAAGGTCATTCATTGCATTTATGTAATCAAATTAAAGCAAAATATTCAATAATAAATATTACAAGGTGCGGACAGTGCTGGTGCGTAAAATTATAGAATCCCTCATAAACAAGCCGATAAAAACAATGATGATTCTTATTGTAAAATAATATCCACAAATAATTAATAACAAATATAAAGCAGCAAAATAATTTTAAAATACAGATAAATAAGGCGATAAAAGCAATAATTGTTTTGACCGTACAACTATTATCACAACAAATAATTAATAACAACTAGGCTTATAAAACATTAAAATAATTTTAAAATACTGGTAAACAAGCAAATAGACAAAATTAATACAACTATTATAATAATTTATAATATAAAAAGGTTAGGTAATTTTTTTAAAACACAACTTGATATATTTTGCTAACATGTTGAGTACAGTAAAATTGTTACCTAGCGGTGGACGAGCCCACACCCTGAGGAAAGATCAAGCTCTAGGCAAAGTTAAAGGTCATCCTCCACACATAGATGTCGCTCAGGTAACCCTCTCTCCCCCCCCCCCGCTGCATACATGATATATAATCTCTGAGGTCAGAATGGCTAAAGGTGTGGGAAGTGGATTGCTGTATTCGGCTTACCCGAAAAAATCTACGTTTTTCAACATGGAAGACCTAGGTGGTGACTGAGAGTGAGAGCAATCTCGATCCTAAGGCTAATCTAAAAAAAATTCCCATAATTGGCATAAATTGTTAATGACTGTGCCACAAACTTTATCTCTACTGTAACGTTTCTGAAACTGGTTCACTGTGTAGTGAATAATTCAATAAGCAGCTGAGTCAGAGACGTCTTTTTTGTCTATGATCATAACTAAATAAAGTAATAATCATGATGAAGATGAAGATGATTACCCGGAGGCAAGTAGCAGAAATGTCTACATTCCGCGTTGCAGTATTATATTAAAGAGCGAACCACGATGTTCACGCCCCAACAGAGGTCGATCGACACACCTCCGTCCACCAGAGAAATTGCAGTTCAACTGACTCAAACGTCCCAGATGCTAAATGAAAAAAACATGCACTCATTCTGGTTCAATTTGACGTCACAGAAAGTCATAACTAAGTCAGATAAAACGTCAGAGTGGGTGACAATAATACACCACAACATAAATCAAGGTAGGCCTAATTAGACTAATTGCTTAACGACCATGAGGACACGTGTCCAACAAAACATGTAGTCTAGTAGGAAGAAGTGGGTATCGTGCACCCCCCGGGAATCAATTTCTAATTGATGTTTCTAGATTGGAAAAATACCATAGAAAGCGATTTGCTATGTTAAAAAGTTGACAAAATGTCCCACATACCATTTTTATGCAAATTAGTGACGCCTTTACTGGAAAAAGTATATTTCGAAATATCTCAGCTAATAGTGCACATAGCTCAATAATTAAGGTGTCCAGACCCATGTTTTGAGGGTCTAAGATCATTATAAAACTATTCGTGAAGTGATCAGATGTGTCTAAAAGATGCTAGCGTGCCAAATATTACCGCCATTAGCAAAAAATCTAACTTTACCCATATCTTCACGGATATCAATGATAACTGCATTAGGCCTATGGTCATTCTATTCATTTATTCATTTATTATGCTGACACAAAGCGTCTAGACGTATGTTCTGATGCTCAACGAATATAAAAATATTAATATTCAAGAGATCAATATGTACGAGGCATATGATAGTATGCCCATTAATGCCATCATTAGCGTATAAAATTTGATAACTGCACACGCTATCTATCTATACCTGATGTATTTCTGAAGGTTCAATAACACCATAAAAGAATAACATTATGTCCTAGTACACGATATGTTGTAGATTGTATGCTAGGATGCACATTAGTATGTCCTAGCATATAATAACACTATGATTTGTCGCAGTACATGAAAATGTTGTAGAATGTATTCTAGAATGTATGCTAGAACGTTCTAACACATATTAACACTATACATTTTTTCTAAACATTTTGTGGATAAAATTGCAATTATCCGTTCCAAATTTCCAGATAAACTACATAAAATTCCATCAGTGCAAACAAAAAAAGAAATTAGATCCAAAATGAACTCTTTTGAGCGTGCGACAGAAGATGAAATTAAAAAACTTATTTTGAGCTCATCGTCAAAATCATGTGATCTGGACCCTATTCCTACAAACGTGCTGAAAAATTGTCTTGATATATTATTAACTCCCATCACTGATATAAATACCACTTCAATGGACACAAGTACATTTCAAGTAAATTTTATGTAAGAACACTACTTAAAAAAACTTATCATCCTAGATTAACTGAAAAATTACAGGCCTGTATCCTACTTAGGTCTCATTTCCAAAATCTTAGAAAAGGTAGTAGCCAATTGGCTGCAAGCTCATATAAAAAATATCCATCTATCTAATCCATTACAATCACCTTACATGAAAAATCATTCTTCAGAATCAGCTCTACTACAAAACGATATTATTAGTATGGACAAAGGTGAAGGTACAGCTCTGACCTTGCTTTTGACACCATTGACCATGCTACATTACCTAATAGACTTTCAGATTGTTATGGAATATCTACATATGGGCAGGGTCAAAATTGGTTTTCTTCTTACTTGCAAAATAGGCACCAAGCCTGTCAGATAAAGTCACACTCTCATATGGAGGTCCATGGGGCTCTGTGCTGGGACCAGTGCTTTTTATCCTATAGACTACACCACTCAGGACTATTATCTCCAGTTTTGACATAAACCACCATCTCTGTGCCGATGATACTCAAATTTACATGTCTCTTGAGATGTTGCAACATTGTGTAATGGCCGTGTCGGCCTGGATGACAGGGTCTAAGCTAAAGCTTAATCCTAGTAAGACAGACTTTCTTCTCATTGGGACCAAACTTCAGCGAGAAAAAATCTTAAATAATTCCCCATGCTTAATTCTAGGTCAAGACACAAATCCATCTGCATCAGCCAAAAATCTTGGTGTAGTATTCGACAGTAGCCTGGATTTACGAAAACCAGATATCAAAAAAGAAATATACAGTATATCCCAAACATGTAGGGCATGCTTCTATCACATCCGTGACCTGCGTCGAATTCGAAAATAACTGTGCTTAGATCTTTCCAAGCAAATTGCAGTGGCACTGGTCTGTAGCAAATTAGAATATTGTGACTCACTTTTGCAAAATATGCCAGAAAAAGATATCGCAAGATAACAAAGCGTTCAGAACTGCCTTGGAAGAGTGGTAACCAAAGCCCCCACGTTTTAGTTGTTCCGTTCCTATTTTAAAACGATTACAGTGGCTTCCTGTCAAATTGCGCATCAATTTTAAAATATGCACAATAATTTTCCGAACCCTAAAAGACAACCAGCATGCATATCTGGCTTACTTGTTTGTCCGAAATGCTCAAAATATCTACACTACAATTTCAAATCGATTTGTTTGTCATGTATAAAAACTAAGACTGGGTCAAGAGCTTTCTCTATATCTGGCCCAGCCTTATGGACCTGTGCCTGTCCCACCCTAGCTCCTCAGCAGCCTGGCTCCCTGTTGACGTACCTACTTTGGTCTTGATTATGACACATGATCACGCTAATGATTTGTGCTCCTCTGAGCTTAGTCAGCTGAGTACGTGATATGTAGAATGTATTCTAGAATGTATGCTAGAGCATGCTTGTAGAGACACGGATTTAGTGACACCTCGGATAGAGGGTTAGACACCCGATTCGGGAGTTAGACATCTCGCGGACGGACTTATGAGATGTGTGATGGCCCCGTCAATGGAGGACATTAAATGTAGCATTCATCTTATACTATGTCAATCTGAATCATGCTAATAAAGTTGTGTTATGCCAATCTGAATTATGCTAATAATATCATGATTATACATGGCGCAGTCGACAGGATCGGTGAGAAAATCGTTATAACGTCTTAAGCACACATTATCGCTCACCGCTCCCCTGAACTCTGAAGGCCAATTCCACAACTGATTTAATTGACAATCCTATACCTGTTAACCATTAACGTCAAGATGCCTGCAGTTAATTGTCCCGTCACAGGCTGTGACTATACTACTGATGACGTCGATAATACCGTCGTTGTTGAACTCCTCAAGCTACATGCCCTTTCCCACGCTCCAGCTCCGACGCATAAACCCAGCAATCTCAAAAAACCGGATCGCCCCGAGGTTGACCTGGGAATATCGGATGCGCAGTGGTCATTTTTTAATAATGAGTGAGACATCTACGAAAAAAAAGCAGGCCTCGAGGGAGACGACTTGAAACTTGAGCTTCGTGCAGCATGCACTGTCGACCTACGACGCAACCTTTTTGACTTTATCGGAGAGAAAGGGCTGTCATTATGTGATGAAGCTAACTTACTAAAACATATTAAGCAGATAGCCGTCGAGGGAAAAAATCCGGCCGTACACAGACAGGAATTTTATGCTATCACTCAGTCACCTGATCAACCTGTGACCGCCTTCGTTGGAAGCCTACAAGCGAAAGCTGCACATTGCTGTTTCAATACGAAATGTGAATGCGGGAAGGACGCATCTTATACGGAGGACATGGTCGCAGACCAGATGATTGTGGGACTGTATGACAAAGATGTGCAGGCTGAAGTCCTGTCTAAAGACGCCAGCCTCGTGTCCCTCAAAGACAAAATAAATTATATCGGCGCAATCGAAGAAGGTAAGCGGGCCACATCAAGCCTTGGCTCCTCATCAGTCGCCGCCAACAAGTCGCAATACAAGAGCCAACAGTGCTACAAACCCCCTTTAAGGCATAAAATAGGTCACAGCACTCCAAAGCAATCTCCAAAACAAGGGTGCTCAGGCTGCGGTAGCCATGACCATGGTAGCGGAACCGACCGCCCACGCGCTAAGTACTGTCCCCATTGGCAATCCATATGCTCAAAATGCGGCAGACGGGGTCACGTCGACACCGCACCATGCCGTACAGTGACGCCTTCATCTACCGGTCCAGAGGAATCAAACGTTGGATCTTTTACGTCTTCCCTCTTTACCCTTGGTTTCTCAGCGATACAGCCATTAGAATCTGGGGACAAAATGATCCCCCATATGGAATGGTGTGATCAGATGAAACGCTTTGTACCTCAGAAACCCAGGAACCCTAAGGCTTTAATGTTGTCAGTAAAAGTTATCCCAGAAGCACACTCTGCCGTGGAATGTACCTTGCCATTAAAATGCTTAAAGAGTCTCAAAACCGCATTTGTACAGTTCTTAGCGGATACTGGTGCACAAACCTGTGCCTGCGACATTAATGTCATGAGAAGTCTTAGGATTGAAAGCCAAGGACCTTCTCCCCACTAGTCACAATCTACTTGGCGCGACAAAAAACCGACTTAATATACTTGGGGCTGCGCTGGTAGAGATTAGTAGGTCAACTCACGAATCAACCCGTGTAATGATGTACATTTGTTCGAACATATCAGGTGCTTACCTGTCGGAATCTGCTCAAATCGATATTGGGATAATACCCCAACAATTCCCTCATCACACCACATTAACTTCCCAATGTGCTGCCGTCTCCCCAGAGGCAATTGACAAACCACTCAAGCGTGAAACCCGCATGAGTGCACCCTGCGGCTGTCCAATACGCACAGGAACGCCACCACCTCCATCATCTATTCCAGCACATTTGAGTGGTGCTAATGCAGCGGCCATTGAAAAATGGATCTTATCATATTACGCCTCATCTGCATTCAACGTATGTGAACACCAATCCCTCCCCATAATGACTGGCAAACCATTGACCATACATTACAGACCAGAAGCACAACCCAAAGCCCACCATGTACCCATTCCCGTACCACACCACTGGAAAGCTGAAGTGAAATCACAAATAGATGCTGACGTCCGCATTGGAACAATTGAGCGTGTCCCACAGGGCACACCAACAATTTGGTGCTCTAGAATGGTCGTGGTACCCAAAAAAGATGGCCGCCCACGTCGCACAGTTGACTTACAAGCCCTGAATGCAGCATCTTACAGGGAGACACACCATACGGCTCCACCATTCACCCAGGTCTCTGTTGTACCTTCACAGACTGTAAAAACTACTCTAGATGCCTGGAACGGATATCATTCCCTGCCCCTTGCCCCGAGTGCGTGTGATGCCACTACGTTCATAACAGAGTGGGGTCGCTATAGGTATTTGAGAGCCCCTCAGGGATTCCACGCCGCCGGTGACGCCTACACCAAGGCATATGATGATATTGTTATCGATATAAAACGTAAATCGAAAGTTGTGGATGACACCATCCTGTGGGACAAGAACATTTCAGAGGCGTTTATACACGCCATTGAATACATTGATTTGTGCAGCCGAAACGGCATTATCTTCAACCCTAAGAAATTTGCTTTTGCTCGTGACGAAGTCGAATTTGCTGGTTTTGTTGTCTCACACTCCAGCATTCAACCTTCCAAAAAGATCACAAATGCCATAAGTAATTTTCCAGTGCCAAAAAATATTACTGATGCCAGATCTTGGTTTGGCCTGGTGAACCAGGTCGCTTTTAGCACTGCTGTAGCCCCATTCATGCAGCCCTTCCGTGATCTTCTTAAAGACGGTAAATGGTATTGGGATGACAACCTCACTAAACTTTTTGAAGCCTCTCGCACTGCCATTTCACAGAAGATTCAAGATGGAGTGCGGACCTTTGAAATTGACAGACCAACCTGCCTCAGTACGGACTGGAGCCAGCAAGAAATAGGCTTCACGCTCCAACAAAAAATCTGCATATGTGATATCAAGGCTGCCCCATTATGTTGCCCGGACGGATGGAAGCTAGTCCTTGCAGGATCACGATTCACTTCTGCTGCCGAATCACGATATGCCCCCGTCGAAGGCGAGGCACTTGCTGTAACATATGGACTTGAAAAATGTAGACTATATATCGCCGGTTGTCACGATTTGATAGTTGCTGTTGACCACGCACCACTTGTGAAACTGTTATCTGATCGTCATTTAAATGATATCCCAAATCCCAGATTGCTTCGCTTGAAAGAAAAAACCCTAAATTTCACATACAACATCAAACATGTCCCAGGTGTTAAAAACAAAGGTCCTGATGCGCTATCACGCTACCCAGTTGCGCAGCCAGATGAAGTGTCGGAGATTGAAGCTAGGGTGATTTCGTCAATTTCCGCCTTAACATATCATAAAGATGACTCCTCCCCATTCATATCAGTCACATGGGAACGTATTGAGGAGGCATCACGGTCCGACGGCACTATTCAGAAACTGACCAAATACATTATTAACGGATTCCCTGCTACAAAACAAGAGCTTCCTCCTACCCTCCACCCATTTTGGGATGTGCGGGACCATCTTACATGTATTGGAGATGCCGTGGCATACGGCTCGCGCATCGCTGTTCCAGTATCACTGAGATCTGAAGTGCTTGATGGCTTACACGGAGCGCACCAAGGCCCTAAAGGAATGTCAGCCCGCGCACGCCTCAGTGTCTACTGGCCAGGCATAGACAAAGCCATTGCACACCGTCGTCAACAATGTAATAATTGCAACTCAATAGCCCCATCTCAGCCCTCAATTCCTGCAACATTACCAGTGGTACCTGATTACCCATTCCAGTTTGTTGTGGCTGATTACTTTGACTTGCTCGGCCGGAAATTTTTGGTCTATGCTGACCGATATACCGGTTGGGTGGCCGTATCAGAACCATTATATGATAAAAGTGATTCTCGTAGCTTGATGAAAAGTTTGCGTGAGTGGTTCGGTATATATGGAGTCCCTCAGGAAATAGCTACTGATGGTGGTCAACCCTTCC
The DNA here is from genome assembly GCA_964017125.1 of Flabesymbios commensalis. NCBI lineage: Eukaryota > Metazoa > Annelida > Polychaeta > Terebellida > Flabelligeridae > Flabesymbios > Flabesymbios commensalis. The sequence continues at coordinate 77,465,168 of OZ024909.1, read as the reverse complement.
CATCTCAAGCAGTCCAACGGTTCCTTAAATCTTGGGGGGTGCATCATCGCCTTTCTGCTGCCTACTACCCACAAAGCAATGGCAGAGCTGAGCTCGCAGTGAAGGTTACTAAACGCGCCCTTATGAGCAGTCTGAACGCAGCAGGCCGATTAGACACAGATAAGGTCACCGCTGCCCTCCTTCAATATCGCAATACCCCTCTCCAGGAAATTGGCCACTCCCCTGCCCAGCTGCTGTATGGCAGGGTCCTAAGGGACCATCTACCCTGTCCTAAGGAGCTACTACTAATCCGTCCCGAATGGAAGCAAGCCTTACATGATCGTGAAATTGCTCTGGCCAAACGAAACGTTAGAAACGCACAGTCATATAATTTACGTAAAGCCGCACGTCACCTCCCACAACTTCATGTGGGCGACTGTGTCCTTGTGCAGAACCAAACAGGATCACACCCCACAAGATGGGATAAAACTGGAATTATTCGTGAACAACTAAACAACTACCAATACACTGTTCAGGTTCATGGCTCTGGCAGACTGACACTACGAAACAGACGCTTTCTTCGTCGTATTGACCCAGTGTGTCCTGATTTATCCCCGTCTATTCATCGCAAGGTTCATTCTCCCGCCCTACAACCTCAAGCCGTTAGTAGTCCACCATATACTGAACCCCTTGATGTGACCATGACCACTGATGATCATGAGAATGACACAGCAACTGCTCCTCAATCAGACAATGTGAGCAGTTTACCAGAAGGTAACCTGGCAGCATCATTACCACCTGATAACACCTTAACAACACCTCAACCCAGGCCCACTGTGTCAGGCTCAGCTGTTCGTCGCTCCAATCGCTCTAATAAAGGTCAACCACCAGGACATTTGCAGGACTATATCTGTAACGCGCTCTTGGGGGAGGGGGAGATGTAGAGACACGGATTTAGTGACACCTCGGATAGAGGGTTAGACACCCGATTCGGGAGTTAGACATCTCGCGGACGGACTTATGAGATGTGTGATGGCCCCGTCAATGGAGGACATTAAATGTAGCATTCATCTTATACTATGTCAATCTGAATCATGCTAATAAAGTTGTGTTATGCCAATCTGAATTATGCTAATAATATCATGATTATACAATGCTGTACTAGCAACAGAACAGTTAGGACTGACAAGATGATTCTGAAGGGTCCAGTCCAACCATTAACTCATCACTCATCACTTTCATCAAAACTCATAATTGTCATCGTATTCTTCATGATCAACATGGTCATCTCCTTCCCGATCACCAGCATCCAGTAGACTCCCAGGTCTGTCTTTATCCACCCCTGTTGCTCATCGTACATACACGAAGCAACCCTGTGGTTCACATGCTGGATGTGTGGCTCCAAAACAGACTGGTACGGGGAAGGCGAGACAGGTCGACTCTGGACTTGGAAATTAACTTCTTTTTATCTCTCACCATCTTGTGGGGCAGCTTGACATGGACGGCTTTCATAGAAAATTTACTAGAGTGTCCGTACACCAGATACGTATGCAAACTGCTCCAGCTGTTTCATCACATGAGGCTTGCCATTTAACGTCGTCATCCATATGCCCACCGCTCCTTTGCCTTTGAATGAACTGGTTCAATCCTCTCCACTGAAGACACATTATCGGAGGGGAGTGGCACAGGACGTTAATAGTCTTCTCGGAGAGACTCAGCCACATCAGGTAATTGTATGTTGACAATCTGTCTGTGCTTCCCCGATCCTGTGTCACACAGTCATATTGATTGAATGGGCATGATGCAGTAGATTCACAAATGTGTGTGGTACTGCACCTCCACTTGTGTTTTTATAAATTGAAACACTTGGCATGATTGAAGCAAAATATTATGGGAATAGACAATGCAGTAGCAAGACTAGTAACATAACACAATCTTACCTATCTATATGTTGTAACAAATTGATGAATTCTACCCTCCACAATGATGACTGTCAGGTTGACACAGCTTACCATTTAAAAAAAACAATGAATATAATTGTGAATGGTATTTTAACTGATTACCTTTTCCTGTGAGGAAGTGATGTTGATATTGTTGTTGTCAGCTTTTCAGAATTAAGTTCCATATTGTCTTAGTGGTCACATTTCTTGAATTTGACATGATTTTTTATCGGGTTATTATGTAGCCAAACATAGGTCTGGAAACTTGATATATTCAGTTATCTCTAATATTGGCTGAGCTATGGCGAAAAATAGACTTTTCGTTAATGGTGGCAATATTTTGCGCAATAACATATATCAGACACATCTGATCACTTCAAGAATAGTTTTATAATGTTCTTGGACCCTCAAAACATTGGGTGTGACACCTTAATTGTTTAGCTATGTGCACTATTAGCTGAGATATAGCGAAATATACATTTTCCAGTAATGGCGTCACTAATTTGCATAAAAATGGTATGTTGGACGTTTTGTCAACTTTTTAACATAGCTAATCGTTGTCTATAGTATTTTTCCAATTTAGAAACATCAATTAGAAATTGATTTCCGGGGGGTGCACGATACCCCCTTCTTCCTGCCCAGCTAATATGAAATAATCATAACTAAATAACCAGTAGTAAATCCATGTATCCCATAATGGGTCCATATTATGAAAGGACAATAACATTGATCGCACGACACTTATATAAACATCGGTAATGTTTTTAAAATATATAGGCCTACTATTGAACTATACTGCAACATATATTAATATCAAATATAAAGAATGAGTTATCGAGCTCGCGTTTTCACCTACTCCACTCAGGCCTACATAATCCTCTCAACTAGGCCTACTCACCTGCCTATAATCCCTCCCTCACATGGAGTAAGTACTCCTTTCCCTACCTGATAAAACTGCAGGGGTCTGGCGTTTATATATTTCGTACTTTGCCCAAAGGTAAGCTTTATTCGTATGCTTTGCTTTATATAGAGATGCCTTTTTCCGAATAGATTCGAGAAGTGATTTGGATAGCAAAGGTAGATTTTCTCGAGGGCAAGTCATTTTGGTCGGTACGACAAAACCCCATAATAACCCGGAATAACCCATAATAACCCGGAATAACCCATAATAACCCGGAATAAACCATATTAACCCCATAATAACCTATAATAACCTAATAATAGCATTGTATTTAATAAGAAATGGCTCTAAACAATGCAAAAAATGGAACAAATAGATGTTTTATTAACGAACTCGCGCTGATATACACAATCAATGGGCTGGCCTATCACAGGATGGCGCATATGTCGTCTAAAACTATCAAGGGGTAACCCCCAGTAACCTATAAAATACAATAATAACCTATTAAAACTCATAACAACTTGTAATAGCCCTGTAGTCGTTAAGAAATAGCCATAAATAAATCAAATAACAGTCTTATATTCAGTTTATCGTGAGTTCACAGCTTCCCAATCCAGTGCTTCAGCGTAACTATTGTTCCATCATCGAACAGCAATTGAGGTGTCATTGTCGACCATATCATCAGAATCATAATTATTATGTTGCCGTACTTGTCAGACATATACAATTAGTAGAATATGATTAGATTTATTTTGTATATAGATATCAAATTTAATTCGAAAACAGCCTTAGCTCGCTTCCTGGCCTAGAGGTATGCATAAGTCACCTACATGTCATTGTCCGACTTGTAATCACCATGAAGTACCATAATCAGATCAGCCACGCTAATCGAATCCCCTTGATAGGCCTAAGTGGCTCGTTAACCAGCCCAGAAGCCTATAATTAAATTATTTTAATTTAGTTTTGGTATTTCACAAAGTATCAATTTGGCGCTTTCGAAGTCGATCCATGAATTATTTTTGTGTTAATCACCACCGCCTTGAAAATAAAATAGAAAGCAGACTTGTTCTAAGTATATGTGCAGTCTTATTGTGTTTTATATTCAGTAGGGCCTATCGCTTTTTTTCAGCAACAAAATACGGACACAGCAATACATATATAATGGCATGTTTCACGTTATTGTAGGCCTACCACTTGTGCATGTTTTTAACTGGAAAGTCAAATATATAAATAAAAATGAATATATCTGGCGACAACACGTAATCTGAGAAGAAGAAAACAAAACAAGTGGCTGGATACACCTCAATACGTGTCAATGTAATTCACACCTTACGTCTACCCAGTACCGCGACTGGCTAAACATGGTAAAATGTCGATATTCCTCCCGTCATGATATTCTCCAGGTTTTTTTTAATTTTATATGTTGTTTTGGGCAATTGTTAACAATTACTAGGGTTATTATAGGTTATTATTTTGTTTAAATGGTAATTCTGGGATAGGCTCTATTCCTTGATTTCAGTTTCAAAAGACATGTATGCCATCTTGCGATTGTCTGCTACAAGACCTAATATCAGCGCGAATTTGTTTTCAAACATCAATTTATGCTATTATTTGGGCTCGTCACTGCTAGTTCTTGACGACTATATGGTTATTGTAAGTTATTATGAGGTTATTATAGGTTATTATGTGGGTATTATAGGTTATTATGGGTTATTCCGGGTTATTATGGGGTTCTGTCGCACCCATTTTGGTTGCTATAAATTTGTCCAGGCATTTATTTAGGATCAATTTAGGTTTCAACTAATTTTCATTAACAGAACGGCTATGGACTTTTTTTTTAAAGGAGGTCCGGCAACTCATATAATTTGATAGCTTCCCAATTAGCATTTTTAAACTGACGCACCTGGGCGGGGTTTTATACAACAGTAGGCCTAGGGTGGGTCAATATGCAGTTCGGTCACCACAGCACATGCAGTGATCAATCCAAGATTCAAGGTATAGGCTACACTATAATTTTATTGGGTCCGGGTCGTTATTCCGACAGGTCGTTATTCCGACAGGTCGATATTCCGACAGGTCGTTATTCCGACAGGTCGATATTCCGACAAACAGGTCGTTATTCCGACAGGTCGTTATTCCGACAGGTCGATATTCCGACAGGTCGTTATTCCGACAGGTCGATATTCCGACAAACAGGTCGTTATTCCGACAGGTCGTTATTCCGACAGGTCGATAGTCCGACAAACAGGTCTCTATTCCGCAATTCGATAGTACGACAAACAGGTTGATATTCCGAAAGGTCTATAACCACTATCAACAGCTACTGTGGTGACGAATAGCGATGAAGACCTATATCTAAAATACTAAAGTTGTTACTTGTGAAATCTTTTCGTGCTGCATCATTCTTTGACATGTATCAACTGGGTATTATTCATTTGAAGCTTGCATTGGTGATGCAAATGTCAACATCAAATAGGCGTTTAAAAGTGGACCAGTTAGGACTAATAATTTACACTCAGTGCTTTATTTGAGATCTGAACGCATTTACCGGCGAAAGGGTTAACCTACACTACCCTGGGTTTCTGGGAGCCATTTGGGGGGTGTTTTTGAGAGTAGTGTATATACAGACCCACACTTCTTTGTACAGCTGTGATATATAGATGCGTTCAGATCCATTGTTAAGCTTAATATGCCAACCAATGGCATAACTAAATTTATGTCAACGTATTTGATATCAAAAATTGTTTTTACAATTGCAGATGTATACAATTATTACATATATTTATGTATATTCCAGCCTAATAAATAAATACATTTAATTATTGTTCCCACACATTCCCCTGATTTTTCCCTGACTGCTCAGAAAATACATCACCAGCTATTAAATTGAGCAAAATATTATTGAGCGACCTCCATTGTGCTATAACGCCGTCCAAAATGCTGGTACAAATTAGCAATCTCATCAACATCAGTACTAAAACTAATAATACTATTTTCGTGGTAAAAGTATACAGTCAGAATGTATCGTGCTCGTATCGTGTTCCTTCAGAGCTAATATTGATCACATTAAAATTTCCTAACTTTGCCTTTTCTATAAGGATGAATGTATTAGCAGTGATGGAACAATTTTTTTGAAGTGTTATAGCTGTGTTGCGTAAAATCTAAGACAGTAATATGAAAATCTAATTATGTTCTTGTGCCTTGAGTCACAATTATAATATTATACTATAATATTCTTATTATAAATACTATTACTTATTATCTTGTTCATGTTCGTAGCGCCTCGTTAGCTCATTGGTCGTGTGGTGTACTCGAGAGTCCGGAGGAACCTGGTTCGAGTCCCGCTGCCGCCGAAATCTTCCCTTGGTGTAGGCCTACATATGATGTGACCCAAACTGTTCAAATTCATGGTATAATAATAGCAACCGAACGTATAACCGATTCGCCCCGCCTAAAAAAACGTACACAAAAAAAGAAATAAAAATGTAAAAAAAAAACCTTTTAAAAAAAAAACTTTCGTCCTGGCTGGAAACGGGCTCTTACAAATAAATGAAATAGTAAGCTCTTAATTTCGACGTCTGACTCAACTCTTTTGCTTAGATAGTACGATTTTCAGAATATTCACTGGCCTCAACTAATATATATTTAAAATCTTTTATGAAACCCGTAGAAAAATGCTATTAAGTGTGTCTCTACTGCTATTAGTTGGCAAGTTATGACGTGGGCTTGTTATGAACAGCGGTCATTTTGAATTTATCTAATATGGCTGATACACAGTAACTTCAAAGACTGGCTCTGGTATCAAATCTTATGGGTAGGTCGTTATCAATGCCTGATACAGACTTTTATGTTGCTGATCTGCGTCGTTTAAACCGGTATAATGTCGTATATATATTGTCGAAATAACTTTTACATATATTTTTGTGTTTTAAATAATCCCAAATCAACTTCTAAACATCATAAATCAATTCTACATATTCGAAAACCATAGAAAAGTGGTATCACATGCGTCTCTACGTCTATTAGTTTACAAGTTATGAAATGACCCCAATTTAAATGGCGGCCATCTTGGATTTGTCAAATAAAGCGCCCCGGCGGGTGTTCAGCTTGGCTCCCGCGATAAATCAAAATTATTATGGCCTTGGCCATACGTGGTTCAAATTTGGTGCTTTTGGGACGATTTGAACAATTCGGGTGGTAAATATGAGTTAAGCCCCCTGACTAGTTTGAATACTTATGCTATGGGTCTAACGTCTTTATAAATATTTTTAAATCTTTTTGTGCTGAGACTGACTTTAGACGTCAGATTCTGACGTATAAAATCGGTCTCAGCGCTGAATTTGCTTGTCTTATTATTGGATCACATGTATCAGACAGTTTAATTTGGCATCACATGTTCTTATGAAGATACATTTAACTCTTCCTTTACCAATTTCGCATTTATGCGAAAACTACCTTCCTTTACCAATTTCGCATTTATGCGAATTCCATATGTGTACATGCATTAATTGCAATGTAGATATTTCATTACATGCATGGTTGAAAATCGCCAACCAGAATGGTCAATGGCATAGACGCAATGTTCTCTTGCATTTTTAATTTGTGCGATATGATTAGATTAGATTAGATTAGATTTATTCAGTAACCATTGACATAGGACAAAAACATGATCAATAGTGCAAATACATAAAAATCATGGGTCGCCAATCATGGTCACCAGGGAATAAAACACCGAAAAGTTTCCTGGTGAGAATACTTATTTCCACGGCGGTCCCTTGATAGTGATCCATGATGGCGATGGCAAGAAATAATTTAGTCAATATAAATATATATAAATAATTGGTCTAGCTGACCACACCAGAAATTGAAATATCACAGTAATTTGATAACAAGTCTACTCTTGCGGAGAGAAAACCACGCCGGAGAACAGAGAAAGGCTTACAACATGCAAACACAATTGGAAGCCCATCCCACGTCCCCCTGCAGTAGGCCTACACCTCCGCTAGAGTAGAATAAATACCTATATAAATATAGAAAATATGATATAATATAATAACGGTTACTATGCTAATTTTAGACTTATACTAGTCTAAAATCATTTAAAATACTGAATATAAATAAAGTGAAAAGCTAGTAGTAAATATATACTCCATCTTCATGTCTTTGTAACTCTGTCCACATGTGTTTTCTGACAGCATGTTTAAAAGTTAAACATGCTATAACCTGTACAATGCCCAGTGATTAGGCCTCCTTCAGGGGTCTTCCTTAAAAAAAGAAGTCGGTTTCTGGGGGTAGTTTTATCAAGGGGAAGTCGGTGAAGGAAGAGTTAAACAGTGTCACTGGTTAAAATAGCGATTTTACCATTTTTGTATGAAAAAAAAACACGCTATAGATATGCTTTATTCTGAGAAAATACAGCGTCTGAGGCATTTAAGAAATGGAATTTCAGAATCTGAGTTAGAAACACTCTTCAAACTTTTTGGGCCCAGACATGTAATTAAACGTGGTTCATCTCACAGACTAATTCCCATTACAATTTACATCAAGGAACTGTCGGAATAACGACCTGTCGGAATATCGACCTGTCAGAATATAAACCTGTCGGAATAACGACCTGTCGGAATAACGACCTGTCGGAATATCGACCTGTCGGAATAACGACCTGTCGGAATAACGACCTGTCGGAATATCGACCTGTCGGAATATAGACCTGTCGGAATAACGAACTGACCCCATTTTATTAAACCGGGTAATTTGTGATCAAGATCGAGGTCCAAAATATATTCTTCTCTACCAGGTTTCTTATGAATCTGGGCCAATGCATGTGTATCCAGGCTTGACAAAAGCAGCTCACATTGAGATTTGTTCTTCGCTCTGGCATTTACTACCCCATTATCCCAGTCAATACCAGGTAGGTTTAAAGAATCATTCAGCTTCAAAACGCGCATGCCTGGGACGGTCAAGTGTAGGCCAACAGTAGCCTATTGAGTACAGATTGACGGCATTAATATAGCCACTGAACTGATTACAAGATACTACTCAAACGAGACATTGATCCAGTGCTATTTTAATGTTAGGCCAACGTCTGCGACGCTGACCCAACATTGAGCCAACATTAGATAAATGTACAATGTTTGAGAGAAAGTCCTCCTGCCCAGCAAACGCAAGACATTTGTATGACATTTATGCAATGTCGGCCCAACGTCTTCGACGTTGGTCCAACATTGCATAAAGTCATACAAATGTTTTGTGTTTACTGGGTGACAATACAAACTTGGGGGTCAAGCAGTTTTCAAATCCCCCAGTAATACAGTCAGCTTGTTTGCAAGTAGGCGACCAAGTAGGGGCAAAAGACAAGGGCTTTGAATTATTGACTCATAGATGTCGCTCAAGTATATATGAACTTGCTGTGATTTGAGAACTTGCTCTTAATGAGGCTTTGGGTATGAAACGCATATTTAGTATTATTATGGAATAGGGCCTTGGCTTACCCACGGGCACTATTGCCTTCTAGGGGACCCATGTCCCGCGAATTTTGACAGTTGACTACACCTTTAATTTAAATCACCACCTAGGAAAATGGTCTGATTTGAATTTTTTGGCGTCAGGTCTAAAGATTCCATAAGTTCTTCTGAAGTACTAATTTTGGAGTCAGGAGGTCTATAAAAACACCTGAGGGTTAATTATTTTCATGCCAATATCTGAACTTTACCCCATAAATTCTCGCAGTTAGCTTGTAAATCAGGGAGGAGGGTCATGTCATAATGTTTTTTTACAGCAATAAAGACTCCTCCTCCACGGGCTTTTGAATTCCGATCTTTTTGTAAAACTTGGTATTCAAGAGGGAAAATTTCGCTGGTAGTAGTATCCTTGGCAAGCCAAGATTTAATTGCCGAGGATACAATCAGGTTGGTATAATTTAGAGATGCTAAAAAAATTGCTACTTTCCCTCTTCTTCTTCTTCTTCCTGTTCTTCTTCTTCTCCTTCTTCTTTTTCTTTTTCTTTTTCTTCTTCTTTTTCTTCTTCTTCTTCTTCTTCTTCTTCTTATATATATAATAAACATGTTACCGCTGCCAGAACGCCCCTTGCTCAGTTTTGCATTTGAAACATTGCACGAGATGTAACAGATGAAGTAAAATTCCGCCTTTTTCAAAACTGCAAGTTTGTTATCAAAAGTTAAGTTTTTTCAGTGATTTGTAACTGCAAATCTATCATGGCATTACCGCCAGAAAAAATAACAGAGCTGAAGCAAATAATACACACACAATTATGTCAGGTATTTGATGAAAATCATGTTTGTTTCTTGTTTGTTTTTGTTATTGTGGGCGATAATGTGCCAAGTCACCAGTTTGCTTGTGAAGACATGACTGGACATGCTGCATTGAACAGTTGAAAAGGCAACTTAAATCTTAATTGCTATCGTGAGAACATCATTAACTCCCAATGACCATCGGCATCAATGCCATTTAATGACCAATTCAATTGATGAAATTATGACACCTTAGACATGGTCTTAACTTGAGACTAAGTTAGGCCAGTCACTGATTAATGATTTGCCCTAAAATAAATTTATAAAAAAATATTTTTAATGAGGAAAAACGCTGCTCGACCGGAATTGACCGATCATTCACTGTGGGCGATTAAATGTGAATACAGTACTCCTGTCGACATCGCGGTAGCAGGTCACTTTGTACAATGTCCACTTCGTAACCTACCAGTTCGTACCACCTCTACCTACCAGTTTGTACCATCTCTATACCTACCACTTCGTACCCACCACTTCGTACCTACCACTTTGTACCCCTTTTTTAAATGTTTTATGTCGTGAGATAGAGTCTATTAGAAATCTTATAATACAATATATTTATTGCATAAAGCATGAGTTGCGAGAAGAGTTTGATTTACTTTATTTAAACTATTTGTCAATTGAATTCAATCCTTAAAAGTTTAGTTAATTTAATTTTTCACCCACTTGGGAGTTGTGTCTCGCTGCTGCAAGCCACAACTTCAAGTGTGTGTACATTACTCATATATTTGTGTAATTTGAGACGAAATATTTGCATCAATAACATCGCCTAAAAATTGAATTAATAATGATAAATAGTAGTGATTAGCGGTGAAAGGGTTAATCTTTAAGGTTCATTTCCCGAAATGTAGGGCCGGTTTTTATATGGCACATCACATATATATGACAGTAATATTGACTTTATAAACTTTTTATTATGATTTATAACACGTGAATATCGGGAATAAACGTGATGTAAAAAAGATTAAAGATGGATGAGTGCCAAGCTCAGATGGTGATGTAAATACTATTTTTCAAATTAATTAGGCCTGTGGCAATTAGCGGCAACACCTGCACTGATCATAGTAATGGGCTTAGACTATTGACGTTCTGAAGCCAAATACAGTGCGTCTGACATTTTATTAAATAACATTTCTATTTTGATACAGTCTGTTTGTTATGCTATCAGCTAGTAAAGAGTATATTATCAACTGATTATGAGTAAAATATGTCTAATTTTTAAAATTATTTAAGCGCTACAGTATTTACCAAACAGTAAATTATAAACATTTTATCAAGCGTGCGCTCTATCACTCGATTACAGTTTCCTAATTATAAGCTGTTTCATAATAAAGTGAGACATGTTAGTTTTTTTGTGGTTTATTCAACTTCATATAATAAACTTCAAGTTCGTCCATGTAGAGGTAGGGCCTAAGTGACAGCTTAAAACCCTTAAATCGCTAAGCGCGACTATTGTAATGTTCACCCACTTGAAGTTGTGGGTTGCGGGAGCAAGACACAACTTTTAAGTGGGTGAAGATTTAAAATATTTAATTTAGTGGTTGAGGAGTTAAGCTGTCATCAGCTTGCTAAGGTGAGTTGTGAATTATTCCAACTGATACCCTACCTGTTATGGATTAGCTCCGAGCTATAGGTGTTATGAGTGATAGCTGGGGTCATGAATTTTAAACACCTACCTGTAGTAATCATGTAGTAATCGATCATCAATTATCAAATTTAAAGATAAAGTCTTACACCTGTATGCCGTTGACAAAATATGATGTAGGCTATTAAATAAAGTATTGATGCAATACGATGCAATATAATAAAATAATAATTAGGACAAAAACATATATTTGTTCTTATGACTGGATGAACTGGTAGCTTTCTGGTACAAAGCATAATAAACCTGTCTAAATAATTAGGACAAAGACATATTTATTTCTGATGATTCTGAATAATTGCCAATCTGCATAATGTAATCCATAGGGTAAAGTGGGGCTATTTGGGACAGTGATGTTTGCAATGTGACATTTAGCTATACGCAAGTATGTATGGATAAATTATTGCAACTTCTTGAGTGCTGCTAATTGACATATTTTGAACAGTGGTCACATGTCCCAAATAGCTCCACAGTGGGGCTATTTGGGACACATGCTAACTTTTTGAAATTATATTGTAAGTGGCCATAAAGTGAAGCAAACGATCTAACATGTGCATGAAAAGCATATATCTAACTATTTAAACCGTAAAGTAAACCATTATGAATCAATGAGGATGTTAAAATCAAAGTGTCCCAAATAGCCCCACTGTTTCCAAGTGTATTCATATTATTTTTTTTCAAAATGCATGATTATATTGGTTAACAAATCTTCTATAGCATTTCTAAATATGAAATTGTATGTGTTCACATCATATGTGTATCATATAACGCTCTAAAAATATTTAAAAAACGCAAATGAAAAAGAGTGTGTTTTAAACCTTTAATGTGGTGTTCCCAATAGCCCCACATTTATGTAAACAGAAAACAGGGTCTCGTGGTTTTTAATTAGCCACTGTATGTGTTTATCAACATTGTACGTGCTTATGTGAGTATAATCAATCGTAATAACATAGTTTGTTCATCAGAATAGATATTGAATGTAAAGGGCAAACAATGCAAAATAGTACTTGTTGTGAAGCCTGGAATTTCGAAATAACCAAAATGGCAAAATCAGCTTTGAGTTCAAAGGTTTAAGCTCACCCCTCTATGCCATATATTATCATTGGTGAGTCTATTTGATGTGATAAGGGTTACAATACTCCTAAATGATAATATAATGCTGCACATTTACCTACGTACAAGGTTAATGTTTTATATTTCATAATTTTGTACAGATAATATTTATTTTTGATATTTTTTTATGTTTTTTGGTTAGCAGTTGATAATGTATATTTTATTTGATGATTTTGTGTCTTGGCAACTTGTAACTGTTTATTTTACTTAGATTTTGCAATCAATAATTGATTTGATGTAATATTTCATTCATCTAGTCATAATTGATTAGTTATTTCGTTCATTTTTAAGAGGTCATCAAATTTACAAGGTAACGTTTTTTTTCGATGTTTTTCATTTTAGAAGCATATTTGTATTGGCTTACTTAAGCTGTTATTTGGTAATGAACTCATTTAGAAATTTTGTATCGGCTGGTACATGGTCTTGGCTATTACAAAAGGATAAAAAGTTGTTTCATATATAACTAATTTTTTTTCCAACCATCGAATTATAAATAAAAGTATGAAAGTGTCCCAAATAGCCCCATCTCTAAAAAGTCGTTATATTCTATGCCAGACCTGGGTACAAGGCTTATTCTCTCGCAACTTCTCACACATCATGCGCCTTCTAACAGTGCATATTCTGCATAGGCAGAGTACCTGGAGCGGCGATTTTTCCACATAGTTACAACAATTTTCAATGGGACAAAAATTAGCATTTTACAGGTCGTCAGTAAAAAATGCTCAAAAACACCAGAATAATACTTCACCGTAATACTCATGGCAGATATACTAAGAGTACATAATGAATAAGTGTCTAAAATTAATCCCGGCTTGATTTTATGAATGGTAAGTTTTTATCTGACATTTAAAGACAGGTGTCCTAAATAGCCCCACATGTGTCCCAAATAGCCCCTGTCCCAAATAGCCCCACTTTACCCTACATATATGCCTACATATATATATATAGCATATTACAAACATGTCTACTAGTAGGCTACTAATTGAGAAAAAAAGGTACGATGGTACGAACTGGTATCTTTCTGGTACGAAGTGGTAGGTACGTTTGTACGAACTGGTAGCTTTCTGGTACGAAGTTGTAGGTTACGAAGTGGACATGGTACGAAGTGTCTAGAAACCGCCATCACTAATGTTAACAAAATGACGGTCCAGGGCTCCAGATACCCAGTCGCCCACCCGCCATTGGCCCCTTGTTTTTGCTGTGGGCTAATCAAGTTTACAGTAAAGGTGGCCCACATTGCGAATGTATAAAAGCTAAACTCCATATTTTTATTTTCTTCAAAATCATTCGGATTTATCATGTTTATAGAAAATCCCTATATCTGTATATGTTTACTAGTATAAAATGCATTAGCAGATAATCCACTATTCAGTGTATGAACTATTTACTACTGCACCTGAATTTCTCGAGTACTTTCTGGAAGTCATGAGTGATCAGGTTTTTATAGGAGAAATACACGATTAGATGAGCTACTAGAATTTGATGTGGGCGACCAAAATTAGCATCTGAGGGGCCCACATGGCCACCAGAGTTTTTGTGGGTATATTGGCCTCTGTGGTCAACTCCGGTCGAGTAGCCAGTCGGTTTAAGTTATAATATAACCCAGTGGGCACACGACGTCGTTTCAACGTGGATATGAGGTTGAAATCACGTTGCAACGTCGGCAACTTTACTCATAGTTAGGTTTCTTGGTACCTAAACAAAGATAAACATCTTACGGTAAAAATCTAGAGGCGGTACCTTTATCAAAATGTTCCGAAAATGGTAAACAGGGGCAAAATGTTCAGCCATTACCGAAAATTATATTTTGTATTATATATCGGCCATTATTAGAGATATCTGCACATATCAGGTGTCTCTACTCAGGTTTCGATGGTCAAATAACTTAAAGCCGGTTGTACGAGGGTACCTTTGACAGAATTGTCCAAAAAGGGTAAGATGGGACAACTGGACAATAATGCAGAAAATGCAATCTGCAGCTCAAGGGGGGGGGGGGGAGGGGGGTCAGGACCCCTCTGATCCCAGCCCCCCCCCCTTTGCACACACCTGACACCGAACAAAACGATGCTCAACACTTTTTGAAGGGCCTTTAGTCTAGAACTAAATGATGTTGCTCGTAATAAGCTTATATAAATATTTATTTCAAATTTATTTCACAGTTAAGTGTTTATTCACTATGCTTACATGTCTTTCAGAAATTATTTATTTCAAGAAAATTGAGTGTAGGCCAAGTCACACACAGAATGATTTCAGAGTTATCCACAATATTCAGTAGTGGAGGATACAGGGTGTGTGGAGGGGTTCACCACATCCATGATCATAGCCTCATAGGCTATATATGCAGCTATGGTGTATGCCTATAGACTAGGCCTCCAGCCTGATACTCCACAATGTAGGGCTGCTGGAGTACATGTAGTTCAAAGTTATAGGCTAACCGTTACTAGTCTATTGCCCAAGTCATAATATGAGACATTTGATTTTGATGGGAATTTAACGCCCCCCCCCCTCCGCAGGAAATCATCTGAGTTTAATTTTTTTTTTTTTGACTTCGCAGTCTTCCGCCATGGAGTATCAGGTGTGAAAAGTGATATATAAAGATTTAGACTTAGTAGACCTACCCACAGAACACGGCTAGTACTATGGTGAGTGTGGTCGATCGTCTTCACGGCCTTGGCAAGACTTGTGTTACCAGGGTTACCACTGGTTACAACAGCCTTTGCCAGCAAGGGAACTGTGACTGGTGTGGCTGATCAGACTCATAGACATAGCCTGATAGGCTAACGTTAGGCTATGTCTATGAATCTGATAGGCACCCTATAGATAGGCCTACTATAGCCTAAGGTCTGGACGAGGCTCAATAATTGTAGGTCTATTTATGTGAGAGCCAGATATTTTTTGTTTAAAAATAGGCCTACCCGTGAATTATACAATATAATTTTTTATGCATTGAAAACAAACGTCATGATCTTTGTCGTTGAGTGAGGGAATTATGAATCAACTGTCAAACTCAAAGCCAGGCGGCGCAGGCCGCAGGGGCAGAGCAGAGCCAGGCCCAGGTGGCAGGGAATTTCACCAGTTTGATCTTGGTAAATTTTAATATTTTGGTCAATATTTCACTTTTTAGGCCTCTGCCAAAATTTTTGCGGATGCCTATTGTCGTAACCAGGCGCGTCCGTCTGTCCGTCCGTCTGTCCGCCACTTTTTAGAACTATAACTTGTTTCACATAACTGGAATGCACAATAAACTTCACATACAGGTTAATCATGACTAAAGCTTGACTAATTGCACATTTGACCTCTCTGTTACCCATTTGACCTTGACTTTTTTCCGATTGACAATTATTCTCGTTAACCCGATTCACTCAACATTTTTTTATATGTATCGCTCCAAAATTTATACCATATATCAATTTCACTAATAGCTCGGATGAGTTCGAAATTTGGCAAGATTCCGACAGAAACTAGGTCATCTGGTCATGGCGGCCAAAATGGCCGATTATCGGCCATTATTTTTTTAATATGCGTAATATCTGGATCACCGGACCAGATCCTAGACCATTACTATAAAACAAAATGTGCAGCTCCAGGTAGGGATATACCATGACAAATTTCAATATGAAAAAATTTAAAATGGCCGACCTGCGGCCACTTCCGATCGTCAAATTTTCTCGTTAACGCGATCCACTCAACATTTTTTTATGTTTCGCTATTGTTGAATGTGCTCTTGTTTCAAATGATTTTCACTTTGAAATGATGATTAGAGGCTGAGGCCTTTTTCCGTCGCTGACGGGCCTTGTTAGCACTTGTTAGGCCACGGAAACATGTGCCCAACTTTATCTTCAGTTTGAAGGAATGAGTGCTGGGTGTGAAAATTAAACCCACGTGTGAACATGGGATCGTCACTCAAACCTACTTTAACCTACCTACGTCCTCTTCTGGAAGCAGTCCTCGTTGTGTAGGTCCCTCTTTCCAGCTCTGAGCTCTATACAATGTCTTTGGGATTTTATATCCCTCCTCAGCAGTGTAAATCCAGCGCAATGGGTGATCACTCCAAACATGGTCCAATTTTCTCTCAAATTCAAAGACTGTATCTGATGTTACTACATATTCTGGTAGAGAGTTCCACATTTCAACCACTCGGTGACTGAAGTAGTACCGTCGTGTGCTGTGTCTACTTTCATTTGTATAAAGTTTAAGATTGTGATCTCTAGTGTTGACATTATGGGAGAAAGATAATATTTCGGAGCTTGCATCCGAGTCATATTTTCCTGTTGCAATCTTGAAGGTTTCAATGGCATCACCAGTGACGGTAGATTTAGCCTGCGTAAACGGTCTTCATATGTCATATTACCATATGTTGGTAGTTGTTTTGTAGCCCTACGCTGGACCCCCTCTAGCATATTAATGTGTTTCTTGAGGTAAGGTTTCCACACAGCATGCACTTATTCTGAATGTGGTCGTACTAAAGCTTTGTAAAGTAGTGTGAAATTTTCTCCATTTAGATGCCTGTACGTTCTCCTGATTGCTCCCATTACTCTTTGTGCTTTGTTGACTGTTGTCTGTATATGTTCCGAAAAAGATGTCAATTATTACTCCAAGATCTTTTTCTGAAGAGACTCTGTCAAGGTCATGACCCAGTAGTTTGTATTTTGCGTCTTCCTTGTGTGAACCGTCATTACTGACCGTCATGGCTTTACATTTCTTTGGGTGGAATCCAAGCAGCCAGAGGTCTTGCCAGTTCTCTGCTTCCACCAGATCATTCTGTAAAATTTCTCTGTCTTCTGGCTGGTCTATGACTCGGGAGAATTTAGAATTATCTGCAAAGATGTATACAAGTGATTTTATGGCCTCCGGTAAATCGTTGATGTAAGCAACAAATAGTACTGGGCCTAGCACACTCCCCTGTGGGATTCCACTTGTGACCGGTCTGTATGATGATTTAGCATTATGGACAACAACTCTCTGCCTCCTGCCGCATAGGAACGATCGTATTCCGCTCAGTATTGGGTCTCTAACACCATAGCCTTCTAGTTTAGCCATTAGACGCTCATGTGGAACAGAATCAAAGGCCTTCTGAAAGTCCATATATATCACATCCACTTCCTTGCCTTTATCAAGAACTTTGGTCAATGTGTTGAGCAGATGTAGTAGTTGTAATGATGTAGATCTGCCTGATACAAAGCCGTACTGTTGAGGACTCAAGATGTTGTTTTCTCTCAAGGGGAGTACAAGCCTGATA
This sequence comes from Flabesymbios commensalis, assembly GCA_964017125.1. NCBI lineage: Eukaryota > Metazoa > Annelida > Polychaeta > Terebellida > Flabelligeridae > Flabesymbios > Flabesymbios commensalis. Next base: position 77,447,047 of record OZ024909.1, on the reverse strand, counting down.
AATTTCTCCATCACCTTCCCCACCACTGAAGTTAAGCTAACAGGCCGATAATTCCCAGGGTCTTGTCGGTTATCCTTTTTGTAGAGTGCTGATATATGTGCTTGCTTCCAATCTACTGGTAATGTCATTGGGGCCAGAGATGTACTATATATGACTTCCAGAGGTTTTGATAGAGCACTACTAACTTAGATGTTTCAACAAACATCTCAAACATCCGGGCATTTGAGATTCCCTTGCATTCTGCACCCCCTGGCGAAGAGCACGGATTGTAGGTACCCCATTGGAAAACAGAGAATGTAATAAAGCAGTAATAAAGCAGGTTAAAAACAACAATAATCTTGATCAGCTGGAAAAGGGTTAAGGACCGGTTTGTTTCTTAACCCTTATCCTGCTAGATCTGTATATATACGGATTTAAGCATATTTTAAGCAAAATAATATGTCACTGAAATGGATAATATATAGTGTGTGGTAGATGCTCAGTAAGTCAAATAAAACAATTTAGAAGATGTATATTTTCAAAAAATATAAATATTTTTCATTATTTGGAGCTGGAAATTGCTTTAGCAATTCCAGCTCCAAATGATGAAAAATACAATTGGAACAATTTAGCAGGACATGGGTTCAAACAGTGGCTTATTTTAGGCAGGTTTATTTGTTGTGGTCAAGAGTCTTTTAATAGAAAATGAGGTTTAAACCACTCACACTTGTGAAAATGTTTGAAACTTTATCAGCCATGGCCATGTTTACTATTCATTCAGATGGACATACAGTCACAGATCAGAGATGTCTTGTCTGAAACAGTGGGCAAGACATCTCAGAAGAACGGGGGAATTACTGAAGAAGACATGATGGGACTTCTCAGGGAGAAAGGTGAGAATTTGAAACAATGTAAGCATACATTATTCCTTAGCCCTTAAGTATAAACACGCCCTGCGCTGTAAGGGTCAAGTTGCAGACATATTATATTCATAATTATACAGTGATATGCTGTTTTATTATACGATTTGGAAAAACATAATATTCGTGTTGTAGTAATTGATTGCACGATATAAAAAATGCAAAGCCATCGTGTTCGTTGTGTTCAAACGCTGATTGGTCAACACCCACCTCCCATCGCACCGTGCCGTGTCAGGATGATTGACAGTCTTATATGATCTCACGTTGCGAGTGATATTTCACGAGATTTTGACAATCACACCTCTACCCTCAAAACGATGACGTCATTAAACACTGTACATGACACACTTGTATACACAGCGTCACTCTGTTCGCGAGTCCTGAATTCCTGATTCAACCAATTTTACTTCTACTGTTTATATTAGATACATTCAACCAATTCACATTTTTGTAGCTGGGCGTGAGCCCAGGTACATTATTATCAGAATCTGATCTTTGAATTTGGGACAAAAAGTGACGTCATTTCATTCATAAAACTGATAGATGGTTGAATTCCATTCATAAATCTGACCATTGGCCTTAGTTTCGGGGACCCTATCAATAGCTACATATACACAGGGGCTTCTTATATCAGTTTGATACAAAACAAGACAATGTTGACGGTCCCTTAACTACTGGTAGGTTTGTACTCAAGTCTGTCCAAACAGAAATGTTATTGGCTGATCAGCAATGGCCCTTGTCCAGCATAATCAATCATCTATGTTCTGATTGGGCGCAACTTATGCAAATTACAGGGCCCGGTAACAAGCATTATTCTGGGTTGAAGGGTTTATTTCTTGATCAGTGATTAGCCAGCGATGACATCATTTAAAATGTGACACAATAGCTGACATCCATCTCCAAATATGGTATGCCCTATTGGTCTCAAGTATTTCCCCTCCTGGGACATACTGCATGCTGATTGGCCAGCAATGACATCATTTATAAAACATGTCTGACTTCAATAGATGACCTAACCTCTGATGTCAGAATTATCTGTACATAGGGGCCAACATCACGTCACCCCACTGCAGAGCTGAGGGAGGGGTGGTATTCAGTTACCATTAATATTGTTATCCCGCAAGGTTTCAGGTCAACCCAGCAACCACGATGCGTTGACCCAATGCCGATATAATATTGGTCCGATGTTGCAGACGCTGGACCGACATTAAATCGCATTGGGTCTGCTGAGCACCTGTAATCAATGTTGTGTTGTTCATCTTGTCTCGACACACATTAGCTTATAGTGTATACCAGCATCACCTGCACCAGTCCAGTCTCAATTCATGCCGAGCGTTGCGTGCCGCAAATCACATGGCAGAGTGAAGATGACCCAGCATACACAAGACAGTGAATCAATGTTGGTTTAACGTTGATCCAGCGTCGTAGACTGGGGTATAGGCACTACACACCACAGCTTATCAGCATGATCTTTGAGTCTGATTGTCTCCTCATAGACATATCCACACCTTGTTTCCCAATTTTCTTCTCGTAGGCCTACATAATACATTGTAAATAAGTTGTAAATCCCAATACAACACAACGTAGCAAAAAAAAAATTGCAACTGAAGGTTGTGGACATACCTTGGGTTGTCACTGTTGGTGTGGGCTCTTCCAGTGCTACAACGTGGCTCACCGACCCCTGTGGGGGATGGTGTTGACCTACTAACGTTACTAATGCACAAAATCTCAACGTCTGTCCGGGTAGGCTACTGGCTGACTCAATTCAGCGCCACATGATGCCCCTGCATCACAATGGAGTAGGCCGACCTATCAAGCTGGAAGGGGAAAGAGTCTGGTTGACAAACTAAGCCATCTGAGGGGCGCACCATTTGATATCTGGGGGGAGGGGCTAGAAAAAAAGAAATTGTTGAAAATGTGGTCAGAAAAAAAGTTTGTTGTCGAAATTGATGAAAAATATGTTGACCAGAAAAACCACCAAATGGTAACGTACATAATAGGAAAGGCATGCGACAAAAATATATGTTTTTGATCTGCAACGAAAATTAAAAAAAAAATTGTCGTACGTTCATCACAAAAAAAAAGTTTTCTTGCGGAGGTAAAAAAAAAGTTTGCAACCAACAAAAACTCTAGCCCCCCCACCCCCATATATCTAATGGTGCGTCCCTGACTCCTGAAAGGCTGAATTATGTCACTGTGTTTTCTGTCAAAGCAGTGTTACCATGGAAGTTGCAACTAAGACTTGAAATTCAAGTACAATGCAGACTGCTTAATATCTTTTAGTAGCATTGTCATATAGCGTAATTATGTTTATTATAGGCCTACTGTATAAATGTCATTTTCACTCTGCAATGTGATTTGCAACACACGTTGAGCTACGCTCGGCATGAACATGATGAATTGAGACTAGACTGGTGCAGATGTATATATGTATGAATGGTATAATCTCACAGTAAAGTATAGGGGATACTGGGACATATCTTGGGACTTCGGGCAAATTGAGACAGGCCTGTTTGACAGAAATTATTTTGAGATTTGTTCGCCAGCTGGTCAATGGTACCAAAACTAACCAATTTCCATTTTCCACCCTGTTTAAGCTTAGGGCCATTTTTTACATGAAAATTACTTTTTTAGGATGATCAATATATATGTCAGATATATCAAGTAATACTTGATTTCCCTATGATTTTGGTGGTATCGTACACCTGTGCTATCACTTTATCACTTATGTATAATGGTTTGCTTCAAATACACCCCACACAAAAACTGAATAATATCAGATATGAGGTGTCTCAATGTGCCCCAAAACTGTCTCAAGGTGCCCCGATTTTATCTCAGTTAAGTAATGTTTTCATATAATTCTGTTTATGGTTAATATAATGATATGTATGAATGATATAATCTCATAGTTAAGTCTCAATGTGCCCTAAAACTGTCTCAAGGTGCCCCGATTCTATCTCAGTTAAGTAATGTTTTCATATAATTCTGTTAATGGTTAATATAGTGATATGTATGAATGATATAATCTCATAGTAAAGTATCCCATATCTGCAAAAAATGATGTTCAAGACATGCGACCCCTTGCCATGCTACTTGATAACTGTGTGGTATAATTTTCTGCTTATTGTAGTCTAGCCATTCATTTAAAAATTATATGCATAGTGGACAAATCTAATATTTTGATGTGAAGTTAGGCCTAAAACACATACTGTGTAACAGTCGACCCGTGCTGGTTTTGACAACATCAGATGCAGTAGGCCTACACCTCTAGAATTTGAGATTTAATTCAGCTCTATGATAAATAGCCAAATTTAAGTTGTTGCCGGTCCGACATGGCAAGCTTAAAATTGGGACATTTCAAACCTCAGTCAAGGTGAAGCTGTGACAAGAGGATGAGCATCATTTAATTATCCATTGATATCAGTCTTGATATAGATAAAATAAGCACACAACATTCCTCTTTCATTTACTGTTGTCGCCGTTGCATGGCGTGTGTTGCGATCAACAGTAAAACATCACAATTTTATCTAAATCACAGATTTGATACGCATATAATGGCATGCCGTTATGAGCAAGTATGCTATTCTTAATGACACACCCTTATAAGTGATCAATTTGTAGTATTTATTTTTGCCCCAGCTACATGATGCCTTTGGCCCTAGTTATTATTACAAATAATAATTAATATAACTTCTAAAACTCTGATATCTGTACAGTAAATGAGGCCGGGAAATAACGTTATGCTAGAAGCTAGTATAGTGTCCCGTGTCAGTTATTTATATTTCCGCATCCCGTGTATCTCCAGTCATATCGACCTAGTACCTAGTACGACCTAGTACTAGATAAAATCGGGCCATTTCGTATAACACGATCGGCTTATAACACGATTCATACTTATGGACCCCATCGATCGTGTTATAACGTATAACTACTGTATATGGAAAAAAGCCCATCTTTTACAGAATATGTGAGACCTGCAAATTAAAACAATCCAAATTACCATAACTTTAATCCGGTGCCACTAATGTCAGCTTTGAACCAGCAAATTTAAAATATATGTAGACATGTCTAAAATTTGATTGCCTTCAAATTTTAAAGAATTATCACAACTAATTGTCTCTTGTAAGGTTCACTTTCATTTCATAGACATGATAGATTTTAAAGCAGTATGTTAATTCCAACTCTGAGACCGGCAATCCGCCGCTAAAATAGCACTTGTGGTCATTGTGCTTCTCACAATCTTCTGTCTGGACATGTGATATCCAGGATTCATAAAGGTGCTTGAAAACCTTGAAAGTGCTTTTATTGTAGAATAAATATCCAAGGACTTGAAAATGCTTGAAAAATGGGATATTTAACAAAAAATACTTTTCATTTATTTGTAGCTGAAATTGCTGGCAGAATTTCTAGCTTCAAGTTCAAATGAATATTTATGAAAAATAGACATCTCCTAAATTGAATTACGGGGTGTATTTGATTAACTGAGCATCTAACACAAGATATGTTACTTTTAGTGATATTTTTTTGGGGAAATTAGCTTGAAAGTACTATATATATGGTCAATTTCCATTTCCCAAATTGAATTACTGGGTGTATTTGATTAAAGTGACTCAATCAGGCTGAAATCACTAAAAAATCGGTGTTTTTATTTTGGCTTTTTAATATGACCATATAATGTAAACAGTTTAAAAAAAATTGTGGTGCCTATTTACCAGTTAGGCTAGATATAGAGAGAAAATTCCCGTATTTTTAATTTTGGACATGCATGTCCGAAATAAGAAATACAGGAATGGCGGCACAAAAAATAAAAAACTTTTGCAGTTCTAGTCTATGGACATGTTTACATCATATGGTCATATTAAGAAGCTAAAATAAAATCACCGATTTTTAGGGTGTTTTTCCTGATTGAGTCCCTACTACAAGATACAGTATTTAGCTTTTATGTTTTAAAGGTCTTCAAATTTTTGGACTGAAAAGTAGGAGGAACGTTACTAAAGTAAAAAATGAAAATGTGTTGCTTCATGGAGCATTTAAATATAAATGTATTCCTACACAATGTACTTTCATGCTAGCTCACCTTGTTTTCGTACTAGCTTAATCTGTTAATAACAACAACAAATTGAATGGCGGCACAAAAAATAAAAAACTTTTGCAGTTCTAGTCTATGGACATGTTTACATCATATGGTCATATTAAGAAGCTAAAATAAAATCACCGATTTTTAGGGTGTTTTTCCTGATTGAGTCCCTACTACAAGATACAGTATTTAGCTTTTATTTTTTAAAGGTCTTCAAATTTTTGGACTGAAAAGTAGGAGGAACGTTACTAAAGTAAAAAATGAAAATGTGTTGCTTCATGGAGCATTTAAATATAAATGTATTCCTACACAATGTACTTTCATGCTAGCTCACCTTGTTTTCGTACTAGCTTAATCTGTTAATAACAACAACAAATTGAAGAGTAAAGAAATACTAAAAACGTCTTTTTATTCACACACTCGAACCACAAGCTGCAAATGAATAAATAATTATTTTAATATTATTTTTTAATTTCAGCAAAAGTAGAATCTGACTATGAAATTAATTTTGAGATTGATGCACTTCAGCTTACCTATCAAATATTCAAATGAAAAGCCATCATGGCCATTGTGTCTCAATCATTTCATGTAATATAAAGTTATCTTTTCGCTCATTCAATTAGTTTTTTTTTCAAAATCAAAAAAAAAAAAAAATTTGTTGCTTTTCCAGGTGTTGTTGATGACATAATGAAGCAGTTACAGTTTCAGACAACGAGACAGGACATGCCTGTGCCAACACCGCGGGGCAATCGTCCAGCTACCAGACATATTGACAAAGATGATAAACTACTTTCAGCACTTCCCATCAAAAAAGGTCTCAACTGAAATTTGTGAAGCTTAGCACATGTAGCATGCCAAGGCGGTGCTCTATTTTTAATGCAATGCTTTTACATTTACTGACATCATTTCAAATTGCAGACATTTTTTTAATTAGCAGCATAAGTCTTTTGCTAATCTATGATATTTGTTATGAATAGGATCATATTTATTGTTTTATTTGCAAATTATGTTATAAAATATTAAATAAAAAATTATATTTTGTTTTATGGGTGACATATTTCCTCATTTTGTTCACAGCTAATGTAGACCCCACCCGGAGGTACCTGTATCTGCAGATTCTTGGTGGTAAGGCGTTTCTCGAGCACCTGTCTGAGAATGAAGCTTTCCCTGGGCAGCCCTCAGCCACTCTAACTCTACACGTTTTGTTCCGTGGACAGAGGTACAGGTCTAGGTCTGTACCGTGTGCGTGTGAACCCACCATACAGGAAGGCTTCTTATTAGAGCTTCATAAAGAAGCAGCTGGTTTGTATAAACTATTTTCATCTGCTTAGCTATATGCGCACAAGAAAATTGTCACATCAATAAATAATTCAATAGTTAATATTTAAATAGATTCAACTTTTCCTGAAAATTTTAAATCGTGGGAATATTTTAAATGTAGAATACTTCAAATATAAAACGTTACTGTGTCATTAATAGCTGTATTGATTTCTTGCCATCTGAGCAACGGCTACGACCAGGGACTTAACTAGTAAAAAATGCCTGTCAGATTTCACCTAGGAAAGGAGAGCAACTTGTCAGATTTAGCGACAAAATAATATGGCGCGAATACGCCGCATGCAGTGCGCCGCCACAAGAGGAGAATCTAGGGGCACACAACCAGGAAAATTAAAAAAAAAAAGACTGCAAGCGGTGGCTTCTGGTTGTATTTGTAATCTGGAGATTTTGGCTGATAATCTAGAGATTTTTTGGAAGGTATTAATTTCTGCCCCTCATTTTACTAGTACAGTGGATGAGTGCCTGTCCTATCATAGCCAACACTGCCCGCCTCAAAACGGCTGGCTACCTAAGTTTATGGCAACAACGTAGTAAACTGGAGATAGTGGTGACTGTATGCTATATATGTAAAACTGAAAATATTTACCGAACACTTTCACAACACTGTCTGCTTTATTTTTTTGTTAATTTAATAGATTATAAAAAAAAAATGATTTGGCTGACCGCTCACACTTCTCTCATTGTGTTATTGATATTTACAGGAGACGCTGCTCGTATGGCTGACAGCACCACACTTCTCTAATTGTGTTATTGATATTTACAGGAGACGCTACTCGTATGGCTGACAGCACCACACTTCTCTCACTGTGTTATTAATATTTACAGGAGACGCTGCTCGTATGGCTGACAGCACCACACTTCTCTCACTGTGCATGACTGTGTTATTGATATTTACAGGAGACGCTGCTCGTATGGCTGACAGCACCACACTTCTCTCATTGTGTTAATAATATTTACAGGAGACGCTGCTCGTATGGCTGATAGCACCACAGTTCTCTCACTGTGCATGACTGTGTTATTGATATTTACAGGAGACGCTGCTCGTATGGCTGGCAGCACCACACTTCTCTCATTGTGTTATTGATATTTACAGGAGACGCTGCTCGTATGGCTGACAGCACCACACTTCTCTCACTGTGTTATTAATATTTACAGGAGACGCTGCTCGTATGGCTGACAGCACCACACTTCTCTCATTGTGTTATTGATATTTACAGGAGACGCTGCTCGTATGGCTGACAGCACCACACTTCTCTCATTGTGTTATTGATATTTACAGGAGACGCTGCTCGTATGGCTGACAGCACCACACTTCTCTCATTGTGTTATTAATATTTACAGGAGACGCTGCTCCTATGGCTGACAGCACCACACTTCTCTCATTGTGTTATTGATATTTACAGGAGACGCTGCTCGTATGGCTGACAGCACCACACTTCTCTCACTGTGTTATTGATATTTACAGGAGACGCTGCTCGTATGGCTGGCAGCACCACTCTTCTCTCACTGTGCATGACTGTGTTATTGATATTTACAGGAGACGGTGCTCGTATGGCTGACAGCACCACACTTCTCTCACTGTGTTATTAATATTTACAGGAGACGCTGTTCGTATGGCTGGCAGCACCACACTTCTCTCACTGTGCATGACCGTGTTATTGATATTTACAGGAGACCGTGCTCGTATGGCTGACAGCACCACACTTCTCTCACTGTGTTATTAATATTTACAGGAGATGCTGTTCGTATGGCTGGCAGCACCACACTTCTCTCACTGTGCATGACTGTGTTATTGATATTTACAGGAGACGCTGCTCGTATGGCTGACAGCACCACACTTCTCTCACTGTGTTATTGATATTTACAGGAGACGCTGCTCGTATGGCTGACAGCACCACACTTCTCTCATTGTGTTATTGATATTTACAGGAGACGCTGCTCGTATGGCTGACAGCACCACACTTCTCTCACTGTGTTATTAATATTTACAGGAGACACTGCTCGTATGGCTGACAGCACCACACTTCTCTCACTGTGCATGACTGTGTTATTGATATTTACAGGAGACGCTGCTCGTATGGCTGACAGCACCACACTTCTCTCATTGTGTTAATAATATTTACAGGAGACGCTGCTCGTATGGCTGACAGCACCACACTTCTCTCACTGTGTTATTAATATTTACAGGAGACGCTGCTCGTATGGCTGACAGCACCACACTTCTCTCATTGTGTTATTGATATTTACAGGAGACGCTGCTCGTATGGCTGACAGCACCACACTTCTCTCATTGTGTTATTGATATTTACAGGAGACGCTGCTCGTATGGCTGACAGCACCACACTTCTCTCATTGTGTTATTAATATTTACAGGAGACGCTGCTCCTATGGCTGACAGCACCACACTTCTCTCATTGTGTTATTGATATTTACAGGAGACGCTGCTCGTATGGCTGACAGCACCACACTTCTCTCACTGTGTTATTGATATTTACAGGAGACGCTGCTCGTATGGCTGGCAGCACCACTCTTCTCTCACTGTGCATGACTGTGTTATTGATATTTACAGGAGACGGTGCTCGTATGGCTGACAGCACCACACTTCTCTCACTGTGTTATTAATATTTACAGGAGACGCTGTTCGTATGGCTGGCAGCACCACACTTCTCTCACTGTGCATGACCGTGTTATTGATATTTACAGGAGACCGTGCTCGTATGGCTGACAGCACCACACTTCTCTCACTGTGTTATTAATATTTACAGGAGATGCTGTTCGTATGGCTGGCAGCACCACACTTCTCTCACTGTGCATGACTGTGTTATTGATATTTACAGGAGACGCTGCTCGTATGGCTGACAGCACCACACTTCTCTCACTGTGTTATTGATATTTACAGGAGACGCTGCTCGTATGGCTGACAGCACCACACTTCTCTCATTGTGTTATTGATATTTACAGGAGACGCTGCTCGTATGGCTGACAGCACCACACTTCTCTCACTGTGTTATTAATATTTACAGGAGACACTGCTCGTATGGCTGACAGCACCACACTTCTCTCACTGTGCATGACTGTGTTATTGATATTTACAGGAGACGCTGCTCGTATGGCTGACAGCACCACACTTCTCTCATTGTGTTAATAATATTTACAGGAGACGCTGCTCGTATGGCTGACAGCACCACACTTCTCTCACTGTGTTATTAATATTTACAGGAGACACTGCTCGTATGGCTGACAGCACCACACTTCTCTCACTGTGTTATTAATATTTACAGGAGACGCTGCTCGTATGGCTGACAGCACCACACTTCTTTCATTGTGTTATTAATATTTACAGCAGACGCTGCTCGTATGGCTGACAGCACCACACTTCTCTCACTGTGCATGACTGTGTTATTGATATTTACAGGAGACGCTGCTCGTATGGCTGACAGCACCACACTTCTCTCATTGTGTGACTCCGTCCACCTATCCCTGGTTAAGACGGAGCCCTCAGGAGACACGACCCTCGTCAGCTCTCATCACCTGGAGTGGAGAACAGTTTTAGCGGCTCCTAACTCACGATGCTCAGTTACTCTAGAACTCATGGGCGTGGGTGAGTGCACTATATGTGCAGTAGATTTGATATAAGTTAATATTTAATAGGCTATCACTGTTTATTATTTATTATCCATTTTAGTAGAAAAAAAATTGGTGTGTTACCACATAAAAAAATTGCATACTTTTTTGCCTTATATTCTTTTTTTGACAATCTTTTAAGAAGTTTAAATGTCTATAAGCATGAGTAGGATTTTATCTTTGCTAGGCACAGAAAATAAAGTACCAGTTGGTATACTTGAGACTCGTCTTGAAGTTATTCCTAAGTTGTCTGATGCTCTGACGGGAGATGTGATCTCAGCGCAGGTGTCCCTCGAGAAAAGTAGACATGCAGAAAAAGAAAGACTATTCTTAGTTTATGCGAAGCAATGGTGGAAGGAATTTCTCCAGATTCGTTCTTCACATAAAGACAGACTCGTCAAAATCTTTGCTCAGGTATGCGGGGCTCATACAGGTGGTTAAAAGCTTTTAAATATTTGCTTGAAAATATTTAAACCTTTAAATTGAAAAATTGGATAATCAAAATCTGTACTGTTGAATTGTTTGTTAATATTTTTCATTTATTTAAAGCTTCAGCTTCAAATAAATAAAGAATAATATTATTCACGAAATATAAACATCTCCCAAATTGAACTATTCGATTAACTGAGCATCTACCAAATTTTTTTTATCAAATTTAGTGATAGTTTTATTTATTTAAAATATACCGCAGCTCAAGGGTTGAAATGATGCAGTGATATCAATATGAGTTTACTAGAGATTACTAGCCCTATTCACAAATAATAAACATTCTGTTTGATACTTACAGTGTTTGTACAATACACTGATTTGTAACATTACTTAAGTATTTTATACTGTCACAACGAATGACACTATGAAGTTATTCTGTACTTGTATTATGTTGCATTTGTTGTTTGGTCTTGTGGTAAATATTCTCTGAAAATCCTCAAGAAGTCCTTGAATCTTGTCATTGGTAACATTTGCAAGCCATGTAATTAATATTTACTGTCTTCTGTAGACAATCCTTTTTGTTTCAGGATGAGAATGCAGTGAATCGACCGGTGTGCCTGTATGTACGCCCTCTTCGTGCAGGACGTCTGCTGGACACCCCTCGTCAGGCGGCACGGTTTGTCAGTCTGATCGGGTATGAGAAGGCTTTGTCAGTCGGTGGAGGAGAGAAACCAGAGATTTGGTGCTCCATGCACGGATTTCTAACAAGAAATAAAGGGGTGAAGGCCTCCTTCATTTTGATGAATTACACTATTTTTTCATTTGGTACTTGAAAAGGCTTAAAGAGTTATACTGTGATTATTTAATACAATTCATTATTTTGAACTAAACATGGTAAACGTTTCGGACAAATACTTTGAAAGTTCATGTTTCTTTAAAGTTTGAAATTTTGAATTGAAACGCACCTAGAATGATTACATATTGCAGTATTTAAATCTATTTTTAGCTGAAAAGAAAAAATATTAAAATGCCTCATGATTTAAAATACATGCATTTTGATGAATTACACTATTTTCTCCTGATTATTTTTTATCATTTTGTACTTAAGTGGGCTTAAACAGTTAGGTTGTGTTCATTTAATGATATCAATTATTTCAAACTGAACATGGTGAAACTTTTGGACGAAGGCTTTGTCTGAAATTCCATGTTTATTTATAGTTTGAAATGTTGAGTTGACAAGCACCTAGAAGGGTTACATATTGCAATGTTTAAATCACACATTTTGACATTTTTGGCTAACGAGGAATAATATTATAATGCTTCATGATTTAAAATACATGCATGCATATGCAGAGACAAGAGGCAGTATCTGCTTACTTGTATAGTAAGCAGATGCTGCTTTTTGCCTTTGCACGGCAGTACATATACATGTTTTAAAGACTCTTTTCTGATTATGCTATATATATATTATTACTTTATTCATTATTACTTATGTATTATTTATTTTGTATTTTTGAATGTTTGAGGGCCCCAAGGAAGATGGGCAAATGCTCATTGGGTTTACCCTCTTTAAATAAAGATTTTATTATTATTATTATTATTATTATTATTATTATCATTTCTGTTTCTCCCCTACAGGACAGTGAAGACCATGCCGTGTTACTCTGCTCGCTGTTACTAGGGTTTGGCCTAGATGCGTATGTCTGTGTGGGAACTAAGAATCGAGGAGCTGCTCACGCGTGGGTACTGACACTCGGTAATGAAGGTACTGCAACCTTCTGGGAGAGCCTGACAGGGCACAGGTAGCCAAACAGTTTATCAGTCTTTGCAATCAAGCCATTGAATGATGAACAATATTTGTTTATTTTCATATTAACCCTTTCAAGCCTGAATTAACTATTGTCATCTTCATCCACTACAAGCCGCGAATTGCTGTCGCAATTCTCGTCTTGTAGTGGATGAAGATGCTTTGATCTGGTTTAAAAATTGAAGAAAATCACCATGTATTGGTAAACCAGTTTCATGGACATTTTCGTTCTAAAACCCCTTGGTTGTAGGAAATTAAATAAATTTTCATGGATGTAAAATTATGCTTTAATGCATCATGAGGGCTTAAAGGGTGAAACATTATTATAACCCATCTGTCAATGCTTTATCTTTGAAACAAATACATTTTTTTTTTGCTGCATATTACTGTATCCCAGGGTCGTTTAATTAATTTAATTGTATATATTTGTTTGAAAAACAGGGTGACTGCAATGTAATATTCAAAGGGTCGAGGTACTAGAATTTGCACTTAAGTTTTTGATATTCAGCCTTTTGAGCGCTAAGCATTTTAATCTGTTTAATTATCTGTTTAAATCACTGTTATTGGGAGTCAAATGCGTGTTTAAACATCATGATTTGCAAATGTTTGGTCCCAAATTAGCCAAATATCAGTAATGTCAATCCACTTGAAAGTTGTGTCACATGTCTCGCTACTGTGACACACAATTTCAAGTGAGTGAAAATTCAAATAAGATAACTTAGCGGTTAAACGGCTAAACAATTTATGTTTTACTTGTAGATATATTCACCAGGCAATTAACCCTGACAACCCTCCGGCCGACCCGATGCCGAAGTCTACACATCCATACCGCACAATAGGCTGCATATTTAATCATGAGAGATTTTACGCAAACTGCCAGGTATAAGTTTTATTAATAATATATAAAATGTAGAAATATCAATATTTAAATAAAATCTATTTTTTTAATATCTAGTATAGGGCAGTTGTTTTCTATTCTGTATACTGATGCAAATTAATTACATTTAAGATCATTGACACATCAACAAAAGTTCACTACTTCACCTATTATTCTGCTATAAATAGTCAGGCTTCGAATTTAACATTCAGAGAACAGGTGCTCTGGGGGAGCCGTTCTGTGTGACATACCAAAAAGCAGTGGGCTCTCTATCACACCACTGCATTAGACAAAAACACTGTTGACGGATATCGGTGGAACTCCTGAACTCCTGTTCCCACAGAGAACAGGGGCTCTGAAAGGAGTCGTTTTGTGTGACACATGAAGCAGTGAGCTCTCTATCATAGCACTGCGGGAGGCGGTGTCTGGTCTTAAGCAATGAGATATTTATCATTACATTGCTAGCTTGGGTGATGGCACGGCGGACGCGGGTGGTTGGCTAAAGATGACGGTTCAATGATGGTGGTTTCAAACACACTGCTCAGAAAGCAGAGCATACTTTGCTTTGTACAATCACTCACCTCACCAGGTGAAAAGAGAGAGGCACTATAAGGTTTATACCAGAACTAGTGCATAATCTCGCGTAGTAGTAACTTTACATGGCACCTAATGTTCCACTGGAAATGATCGGGGCAGTAGACAGTAGGCCTACCACCTCTAAAAAACTGGTAGCCCTCCAATTTTTTTGATAGACTAGGTTTTCATGAAAGTAAAACCCTCTAACACATTTGCTTTAATTATTAGACATGGGCTACCACTAATTTCCAGCCCTGTTAGTAGGATTACTTACTTTTTCATCAATATTTTATTAATATTACATATTTATATAATAATGTATATAGATTATTTACGAACTTATTTCACAGGTTACCGGAAATGCAATGGAAGTAGGCATTAATTTATCGAATAAAGAGATAAATCACATAAAATTGTACTGATCAGCAAGATATTCGGAAACGAGTTCTTGGGAGTTTATGTTACATGGAATCCTACAGCAATGAATATTGTCCATACATTACAACTCATGTACTCTGCTACTTGATCGATGTACATCAAATATTAATTAATGTATTATTTTAGAGTAGCACAGCGATAAAACTGTAGTTCACATTGTGAAAACTTCATTTAATTTTGAGGCGTTGACACAATAATGATCCACTGATGGTCCTGTATTAGACCATCATCAGGTCAATGCTTTGCCTTCACTGTTTGAATTGTCCCTGAAAAGTTTGATGTTTGTTTGATGTTGTGTCATAGATTGTGGACCAACATTATTCAACATTGGAATCCCCTGTGATGTAAAGCTTGGAAATCCTTGAACATTTTGTCACTGGCTAAATACATGTAGGCCCTACATACAAACATGTATGCAAGCCACTAAAGCCTAATGTACTTCACTTCACTGAGGTGTAAATGAGATAATGGTAGGACAGAGATGGCAATGTGTATGATAACATACCTAGCAATATGACATTTGCAGGGTCTGTATACTAACCGGGGAGTAAAAATGGCTCATGAATAAGAGATAAAGCTAGAGCATATTATACTCCAGTCCATTACAATTGATCAATATTGTCCCGAATTTTTTGCTCAATATAGGAAAATCTTATAAGAAATTGTAACTCATTATATTTTTGCTCCTTTATCAGCCTACAGATGCTGTGGATACGTGTCAGTTTGTCCTTCACAATGATTCCCGCTGGAAACCGATGTCTGAGGATGCGATACGATCCGTAACATTTAGCAGCGGAGGTGGCATTACCACAGGTAATATTAACCCTTTTGATGCTAGAACCTATATACGTTTTCAAGCAATTGTGAGACCAAATAAAATGCCACTACATTCGATAAATTAGTTTGTGGCTTAACCGTTACAGTGTGGGGATTGACTATAGGGTTAAATTGTGAAATACTTTTGTACAAACTATGGAAACCAAAGGGTTTTTTCAATTTAAAATCTTCGAAAAATATCTTAGTTAGCGCTTTCCGCTTCATTTAAATACGCTTCTGACGTCTAAAGTGGATCCCCATGGTTTATATACAAATAATTCAGCGTTTTAAGTTTTGAAATATTTTTCTCAAGAGATCAAAGGTGTTGATCATATAATTTAATTTATTCAAAATATTTTTTATTGTTGGAAAGTGAAATGTTGTGTTACCAATTCTGGCTTCAAATAACAAAAAAATAGTCAGCAGGTTTACTACATCTGAATACATGTATTACAGGATGGGCTGGTATCCCCCCGCTGATTGCTCCCACACTAGACTCAGCTCTCGTGAGTAACGACCTTGAGCAGGAGCTGAGGTCACTGGTCGTTCAGCATCGAAGAGTAAGAGAATAAATTGTCTAATTTTAACCCTTTCACGAACAAATTCTACAACAGTTGATTTTTAACGTCATTTCAATCTGAATCCATCACACTTTGAGAAGATAAACTATATAGGAAATTCATATGTGCTAAGAATAGTAAATATATTTTATTAGATGCCTGGTGGTTCAAAATGAATAGATTGACTTTGAACAACCTATCATCTTCCCTTGTGGTAACCATAATTTAAACCAGAGTACTTTTCTGATCTGTTGTACTGGCTGAGCTGAGCTGATAACTATAGATGGTACAGGTGACAATTTGTTTTTAATTAATTTGAACTTTTCATGGCAAAATAAATCAAGTGTAAACATCAAGATTGGCAAGTCTCAAATTAAACAAATATGAGTAATTTTCTGCAATTTGAAGTTGTATGTTGCATTTTTTTTTTATATAATTGGTGTTTTTTCTCACAGGACCAAGGTCTGGGGACAGTTTGGGATGACCATCTAAGTTACCTTCTTACACCAGCTCTAGCCTCTTACGAGACGGAAAGAATAACAGGTGAATATTGACATGATCAGGCGGATGATCGTTTCATCTAAAAGTTAAATTCTCTGGAGGTCTTGCTGGTCTCAAATGTAAATCTTGCATGCAAAAAATGATTTTTCAATAAAAGTATTGTGTGTATTATATTTAAGACATTGTCTCTCATGGGTAGGTCAGGTGAGATGTTGCCTTACTTTGCATGAGATTATCAGCTCATCCGGTATTTAGGCCTAGGCTGACCTTATGCCATCTTGTGTCGTCTGTCGTCCGCCATCTGTCCACAATTCGAAAGAAATGCTTCTCCTTCCTCAATTCTTATACGATTTCAAGTTTGTTTGGTTTTTTTGAAAGAGCTCATGCCTGTGCATAGAACTGCGTCACGGATTTTTATAATTTCAGAAATTACATCATTAATTACCATATGACCTGACTAGAACACTCCAACACAATTCACAAGAAATGCTTCTCCTCCTTCAATTTTTATCCGATTTCAAGTTTGTTTGGTTTGTTTGACTTATTTAACTTATGCCTCATTTTAAGACCTAATTAGGACCATACACAAGGAATGTTTCTCCTCTCTCAATTCTTAGCCGTTATCAATTTTGTTTATTTTCTTTGAAAGAGCTCATGCCTATGCATAGAACTGCGTCACGGATTTCGGAAATTTTATTTTGTAATTCACTTATACCCTAATTAAGGATGAGCTTCTGTGTCATTGACTCATCACTCAGTCATTCACATCTTATAAAAATTCTGTGTGATGAATTAATCCAAATGAACTTGTTATTATTTTGTATCAATTATTCATTAATCTTCAAATTGATAATTTTATATAAAACAATTTTGCTACTGGAAATTTGAAATCATCATAAATGTCTTAGAAATAGCTATTCCCACTACATTTGAATACCTATGTTATGGGTCTACGGTGATTATAAATATTTTATTCTTTCAGTTAGGGAATTGTCTTTATACGTCAGAATCTGACATAAAGACTGTAAAAGGGTTAAACCGCTAATCAAGACTACAGTCGTTTTTAATTTCAAGTGGGTGAAAATTTAAATTATTTTATTGTGGGCTTTAATCCCATTTAAAATGATGAAAATTATTTCTCAGCATGAAAAATAGTTATCTTTCAAATTAACCTTACCCGCTATTTACTAACTGAGTGTCTCCCACAAATCATTTATTCAACTTAAGAGGTTTCTATTTAGTTTGAGCTTACTTAAAAATGTAGCACAAGGGTTAATAATTGTCTGTTTCAGGAGTAACATCGGGGAATGAAGAGTTCCAGCAGGCCATACGTCGAGCCGTACCAGATGGTCACACATTCAAAGGCTATCCCATCCAGTTTGTGCATAGAAATGGAAGACGTGCATTTACTGCCTGCCTCAAGTAAGTGTTCAGGTCTATTCAACTCTTCTGCAGGTCTCATTTGATCTCATTTGATGCTGTTGAATTGTTTGTTAATTGTTAATGCTCTTCATCCATTTCAAGCTGGAATTGCTGACACAATTTTCAACTCCAAATAACGAAAAATAAAAATATTTATGGAAAATAGACATCTCCCAGATTGAATTATGAACTTCCACAGGCTATTTTAGCAATTGTAGTGACATTTAATTTGATACAAACTTGCAGAGATTCCAGTATTCCGGTATTCCCCTAATTTTTTTTCAACTTCCGGATTCATGGTATGGCCTAAAATGTCCTTATCCGGGCTTAACAAATTGCCTTTTTCGGGTCCAAAAATGGCCTTTTTCAATTTCCAAAAAGTAAGCCCGTATTTTTCCCACATGACCCATTGGCATCTTTCAACTTGAAACCATATATAACGTCTAGCAGTACAACGGTTAATACAACATGTACAATTTGAGATGTCAATTGCTACTGCATTTCCCAAGTAAAGGACTGAATTAACGATTGACTTACAGTGCTAATTGCGTCTATAGCGTTTTTAGGCTTCAGCCAAATTTTGGCGAATGCCTTTTGTCATCATGCATCATACGATTTTAAATTAAATTTTATACAAAATATGTACACTTTCTTTTTTTTCAGATCGCCTGTATGTGAAGAGATAATTAACTGTCGAGGAGACCACATACGTCTGGCAGTCCGCGTACGAGTGTTTACTTATCCAGAGACGGCTGCCGCCACATGGATCATGTTTGCCTGTAAATATAAATCTGTAGTGTAACCCTGAAAAATTTGCTGTAGAGACCAAAGGGTTATTTGATATATACTATGGAGACCAAGGGTTATTTGGTGTATACTATGTACACCAAAGGGTCATTCACTCTTAAAATG
Source organism: Flabesymbios commensalis (assembly GCA_964017125.1). Lineage (NCBI taxonomy): Eukaryota > Metazoa > Annelida > Polychaeta > Terebellida > Flabelligeridae > Flabesymbios > Flabesymbios commensalis. Next base: position 77,427,771 of record OZ024909.1, on the reverse strand, counting down.
TCATAAATGGCTTAGTCAGCTCTTACCATGAATACCAATCTTAGGCGAAAAAAAGGGCTATGTTTCTCATCTGTGCACGAGTCATTTAAAACTGGCGCATCACTATTTTTTACAGCAATTTTGACTTTTTCTTCGGTCTTTTTTTTGCTTTTTACACATGTATATTAATTAGTTTAATTTTGGTGCTGGAATCTCCCCCCAAAAATTAAAGAAAAAAGGCAACACCACACCACTTTGATGAGAAACATACGTGTATTTCCTTTTTTTGTCTGAAAGGGGTACATTATATAATTTAAATTTGACTCACTTGAAGTCATGTCTCGCTGCAGCAACCCACAACTTCAAGTGGGTAAAAATTACAAACAAACGCGACTGGCAAACTATGGGTTATGGGCATATGATTACTATGACTATTTAATTCTTTTAGCCCGAGGATTGACTTATGACGTCTGATTCTGACCCTAAAAGTTGATCTTCGCGATAAAAGGGTAAATAGACTTTTATTGCAATAACCCTGATCGTCTAGGACAAATTATGGATGACATTTCCTTTTTGTGACCACCCTGGTCGCCTCATTGTCTGTGATTTCATTGTAACAGAACTTATTTATTTTCTAACGTAGCACAAGCATAGCCTGTTCTGTAAATAAATGTGTATATTTTCTTGTATTTTTGTTGTTTATCATTCACAAACTATTTGTGTCTTGTTTGCTTAGGGAACCAGAATGTGTTACTCTCAGTCATTTTGGATTTTACATATGAAAATTTTCTCATTATTTATCATAGACAATGTCGGGAAAATGATCACAGTAACTCAAATATCTCAGTTGGTTCTTTCAACCTTCACTTGATTACCTATTTTATGGGTTTATGACCATTATAATCTTTTTTAAAAAACTACAATTTTGGTGCTTTTCAGCTTATTTGTGAAGTGATCCACCAATATCAGTGTTTAGATAATTATATCATATATTCATGAAACAGTGTACACTATCAAACAAATTGTTCACAACAATAGAGTTCTAAATAATGTTTATTAATATCTACAATAAAACCAACATAATAAAGTATGTAAATATCTACATAGACTAATATGGCACATTCAATTCATTATTATCATAACTCGTATTTTATCATACATTCCTTCCAATAATGTACGTAACAAAACTAGAAAATTATATTGTTCACTCAAAAGAAGTTATGGTCACCATTACTATTTGTATCACCACTTTTTGATTAAATGGTCTGCGACTCTCTGAAGTGAAAGATACAATCTTTTACACCTTCTAGCACCCAGGTAGGCCTATATCATCGTATTTTCATTGACCTTATTCAAATTGATGAGTAAGGCCACACTTTTTTAATAAAATGGTTTATGGATGCGTCGTTTCTAATTTGTCCATTATCGAGAAAAATTGATAAGATTAAAAAAACATTTTTGGGTGAACTAAGATACCAACCATGTCCTAATATAAAATGAAGATAAAATTAGACTTTCTATTTTTATATTTCCATAATTCTCATCTGATGGTGAATAAATCTGGCAAAGCATAACATCTTAACTGATTAAGTGAAAGCTCAGACGTGATGGATTCCTAAGGTTTTTCTTTGGTATGGTCTATTTCTACAGCTATAAGGATCCCATTCGTATTTAGCATGGTATTTTTCCTGTCTAAAATCATTTGTCTATTTATTTTAAATGAAATCTCTCAAAGGGTTAAAAGTCTGAAAGTGATGATTTATATTGTTTATATCGCAAACTGATAAATATCATAGAAAATGATAGCAGGAGATGACCTGAAAAATTGTAAATTGTGCAAACTCACACAATAAAAACAATGATAATCTCATTATAGCATGTTAACTACTTATGCTAATAAAAATACAATATTTGTGCCACTGGCAGTGCTAATTAATTATTCATTATCAATACATATCTATTTATCAGTTCATTGGTTGCAACACACATCTGGTAAATTTACATCCAGTAGAAATAATAAAACTATAATTAAATCATAACAAATCACAATGACAAGTTTTTCATTAGCAACATATTACAATTTCACGTCCTCAGACAGTGCTTGAATTATATAACACAATGAAGTGCTAATAACATCAGCTATAATTTTCCTTTTATGCATGCACTTGTTATCTAATATACTTTATAATAAAACAAATCATTATAATTAAAGTGCAAGGTAACCACAATTATTATTTTATTTGTCTGCTGCAAGCTAAGTAATTTTATTAATTTTTCAAAACAAAAAGACATTGTTTGGTTACAGCTCATTAACATCTCAGTGAACACGAGATGTTGGTTTAACCCTTGAAGTGCTGAATTTCGCATCCAAAGGGTTTTGTTCAATTGGAAATCATCATAAATGTCTTAGTTAGCTCTTTCTGATGCATTTGAATACCTATGTTAGGGGTCTACGGCCAATATAAATATGTCGATTCTTACAGTGCGGAGATAGACTTTAGTCATCAGAATCTGTCTACAGACGTCGGATTCTGACGAAAGTCGATCCCTGTGCTGTAAGGCCTAACCCCCAGAGCTATGATGTCAACTACAGTAGTCATTCTGTGTTTTTATTAGAAACTGTATAGCCAGTTGTTAAAAATAAAATATGGCTTAAATCTTGACAAATATCAGTAGATACATTTTTAGTCACTTGAAGTTGTGGCTGGCAGTAGCGAGACACATTTTTAAGTGACCGAAAATTTAACAGCTCATGTTCCCTGATATACAATAGTTTATATAAAAGTAGGTGGGTGATCACTATTCAATGAGCACATATTGTAGGTGAGCGAGTATGTGCAACATGGTTGACAACGTAATTAATATTTTATAATGAAGTAAAACGACTTGGCTGCTTTCATGTTTCAACTTCCCTGGCTACAGCTATTTGTTATTTTAAAGTTATAGAATTTAATTTTTCACCCACTCTTAAGTTGTGTCTCGCTATCGCGACCCACAACTTCAAGTGAGTGAAAATTATTCATAGGGGTAAAAACTACTTGCCTTGGATTTATTTTACTGACCCACCTTTTACTTTAAAAAAAAGTACTTTTTAAAAAAGGTTAGCTTTTGTAATTTAATTTTGGCGTTGTGACGTTAACATTTTTTCATATATCCTGCTCAAATATGTTCTGCATGTTACTAATAACCAGTTCTCAGACGCATGCAATAATGGCTAGGGAAAAAATCATAATGGCAAATTTATAGCATTTTACGCTGTTAATTTTACAAGTTCAATCAATAATGTGGTGGGCTATTGTCGAGTATGCTCTTCTTGAAAAATTGAATTGATGTACATAGTATACAGTTAGAAAATATACATGTAAAGTTTGATCTTTTATAATTACAAAATACTGACCTACCTCGCCTTTACAGACCAGAAGGCTGGTGCCAATGATGAACCCTGTAATAATTGAAGTGTTGGATCGAGGAATTGCCAGACGAGAGGAGGGGTGGCACTGATTTTTTTTTTTAATTTATACACATTGACATAGTCAGCCTCTTACAGGGATCGACACTAACACTGGCTCGTTGGCCAGAGGCCAGTAAAAATCACTATAAAGGGCCAGTAAATCACCTGAGATACTGGCCCTGAGGGCAACGAAAAAATTACACTCCCCTTGATATTGTGTACATTAAGGACCAGAACGATAAGGCTAAGGGCCAGTAATTATCTAAAGGCACTGGTCCTTTGGGCTACTATCTGAAATCAGTTAGTGTCGATCTTCGCTTTTATATGCTCTAGAGGGGTTCATCTAAGGCTTGAAATGACGCATTCTAGAGCATATTTAAGCCCAAATATGTTTGCTTCTTGCTTAGGGGACCCTGAACGGAGGCCCCCTTCTGGATCCACCACTGAATTGTCCATACACTGTATCAAATCTGAAGACCAAAAGGCGACATTCACTATCAAATATGTGTGTGACCTTAGGTCATATAAACACTAATACACAGTTGAATCAAATCAAATGATTCAGGCGGAATATTTCAGATATTGAGATTATTTGTTATAGTAAATATAATGAACAGAGCATCCTTCTACTGTCAACTATTAAAGTGGCAATGCACATAACATTGTTTGAAAAGCTATAAAAAACTTTTAACTAAATTATTATTTATAATTCTGAATGGCACTCAAAAGGTTAATTTACACAACACAAAATGTGATATAAATAACATAACATGGGTTATACATAAAAAAAGTGTGTTATACATAACATAAAGTGTGATAGTTGCCATATGTGCCACTGATATGATGCTAAGGGTCATATCGTCACCTTGGTATTAAAATGTCGTATCTGTCACTTTAACAAGTGACAGATACGTCCCTTCAAAAACCAAGGTGACAATATATGGCATGGTCCTATATTTGATTTCCGGAGATATTACATGAGTGTTATAAAAGATAACAATTTTATTACTCTCCAAGTATACTTAAATATCACATTTGCTCAAATTAAAACAGCTAACGTACATAGTCACTTGCTGCTAATTGTTTACTTGCTTATTGACCTCTTATAGATATGTCTCTATACATGTATGTGGATTCAGCTCGCAACATTGTTACAGACCATCACAAAAAAATTCCGAGCTTTTAAGATGTTCTGAGCTTTTATTGGATATATTACATGTACATGTATTACACCAAGAAGCTGGGTTTTAACCCTTAAAGCGCTGAATTAATTTGTAAAAAAACATCGCAACCAAAGGGGTTTTTTCAATTTGAAATCATTATAAATTTCTTAGTTAGCTCATTCTGGTTCATTTGAATACCCATGTTACGGGTTTACGGCCATTAGAAATATTTTTACTCTTACAGTGCGGGGTTCGACTTTAGGCGTCAGAATCTGACGTCCACAGACATCATATGCTGTCGACAAAAGTCTATCCCGCGCTGTAAGGATTGGGAGGTTTCAAGGAATTTTATTTAAAAATATACGACAATATTTCCTGACAAAATTATATCACCAAAAACATGAGTGTTAGTGTCTATATAATCAAACTAATTCATTTTGATTTCATTCCATGATAATATACATAGTCGATTATACAGTTATGGAAGACTATTATTAAGATTATGCATCAAAAACATTTTGCAAACCACTTATATGTATATGAAATATTGTTTGTATGACAACACTGAGCTCAGTCATTATCAGCAAGAGATCGGCTTCTTCAGATGCGAACGAAAATGGCACAGTTTATATAATAATAGACACATCACATCAGTCAGAGATCTGTTTCCCTCAGACGTGAGAGATTTGGATATAATGACACTGCATGATATATGCACATCACAAACATACAATCATCACAAGAATAATAACTATCATACAATGGTAAAAATGTTAAACATTGTATTCCATCCTTTAGACATGTTAGAGTGATGAAATAATGCTCCCTATAAAGACTAACCCTTATCCTGCTGAGTTAATTTATTTAAATTTTCACCCACTTGAAGTTGTGATCACGGTAGCGAGACACAAGTTGTGTCTCGCTACCGCAATCCACAACTTCAAGGGGCTGTAAATAAATCACTTTTGTTTAATTTGAGCACAAATATTATCAAATCTTGATGTTTAGACACACACTTCATTCCCAAAACCAGTGATGTGGTTGACTAATAAAACAAGACAAGGGTTAAATTAAAAGAAATAAATGAAAAGGTTTCTCCTTGCAAGAAGAGCATATAAAACGATGCTTCAAATGAAAGAGAAAACATAGCTATTGATTGACTGAGAAATCAGCAAAAAACATGCAACACAGGTCTAATGTGACTTCTACTATAGTTCAGTAATAATAGCTGATGATTTGTAATCATCATAACAAACTATCAACTGTTACAGCGCTGAAATATATTTGCTTAAACAATGGAGACCAAAGGGTTTTTTAAATTTTAATGAAATCATCATTAATGTCTCAGTTAGCTGTTTCCGGTTCATTTGAATATCTGTGCTATGGTTCTACAGCCATATTAAATATCTAAATTCTCTCAGCATGGGGGCCGTCTTTATACGTCAGACGTCTGATTCATACATGTCGCTTTAACCCTTACAGTGTGGGGATCGACTTTAGTCGTCAGAATTCTGACGTCTAAAGTCGATCCCCACACTGTAAAAATTAAAATATTTCTAATGGCTATAGACCCATAACATAGGTAATCAAATCAATCAGAAAGAGCTAAGACATTTAAGATGATTTCAAAATGAGAAAAAACTTTTGGCCTCCATGAATTTTACAAAAGAATTCAGCGCTTTAAGGGTTAAAGCACTGAAATATTTTTATATAAACCAAGAGACCAAAGGGTTAAAATTCTTCAATTTTAAATCATCATAAATGTCTCGTTTGAATACCTATGTTATGGGTCTACGGGCATTATAAACATTTTACTCTTTTAGCGTGTGGCCCGACTTTAGACGTCAGAATCTGACGTCTATTCTTACGTGTTAAGTTTTTATGACACAGGTGTCGTTGTAAGCATTAATAACAGTTGTCGATTTCTGCTCATCGGATTTGACATTTATAGGTTTAAATGTTTTTGTTAAAACAAATTTTTTTAAGCCACAAATGTTATATTATTATTCACAAATATTTCAGGAATGTAGGAGTTAAAGGTATGTTAAAGGTATTGGAGTAAAAAGTTGCACACTTTTACCATTGAATAAAAAAATCCACAAGGCACGATGAATCTGTTAGGCTACTGTTTGGCAATCACACACAAACTAAAACTGTTTTGCTGCCTTCTACATGTACAAAAACGTGACAGTTGCTGACTATCCGTTAGTGAGTTTCACTTCGTCACAACCTTTTGCCCCGTCGTCTTCAGGGTCCCTGTAATGTGTACTGTTATTTGATTCACTCGTGTCTACATGTTTACAAGCTGTGCTATCGCAATCAGCTTTTTTTTGCGGACCTGAAACCCGAGGTTTCACATCATCGTCAGTAAGGCAAGCTTTTTTGAAACGGTCATTAATCTGAAAAAATTGGTCCAGAGATTCTTTTGACGATTGGCAGTGCTTTGGTGTAAGAGGTGCTTTTTTTGGGTTTTCCTCGTCAACCTCTCTTTTTGAATCAGCTGCAGCTTCTGATGTTCTCTCACCAAATGCCTTATAAGGTGTAGGTAGCATACCATCACTCTCTGCATTGTCACCTTTTGTCACCCACTGATAATGTAACTCTATCAGGCGACGACAATCCTCCAAGTCATCATGAGACACGGCTGAAAACGAGGACAAAAGCCTCTTTCTTTCCTGAAATATCAACACAGAAAAATTACTGGTTCAGCATTTAATTTCATAATTTACGCTTTTTGATCGCAAATATACAATGAATTGTTTTCCAAAAAAGCTTGATTTCTCAGCCTCACAAAACTGACACAAAAATATCAGACTCTTTCTTTGGTATAAAAGAAATCTCACCTATACAAATACTTCCATCTATCCTTGAATGTTATAATAAAATATTTATATCATAGTTATATTGCAAAATAATACACACTTGAAAAACAGATCAAAGAAAAATGTTCAAGCTACACTGTGACATCCATCCATTTTTATCTTTTAGTTTAAAGCTAAACATTGAGCAATTTCAGCTTTGTATAAATGAGAAATATTAATTGACAATCTGACAAAGGGTTAAATGATTTTTTTACAAGAATTATTGTCAAAAAATGTCTATTATTAGTTGACAATCTGACACTACGGGTTAAATAAATTTCTTTACAGGAATCATTCCTAACAATTTCTACACAGAATTAGCTCCACTTGTAAACAAGGTAAATATGGTAACTTTGTGAATGATGTTTCCAGTAGTACTTTTCCAAATAACTCACATGTTTGAGTCTTTCGTGTTGAAAGGTAAGTAGCTGCCTCTGGAAGCCGTAGTTAGGGTTGGCCACACGCCTGGACCCTCTCACGGCATTCAGGGAATCACGCCACCCTAGATCTGTCACTGTCATTATATATGCCACCGTCACGGTCACACTTCTAGACACCCCTGCTAAACTGTCAATATATTAAAAAAATTATGACAATATTGGATTATACATGGTACATCCCTAATAATATAACTGTAGACGGCAGATTCTGACGTCTAAAGTCGATCCCCGCACTGTAATAGTATAAATAGTTATATGATCGTAAATCCATAACATAGGGATGGATTTAACTAAGAAGATTATGACGATTTCGAATTGAAAAAACCCCTTTAATTTCAATGGTTTATACAAAAATAATGTGAACAGGGCTTTAGTCCTTACAACGCCGAATTAATTTTGTATAAATAATGGAGAACAAAGGGTTTTAATCAATGCGAAATCATCATAAATGTCTTAGTCAGCTCTTTCTGATTCATTAGAATACCTATGTTATGGGTCTACGGCCATTGTAAATATTTTTAATCTCACAGTGTGGGGATCAACTTTGGAGGTCAGAATCTGACGTCTACAGAGGTCAGATTCTGACTTACCAAACATAAATGTGTCACGCTTGCTGAATTTAGCAACCAAAATACACTAATTATAGAGAAATACAGTACATCAGATTCTGACGTCTAAAAGTCTATCCCCGCCCTGAAAGGGTTAACCCTGTACTGCTGTATATACTGCGGTATACGGTTTCAAAGTGAAACCAAATGAAATGCTCATGAAATTGATGAAATGGTCCTTCTCCTGTACTCTTGAAAATTGTTAAAAAATTGTGCACTGATCATGCTGATGTACATAGATCTTGCTACATGACATTGTATTAATACATGAATTGAAGATTCAGGGGCCTATCCCACAAAGAATCTTAAAAATAGGATAATCTTAACTTTCTCTTATTTGCGTTGAAAAAGTTAAGATGATCTTAACTTTTCTAATGCAAATAAGAGAAAGTTAAGATGATCTTAATTTTAAGAATTTTAAGATTCTTTGCGGGATGGGCCCCACATTGACAAATCAAGTAAACCATTTCCACACATCAACCATACCAATGAACTAGTACTCTTCCACCATCTAGTCTCGTCTGATGAATAAAATCATTGCACTGCATGAAATATTGTCCGAGATCCTGCGTGGGATTATCATGAGCTGCAATACACAGGTACTTCTTGTCCTGAAAAAAAGGGGTAGGCTGATACAATTTCTAATTCATTTTCCTTTTTGAAAATTAATGGGGAATAACGGATTTAAGTGTTTTGTAAACACTTTAAGCCTTATCCTGCTGATCACAACTATTGTCGTTTTTAATCTGTTTTATTGTTGTTTTTAATCTGTTTTATTAGTCGACTAAATCACTGATATTGGGCTAGAAATGAGTGTTCAAACATCAAGATTTGCTAATGTCAAGTTAAACAAAAATGAGTGATTTTCACTCATTTGAAGTTGTGGGTCGCGGTAGCAAGACACAACTTCAAGTGACTGATAAGCTGATTTAGCAGGATATGGGTTAACTCTGTCAAGCCAGAATCTTCTTCCCACACAAGGCCCGGCTACTCCTCATGTCGTAGAGCTCCATCCGCGACCTCGGGAGAAGCAGAGCTTTGCAGTGGGAAGATGGCCTGAATTTACATTGATTTACAAATGAAATATTCGTTCACTACAAGCCGCTAATTGCCATCATAATTCCCAACTTGTAGTAGATCATGAATGTAGATGGAGATGACTTGCCAAACATAAATGTGTCACGTTTGCTAGTCAACTGAATCAGTTATTTGAGCCTGTGTGCTGCCTAAATACTTTCTTCTATTTTTCCTCATTGAATCTGGAGTTGCTAACAAAATTTCCTTTTTCAAAAGATGAAAAATATATCTATTTAAATGAAAACTAAACACCTCCTAATATCTTAAAATTGAATTATTTGATTTACAGAGCATCTACCATAAAATATTTCATCAATTTCAATGGCATTTTAGGCCTATTTAGTTCAAAGTTTACTTACAAATAAACATTATGTGATTTAAATATATGTTCCCAGCAGGACAAGGGTTAACCATTTCAAAGCAAGGAGCTGACTTTAATGTTAAGTCTGTCTCAGCACTGAAAGGGTTAACCCTTACAGCGCGGGGATCGACTTTAGTCGACAGAATCTGACGTCTGTAGACGTCATATTCTGTCGACTAAAGTCGATCCCCGCACTGAAAGTTTGAAAATATTTCTAATTGCCGTAGACCCATAACATAGGTATTCAAATGAATCGGGAAGAGCTAACTAAGACATTTATGATGATTTTAAATTGAAATAACCCTTTGGTCTCCATGGTTAGTATAAATTATTTCAGCGCTGTAAGGGTTAAAAAAGTTGTATCTCACATAATAACATTATATAAATTTAAGAACTTTATGGTTCCTAGTAGGAGTAGCACACATTAGTTATTACTTATCATGTGGAGAAAGAAATAACGCAAATTTAAAACTTGCAAACAGAATAACTGATCTTTGTGAATGTAAAATTCTGGAGTGCAGTTCTAACTAGCACACTTTAATTTGAGCAGGTGTGTGAAAAGATGTGATTGGATAAATTAATGGGAATTTATATCAATTGAGGTGTGCAAAAAATAGCACACCTTTTTGGTAATTTGGTGTGATGTGGTGTGTGGGCGCATTATCGCACCTTAAAAACGAAGGCCTGGAATAATACTAAAATTGCAAATTTTTCACATACAATCAGTTATTAATCTTCTAACTTCCAACACAATCATCACCTCACCTTTAATAACGGACGTGCATTGTCATGTATAGACAGAATGTGGGTAATACCATTTTCTTTCAGTTGAGCCTCATCTTTTGAATCACGAAAGTTTCCGACGTAGACACCCTCAATAATCTGATTGAAAACAAAGAGAAATGATAACAATAATAAAAAATAAAAAAGTTGTAAAAAACTTCTGAACCAATTTTCATGATATTTCTGAGATGAAGGTAATGGGTTTATAGAGGGCAACATTGTTTCTTTATTTCTGTCTACTAGACTACATGTTATACTAACTTTTAAATTATACAATAATTTTCAATGTGATTGTAAAATTTCATGAGAATTGACGGAGAAATCAGCAAAATTCATTCACCTTGGTTAATGCGAATCCGCCCATAACCAAAGATACAATAAAACTGATCAACCAGGATCGCATGATTTACGCTGATTTCTCGCCCAATTCTGAACTGATTTACCTGAAATTTTGCAAGGGCTGTTTTCTATTCAAATCCTAATAGCTAGTGAGGAAAGTTGATGGGAATTTCATAATCACTGATTGGTTGTGCAGCGTTCGAAATAAGGGTTAAACATGAGGTTGTCCATCGGACAATCAGGTCAGATTTTCAAGTTGTCCGCTGAAATTTCAGATTGTCCGCAAGTAATATATAGCTACGACCAAACCTGTTCCCACAATTTTCTGAAAACATAGTTAACCAACAAGTGGAAGCTCACCACTGTAATAAAAAAATTCAACCGCGACAGTCACTTTATTTATAAATGCCTTTATCACACTGTTTAAAAAATAATGTAATGTGAAAATATCCTTCTCAAAAGTTGTCCACTCTGACAACCTCATGTTAACTATTGATTGTCTGTCACAAATTTGACAACCGGAAAGGCCTTATTTGAACGCTGTTGTGATGGGTTTGTGTAAATTGAAACAAGGTTCTTGCAGATCTACTCTTCCTAAAAATGATGACATTTAATGACTTTTAACTGACAAAAATAAACAAATTAATACTTATGTATAGAGAACCTATTTTTCATATTTCAAATGCAAAATAACAGCTAGTCCTGTACCTTCCTGTACCTCCCGAAAATAATGCTAGGTGACACTGACTTCAACACCAGCAGAAAACCAGTAGTTTTTGTTAGGACCAGCTGGCTGACGAACATACATCGAGTCCATATAATGGCTGATTTTCCCATTTTTAATGACTTATAATGATTAAGTTCAATCAAATTTAATGACTTTTTAATTACTTTAGGTCCTATTTGTCAATTTAATGACCATCAATGAGGTTTAATGACCCGCAGAAATCTTGTGAAAACAACAGCTCTGTATGCTATCAACACCCACCATACCTACACCACAACCATTGTTTTAAGAATACAAGCATTTGGCGGATAGTTGAGCCAGCTAGATGTTATATAATCGAGGCTTGATCAAATTTTTTTTTTAGAAACTGTGAATTAGTCCATAATTGAATTTGTCGGCAATAATCGATTAGTCATATTTATAATCGATCATAATAACTTGTACCAAATGACCCATCATCGATTGTAATCGATCATCAGACACATCACTACTAATCGCGATAAAAAATTTGCTAAATTATATTTAATATCAAAAAAATTAGACAATTTACCTTGTAATAAAATTTTAGAATCAGTTTATTGTGTTTATAGACAGATAGAGGGACGTCGTAATTTCAATTTACTACATGTCTGTCAAATGGTCTAACTTTTAAAATACTTCGGATAATTTAAAAAAAAAATCTGAAAATCTATTGAAATATTTAATGAATCTTTGGTGAACAGGGTATCCTCGAGGATGCTGTGTTTTTGGGGGAATTGGGAGTGATTTGGGGTTGGGCAACTACATGTATGTCAAATGGGCTAATTTTTTTAATACTTTAGGAAATTTTACAATTTTTTTTATAAAAATCTGTTGAAAATTGACTGAGAAATCAAAGAAAATCTTGTGATCCTGGTTGATCATTTTTAATGTCTGTAGCAATGTTTAGTGAAAGTCTGGGTATAGACCTAGGTCTATAGTCCCTATAGGTCTCAGCCCCAGGGGCCCCAGCGTGGCTGAAGGTTTCAGGCATTTCTTTGGACGGTCATATCCAAGACTCGCTTTCAGTCATGGTTAAAAACGTAGATTTTTTTCAAATAAAAGTGAGTAGGCCTATAGCAATCCACAGCCAGGGGGAGGACATCACGGCTAAAATCTATATAGATTTAATACTCATCTAATTTTTCAAGTTGAATTAACATGATTAAAGATGGTGGAAAATTAAAAAAAGAGGTTGATAAAGATCACTAATGTTAGGACTGTTATAGAGCTGACTGGCCGTATGGCTCGTTGCGCTCGCCCAGAGCCGTTGTTTACTCGGAGCCGTTGTTTACTCGGCTAGGGCTGTTACCTGGTTACAGGCGTGGATCTGAACCCTTCTTTTTCAAATCGTAGATACGCCCCTGTGTTATTACTACGGAGTGGCTAATCGTGGACATCGTATGGCAAAGTTATAATGGGAGTCAATGGGAGCCCGTCATTTCGTAAACAAAGCTGCCCATGGGCATGGAGTTAGGCCAGGGCTACATTATAAGGAATCACATACGATTAGCCACTGCCCATTACTTACAATACTCATGCATAGAACCTAATTGTCTCTGACTCTGAGCCTGAAGGCTATCACAGTATCACTATCAGTATCACTATCAGTAATTAGGGTTGAACATTAACAACGTTCAACGTAAACAGTTAACATCTAGTTTCTAGTCAGGAGAACTAGTCCGAGCAGTAATGCTAGATCTTATAAAAAGCATTTGACATGGTGGACTAAGACAAATGTAAGAAATCTTTACAAAAAAATTACAGTAGTTAGGTATTTAAACAAACACTCTCCCAGTTTGAAAATTACTTAAAGGTGTAGTCAACTGTCAAAATTCGCGGGACAAGGGTCCCCTAGAAGGCAATAGTGCTCGTGGGTAAGCCAAGGCCCTATTCCATAATAATACTAAATATGAGTTTCATACCCAAAGCCTCATTGAGAGCAAGTTCTCAAATCACAGCAAGTTCATATATACTTGAGCGACATCTATGAGGTAATAATTCAAAGCCTTTGTCTTTTGCCCCTACTTGGTCGCCTACTTGCAAACAAACTGACTGTATTACTGCGGGGATTTGGAAACTGCTTGACCCCCAAGTTTGTATTGTCACCCAGTAAACACAAAACATTTGTATGACTTTATGCAATGTTGGACCAACGTAGAAGACGTTGGGCCGACATTGCATAAATGTCATACAAATGTCTTGCGTTTGCTGGGCAGGAGGACTTTCTCTCAAACATTGTACATTTATCTAATGTTGGTTCAATGTTGGGCCAGCGTCGCAGACGTTGGCCTAACATTAAAACAGCATTGGATCAATGTCTCGTTTGGGTAGTATCTTGTAATCAGTTCAGTGGCTATATTAATGCCGTCAATCTGTACTCAATAGGCTATTGTTGGCCTACACTTGACCGTCCCAGGCATGCGCGTTTTGAAGCTGAATGATTCTTTAACGGACAGGAAGCAGAAGGTCCAGCTCAAAATACTGAAGAACTATATTTAAACTGTGGGGTGCCAAAACAAGGTATCCTGGGATCGATAAAATCGATAGATAATAACGACAATGTTGAAAAAAAGTGCGCGATTTTTTTTTTGTCAGTTAACCCTAGAGATCAAAAGGTTATAGGGAGATTAAAGTGTTTCCAGACATCGTGCATTTTCACTAGTTGCCATAGGAATCCAAGGGTTAGACTATATATGGAGATTAAGGTGTCGTTAGTTGGCATCAAGGGTTATATATGCTAACATTGTTGATCAAAGGGTTATAATTATTGAGATTAAAGTGTCTGAATGCCATGTGATGAAAAAATAAAATGTAATAAATGTTATCATTGAAATTTAACCGGTAAACTTGAGGGGGTAATTTAAAACAGTGCAAACACAGTACGTAATATAACGTTCAAGGTCTCATTTTCGTCATTCATAGATGAATGTAAGGAGGATGTGCTAAGGACGTAGTCATAATAACCCTAGCGTCCCCAGAACGTCCCAATAACGTTACATTTATGTTTTACGTTCTAAGGACGTAACTGGGAGTTCACAGAGTTACGTTCAGGCTAAGAGGCTAAGTACGAATGCTGTACTTTATGAGGACGTTATTACAACTAAAATTGTTTGCAGGGTAGTTCCAGTTCACCCCGGGGGTAACCTGAACAGGGGGTGATCTAAAACTGTTTCACCGGTTCCGTAATACACAGCTCTGAGCAAAAAGCAACTGGACTAATGGCGGGCTTGAAGCGCTCGATATATTGTCGGAAGGCCCGGGCAGCCTGCGTAAGGGCTAGCCAAACCAAAAAAACAAGTAAACATTGCTGCTCTGAATCACTGGCAACAAAAATCGAACTTTATTCCGCAGATTCTTACACTAACCTTACACATACCGCTACCCATATTGATTAGAATAAAATAAAATTATAAATGTCACTATTTTCTACTGTTTTAAAAGCCGAAACAGTCAGGTTAAGTTCGTAAATTGGTCATTAAACGTAAAAATGTGTCATCCTTTTCTGAAGAATTGTTTTTATCCTGTTTAGCAGAGCAAATAAATAGCTTCCTTACAAAATAGGCTTACAAGTACATGAAGTAGGGGCCTACCGTAAACCAGTTGGAATGCAGACCACTTTTTAAATACAGAAAACCACTAAATATACCGAAAATCACACATCTGATGTGTAGTACTAGAACAGAAATTTTCCCAAAGTTATATAGAGATCGAGTATATATAGACAATTTTATAATAGGCCTATATTATTTAATATTGTATGATGAGTGTATTGGCACTTTGAAAAATTGATATCCCCATGGATTCACTTCCTTATAAATATACACGCATGTTGTAGAAGTGGCTTTGTCGCCTAGCTTGGCCATCAGCGTAGTAGATATAAGATGAAAAATGTAATCACTAGACTACGTCGTTACAGGTGATGGAATGATGTATCATGATAATCATATTATAATATTATTCCTTTTTATAATATGTTACATATCTTCTATTGTACGATAAACTTCCCAGCAAACACGGTGACCGTGACCCAACATTGGTTCAACATTTGGTCGATGTCTCGTGTTTGCTGGGTTGAGCTACTTAATTTTTATTGTTTTTTTAATATTAACAGTATATATAGCCTGCCTAATTGTTGCTACAAATCACTTTTATTGCAATATTTGAGTAACTTGTCAATGCATATATGAACCAAAATGGGCGTTTAACAGCAACTATAATCTGAGAATTTTTTTACCCCAGCAGACACAGCCACGTACTTGGAATACACGTGGGATATTAGTGATTGTACCACGTGGAATAAAAGTAGAGAACAAGTTGAAAACGCAAACCCGTTTCACGTGTATATCATGTGTTTTCCACATGTTAATGCCACATATTAATACATGAAAATTAACCATGTGTTTTCCAACTGTTAATGCCACCTATATTATACATGTGAATAAACCATGTGTTTTCCACGTGTTAAAGGTGTAGTCAACTGTCAAAATTCGCGGGACAAGGGTCCCCCAGAAGGCAATAGTGCCCGTGGGTAAGCCAAGGTCCTATTCCATAATAATACTAAATATGCCTTTTATACCCAAAGCCTCATTAAGAGCCAGTTCTCAAATCACAGCAAGTTCATATATACTTGAGCGACATCTATGAGTTAATAATTCAAAGCCCTTGTCTTTTGCCCCTACTTGGTCGCCTACTTGCAAACCAACTGACTGTATTACTGGGGGATTTAGAAACTGCTTGACCCCCAAGTTTGTATTGTCACCCAGTAAACACAAAACATTTGTATGACTTTATGCAATGTTGGACCAACGACGAAGACGTTGGGCCTACATTGCATAAATGGCATACAAGTGTCTTGCGTTTGCTGGGCAGGAGGACTTTC
Organism: Flabesymbios commensalis; assembly: GCA_964017125.1. NCBI lineage: Eukaryota > Metazoa > Annelida > Polychaeta > Terebellida > Flabelligeridae > Flabesymbios > Flabesymbios commensalis. Next base: position 77,411,082 of record OZ024909.1, on the reverse strand, counting down.
TCTCAAACATTGTACATTTATCTAATGTTGGTTCAATGTTGGGCCAGCGTCGCAGACGTTGACCTAACATTAAAACAGCATTGGATCAATGTCTCGTTTGAGTAGTATCTTGTAATCAGTTCAGTGGCTATATAAATGCAGTCAATCTGTACTCAATAGGCTACTGTTGGCCTCCACTTGACCGTCCCAGGCATGCACGTTTTGAAGCTGAATGATTCTTTAATGCCACTTAGCTATAATAGGCCTACATGTGAATGAACCATATGTTTTTTCTACGCGTTAATGCCACCTGGCTATAATAGCCTACATGTGAATGAACCATGTGTGTTTTCACGGGTTAATGTCACATAGAATACACATGAATAAACCATGTGTTTCACACTGATGTAAAAGTATATTATTATAAAAAATATTGATATTAAATCACTTAATTCAACATTTCAGCACTTCTCTGCACCGCTGAAACTTATCTGAAAAATACATGAAATATCACAAGTCAAATTATTATCACCAACATTATTATTTCTTATGGATGCAAGGAGACTCGAACCCTCGACGACGAGATTTAAAGCTTCACGCATTAGACCACTCAGCCGTGGAGATCATTCCTTCAAGCTTTTCCCTTAGACTATTAAACTCATATAAAGGGTAATCTTCTGTCGATATATACTAACATAATATGAAAGAGCCTATGCATTACATCATTTCCAAATTAAAGGATTATTAAAATAAACACTAACTTCAAAAAACGATTCTTATTTTAATAGTTTAAAGGCGATGTGGCGGATCCGGAGCAGATATCTACGGGAGGGGGGTAATAATTGCAACGATGAGTCTAGGCGGCCTACATTAAAACTGCAGAAGTCTAGCTATAGCTAGGGGCCTACTGGCGTAATAAGTTAAATTTTAATTATAGAATTAGGCCTAATCTAACAAAGGGGTCCATATCTGACAAGTGTTGAGTTGTTCAGGTACGAGCCTAGGCAGCACCAGCAAACACACAGCATTAAACCAATGTTAGCTATAATGATGTTCTGGGTTCACCATTTTTACACGGGAATAAAATAACTTATTACGCATGGATATATACACCAATGATCCACATGAAAAAAACAACGTGGAATACACTTCAGCAGGAAATCTAGGCTAAAACATCACATATGATAATTAATCATATCCACCATGGCAGTTATACACGTGGATAGGTACACCAGTAATCCTAGCCCTATAAGCCTACTTTAGATCTACATTCATATTAAAGTTGCGTTACATGTGATTAATTTTATTATTTAGGTAAAATAGGTAATAACATAGGTCTGCTGTTGTGCTGCATACAAGGAGAAAACGGACCGCTGAGTGTGTGATAACCTGGGTGATAACTGGCCTCGTTCGTTTGATTATATTTTTGCTATCACGAGAACAGCTGAATATAGACCCTGTATTTTTTGCGCGTGCTCAGACGAGCGTCTGTACTTCCTGTGAAGTTTGACAGACAGACGCCCGCAGAAGTTAAATATCCGACGTAAAAGACAAAAATGGGCTCACAACCAAGCAAAAACAAACGATACGAAGAGGCGTTACAGTTATTTTCAAATCAGGAGGTTGAACAGATAAAATTCTTGTTTTTGAAAATCAGCGAAGGAAACGAGAGGTCTTTTAATGAACAACATTTCCGAAATTTTTTCCAGGTTTGTTTTATTTTTCAACTTTTTCTTTTACTAGTTTAGTGACATAGTCTAGCCTAGAATTTTCAGTTTTTTGCCCCTGCCACAGTGCCAGCCCTGGCCAAGCCGCCCTACTGACCCTTATAGACTCTACCCGCCGTCAGAATAACTTGAATCGCATGTTTTTGGCCGATTTCTCAGTCAATTCTCAACCGATTTTGATGAAATTTTGCAAGGACGATTTTCGAGTCACGCGGCGACTATACCCGCCGTCAGATTAACTTGTATCGTATATTTTTCGCCGATTTCTCAGTCAATTCTCAACCGATTTTCATGAAATTTTGTATGGACTATTTGCGAGTCACTCGGCGACTACCGTGAAATTTTTGTCGGAAAATATTGTATAGCTAAAAAGTTAGACCATCTGGCATGTAATGCAATTCAGGGCTATAAACAAACTTCAATTTAATCAGTTTAATGGGTTTATAGAGGAACGTCGTAATTTCAAATTAACTACATGTCAAATGGTCTAACTTTTGAACGACATAATATTTTTTGATAAATATTTCACGATAGTCGCCGCATGACTCGAAAATATTCCTTGCAAAATTTCATAAAAATCGGTTGAGAATTGACTGAGAAATCGGCAAAAAACATGCGATACAAGTTAATCTGACGGCGAGTATAGATCTAACGTTACCGTGTAACATTTTATGATTTATCGAATCATTTTTTCATCTCCCCAACTAACGTTACCCCGGAAATTTAGTGGAATTTGTTTGTGTATTAAGCAGGTGACTGCCCATGGCATAGGAGGCTCATTTTTATGCAAAATGTAATTTTGGGGAATGGGTAAGTGGTCTCCAATGGGAGGTTGGCTGCCCATAAACATGATAATCATAGTATACTTAACCGACTTGTATATGTCAATAACTAAAAAAAAATTCAGAAAATTATTCAGAATAATATTGATAAAATACGGTAATCTATATGGTAATATTTGTGAGGTTTTAAATTTCGCCAGGAGGACATATTCGCGAATTCAAGAATAATTACACAAAAATTATTATTATAATATAATAGCGCTACCAAAGAAAAATGCAAATTTGTATTTTTTGTATTGTATTTATCATAGGATATGCAATACACAGAAAGTAGGCTATAGGCCCTACAAGACTGATTGTTATTGAACCTAACACAATGACATGTACTTTCTGAGTATTGCAGGCCTTCCTTTCTTCCTGGCCGTCTCAGGAATTATCACACAACTTGTTCCACTATATGGTGTTAATCCCATCAGAAGGCAAGCATGATGACACAGTGGGAGTGGAGAGTTTCCTGATCACTTTGTCTCGTCTATTGAAAGGTTCTTATACTGAGCTAGCAGAGATTACAACATTCCTAGCTACAGGAAACTCAGCAGAAAAAGTCACAGTCAAGCAACTTTTTGATGTAAGTTGCGTTCTGTAAAAAAATTGTTGGATGGCATAAATTATATCTTAATTTTGCTAACAATGTTTAATTGATGAATGTACATGTATATTGTTATTTATTTAACTTAACCCTTTCAGCCCTCACGATGCATTAAACTATCATTGTAAACATCCCTGAAAACAGATTTAATTTTCCTACAACTAGAGGTTTTTGAATGAAAATTTCCATGAAACTGGTTTACTAATACATGGTAATTATCTTTGATTTTTCACCCACTTCAAATCATTTCCATCCACTACAAGTCGGCTTGTAGTGGATGAAGATGACAATGGTAAATTCAGGCTTGAAAGGGTTAATACCAGTTTATTGATGTATAAATCTATCTTTTTCTAATAGTGGTAATTCTGTTTGTTACAGTTTTCTTGTCATCTTGTTCACCTGTTGGAGAATACTCTTAAAGACGAAGAAGCCTTAAAGACGTGGAGCTTAACAACATCTGACAAATCCCTGAATCGCTTTGTTAAACACATCTTACACGACCTGATTTATGGCGGTTGGTTTTTATAGCACCTACATCAAATATCAGACCAGGGAAAAATTTGTTTGAAAATTAATGATTAGCAATTTTCTCTTCCAACTTGTAACTCGCTAGACATCCTTATCATTGATGTATATTTTGCTAAGCAATTACAAATTTGATTAGCAAATGAGCAGAATTGCATTGCAAATTGCTATGCGATAATGAACAAATTATTCCCTGCAGACCAAATCTTCAAATAAAATGTTACAGAATTTGATAAAATAATTGATGGTAGATGCTTATACATGTTATAGTTAATCAAATAATTTAATTTGAAATGTGTCTACTTTAAACCCTTAACCCTTACAGTTTAAAGATGATTCCCGCACTGTAAGAGTTAGAAATATTCCTAATGGCCCTAGACCCATAACATAGGTAATCAAGTGAATCAGAGAGAGCTTACTAAGACATTTATGGTGATTTCAAATTAAAAAAATGTCTCTGTTCTCCATGGCTTGCATAAAAAAATTCCAAGCTTCAAGGGTTAAAGCGCTTCATTATAGAGTTGCATTTCACCTACTTTAACTTAAATTTATGTCTCTCTTAACCATGACCTACAGCTTCTCTTACAAATTTTCTATTTTGAAAGACAAACAGAAAGGGGAAAAATGGCTATGGATGCAATTAGCACTTTAACCCTTAAAGCGCTGAATTTTTTTATGAAAACCTTGAAGGCCAAAGGGTTTTTTCATTTTGAAATCATCGTGAATGTCCTTGTTAGCTCTTTCTGATTCATTTGAATACCTATGTTATGGGTCTATGGCCATTATAAATATTTTTTACTCCTCCAGCGCGGGGACAGACTAAAGGCATTCCCCGCGCTGTAAGGGTTAATATCTATAATATTTTAATTTTTCTGAAGGTGGAAATTGTGTCGGCAATTCCAACTTTAAATGAACAAATGGTTAACCTTTATCCTGCTAAATTAAATAATTTAAATTTTCACCCACTTGAAGTTGTGTCTCGCTACCGCGACCCACAACTTCAAGTGAGTGACAATTACTGATTGTAATTGAGGGCCTTATGCATGTTATGATAGGGTTTATTAATAAAAAATGTATTCGCATATATTGAGTAAATGTAACAAAAATATTCACTAATACAAATGAAAAAATAGTTTTCTTAAACTTGAAGCTAGAAATTGCATTAGTAATTCCAGCTTTGAATGAATGAAATACAGACCATTTCATATCTTTACATATATGAATTATATTTACAGACAAGAATAAAATAGATGTGATTGATGAAGAGTGGCCATGGGAACAATCCTACTGCACGACAGACGTGGAACAATGGCTGATAAAATGTCCTCTGTTCAATTCCATTCTCCATACTCTATTCTACCATATATTCCCCATCAGCTATGTAAGATTGGATTTCAAGATTAGATAAAAATTAAAGCTGTTGTTATTTTATCAAAAAGCAGTAGAACATATAATGATTTAAATAATATCAAGGTATTAAGAATGAATATTATTGTATCCGAAATGTTTAAATGCACCTAGGTTTGTGTTATACAATTTGAAGAAGTAGAGGCCCATGAAACCCCTTTAATTGGAATGTAGTGGAAAAAAAATCATGAAAAGATTGATATTGGGGTGGTGACTGGTCACCACCCCCTACATCAGCCTTTTTTTATTTTCGCTCTGTAGACTTCAATGAGCTTTTTCTTCAATGTTCAAGAGTAAGGATGCTCCCCTTCATGTCCAATGAGCTTTTTCTTCAATGTTCAAGAGTAAGGATGCTCCCCTTCATGTCCAGTATCATAGCAGTCTCCAAGTGACGTTGTGTTCAATCTGGTTCATTTTTTAACATCAAAAATATTTTTTTATCTACTTGAAATTGTGTATATCTTTCCAAAAAAACTTTTATGTGTTATGTGTATTTTTGAGTACATTTTTCATTCTCTTTTAGTCTCTTTTTCATGGTTCAAGAAATAGTGCATACCTCTTATCACATGGTCATCTTGGTCTTGTGCTGCACTCATACCAAACATTAGGGAACAATGTTGTTTCAGTGACTGCATTTGCGGTCACTGGAACAACATTGGCTGGCAATACCAGACAACACAGTCAAAACTATCTGTTATGCCCAACTGCAAATAAATTCCACAATGGTCGCATGATTATAAATTATAAATCAATCTAAAAATAGTTTTAGAATGGCTTACAGAGCATCTGCAATTGCAAAAATTTTATTTTGAGAACCCCCGGAACCTTGCGCTGATTGTTTGTCTTGGCTCGTTTATTTACAAACAATGAATATATTTTTCCTGTTCTTTCTCCTGTAGGTAGAAGGGGGTGCTTTACCTGACCCTGTCTGCTTAATTCCCAAGTGTCACAATGTGGACTGGAATAAAACCTCTACACTCTTGGACCTGCCTACCATGTTAACGCTCAACTCCAGGTATATCGGCACCTCCTACGCCTGTGGGGGATCAACTTTAGTCGTCAAAATCTGACGTCTACAGACGTCAGATTCTGATGTCTGAAATCGATCCACTCACTAAAAAATGTAAAAACTATTAATTCCCCCAGACCTATAACATCTAGGTATTCAACTGGAACTAAGACATTTATGATGATTTCAAATTTAACACTTTAGGCCCTCACCATGCATCAAAGCATAAAAAATCAGACTTCATTTTCCTACAACCACAGGTTTTAGAATCAATATTTCCACGAAAATGGTTTACCAATACATGACAATTTTCTCTAATTTTTCACCCACTTGAAGTCATCTTTATCCACTCCTTGTAGTGAATGAAGATGACAATGGTAAATTCAGGCTTGAAAGGGTTAAACACGCTCTGATGTCCAGGGTTTATAGAAAAATATTCAAGCGTTGTGAGGGTTAATCCTTAAAATATTAATCACGTCAATATAGCCTTTATATCTGTCTTTCAAACAAGAAAATTGAAGGAGAAAGCTGCACTAAACTTACTAGATTTGTTTATGTTTTGATTCAACATCTACCTACGTACGTAATTTTTACCAACTTAAAGTTGTAGGTTGTGGTAGTAGCGAGACTTTGAATGGATAAAGATTCAAATTTTATAATGTAGAATTAAGTTTCAAACCCTTTTACAAACAAATAAAATGTTGATGAAATATACATATCACGTGTCCGCTAATAAACTGCTCACTCTGGGAAATGTTATTTTTTCATAAACAGAAATATTTACAGTCCTATAAAGCCGGCTATTATGTCACCAATTCCACTTCTAAATGAATAAAAATTGCTGACATAAACTAACAAGTTATTCAATATAATGGATATTCAATATAATGGATTTGAATTTAACCTTTTTTTCAAACTATAGGCAGTTTGCTAATTTGACACTTGGTGAATTTTCACTCTGTAAGGTGTGTACGTGTGAAATCATGAAAAAAACAAAGTTAGTTAAAAAATCGGGCTTTGCTGCCAGACTAAATGTCATAATTTTATCATTGACAAAGTACAGTATAGGAATCCTAATTTAACTGAATCAAATCTTGCTCAAAGAATGTACAAGTAACATGTGAACATTTGAATGATTGTTTCCGATCGTCATAACCTCCTCCTGTCTCTTTCTTTTGACAGCCTGATGCCAGCTTTGCGGAGAGATTGGCGCTTGTTGTTTAGCACTCAGTCTCACGGTGAGAGCTTCCACACGATGACCAAGATGATCATGCATCAAGGCCCCAGTATTATCATCGTGCGTGACACAGACGGCAACATGTTTGGAGGATTCGCTTCACATTCCTGGACGTGTAACGCTCAATTCACAGGTGCACTGTTCAGGTCTGCCAAGCAAAGACAAACAGCAGTAACTGCTCACTTGAAAATTAAGCAGTCACTGCTGTTTGCCTTTGATATATAGCAAAGACAAATAGCAGTAACTGTTTAACTCAAAAAGAAGCATTTACTTCTATTTGTCTTTGTATGGACAGCAAAGGCAAAGAGCAGTAACTGCTGCCTTGAAAAATAAGAAGTTACTGCTGTTTGCCTTTGCACCCTTTAACCCTTAAAGCGCTGAATTATTTTTGTATAAACCATGAAAACCGAAGTTTTTTTTCAATTTGAAATCATCATAAATGTCTTAGCTAGATTTTTCAGATTCATTTGAATACCTTTGTTATGGGTCTACGGCCAATAGAAATATTTGTACTCTTACAGTTGAGGATAGACTTTAGTTGTCAGAATCTGACGTCCACAGACGTCAGATTCTCAAAACTAAAGTCGATCCCCGCGCTGTAAGGGTTGTCTACTGTGTCAGTATATTATCACATTTGTATTATTCGTAGTAATCGTTTAATCGAGACCCAAAAGTTTTTGTGGATTATAGTAATTAAATAAGTTGACACTTAAATGGTTAAATATTTTGTTTATAAAATGGTTAACCCTTTATACCTCTAGGCACCCTTGTCTGATTTATGCTGCTGATGGTGTATTCTGAAAACAATTAATTGAAAAGTTGATTTGATATCTTATGTTGTAGAAAGAATATTATGTATGGTGCCATAAACAATTTTTTTTATATTTCTGCCATATCAGAGCATCTCAACCTGTTGCAAATTATGAATATTTCATTCTATTAGTTTCTATTAGTTTTTTGTGTGAATCGGCAAGCTAGCAAAATAATCCCGTTATATTTGTCTTTGTATTGCCAGGTGACAGTAACTGTTTCTTATTCTCTGTCACGCCGGCTCTTGACATATTCCACGTTACCGACTACAACAGTCACTTCATGTACTTGAATCAAGGTCAAGAGACACTTCCCAATGGTTTGGTGAGTAAATGGTACTCGGGAAGCAAGAAACATTGAGCCAGTGATCAACTTTAGCTGTCAGAATCTGACATCTGTAGACGTCAGATTCTGATGTCTAAAGTCAATCCCTTCAATGTAAGAGTAAAAATATTCATAATGGTCGTAGATCTATAACATAGATATTAAAATGAATCGGAAAGAGGTAACTTAGACATTTATGTTGATTTTAAATTGAATAAAACCCTTTGGGCTCCATGGTTTATATAAAAAATATTCAGCGTTTTAAGGGTTAATTAACCAAACAAAACCAAAGGGTCATTTATTTTAAAAGGTCTATAAATGGCTCAGTCAGCCTCTTCTACTCCGTCTGTCTGACGACTAAAGTCGATCCCCGCACTGTAAGAGTAAAAATAATTATAATGGCCGTAGACCCTTAACATAGGTATTCAAATGAATCGGAAAGAGCTAACTTAGCCATTTATGATGATTTTAAATTGAAAAAACCCTTTGGTCTCCATGGATTGTACAAAAAATACTTCAGCACTTTGAGGGTTAACCCTTTCATATAGACGTCAGATCCTTGCACTGAAAGAGTATAATATTTATAATGACGGTAGACCCATAACACTGGTATTAAAATGAAGTAGAAAGAGCTAACTAAGACATTTATGATGATTTAAAATTGAAAAAAACTCTTTGATCTCTTGGGTTATGGAAAATATTTCAACCCTTTAAGGGTTAACATGCCTGCTTTATAAGATGATCGACTTTAAACGTTAGATTCTGTTCTGAAATTGATAAATTATTTTATGAGATCGAGTCAATTTTATACAATTGCCTATACATGCTATATGAGTTTTGTTATGCAAAGGCCACTATGTAGGCCTATCAGTCTAAAATTAAACACAGTATTTTTTTGTTTCAGGGAATGGGAGGTCAGTTTGGCTACATGGGCTTATGGCTGGATTATGAATTTGGTAAAGGTCACAGTAAGGCTGAGCCGACGTGTACAACATATGGCAGTCCCCAGCTATCAGCGAAACCAGAATTTGTCATGGATAGAGTAGAGGTGTGGGCAGTTGGCCCCAAACCAACTCTACCTGACCAGGTCTAACTAACTTAGATTTATATTGATACAGAAAGTGAAACAATTACATATAATATATAAATATAACAAATTTCACATTATATCTATATAATATAAAACTGCAAGTATTATAGTAGGGAAAAGTACAGAGGAATGAATATATGAGCTCTACATAATTATTTTATATACATGTATAGGACAACTGTTATTTTAAATTTCTCTCTGTTTTGCACTCTAGGAAGGTGCGGGTAGTATATTGGATAAGGACATGGAGGCTCAGGCAATGCTGTCACTGCTTGATAAAGGACCGCTAAGCGACGGATTACGAGAAGAGGACCCGATGGCAGACACCCCTGGACAACAAGAGTTACCGCCTCTGTCATAGCCGTGTTAGAGGTAAGTAACACCCCCGAACAACACCAGTTACCGCCTCTGTCTTAGCCGTGTTAGAGGTACGTAACACCCCTGGACAACAAGAGTTACCGCCTCTGTCAAAGCCGTGTAAGAGGTACATAACACCCCCAGACAACAAGAGTTACCGCCTCTATCATAGCTGTGTTAGAGGTAAGTAACACCCCAGGACAACAAGAGTTACAGCCTCTGTCATAGCCGTGTTAGAGGTACGTAACACCCCCAGACAACACCAGTTACCGCCTCTGTCTTAGCCGTGTTAGAGGTAAGTAACACCCCAGGACAACAAGAGTTACAGCCTCTGTCATAGCCGTGTTAGAGGTACGTAACACCCCCAGACAACACCAGTTACCGCCTCTATCATAGCCGTGTTAGAGGTAAGTAACACCCCAGGACAACAAGAGTTACAGCCTCTGTCATAGCCGTGTTAGAGGTAAGTAACACCCCCGAACAACAAGAGTTACCGCCTCTATCATAGCTGTGCTAGAGGTAAGTAACACCCCCAGGCAACAAGAGTTACCGACTTTGTCATAGCTGTGCTAGAGGTACGTAATGCCCCCGGACAACAAGAGTTACCGCCTCTATCATAGCTGTGCTAGAGGTAAGTAACACCCCCAGACAACAAGAGTTACCGCCTCTATCATAGCTGTGCTAGAGGTCAGTAACACCCCAAGGCAACAAGAGTTACCGACTTTGTCATAGCTGTGCTAGAGGTACGTAATGCCCCCGGACAACAAGAGTTACCGCCTTTGTCATAGACCTTTGATAGAGGTACTTATCAACCAGTGAAACAGACAATTTGACCTAATGCAGATTTACCTCTTAATCCAACGGTTCCCGCCAGGGGCAGTAAGTTCACCAATTTGTTTTATTTCCAAATCCGCAAAATTTAGAGACCCCAGTATGGTCCAGTTTAAAGTAATCATATAGAAATTGCAGACCTCCGCCGCACGATTCGGATCGTAATTTAATTAGTAGTCTTTTTGGTAAAGCCTGCACATTAGCAGAACCATCTTTGTGAATTACGTTACTCATCTACCTCTTTTATGTGCTCACTGGCGCAACACACAGCTTGAAGGGTGAAAATTAGTTATGATTTAAACTTGTTTTAATTTTTCAATTTGCAATTTAATGTTATTATTAAATTCAATGATATTGTTAAAAAATAAGTAATTGTAAGTACGGTACCTAGTAGAGATTGAAGAGGTTTCAATCTCTTCTTACATACATTTTCATTCACATTTATTATATCTATGGATTAAAAATTGACTGTATCAGTTAAATTATGCTATATTCTGGGGTTTTTTTATTGTAGGTTACCCTTCAACTTCAGTGACCTCCTACAAATAACTCCATCCTTACACTCATCAAATTATCATATCTATTTTGGTTTGATTTGATTATAATAGTTAGGGTAACAGTGCTTGGACATTCCTTAGAAATGTTTGAAATGTTCTGATATATTATCAGAACAAACAGAAAATACAAACTTTTATGGTTTCTGAAGCCTCATGCAACACAAGTGAAGTAAGGAAAAAAATACAATATTCCACTGACGCATTTCGTCAATTTTCCTAAAGAAATATATGTGTATATCATAATGTCCACCAAAATGACTAGTCACTCTACAGTATGCTATATTAGCCCTTAAAGCACTAAATTAAATAATTTAAATTTGAACCCACTTCAAGGGGGTGAAAATTAATTTGAAACCAATCGTATTCATATCTTGATGTTCAACCCTTTCAAGCCTGAATTTACCATTGTCACCTTCATCCACTACAAGCCGCGAATTGCTGTTGCAATTCTCGACTTGTAGTGGATGAAGATGACTTGAAGAGGGTGACAAATGATAAAAAAGATATTGATATAATTAAACAGTTCCATGAAAATTTTTGTTCTAAAACCCTTAGGTTGCAGGTAATTAAGTCATTCTTCACAAATGCAAAATGTTGCTTTGATGCATCGTGAGGGTTTAACTATTACAGTGCGTGGATCGACTTTGGTTGTCAGAATCTGACGTCTGTAGACGTCAGATTCTGACGTCTAAAGTCAACCCCCGCACTGTAAGAATAAATATATATGCAATGGTCGTAAACACATAACATAGGTATTCATATGAATCAGGAAAAGCTGACTAAGACATTTATGATGATTTCAAATTGAAAAAACCCCTTTGGACTCCTTAGTTTTTTACAAAAATTGTCAGCGCTTTAAGGGTTAAAGGGTTAAGCACACATTTCATTCTCATTAACCATGCGGACAGTGACTTGATTGGCTAGGAAAGCTAGAATGGTTCTTAGCGCTTCAAGGGTTAGAACCAAGTATCAGTCCATGCTAAAAACAACAGTAAATGCTTGTTAAACAAAAAGCATTTACTGTTGTTTTTAGCTTGGAGTATCATCCCATAACCTACTGGTTTAACCCTTAAAGTGCTGAATATTTTTTATAAAAACCATGGAGACTAAAGGGTTTTATTCAATTCGAAATGTCTCATTTAGCTCTTTCCGATGCTTTTGAATACCTATGTTATTGGTCTACAACCATTGTAAATATGTTCACTGTTACAGTCCATGGGGCGACGTCAGATTCTGACGACTAAAAAAACTATTGTTTCTAGCATAGAGTAGCATTATGTAGCCTACCGGGGTATATATATATATCTATCGTTAAAAAAGCCACTAAATAATGAGATAATATTTACTGCAATTATTTGACCTTGTGTACGTGTTTTGTGTATCATGCACAAATATGGCATGCTTGGTGCTAAATAACTTTTTGCCGAAGGTGTTGAACAATGGTTCCGAAAATTAGGAGGATTTTAACAGCTGTATAATGTTATCTGTTGACCATACAGTAGTAACACGACACATTTTCTATGTGCCTTGTTTAATTTTAGCATTCATGCTGAAAATGGGCATTGCTATGATTAGTTTGACCTGATGATAATTATTTTTTATGAACTGAACTGTTTAAAAGGTATAATTCTTGCTATTCTTTCTGTAGAGTACTGTCATTTATTCATGTATTTAGCGGTTCGAGAGTTAATTCATTTTGTTGACGGCGTTAGGTACTTCTCTGTCTCTTTCACTTAAGTAATCACCCTTTTCCAGCTAAGTTAATTTATTTAAATTTTCACCCACTTGAAGTTGTGTCTCGCTACTGCGATCCACAACTTCAAGTGGGTGAAAATTACTCATATTTGTTTTATTTGAGATCTATCCTTTGTAAATCTTTATGTTTAAACACATTTTGTTCCAATATCAGTGATTTGATCGACAAATAAAACAAATAAAAACGACAATAGTCGTGATCAGCAGGATAAGGGTTGACCACTTTGCGGTACTATGTGTTGTGTTTTATATATGTATAATCGTCTAAGAGGGCCACCATTCAAGTTTTGAATTGAACAAATTATTTGTTGCACTTCCTATCTATCTATTTTATTTTTTGCACACTATGCAATGCCTCAAGCCAGATATTTATTTCAGTTTGTATTTATTTCATTTCTTAGAAAAAATTAGGGTCATTCAATGATGCTGAGCGAAGCGAGGCTTAAATTTTTTGAAGGGCCATAAAATGATGTTGCTCATATAAAGCTTATATAATTATTTTTTTCAAATTTATTTTAATAGCTAAATATTTATTCACAACATGGCCTTCAGACAATTATTTATTTGATCTGAAAATATTTATTTTTACCTCATCCCCCCCCCCCCCCCCTGGTAATCGAATGGTGGCCCGCTAACTCATATTTTGTGTCACTTAGTACTTTCAAGCCTGAATTTACAATATGAAATCATCATCCACTACAAGCCACAAATTGTTGCAATTCTCAACGTGTAGTGGAAAAAATTGGCCTGACATGGCTAGCAAATTGAAGAAAATTGCAATGTACTGTTGAATGTATGTTTGTTCTAAAAGAAATAAAATGGATAAGTTTAAGCCAATCTTCAGGGATGCAAAATGCTGCGTGATGAGGCTTTAAAGATTAGGTTAAAGTAGTGTTTTGGAGATATTCACACCATATGTCCCTGAAGTTGTGAGCTCCACCAGATGTCATTCAAAATGCTAATGTTTTCTTCTTCTTAATCAACACCTGCAAACATTCAGCACACACGCATTTCACTTAATTCACAAACATTCTGTGCTGTAGGGCAGTCAAACTTTATGAGTAGATATGATTTTCAAATTGTATTGCCGTAGACCACTCTATGTCTTTTTGGTTATAGTTATTCCCCAGTTGGCTCTAACTGTGCAATCTGCGCAGTGCTTTCTGGGTAGAGGTTTTGCCCACTATTTATTGGTAGACAGTGGACCACTCCTTTAATTGTCACATAAAGAGTTTGTGGTAAATAAGCGTAATATAATCATAAACATAAAATAAACATAAGATAATCATAAGCATTTATAACATTAATAAAAAAATGATATGTTTGTTTTACATCATTTGCCAGTGCAATTCCAGCTTCAAACTTTTTATTAAGAAATAGTAACAAATAATGCAGGCGTATAACATTTATTATCAAATGCAGTGAAGCATCTACTATGCAATCACTCCTGCACTTTATTTACACAGTTATATCTTCTGAAAAAACCAGCTGCATTGTGCTTAAATGTCCTACTGCAATCTATTTATCATGTTTATGCTATCATAGATATATTATAGCATATTTTTGCTGTTATAATTAGTGTCATAATTTTATATACATTCCTGTCATGTATTATTATGTGCAATATTGAATATACAAATAAAAATGTTTAATTGAGACAGCTTTTGTTATCATTTTTATAGTGGCATATTCAGATATAAAATAGGAGGGGGCTCAGATATATCTGAGAAGTCATTTGACAGGGCAGCCCTCCGGAACATGTTGAAAACCTGAACATTAAATTGTGTGATTTTGTGGTACCGTTGCTATAAAATGAAGATGCGATAGTTGTTTTATAATGGCTTTATTTACAGGGTTTCCCAATGGACAGACTTTTCTTTGACCTTTGAAATCGCGCGAAATCAGAATTCGTGAACAAATTTTTGTGCTGCGCATTTACCAGTTAGGCTAGACATAGAGACGAAATTCCTGATTTTTTATTTTGGACAACCATGTCAAAATAAGAAATACGGGAATTTCGTCTCTAATCTAGCCTGGTAAATGCGCAACACAAAAATTAAAAAAACTTTTTCAGTTCTAGTCTATGGACATGTTTACATCATATGGTCATATTAATAAGCCAAAAAAAATCAACGATTTTTTTTATAATATTAGCCTGGGTATGGGCCTTTAAGAACTTCTCTGTCTCCTCAAACTCAACCACTTTGCGGTACTATGTGTTGTGTATAATATTTATTATCGTATAAGAGGACCACCATTCAATTACTAGAGGGGGGGGGGGACTGAAGATTTTGAATTGAACAAATTATTTATGACCATTTTGTTTCAAATGATGTTACTCATAAGCTTATATAATTATTTAATTAAGTCTCCACCTATTTTGTGGTGGTGGAGAATTATTGTTTTTGCTGAGTCCGCCCGCCGCCGCCGCCGCCACTTGTTTCTGCTCTCACTCAAAAACCCCTACTCGGATCATTTCCAAATATTTACAGTATGCATACTGGCCCTGGTGAATTTGCCTGGTAATTTTTTTTTTGCGTTTCTCAGTTTCTTCATCAAAATCCAAGATGGCCGCCAAAATCCAATGGCGCACGCTAGAGCTCAAACCGCTTCATCGATTTGTTTCATGTTTGGCTTCAAGGGAAGACTTTACCCTGGATGTGAGCTGAAAATCTTATGGTGTGATTCTGATAATAAAAACTTTGATTTTTTTTACGTTTTTGTATTTTAGCGGATATTTCTGTTTTGCTCATTTTGGCCATCATCAAAATTTGGTAATATAGCCATACACCCCTACTCGGATTATTTCTAAATATTTGCAGTATGCATATTGGCCCTAGGAAATTTGTCCTGTACATTTTTTTCGGCGTTTCTCAGCTTTTTCAACAAAATCCAAGATGGCCACCAAAATCCTATGTCGGTCTCTAGAGCTTGAACCGCTTTAAAGATTTGTTTCATGTTTGGTTTGAAGGAAAGACCCTACTCTGCACATGTGCTGATTAGTTTTTGGTGTGATTCCGATAATAACAACTTAGATTTTTTTACGTTTCAGAATTTTAGCAGACATTTCAGCTTGGTTCATTTTGGCTATCATCAAAATTTGGTAATATAGCTATACATACCATATTTCTAAATATTTGCAGTATGCATATTGGCCCTAGGGAATTTGCCTGGTAATTTTTTTGGCGTTTTTCAGCTTCTTCAACAAAATCCAAGATGGCCGCCAAAATCCTATGTCACTCTTTAGAGCTTGAACTGCTCCATGGATTTGTTTCATGTTTGGTTCAAAGGAATAACCCTACCCTGGATGTGTGCTAATTAGTGTGATTATGTGATTATGATGAGAAAAACTTAAATTTTTTTACGTTTTAGGATTTTAGCTGATATTTCAGTTTTGCTCATTTCGGCTATTATCAAAATTTGGTAATATGGTTATGCAGCTCAAATTTTATCTTTTGTGTATGCTCAGTGGCCCTGAGAAAAAAGTCAGGAGAATTGTTTTTCTTTCTTCCTTTTTTCAACAAAATTCACGATGGCCGACGAATCACATGGGAAGCAACTTACCCAGGTCATATGTTGATTAGATTTTGGTGTGATTCTGAAATCACATTTTTAAGTGGTTTACATACAAATTTGGTGACAGTACGGTAATTCTCTATAATTAATGTACTATGTGGGGCGGGTGGAGACGCAAGCTTTGCCCCTGAGGCAAATCTAGCTCAAATTTATTTTAAGAGTCAAATATATTTTTACAACAATAATTAATTTCAAGTAAATTTAATCCGAAAATTGTATGGTTGCCCCCTAACTCTTATCTTCCTTCTGTGTCATTCAGCCCTTTCAAGCCTGAATTTACAAATTGAAATAAACATCCACTACAAGCCGCGGATTGCTGTCACAATTTTCCGAATTACTGTTGCAATTCCTCACGTGTAGTGGAAGGAGTTGACGTGAAATGGCTGGCAAATTGAAGAAAATTGTAATGTACTATTAAATGTATGTTTGTTTTAAAATAATGAGGTGGAGAAATTTAAGTTAATCTCCTGGGATGCAAAATGATACATCTTGAAGGTTTACAGGTTAACCCTTTCAGGCATGATTTTACCATTGTCATCTCCATCCACTACAAGCCGCGAATTGCTGTCGCAATTCTCGACTTGTAGTGGATGCAGATGATTTGATGTGGTTTAAAAATTAAAGAAAATTGCCATGTATTGGTAAACCATTTTCATGGAAATTTTCATTCTAAAACTCCTTGTTGTAGGAATATTAAGTCTGTTTTCAGGGATGTAAAATGATGCCTTTATGCATCGTGAGGGTTTAAAGGGTTAATTCAAACATGCTCACGCGCTGCTCGATGCTCTTCACTCATTGAAGTGGTCCGGGAAAATTATTATTAGCTATGATTATAGTGATTTGCATGTCAAACTCATGATTTCATCGAATGAATTAGCCAAAAAATACCACCAGATTGGATCATGGGCCTTGTATGACATTTTCCTGATACAAATGATACGAGAAACGAAGATGATTTAAATATTTTTTTCCAGCTGCATTGTGCTTAAATGTCCTACTGCATCTGTTTGTCATGTTTATACTACCATATAGATATATTATAACATATTTTTGTTGCTATAGTTAGTGTCATAATATTTATACACATTCCTATCATGTATTATCATGTGCAATATTAAATATACAAATACAAATGTTTAATTCAGAAAGGCTTTGTTATCATTTTTACAGTGACATATCCAGAAATAAAATTGAGGGATGTTCAGAGTCATTTGACAGGGCAGCCAGCCCTCTAAACATTTTGAAAACCTGAACATTAAATTGTGTGATTTTGTCGTACGGTTACCGTTGCTATAAAATAATGATACCAGAGTTTTATGATTGCTTTAGTTACAGGGTTGTCCAACGCACAGAATGTTTTTCTTGCCTATGAAATCGCGTGAAATCAAAATTCGTGAGAAAATGCATAGCACCATGAAGCAAAATTCATTCGGGACACTGTTATAAACACGACCAATCATCCGTGTTTGGTATTATAATTAGTTTTTTCTTTCAGCGATATAATTAGACATAGGTCTAATTGTCTGAATAAACACAGATATTTAACCTGCTATGAGCGGCTATAGCCGTTTTGAATCTGTTTTATCACCCGATTAGACCACTGTTATTGGGAACGAAATGGATGTTTAAAATCAAGAAATGTTTTCAAATTATAAAAGTGTGATTAATTTCCGTCCACTTGAAGTTGTGGGTCGCGGTAGCGAAACACAACTTCAAGTCGGTAAAAATTTGAATTATTTAATTTTGCGCTTTAAGCCCTCACAATGCATTAAGGCATCATTTTACATCACTGAAAGCAGATTAATTTTCTTACAACCAAGGGTTTTAGAAGGAAATTATCCCAGCAAACACAACACATTGTCCCGATGAATTGTTGGTTTAATTTGGGACAAGCGTCGCAGAAGGTGGCCCAACATTGACTGGGTCAATGTATCGTGTTTGATAGCTTATACGTACTTTAAGGATATACATTTAAACTCTCAGACTCAATTTAAAAAAACATCATTTTCGGGACAATTTACTTCGTTCTAGTTTATATTTTTGGGTTTGTTCGGCTTTTTTTAAGAGTAGATCACGTGAGATTTTTCAAAACTAGATCAGTAATATTTACTAGATGAGACTCATCCTGATCTTAAAACGGACAAAAAGACATAATAATAACACATCTCAAAAGTAAATAGGATAATTATGAATCATTACATAAATACTCAATAAGCGAAATAAAAAAAAATCTCATATCTTGTAATGAAATTCAAATGGTTTTATTCATATAAATTGAACATACAGAGAGAAAGAATTCTGGATACATCGCATACAAGGAATGTGGCCCTATGTCGTATTAATGTTGGTCCACCGTCTGCGACGCTGGGCCAACATTAAACCAACATAGTCTCGTGGCTGATGGATATTATCTTCAATGTCACGTTTGTCACTCGTTCTAGATTGTCATTTAATGTTTTAGTTTATTTGACCCATCTTTACAGTGAAATCTAGTTTAGTTATTTTCACTTTGAGTGATCTTCCTTTGTTGATGGGTTTATAGTCAAATACAAACACATGACGTTTGTCATTCTGGTCTAAACCAGAGACATACAGCTGGTGATCAGAGCTCAGATACAGGTTGACTGGGAATCTCACGTGTTGATTCTGTAGCACCTGCTTCACCTCATTCTCCTCAAGGTTCAGCATCAACACCTGGTGGTTCTCATGATTGGTAATTAGTATTGTTCCAATTGATCCTGAGATGACCTCACATGTGTGACCTATTTTAACACCATGTATCTCACCTTTGTAACGTTTTTTCACCTGACCCGCTTTATTTATCAATACAATCTGTTTGTTCCAGTTATCAGAGATGACATATTGATCACCATAACGTGTCATACCCCACGGTCTGACGTCACCAGGCAGGTTGATCACCCCCAACGATTGGCCGTCAGAACTATAGCGGTGAATCTTGTTGTTATATTCACCACACACCAACAGTTGATCTCCATCATTGTATGATTGAAAAGGATTGTAATCCAGCTGCTGTGTATGATGGTGATCCATTGTGACGTCATTGATTTCTATCCACACAAGACATTTTTTGGAGCAGGCACTAACAACTAGCATTGGTGTGTTTCCATTCATTATTAAACACATCCCCTCAATATGTGTTTTAGCTCCACCTACATGTTCATATTTAGAGATGAATGAACCATTACGTGTATAACAGTAAACTGTTAAGCCTGTCCGATGTACAGTGTACACATTCTCTTTGTAGATCACCATGCCTATTATATGAGAAGTCTGCTTCTGCTGAGCAATTTTACACACTTTCTTCACCTCCATTTCTTCCTTCACCTCCTCTTCTTCCTTCACATCATCCTCCAAGTTCTTCGCCTTAAAGTATAATTCTTTAATGTTCTCAGATTGTTTGATTTCTACTCGCCCTGAATAATTGATGTCACCAATTTTACCTTTCTGCACAATTTCGCTCTTCCATTCAAATCCCGGCAATTCTCCACATAAGTGAATCTCCACATCTCTCTGTAGAGAGTCAGTCACTGTAACATAATCATAATCATTACCTTTGGCAGCCAGCTTGTCTTGACAAGAGCTGAAGATTTCCAAGCTGGCTAAGGTCATCATCTGACTGTCTGCAGTGACATCACCAGTTTTCATCACAAGTTTTCTTGCTTCTCGCATCTTTGACAAAATTGTTTTCTCTTCCTCGTCCAACTTCTCGTGCAATAACTTAAAGGTGGACTTCACATTGTCGCAGGCATCGTCAATATCTGCCTCAGCCTGTTCAACCTGCTGCTTAGTTTTATCCATAGCTTGTTTCACGATACCAATCAGTTCATCTGTGTCCTCACGTGTGTGCTCTAGTTTGGTCTTACACATTTCAGCTTGTTCTTCCAGCTCACAGCAATCATGACTTCGATGATTTGAATTAGAACAAGTGTTACATACCGGTAGATGACATGTACGACAGTATAGATCCATGAGCTGGTGCTTATGACGTTTACATGGCGGGTAGGGAGGCTTGGTAGACTTGGTGAATGTCGCAGCTTCACTTGATGGAATCACTTTGTGAGTTTTGGTGATTCCAATACTCTGGTGATCATCATAACACTGCTGACACATAAACTGACATAGTGTACAGTATTTCACGGCAGACTTTGTACATGATTCTGTGGAGCAAACAGGACCACTCGGTGAATCCCCAGCACAAACCTCGTCATTTTCAAGAACAACTTCTTTCAGCGAATTCATGAAGAAGAATTCAGGTAGATTATCCACCCCACCTTGATATAGATGTGTTATCTGCCTACACACAGGGCAGGACAGCTCATCAACATAATCACCTTTTTCTGTGTAATCCTTCAAACATTTGTAACATAATGCATGTCTGCACGACAACAGTCTGGGATCGTTCATTTCATTTAAACAGATCGGACATTCTATCAGTTGTAGCAGTCTATGTTGTTTATTTGTATTAGATACACCAGTAGCCATTGTCACTGTTGCATGTTTTTAATTTTGTCACAAATAAAAACTGTTCAAGCTTATCACTGCTTATAATATGTTATAACGTTACACAGCAACGTTTTATCTCCGTCTGACTGTGTGAGGTTTACACTCATACTACGTGCATCCGGCATGTGGCGTGTGAGGTATGACACAGCAATTTGAGTATGACACATATCGTGAACGCTGCCTATCAATATAGCACAAAGTACACATATCAGGTGATTGTTCAGCTACCACCCGATATTTGCCAGCGCTTTGCCAATGCTGGGCAAGAAACCCGTTGTTGACATAACTCAGTACCCAGAAAACACGAGGCGTTGGTCCAATGCTAGGTCCACGACGCTGGCCCAACATTGTACCAACGCCTCGTGTTTGGTGGGCGCTCCATGTCCACAAATCATTGATCTGGGTCCCAATAGATATCTGTATATCTGTGCGTGATATATTGATTTCCCAATAATTGTCACATAACGTTACACCTGTATTCTATAAAGACACAGAGGCCGCGTGCTCTGAGACGTTCTAAATAAACTAATATAGTTTTACATCAAGCATTGGTCCAGTGTTAGCACAGTGCTGTGTCTGAAATGCGGCTCAGCACCTTGCCAACACTGGCAGTGGGCCAAATGCTTCGTCTCCGCCCGCTCGTTCCAATACAGTATTATGGGGAGCCTTTGTGACCGATAGCTAGCGTGCTCAGCCTGAGGAAGATGTACATGTCTTTGTCAGGATAGTGTCTTCAGTTTAAACGCACATTCGTTCATTATCCAAGCGACAAAAAACGTATCTAATGTAATTTCAACTCACTTGAAACAGTGTCTCGCTGACGCGATCCACCACTTATAAGTAGGTTAATATTGTTTATATTTGTCAGATCAAATGTACATCTTGATAATCAAAAAGTTTTAAATGGCGTAATGTGAAGTTCTAATGGAAACAATAATGTTAGTGGACCGTTATAGCGAAATAGTAGACCTAGTCCAGAGGCTTAAGCCCCATTTCTCGGTGAACATATATATGATGATATACATACATTTTTAATGTAAAAACGTCTACAAATATATACCGTAGCATGTTTTTTACAAGTATACATGCAGTTATTATATTATGATACAGGTCGCATACACGGTATTCTAAATAACTGATGATATTATCACAGTGACGCCAGTGAAAGACTGTTCTGTGTCTCAGGGGGTTTAAGCGAGTGTCTAGTAAACAGGAGATCGTTAGTTCGAATCTCGCTTGAAACGTTTACACAGATGGATAAGAGAAGTACCGGCCTGCCGACGTGCACACCATTGATTCTGACGTATAAAGACAGTCCCCGAGCTGAAGTGGTTAATCATCCAACAATTGGCTCAATTCACCACGGCGTGCCTTTTCAATTGTGTTCTCAGGATTTTCACTGGGAGATATAAGTGGCATATTTTGAATATCGGGGTGATTCTCACGCACAAAAGTCAGCTCTTCATCAGAAAGGAGATCTACCCGATTGAATAAACCACAGTTCATTAGCCAAGTATACCCTGACAATTTCAGCAACTGATGCCCGTCTCCCAGAAGGTCTGGAGAAGGTCTTAAAAAGTCATTAGCTCTCCTTCGTGACGATATTCTGGCCTTGGGAATTAATCTACCAAGTCCTTCGGTAGTCAGTTTGGTCAATTCCTCTGAAACATTCATATTACAAACTCCAATTAGTAATTAGTAACAAGATAGCATAAAACATTATAATGCTATACTGATAGATATTGTATTGAGGATATGACATCCACAGACGGCATATTTGTCATTAGAATAAACATGTTAATATATCTGTTATGTAAACAAAAAGACTATAGAAGTAAAATTGTGTTGAAAACAAAATGGCTGTCAATATTGCCTTTAATTACCAAATAAGTAGTACAAACGTAACCTAATACCTAGACTTCATATATATTTCACATTACCTGTTAATATTTTATATTATTTTTCGCTTCAAAATCTGGAAGAAAATTATCTAAGACATCCACAAATTGTCGCTGAAATGACCTGACAAAGAGTAGAAGCCAAACATATAATACAAGTTGATGACTGCAGAGTATATAGGACTATTTAGTAACCGAATGTCTTGCGGTATAACACTTAAAATGTGATGATTTTGGTTGGTTTCGACATTTTGCCATTCAGTACATAACATGGACTATACGCATATTAATTTGTCTCACTGCAACCGATGACTTTACACACCTTTCAACCGGTGCCAGTAGCTTTGCATTGATATTACATATATTGATAGAGCCCAAAATTTGACTACCCGTTGGGCAAAAATGTAAGCCACAGTCAATTTTCCCGAGCCTGAAGAAAAGCGTGTCAATTTTTACGTCTAGCCCAAAACGCGTGTAATATATCACATAACTCATTATTTTTATCCCAAATGGGTTTATTTGAAGTGAACGATAGTTCTAGAACATGTTTGAATCAAAACTAAACATTTATACCTCACCAAAATCAGCTGAGAGAAAAGTATTTTGACTATTTATTGAAATGTTTGAAAAATAGGTAAAATTAAGGGTTAAAATACCAACCTAAAGCTTTCTTATCCATTTGTCAATGATCGGATACAAAATATTTTATCTGTTATGTAAACAAAAATACTATAGAAGTACTATTGTGTTGAAAACAAAATGGCTCTCAATATTGCCTTTGATTACCAAATTAGTAGTACAAACGTAATCTAATACCCAGACTTCATATATATTTCACATTACCTGTTAATATTTTATATTATTTTCTCGCTCCAAAATCTGGAAGAAAATTATCTAAGACATCCACAAATTGTCGTTGAAATGACCTGACAAAGAGTAGAAGCCAAACATATAATACAAGTTGATGACTGCAGAGTATATAGGACTATTTAGTAACCGAATGTCTTGCGGTATAACACTTAAAATGTGATGATTTTGGTTGGTTTCGACATTTTGCCATTCAGTACATAACATGGACTATACGCATATTAATTTGTCTCACTGCAACTGATGACTTTACACACTTTTCAACCTAGTATTACTATATTGTGAATATCATATCATTTGTACACAAGAAATCAGATGATGATGAGAAAACGGTACCAGATTATAATGAATTCATTCCGATAATCATGGTAATATAATTATAATGAATAGATGTAAACAAACACTACACACAAAGACAATTGAGTTAACTATCTCACCGGTCAGTACGTCAATAGTGACATTCTTGATATGTTTCTGTATGTTTCTGACATAGACCAGGGGTGATTTCAGTCCCATGACGGCCTTGTAGATTCTCTGTGTGATGGTCTTTACCTTGGGGATAGAGACTGCTGTGGCAGACCCCATAGCCGTACACGCCTGTTATTAATAAATAAACACAAGAAACATGTTAAAGTTAACTACATTATTGGCTTGATGTATGTCGGTATGTTATCGTTAAAAGTAAAGTACATTTACGGACAATAGGAGTCTGGCTCGATAGCTGTATGTCGCTATTTAATCGATAACAGTAAAGTATACTTTGATTATATTTATGTGGGTATCTAATAGTCCAAAGTAAGTACATCATTGGACAGTATATGCCTGGCTAGATGTATGTCAGTATCTAATAGTAAAAATAAAGTACATTGTTGGACTTTATGAGCCTGACTAGCTGTTTGTCAGTATCTAATCGTTAAAAGTAAGTACTTTATTAGAAATTATGAGCTTGGCTAGATGTATGTGGCTATCTAATCATTAAAAGTAAAGTACATTTGACATTATGAGCCTGGCTAGATGTATGTGGCTATCTAATAGTCCAAAGTAAAATACATTATTGGACATTATGAACCTGGCTAGATGTATGTGGCTATCTAATAGTCCAAAGTAAAATACATTATTGGACATTATGAACCCGGCTAGATGTATGTGGCTATATAACCGTTGAATCTTAAGTACATTATTGGACATTATGAACCCAGCTAGATGTATGTGGCTATCTAACCGTTGAATCTTAAGTACATTATTGGACATTATGAACCTGACCATATGTATTTCGGTATCTTATCGTTTTGAAGGCGAGATGGATTGATTTAATCACCACCTCAAGTTGTAGCCTTTAGGCGAGGGCGTCGTGTGATCATGAACACTAAAAACGCAAAGGAACGGGAAAGATTATGTGAATTACACAGCAAAAGCGTGACATTGAATGGCCCGTTTGGTCGGGGGTAGAATACAAGACTTGGGGCCCATTGAATCGACCCATAGTTTTCAATATTAGTGATCCATAAAAAGATGTCATTTTGGAGCTAAGAATTGTAGGAGGTAATCACGGCGTCAAATGACTGCCATATAGTTACTAAGGGGTAATTCATCAGGACGAGTGTAAGTAAATTCTTACGTCTATAAATAGAGTTTTCTGCCTCATTAACACCATGAACAGTTGATGCGCAGCTTTCATGCATTTCAGATCTACTTCAAGTTGAAGATGCACTTGTTTCTGTTGAATTGTTGATTGGAGAATAGAGCATAAGACATGAAGACATCCCGCAATCCGTATAAGCTGCGCTAAGTCTTTACTGTTACCCACAGGATTACATGCTGTTTTGTCGTCGTTATGTGATGCCATAAACAGGTCTTGGTCAGCATCCCCTTCTATCAAATGATATGCAATACCAGTTAGTATGGGTATACAGATACAGTGTATTTTGTACATAATAATATCAATTAGAATGTGCATACAGTCGCATTGTACATTGTACATAAAACAATATTAGTAGATATATACAGCTACAGTGTACACTGTACATAATAATAACAGTCAGACTGTGGATACAGTACAGTGTACACTGTACATAATAATATCTGTCAGTTTGTGCATATAGTACACCAGACTGTATAATGTATAAATTGATCAGCCGTGACTTTGTCCACACATATGTATCTCTTCAATGCATTATTGCATTTTCATGACGACTATCTTTTTAAAAAATATTTTTAATTCCGATTTTTGTCGTAGGAATAGTGACACGATCTATATACATCAATGGGGATAATAATAGTTAAAATACATAATTTAATCAGCTCATTGATTGATTGGATAGTGGCATGTGAAACATTACTTGAAACCGACAATGATTTACTTGAATTCAGTAAATTACACGTTTTCACAAAATTAGCAAATCACGGAAGAGAATAATCTATTTATGACCAAGTCAATGTTGGTTCAATGTTGTTTCATTGTTGACTTCTATTTGCCAGGTATACTTGATAAAACTTTTAACATATTAATGCAAGTTCATATAGTCTGCGATAGCTGTAAATCGCGCTCTTTGTATAACAAAAAATAGTGCACAAGAATAGATATTAGGGCTACTTATTTCAACGCCTAAATACTTTCCTATAAACCATGGAGACCAGAAGGTTTTTTCAATTTGAAATAATCATAAATGCCTTAGTTAGCTCTTTCTGCTTCATATGCATACCTATAGTATGGGTGTACTGCCATTATAAATATTTTTACTCTTACAGTGCTGATAAAAACTTTAGACGTCAGAATTTGACGTCTGAAAATGTCAGATTCCCCGCAAATGTCGAAGTCCCCGCATTGTAAGGGCTAAGCCTGCTTACTCCAGTGAGTCCATTTGCACATAGCACTATGTGGTAGCCTGCTAGAAACCGCTATCATTTCTGATTGAAACATTAACGATTTTTAATGGTGGAATGTGTAACCAACACTAACTTACATTTACTTTATGAATGCCCTAATTCGGGTATTTTGTGGAGACTTTCTGTATCACCTTATAAGATAATTTTCGGCGACAGTGAGGAAACACATCTCAATTTTATAATATCTCTAATTTCTTATTTACTTTATAAATATTGGTTACTAAGGAAAAATGAGCACATCAACTTGTCTTTAAAATATTTCATAGTCAATGAGCTAGAATACAGAAACCAAGTGTATAGCATACTAAATTGGACAGAAATACAGGTACATATAAACAAATTAAAACATATAAATATTAGTGAATAACTACTAGAAGGATGGTTTCAGAGATGGAATAACGTCTATGACGTCGTTCCGGCTTTCCACTGATATATTGGCATTTGAGTGTGTTTATATTAAAAGTATTTGCTATATTTCTGGATCTAATCTTTCAGCATTGTTAGTAAAAGTCATTTTAAAGGATTAATCAAATCATTTGATCTTTGATTCTCAAGCTAACTAAGGGAATGTAAATTATATAAAGTTATTACAGCCTCTGAATTTATTTACAGATATTGCACTTATCTACTCCTCCATTTTCGTGATTTTTACTACTATAATTATATGATCCCTTTTCGCATGGAGGAGTGATACGTAAGGTATTTTTCTGCAGCTTTAAATATATATTCCAACACACATGCATGCCGTGATATACTTTAAAATTCTTGCTATGTTTTTTACATCCATGCATGTGAGTAGTACTATGTTGTGTTGTGGTGTCCTTAAAATATTGTGACCTCACCATAATATAAATCTGACCTCACCATACTATTGGTAAGGTCACAGCAGCTGGTCTCAAAGGGCAAGATCTAGAACACTTGACCTTGGCTTTCGAGACCAGAGAGGCATACGCGACTGAACCCTATTATATTTAAATTATATAATAACAATATGTGACAAGCATACATTCAACAGTACAATAATAAATAATATACTGGTGGCATGGCATACACAGTGTTGGGCCAGCGCTGCAAACGCTGGACAAACACTGACCCTGCATCTTTTTTTGTGTCTTGTGTACGCTGGGCAAGAAGCAAGACGGTTGACCATGTCCTGATTTGTTGTCTGGACATTGTTCCTGCGGTGGCCAGGCATTACACCAACAGCATAATTAGCCTCTGCCCCTAGCAGACGCATTGTTTGACCATCTTGTGTCTGATGGGTCATGTGTTGTCTCCTGTGATACCACACCACATAGCCAGAAAACGGGAGACGCTGGCATGGGGTTACTTCGGTGTCGGGCCGGCGTTTGTGACGCTGGCCCGACATTGATCTAGTATTGTGCCAGTGTCTCGCGTTCACTGAGTAATTGTTTTTCTGTGAACATGACTGTATCTGTAACTTACATTGGGCCGATGTCACTTCATTGTTCTTTTACAATGGGTCGGCAACGGCTGCAATGAATGTGCTTTTGAATGAACAATTTAATTTACTGATAATACATAATTTGTATTTGTATTGTACATTTTAATCAATGAAAGAAAGAAAAACAAATTAACGATTTTTACTGAAATATCGCACAATAAAAAACAGGTAAATATGATTTACAGATTATCGCACATTGTGGAAACTGGATTTGTGTGTTAATATTAGGCCACAGAACAACTTGACAGCACTCTGTAGTCCTCATGTAAAAGTGTGCCGTTTGGAAATATAAAATTCGTGAAGCTAAAATAATATTCGTGTAGGATGTCCGACTCAAGAAACATATGACATTGGCACAATATTAAGTTAATGTTGGGCCAGTGCCCAGACATTCTAACAGCATTACCCCAACACTGGGTCAATGTTTTTTTTTCAGGGATTACTATATGCTACAGTTACATTTCAGAGCACAAACCCATTTTGCACAAAATTGTGTATGAATTTTAGTGTGGTTTTTTTCCAAGGGTTTTCTTCATTTTTGTAGTATTTTGTATAACGCTACAAAAATGACGGTGGTATTTTGCATCCAGATTTTTGTCCAGATTTATTATTATATTCACGAACCAGTAACAAAAAGGTCACTTACTAGTTTGAGCTGGCTGTCTATGTTGTGTCTTAATACCCAAAATGTTGTCAATTTATGTTGATAAACAATTAAAATGGGCAAGCTTACCGCTATCTGAATCGTCATAGAGGGCATTAAACCGGTCAGAGTAGTCGTCCCCCAGGTCACAGTAATATCTCATTGCTTCTGCTGATAACCTGTATATCACCTCTTCATCCTTGTGCAGTTTGTACATGGATAGAAAGCAGTGCGGGATGACATCGGCCGGGAATTCCTCCAATTTCCTGATATTTTCGACAATGGTGGTGCTTTTCTCCATTCTGGGCCTGACTGTAAAGAAGAGCAGCCTGTCGAGGAAGCCGTCGTGCGTCCCCATGCTCACCATCTCATGGACCAGTGGAGCCGGCTGTATGAGGATGCACATGGACATAGAGGTGTGTTTGAATGACCGATCTTTGTCCACCAGCGTTGTCCTGTCACCCAGTCCCGTCCACAGCTTGGAGAGTAGAGCTTTCTCTGCATCTCCACGGTTCTGTTTGGCGTTTATAGCCGACAGAATACGATGTCCTTCGTCTGAGATTATCAGCCCATATCCACCAGTGTCTATCTGGTGGCGTTGAATCCCAGCAGTTGTATAATTCTCTAAAGAAATCTGAACATCCTGTTCAGCTTGCAGTATTTCTATGACTGGAGCTACGTAATTGGCGAAGGTAGCGGTCTTGCCGCCCCCCGGGTCACACACTGCTAGTGTGTATAAGTTAAGAGGTGACAGGTAATCGCCTCTGGCAACTATTCGTGTTTTGGGTCCACATACGGCTGCTGTCAAAGAAAGCAAACAGGCGATTGCCACCGTTATGGGGGAAGACTTCCCTTTCGCCATGATTGAGAAATAATCAAACAAACATGGTGGCAAAATCTCTCTCCACATAAACTCTTCCTTGAAGGCTTGTCTATACAACTGGTGGATGTCTGGAGAAGAAATTCGCTTTGTAGTCGCCATTTTTAACGAAATACAGACGAGCAGAGTGAATTGTAACTTTTATAGGCAATCAATCAATACCACAAACATAGTCTCATTGTTTTCTTGTACGGTCCATTGCGAAATTATGTAATACATAACTGTGCTTCTATTTAAATCTCTAAGAATTTTCCCAACGCTAATTCTTTCAGCACAGTGATCGATTTAGATGTCATAATTTAATTTCGAAATGGTTTAAAATTTATAACTGGACGTAAATCCGATAAAACCTGTATTCCAATGAAGCGGTAACCATAGTAACTACTTCATAAGATATGTATGGCGTTTATTAAAAGGAATAATCCATAGTTGTCATCACAATATGTCATGACTGTGAGAGTTAATGGGTGTCAGACAACACAACAAAAGCGAGATATTAACACAATGGTGGCTTAAGGACGGCCCACTGTCTGCGACTCAGGCCCGTCATTGACCCAACAATGGTTTTAATCTCCTATGTTTGCTGGGAATAACTCAGTGTCAAGTACGTCCAAAAGAAACCCCTTAGGTTTTTCTTTCTGTTTTGTTGCCAGCTTCAAGTGGGGGACCTCTCTACTGTAGTGAAATACAGTGATACAAGCAACTAATGATGTATCATATAAAATGGCATATGGAACATTTTCCATCTTCAGATATTAAAGGGTATTTTTTGTATTCTTAAATCTGATTTGCTTTTGACCGATATTTTGGATCGGGGCATTTAAAGTGTTAACAATACTCTCTATTCGGCAAAGACTGGACTAGAATACATTTTTTTTGTGATAATAAGCTTACAAATATAATCTCGTCAAATCTTCTCATTATATTACTTTTCGTTCAGCTAAGTCAGTGTAGTAAAATACATTGCAGATGTTAGAAATTAAGAAGAGAGACTGTGAGACGTAGTGATTAGATGGTATGGTGTTCATGGTATCCTTGTGTCGCGGGGGTCCGCAAATGCCAGGGCATATTAAACCTCCCAGACATATTAGATAATCCTAATATAGGTGTGCACCTTCTTGGAATGAATTCATTTAACACTTTGGGAATCGGCATGACCACGTGGTAGACCCAATTCTGATTTAATATTGGGCCTGCATCGCAGACGCAGGGCCAACATTGCATCAGTATTGGTTCAAAAACTTATTTTGGTTTGCCTGGTGGTACAATAGATTATGTACCCAACATTACTTAAGTATTGGCTCAAAGACTTATGTTGGTTTGCTT
This sequence comes from Flabesymbios commensalis, assembly GCA_964017125.1. Classification (NCBI taxonomy): domain Eukaryota; kingdom Metazoa; phylum Annelida; class Polychaeta; order Terebellida; family Flabelligeridae; genus Flabesymbios; species Flabesymbios commensalis. The sequence goes on along the minus strand of OZ024909.1, from coordinate 77,379,978 downwards.
GGTTGTACAATCATTATGTGCCCTGCAGACCCCAGATTTCACGTGTTCATTAATTAGCATTTATTAATTAGTTTTTATTCATTCTTTCATTTCTTCACTAACTCAGTACCCAATACACTTTTCTTAATGACAACACGCCACACAATGAGCAACGCCAAACTGTTTTAATCAGACAAACTGTTCACGCGCAAACTCGTGCAAGCAGTCTATATCAATGAGGCAGGCAGACGAGAAGTGCCGACCTGCCTACCAGGTGTAAAAAGAAAGCTGACAGATGAGAAGTGCCGGCTTGTCGACCTGCCTACCATGTGTAGAAATAGGCAGGCAGATGAGAAGTGCCGACTTGCCGACCTGCCTACCATGTGTAGAAGAAGGCGGGCAGAATTGAGAAGTGCCGACCTGCCTACCAGATGTAGAAGGAGGCTGGCAGACGAGAAGTGCCGACTTGCCGACCTGCCTACCATGTGTAGAAGAAGACGGGCAGACGAGAAGTGCCGACTTGCCGACCTGCCTACCATGTGTAGAAGAAGGCGGGCAGAATTGAGAAGTGCCGACCTGCCTACCAGATGTAGAAGGAGGCTGGCAGACGAGAAGTGCCGACTTGCCGACCTGCCTACCATGTGTAGAAGAAGGCAGGCAAATGATAAGTGACGGCTTGCCGACCTGCCTACCAGGTGTAGAAGAAGGCAAGCAGATGAGAAGTGCCGACTTGCCGACCTGCCTACCATGTGTAGAAGAAGGCGGGCAGATGAGAAGTGCCGGCGTGCCGACCTGCCTACCATGTGTAGAAGAAGGCAGGCAAATGATAAGTGACGGCTTGCCGGCCTGCCTACCAGGTGTAGAAGAAGGCAGGCAGACGAGAAGTGCCGACCTGCCTACCATGTGTAAAGGAAGGCAGGCAGACGAGAAGTGCCGACTTGCCCACCTGCCTACCATGTGTAGAAAAAGGCAGGCAAATGATAAGTGACGGCTTGCCGACCTGCCTACCATGTGTAGAAGAAGGCAGGCAGACGAGAAGTGTCGACCTGCCTACCAGGTATAGAAGGAGGCTGGCAGACAAGAAGTGCCGACTTGCCCACCTGCCTACCATGTGTAGAAAAAGGCAGGCAAATGATAAGTGACGGCTTGCCGACCTGCCTACCAGGTGTAGAAGAAGGCTGACAGATGAGAAGTGCCGACTTGCCGACCTGCCTACCATGTGTAGAGGAAGGCAGGCAGACGAGAAGTGCCGACCTGCCTACCAGGTGTAGAAGAAGGCAAGCAGATGAGAAGTGCCGATTTGCCGACCTGCCTACCAGGTGTAGAAGAAGGCAGGCAGATGAGAAGTGCCGACTTGCCGACCATATTAGTAAATTAAAAATATATATATATATACATATATAATGAAATAATAAGCTGTAAGCTGTAACATCTCCAAACAGTTAATTACAATTGACATCGTCGTGTGGTCACTTGGATAAACCCTTTACCCCGTTTACTAGAGATTTCAACAATGTTTTTATATTTAAGTGAATACTTTATTGTTTTGTCGTTCTCAGTCAATTTAAAAATTGTCCAGAGCAATAGTGATATATATTATACTGGCCATGTTTTTTTCGTCATTTTAAAGATTAAAGTTATGGGCACAGTTACAATTTGGTTACATAGACCTGTATATTTTGCGATAACTTTCAACTGATGTTTAGCGGTGACATATCAATATATTATCTTAATTTATGTTGGAAGATAGTTTAATACTATATCTAAATGCTAACATAGGGAGGACGGTAATGGCATGTTTAATTCGCCTTCAAAACTTTACATAACGTGTACAGGAAACGTTCTAGGAAACAAGGGTGTCCAGCCAACACAGCTCGTAGATCCAATATTGGCCTATTGTTGGTCCAGCGTCGCAGATGGTGGCCCAGCAGTGGGTCAATTTTGGGTCAACAATGTTGAATCAGCATTCAAGCTGGTATAGATATCATAGGCCTACAATAGGAGGGACGCTCCCCATGGTTGGTAAACACAGCAATGAGGCGCGACCACTAATTTCAGTAGCAATTAGCGTCCCCCCCCCCCCCTACACAGTTTTTACCGACAAGGTTGATCTCATCTGCCAAGTGGTCGTGATTATATCTCAGATTTTTTACTGTAAAAATAATGTATAAAATATCAAATATATTTTCATACTAATTCTCAGAATATAGATTCGATTTACAAGGATACCTTTGTTATGCCATCACTCACATCCCAGATAATAAGTAGAATCGCGCAAAATAAAACCAAAACAATGATATGAGAAGTGGCGACTGCCAGCATGTCTTCTAGTCCAGTCATTCTTATTAAAATACATCAATCAATATTATATTTGAGCATTATCAATTTCAATGCGTTGTGTTTCTTTGCTCGACACCTTAAAACGTGTTCCAGATCTAAAAGAAGGCTGGTAGATGAGAAGAGAACTGCCAACCTGCAGATCCCGATCTAGAAGAGAAGAGAAGTGCCGGCCTGCCAGCCTGCCTACCAGGTGTAGAAGAAGGTAGTGATATGAGAAGAGAAGTGCCGGCCTGCCGGCCTGCCTACCAGGTGTAGAAGAAGGCAGTGATATGAGAAGAGAAGTGCCGGCCTGCCGGCCTGCCTACCAGGTGTAGAAGAAGGCAGTGATATGAGTAGAGAAGTGCCGGCCTGCCGGCCTACCTACCAGGTGTGGAAGAAGGCCGTCTATTTAGAAGAGAAGTGCCGACCTGTCTACCAGATCTAGAAGAGGGTACTGATATGAGAAGAGAAGTGCCGGCCTGCCGGCCTGCCTACCAGGTGTAGAAGAAGGCCGTCTATTTAGAAGAGAAGTGCCGGCCTGTCTTCCAGATCTAGAAGAAGGTAGTGATATGAGAAGAGAAGTGCCGGCCTGCCGGCCTGCCTACCATATGTAGAAGAAGGCAGTGATATGAGAAGAAAAGTGCCGACCTGCCGGCCTGCCTACCAGATATAGAAGAGGGCAGTCAATTGAGCAGAGAAGTGCCGGCCTGCGACCTGCCTACCAGATGTAGAAGAGGGCAGTCAATTGAGCCGAAAAGTGCCGGCCTGCCGACCTGCCTACCAGGTGTAGAAGAAGGAAGTCAATTGAGCAGAGAAGTGCCGGCCTGCCGACCTGCCTACCAGGTGTAGAAGAATGAATAAATGAACGAACGAACGAGCAAACGATCGAACAAACAAATTAATGAATGAACGAACGAACGAACGAATGAATGAATAAATAAATGAATTATTTAATTAAATAATC